>JARHVA010002913.1:0-1200000 GCA_037957365.1 Torreya grandis | reverse complement strand
AAATATGGAATCGATAACAAACAATAATTGGATAATGTTGAATTTAACATGAATGTTGTAAAAGCCTTTAGGAGAAAACCAATATGTTATAAATGGACTCAGATATATATTCAACGGAAGCTTAAGAATTGTTCCTGCATTTAGTTACATTGACACTTATAAAGGAATCTGTAATTCAGAGCAACAAAAATAGTTGGAATAACTTATTAACATCAAAAGGTGATATGTTGATGCAAGTATTGCACTTAGTGTAGATAGGATTTATTAGGCCCTTGAGATACTAGTTTCTGGTAATACTTTGGGAGAGTTCTCTAAGATCCAAAGAGTTACCGTGTGTGGTATCCTTGGTATCCTTGTTGATATGGGTCTACATTGTTATAGCATTTGGATGTGGGCCTACTAGTAACAAGGTTAAAAAATTTGCTAGCTTCTAGAAGGTGAAAGATTTACCATAGGTTTGAGGTTCTAGAAGGTGAAAGATTTGCCAAAGTTTGGAATCTCAAATGGTTCAAAGATATATATAATATAACTTATAAAAATATGTATGATCACAAAATAGAACATGAAAATGATTTTAAAGAAATATTTCAATGCCCAATGTTCATGGTATTTCAAAATTCAATACATCACACTATCATACAATATTTAAGGAGTTGCACTCTCTCTCAAGTCTCCATAGTTTAGGTCCTAGAACACTAGGCTCTAGAAACAATTTAAACATCCATGATTAACATTGACAATGTGTTTTTTAAGCCTGGTTTGGAGAGAGTGATTAGTTTCACTAATATATGAGGTACCACTAGAACAAGGAGTTTCAACATCTTCAAAATAAAAGACCTTTCTATACAATCTTAAAGCATGATCATTAATACACTTAGCACTAATGTCCTGATCCAATGCATGTGCACTCCTAATATATCGTCTATGTCTTCCATGGTTTTCAAATCACGCAGGCTGGAAAACAAAATTTAGATGACAAAAATTAGGGTTGATGTCACGGTTAAGTATTGACCGGGCATTGCCAGATTTAGATTATTAATTTTTGTGGGATTTTCCTTGTGTTTAAGTCATCTCAAAATGACCTCCATGTGTAGTCATTACCCAAACAACATTGCTCCTCATGTAGTTTTTGGTAATAATCACAAGTCACGGGGACCCACTTCGCACACAAGCACCTTGAAGCATTTGTTAGTAGGGGGAGGAACAATCAAATAGTCTTGATGCTCTTAAAAAATTTAAGGCTTGGTGAAAATCTTTGAGGTTTGGTTGAACCTTATTAGTATGGCCTACGTAGAGGTACCATTGGGTTATGAGACATGACGCTGATCTTTCCTTATAATGTTAGGGCTGGAAAATGTCATCTACGTATTCATGGGGTATAGATCGAATTTCACATTTAATTTGTAATACAAATTTACTCTCTTATTATAACTAGTAGCTTTGGTTACCTATTGGTACCTACATATCTTGGTGTCTATCGTGTTATTCTATTGCTTGTGAGGGTATTGTTTGATTTTATTCAATCCTGCTATTTTCTTACATGGTATCAAAACTTAGGTGTTTGATCCTAGCTCTTGCAAGGTTTGTGGAGGTTTGGTGTTCACTAGAAGATTGTATTGGTGAGATTTTGCCTTTTATTTGATGGTGTGTGACTTTAATTTCTTGCTTGAGCTTGAATATAGGGTACTTGAAGAGTTGTGTGAAGGATTTGCTATTTTCTTATTGCAAATTCAGCTAGGATTGATAGTTCTAGTGATTGGTGCTTGTGAGAAGGCCTTGTGCGGATGGTGGACCTCAAATTTTTTGGTTTGAACAAGAATGAATGAATGGTTTTAATAATGTCCACAAGACCAAGCAGTCTAGGGGACCAAAGAATAATGACAAAGCCTCATATCTCAGGCATATGGAATAAATTTTCCAATATTAGTTTTTTGGGGATACCTTGCAAAATTAACTAGGGTAATATTTACTTGTCGAAACATTCCCTTGTATGATCTCTTGAATTTTCAATTGAAGGTTTTGGCCGTTTTTCTCCATTTTCAAATTTAAAATTCCAGCTCCAAACTCTCTAAATGTGCTAGTTGGCACGATGCCTTTTGTTAAAGATGTAGCCATCATAAGGGGATAGATAGATGATGTAGGGGTGGCAATCTTGTAGAGCAATCACTAGTAGTGATGGGAGATCAAAGGACAAAGGTGATAGAGGGTGCTTCGTTTGAGCAACAATCAAGCAACACCTGCATTGCTACTACCAAAGGCTCACCACAGGGTAACAAAACCTGACGACACCCTTTGTTGGTAAAGATCATGGGCCTTGGCATAGCGGTCAAGATGTAGTGCTTAATGTACGAGGTAATGGTTTCAAATCCGGGTAACATCCTCTTAATCGTTTATTTTTTAATAACGACGAATTGAATGATATGTGACAATATATATCCGGGTTATACACAGAAACCAAATATTGCTTGCACAGTTAGTTGCATTGAATCAAGATATGCTAAGTGGCAGATTACAATATGTGTACAATCAACACATCCGTGATTCTCAAGGTGATAGGTGGCACAATTAGGTACTTTCCTACCTTTTTATGTTTTTAAAAACATTTTACATTTTTTGATTTTAGGAGGAAAATTGATTTTCTGTTTTTGGCCTTGCAATGGTCATATCTTTGGCATATAGGCTCCGCTTTTGTTCCCATTCAAAGTTTTGGAAAGGTTTTTTGGAGCTCTACTTATTGGTGGCAAAATATTTAGGACATGAAGATATTTCAATTTCAATTGAAAGTTTCATAATATGATTACTGTTCAAATGCTCAATGGGGACAATTACAATGTTTAGAAGCCAAAATGGTGTGGGAGTTGCAAGGCCTAGACATGGGGTTTCATCATTGGTGATGAGGAGGAATCTAAGTATTTGTTGGAAATGAAATAATGGAATCATAGGATGTATATGCCAAGAGCACATGCAATTATTGATCTCTCATGAGCTACACACCCAATTCAACCATAGTTTGCATAACCATAACTGATGAGCACTCACCAAGGGGTCATTTTTGGTAACCGGCGGTTATTCGAAAGAGTTGGTTGAATAACCGCCAATAACCGACAAAGGCAAAAACTAATTAAATTTATTAAAAAAAAACAAAAAAACATGTTCTTTTTAGAAATTGCAAAAGCAAAATAGATCAAATGAGTTTGTAAAACATTGGGAAAGTGTTTTCTATCAGATATGAATACAAATAAAGTACAAAATCGCATAATCATGCAAATACCATAGAGTCACAGACTACAATGATACTTAGTCTTATACAAGAATCTACAAGTACAAATTACAAGAATCTATAATTTTCTTATGAATACAAATAAAGTACAAAATCACATAATCATCAAATACAATAGAGTCACATACTACAATAATACTTATAGTCTTATACAAGAATCTACAAGTACAAATTACAAGAATCTATAATTTTCTTCCCTGCTCTCTAGAAAACTAAGGGAGACTGAGAAACTATAGTCCTCCCACTCGGCTGCCCTGCCTCGCTCTGTCTAGAAGGCTGCACCTACGCTTGTGGCTCCACCTCTACCTCTGCCTCAACCTCATCTTCAAGGATGTCTTCCAATCCAATTTCTCCTCCTGTTGCATCTGCACCCTCCATAGCTTGCCTCTCGAAATCAACAATCTCATCCTCTGTGAACATGGGGGCTTCCTCCTGTGCAATCCTATCATTGTAGGGATCGATATCATCCAGGTCGAGAGGCTCCTCTAATGCATTCCCTAACTTCTTTGTGCGAAGTCGAAGGTTGTATTGCACAAAAGCCAAGTCATTGAGGCATTGTTAGCTCAATTTGTTGTGCTTCTTTGTGTAAATGGAGTCAAAGAAACTCCAATTGCGCTCACATCAAGAAGCGTTACAAGGTTGAGATAAAATGTAGAGGGCTAGCCTTTGAATATGTAGGGTATTTCCACCCAAATCTTCCCACCATGACCTTATAAACAAGATATTCAAAACTTTGTAAGTAATTAATAATTGTAAATATGTAACTCGTAAGGTACAAGTAAAGACTTCGTTTTTTATTACCTGGTTATTGCATAGATCTCCCTCAAATAGCTAGTGTTGAAAAAAAGAGCCTCCCCCTTGCTTTTAGTTATGCAACTCTGCAATAATGAGGTCCCTTACTTCAAGGTCAGGTGTCATACTCTCAAAACATGTTGAAAGCCCCTTCATAACCTCTCCACTAGCATTTGTGAAGCCATCGGAGTAGAAAAACTTGGAGTTAAGGTAGAACCCCACTGCATGGATGGGTTGGTGGAGTTTATTGTTCCACCTCCGATCAATCAACTCCGGAATGGAATCAAATCTGAGATGATCTCCACTATAATAATTTTTGACAACTTGTTTGGCCCTATCCATGGCCTTATAAATATAACCCATTGGGTTTTACTCCCCATCCACCAATCGCAAAACCCTCACCAAAGGCTCTGACACCTACAAAGTTACAAACAAATTAAAGTTAGTGTTACAAACTTATAAATAAATTATCAAATAAATACTTTAATTTATTTATCGTACTCAGACATGTCCAGATCATTAGATTAGTGTTCCTATCTCCTCGACAATAATGTTAGACTTAGAATGTGTCGTTTGATGGTACCGACTGAATCTGACGTTTTCATCCCTTGCCAAGCAACAATCACATTTTAGATCCAAATCATTCCTATGGGTCGGCCCATCCATCTAGCGTGTCTGTGGCGTGAAAAATACCCAAAGAGTCTCATATAAATACAAAATAGGTGTAAACCTATTACTCACCTAGCAAGCATCTATCAAACATATTCAAACAATTGCACATTCAAAAGCACTGCCCTATTCTTCCAAATTTACCAATCAGTCTCAAGGGGCAGGTCCTAGCCAAGTCTGAAGCACCTCAAGCCCAAGCCAAAGTTGTCATTTGCCAAGTTTCGAAAGCTAGATTATAGGTTGCATACATTCAAGGAGCACTATTGCACATATTCACCAAACGGAGAGAACTACATGCGATTTGACTTCCCTTTTCGAAGTATTGGATATGTAGGTAACACTCAACCGTTCAACGCGGAGTGGTTGAGTTCAGCTCAACCCTCCTTTCTTCACCTTTTGGAGGTCTAATTCTGTCATTGCAAGTTGACCTGGGGTTTCAAGTGAAGGAGAAATTTCCATGAGTTGCGTACATAATTAGACCTTGGGATTTCACACAAAGCTTAAAGACAAATAGGCACAATTGCTTATATCAAAGGCAAAATCCATAGAGATAGAATTGTTAGATTGGGAACATAGCATTTGATGGTACCGCCCTGAGGTTGATGATACTGTTTGGGCACACATAGAGATCCAAATCGTGATCCGAGTAGCCCACTATCGAGTTTGCCGTGCTTTCTGCTTCGTGCCTGCAGTCTCAATCCTTCACAGAGCAATTAACTGCTAAGTTCTTGTCCTCTTTATTACTTTCCATATTAGCAAGTGCAATATTCACATTAGCTTTAGTCCTTTACATTCAAATTTATGCTTATTGCTATATTCTATACAATCTGAAATTTACATCGTTTCTATCTTGTTAAGGGTTATCATTAATCCGAACATAATCTGGGAGAGCCGGGCAACATAGTCAATGGTATACTCATCATCAAAGTGGTTTTCGGTGTGGTGAGTGATAGGGGTGCAGTGGGAGGTTGTGGGGGCTAGGAGTGAGACGCAGCATGTAGGGTGAAATCCAAGGCAACATGGTCTGCTAGTGGGAGTTGATAGGAAATAAGGAAGTCCCATATGTAGGGGATGAGGGGATCTGCAATTACGAACATGATCCACTATGCACCCCCTACCCAACCCCTCTTCCTGCGCCGACCCCCCCTGCCCCCGCCCCCGCCCCCGCCCCCAACAAATGGGGGAAATTGGTATTTCTACTAGACTTAGGGAAATAAGGAAGCCCGTTGAGAATGTGATGATTCCCCCCTTTGGAAAAGATGTTTTCCATAGGAAGTGATCAAAGTATTCCGATCTGCTAATTCTCTTTGCAAACCAAACTCCTCAAGATCCAACTCTTGAAGGCATAACTAGCCCTATGAAAGATCATGAATATGTATTTGGTCAGTCCTTATACAGGGATTGAAGCCCCCTAGAAGAAGAACATAACCCATTGAGGAATAATGTGAACTATATGGATAAAGGTGAAGGTATGGGTCCCTATCAACATGCACAACGAAAGGCGACAAAGTAGGGAGAAACAACAAACTAAAATGAAGACATCATGGATAGGAGGTGGGGCCTTTTGAACATGCAACCACATGTATTTGGAATGGACATCGAAAGCTATCAGTGGCACACTAGACTTGAGGCTCTCATGAACGAGGCAAGCCACCTCATTGGAACCACAGATGCCACCCTTTCTCGGGGCCTCACATCGACAAGCCGAGACCCAAAAGGAACCTGTAACTAAAGGAAGCCCTTCCCCTGGGCTCTCATGGGTCTTAGTAAGGAAGATGAGATCTCACAGTGCAATCACATCCTAGAAGGTACTTGGGGAAGACCACAATGCACCATTATAGTTCCATCAAGCAATGGAGATGCCACTATCACCATCTGAGACCCCACACTCCGTCATTTAGATGATAAAGGACGTGACCACCTTGGGTCTGGGGAAGCACGAATCACAACCTTGCAAACCCGAATCACCGCCCATTTCTTTTTTTCAGTAGAGGATTGCTTAAGAGCTATGAAGTATAAAAGGAAGCTCTTTTTTCTCACCAATAACGTTTATTAGATGCTGATCTAACTAGACTCTAAGCGAAGGAGCTTCAAAAAGCTTGGGTCTTCATTTTTATTGGAACGTGATAATAAGATTGTTATTAGGAGTTATCCATGCATAGTTGAGAGAGATGTCATTCAAGCCTAGGGACTCCCGTAACAATATTTGCCTGACTTGTAAGGGATCAAAAGGCTTAGGCAGGGCACGGACCCGAAGGTTAAGGGCCTTGGTTTGGCATGCTCTCTCATCATCAAATTTGGCTTGGACAGCCATTTCTATAACTGGTGGGGTCTTCTTCCCTTTAACAAATTGTACCCTCAATTTTTGTTCATCGGCTTGTTTTTGGATGGACTGTTGATGAGTTGTAGTTTCCTGCTTCAGGTGCTCCTGTTGGGTAAGTATATCAGATTGCTTGTCTTTAATCTTGTGTACCAAATCCTAAAACTACTGAAAGTGCGGAGCATCTATAGGTGGGCCTGAAGACTGCTCAAGTAAAGTAACCCGTGCCCTCAAGTTGGCGATGATAAGGTTTTTCTTTTGCAATTGTTGTTTGAAAAGTGACATGGTCTGGTCTTTCTCTTGTTGCTACAGTTTGAAAAGTGAAAGGAGTTCCTGAAACACGGCACTCATTTTTTCAATAGCAAAAATCTTGTTGGATGGTCTACTATATTGGATCTTGGGGGTCATGGCAGCTCAGGTTTTGGGTCATTGAAACATAGAATGAGATGGAGCAGTAGTTCATAGTTCGTGTGTCAAAAAAGCCTCCAAATTCAGAAGAGAGGTCTACATATTATGAATTGCAGCTAAAATATGCAGTAAGCTCAATACAAATATGCTCAGTGATTTAGTCTAACACTTGGCAGCCAAATCAAAAAATGCCCAGCGCATTTTGTCAAAAAGTTGACAGTCAGCCCAGAACCTGCTCAAAGTCTGCCCAAACCTGCACTCAACCAAAAAATGCCCAGTGCATTTTGTCAAACAGTTGAAATTGACTAGCTGGGTTCAAAATACCAAAACCTGAGATCTTATAATCATTGGAGATTACACTACTATCAGGATACCTAAAGAGAAGAAAGGAGGAGATGGGTTCAATCACTGAACAGCTGAAACTATTAACAATATTAAAATCAACATTCATTTGATGGAATTATACTTCACAAAAGGAGGCTTCACTTGGACCAAAAGAAGGAAGGGCCAAAGTTATATAGCTGAAAAACTAGACAAAGTGTTCTTATCAAAAACCTGGTTAAACCCCAAAATCATTGTTATAATTGCTGAGTTGACTTTCATCAATGTTTTTAATAAACTACTTTTGACTGCCGTTGATGGCAATCATTATTGTAGATCACTTCTGTTATACTGTTTCTTAGATTTTTTTCATGAATATTCGATGTCAAATAGCCTCCTGGCCGTAGCCTTCAGGTGATTTATCCACAGGCAGCCCAAAGCCAAGCCATGGAAGTGGAGAGTTCTGTTTAGGCCACTATATATGGCCTCATATGGGCTGCCCTACTGTACAAGCCTCAAGCAATGCATGCCACTCCTGCATAGCAGCCACTTCCCCTTGAGGATGATAGTGACAAAACCCCCTTCCCAAAGGGAGAAAAACAATAACTTGTGTGGTCCTGCAAGATGATATTATATCAACATGGACCTGTATAAGAACAAACTGGTCTGGCCAGGAAGGTAAGAAATTGCTTAACTGTTGATGGATTGCACCCTTGGAGAGAAGGCTTAGCTTCTCTCTTCCTCGCAGCACAATGGAGACTTACCTCTTGCTGTGGGCTTGGCAAAACTAAGGGAAGAATCTCTAGATAAGGGCTAGCTCTCTTTGATGCATCTTTGAGGTCTTCGACTACTACTGCTAATAATGGGGGGGGGGGGGTGTGAAAAGGGAGAAGGATATAACAAAACAAAACCTATCTAAAAATGGTGATTCACCAAAATGATCGATCCACTCAGCTTATATCTACACTTTAGACCAAAGAGCGAACAGAGACTCCATCTGAACAAAGCTTAGACTGTATGGGTGCTTTAACAGGGGGCTTAATGAAGATATAAAGGAAAAGAACTTACCATAGGTGCTGCAGAAGCACACTGTCAGATAACTGCTCTCCTGTCTTTATGCTCCAGATGAGGCACTTCCTGTTAACCCGTAGAAATGATCTTGGACATGCTAGATATATTAGTGTCAACCTGTGAAAGCATCAAGATGAAATGACTAAACACAGAGTTGATACTCAGACATATTCAAAAGCATAACCAGTCAGATAGAGGCAAAACACATTAGATTGATTCCAAGGTAAAATTGGCAGGGCTTTGCCTTACACAAGTGAGAGATATCTTTATCAACTGAGAGGTTATAATATATAGCATTAAGAGAAAGAGCTTTGGCGCTTTCCCAGAACAGGCGGCCCATACTGCATCAAACACCTAGGAAGGAGGAAGTCCGTTAATGCTGCTGTCATCTTTTCAAAAATGGCTTGAAGCGACCATGCTGTAGATGTCGCAAGTCTTGACTTTGGTGCTTAAACCGTATTAAATGCTACTGCAATAGCATGGGTCACTTGATTGTTTGAATGACAAGGTTGCCCATCTTTATGAAACTTATGCAACTATCTGCTTATCAATGCTTAGACGAAGAAAAATAGGTGCGCTATTGAATGCTTGCGCTCTTTGATGACCATTTGGTGGAGATTTTTTCATTCGCAGCAATAACTTCTCTCCCGATGCTTTCTGTACCACTTGGACTATTCTATTCGTTTCTACGCTTGGCCTTTGTCTTTTCCAGGCAACTTGGCCCTTGGGGCTATCTTTCGTCCTTTCCTGGCTCTTCGGGCTCCTTTCTTGGCGGGTCACTGAGTTTATCCTTGGGTCTCCGAGCCCCTTTGAATTCCTTTGGGTCTATGCTCATAAGCTCTTTCGGCCACTTGTCATGAGTTCTTTCGGGCAAAATGCCCGAAAGAAATCTTTCAGCCGCTTGTCCGAAGGTATTGGTCCTTTGGCTTCTCCTCGACGGCCGACGCATCCCATCGACATTGATGTTTGCGTCCCTGTCACTATTTGAAAACCAACAGCTATTTCATCACTGTAAAATTGACGTCCGCAGACCTGTCACCATTTGAAAACCAATGACTATTTTGCTACCTTGAATTTGACGTTCGTGCGCCCGTCATCGGACGTTTGAACCTCCAACGACTAGTTCACCATGTTAAAGTTGACGTGCTCGGGCCCGTCATCCCTTTGGTAATTCCTTCGGCCTTTTGCAAAACGAACCCTCTTGAAGGGAGGGTGATCTTTTGGAAAAGAGGAGAGGGTACCTTTTTGGCAGTCGAGAGCCCTTCGCAAGGGCACTTGCCCTTCGGGCTCCTTCGGGCTCCTTTGTCTTCAAATGTCTGAAGGAATTCCTTCGGACATTTTGCTCGAAGGAAATCTTTCCTTCAAAGTCTCGGCCCTTTCTTTGTAAATTCCTTTGGACAAAATGTCCGAAGGAATTCCTTCAGGCACTTTGTCCGAAGGAATTTGCTTTAGGTTTCTTCCTTTGTGAATTTCTTTGGACAAAATGTCCGAAGGAATTCCTTCGGGCACTTTGTCCAAAGGAATTCACCCTTTGGTTCTACATGGATTTTCTTCGGACAAAAAGTCCGAAGAAATCCTTTGTCCCTTTTGCCTTGTTATTTTTCCGAAGGAAAACTCCCCTTCGGGCCCTATGCCTTACTCTTTTTCAAAAGTGCTCTCTGCCCTTCGGAAGGGCACTTTGGGTCCAAAGTTGCCCTTCGGAGCTTGCTTGAATGGTCAAATTTGTCACCTGCCTGCCCTCTGCAAGGGCACTTGTCTTTCGGAGCTTTGTGAAAGACTTATATCTCTTTGAAGTTGGCCCATTCCTTTGCCAAAAGCTTGTCCAAGGTGATTTGCTGAAGCGAAATAAGCCTTCAGATCAACCCGAAACATCTACAAGACTCAAGTCACTTGGCTCTTTACAGAAACAAGTCTATTACAAAGGGAAATGGCACAATTGCAGTAAGGTGAATACATCAAAGACTGACTGCTCAGGACAACAGGGAAGGAAGGGAGACTGATTTTTGGCCTGCAGGACCAAAAATGGTCAACATCAACACATACTAAGAATGGAAAGGAAAAATTGTAAGTGATGTTGAGTGTCAAATGTGTATGCAATGAAGGGGCAGCTCTTAGCTATCTAGCTTGCTCTTTGTTTTCTTACGATAGGTGTCCTCTTTGGTCAGTTATTTTTTCCTATACGTTTGGTTCCAAGCTTGAACTTGCTTTAGATATATCTCAATCCTGCTAAATGCTTCTGCCAATGACCTAATGCTTTGGGGATAAGCGGAAGTATATATTCCACTTATAATACAATGTTAACTGTTTTTTTTTTTTTTTTTCCTTTGTTATAAGTAACCTTGATTTTGAGTGCTTTGTTTTTTTTGTGCCACAGTTCTTTGATTTTACTTTATTATGAAGTGCTTGCACCTTGTTTTGTGGCTTTTTTGATCCCTGAGCATGTGGGGGAATTTGCAGACTTCACATCCAGCTGGTTTCAACATTGGAAACCTTTAATTGAAAGTGTGGCTTGAGGCAGGGTGGGGGAGGCTATTGAGGAGACCATCTGTGTTTTAGGCTTGCAGATACTTCAGTCTTACAGCTATTGCATTTTTGGAAGGAACAAAAAAAGACAAAAATAAACGAAAACATTTTTTTTCTGATTATGACTTGATCGAGGGTTTGATGTTCCCTCTTGACCATAGCAGTTTACATAATGAGCAACTGACTTGATTATACTTTTGAGGCCCGCTATTATTCTCATTCTTGTGACTTATCTTGATATTGCGTATGTGGGTCGGAGCATCTTTCTTGAATTGATTATCCCATGATTCATTTTACATGGAACTCGAGTTTGGTGATGTTTCAAGGTGGATCTTGAAGGTCAAGTCTGACTTTGACATATGAGCATGTGTGATCATTATCTTCATCAATTACCATATTGGAGATGTTCATGTTTGGTTTGCTTCTTGTGGCATATATTGCCTCGTTATAAAACACATGCATTACTTGTTATGGATGAGTTCAGGATGGGAAAATCGTTCTTGTTTATGCCTTGTTATGGATCACATACATTAGATCATTTCTTGATTCATGGTTATGCACCTCTGATGAACTATATTGGCTACAAAGTTGCTGGAGCATTCCATGGTTCTTTGCTTTTCTTGGATTGTGTTCATGCCATTGATGATTCTTGATGGGCATATTATGTTGATTTCATATTTTTTTGTGGAAGTTGACTCTTGGTTCTTTGGTGAGCATGGTTAACATATCATGCTGATTTTATCTTGCACATAGAGATAGGTTCTTATATCTTTGGTTGAACAGAATTGTAGATTACGATTGATTCCATGTTTGTTTTCAATGAGAGTGACTCTTGGAGATTTGATCCAAAGCTCTTGGGCGAGCACTCTCTATGGAACATGGTGACATCATTATTACCGCTTGATGTGGTGATTCAACATTGGTTCATTGTGGGAGAGAACTTTCATGATCTTAACTCCTTGTGGCGAGCACCCTTGATATTTGTCTCATTGTGATTGAGTCTCTTTGAAATTTGGCTTTTTGTGTTGGGCACCTTTGGCTCCTTGTGGTTGGGCACCTTTGGCTCCTTGTGGTTGCGCACCTTTTGCTCCTTGTGGCAAGCATCTTTGGCTTCTTGAGGATGAACATCTTACTCGATCCAGTATCAGAGTGGTGAGCATCCAACATGGATCTCGATGATGTTTTTATATATTGATCTCGGCATAGCAGTTATCTAGTGGTTGTTATGATGATGACGATGGTGACAATGACTTTTAAAGTCCTGTAGACCAATTTGGTCTATAGGACTTATTAAAGTGTATCTACCAATTATACATTTTATTTTGTCTTGAGCTTCGCCATGCAATACATCATTGGAGTTGCTATTGATGTTGTTTCCATCCTTCACATCTTCCATTCCTTCAACTCTTCAATCTAGTGTTAGTTTATGAAGTTTCTTCCTTGTAATTGCCCATTTTATAAGCATTCGAAAGGTATTTCAATGAGCAATTCGATGGTTTGCAATTGGATTTTGTTGGAGGTTAACATTTTGAGGGAGATTTCACAATGGATTCTATTTTACCTTAAGGATTGTCCAAAAGCACATATTGATCTGGCTGACAACGCATGTTCATTGCCATACAATTGGGATAGGTAAATTGGTTGTCTGTTGGTTGAATTGGAGACAAAGTATTTCATAGTACATTTCATCTTCTAGGGATTGCAAAATCCTCAATTGTTCAGGTTCTTATACATTAAAGGTATCAGCATCAAAATTTGTGCTAACAAGGCTTAACCTGAAACTTTTAAGTTTTAAAAATAAAGAAAAAATTGAACCTTGAATGTCAAGCAACAGTCTGCTTGGCAGTCTTTGTTCATTGTAAGATTGGGTAATGAATGAGGGGGGAGTCTGGGAGACTACGAAATATTACTTTTACATATTCATTGTTCACTCTTTTTGCTGCAAAGAATGGTTTATTGAGTGAGGGATTGCAATTGCAGCAATGTGTGGGAGTACAGTAGTCTCTGTTGTGAGGGAGTGCAGCAATAAGTTTGAGCGGGGAGCAAAAATTCAGCATTTAGGAATGAATATGTTTTTTTATTTGTTATATCTTTTTATCATATTATAGTTTAAAGAGGTGGGTTAGTTTGTTTTTGGGAGGGGTGTGAAGGGTAAGGGATGTGTCTATTTTTTTTTTTAAATTTTATTCTGTTTATTTTTTATTTGTCCTTCTTTTTGTTTTTAAGTTACAAGCATGTGCCCGCCCCTGCCCCCCAATATGTTCTGGAAGCAGCCTAAAAACACATGATGTATACGAGCTGTTTTTGGGAATAAGTCGACATTTCAAGCATTTCTAAAATGGATCCCTTGTAAATCTAGGTCCATTTTTTGTTCTGTGAATGGTTCAGAGGAGAGACAAGATTGGGGTTGGGGAGGGGTGTTCACTGCAACTTATGAATAAACCTATAGTTCTGTTATGTATACTCTTGGTATACTTTTAGTCAATAAAGTATTTTGGCACGAGTGTTTCTTACCAAGTAAATTTGTGTTTATATGGGTGTTATTTAGGTTTAGCATTAGACATGGTTGGTACTACTGGTGTTTGGTTGGTTGTTGGAAGGTTGTCCAACCAATACATCCCATTGGAGGAAAATTATATGTGCTATGACAATGCACATGTTTGGGGAGCTCTCTTGGTTATTGGTACTATTGTCTATATTTTTGGAGACTATTGTACTTGCATATTTCAATCAGTGAATAAAGTGCTAAGTTTTATCTCTATTTAGTGTTGTTCTTGTTGTGTATATATAGTGGTCTGGTTGCGCATATCTGTTCATATTTGCTATATTACCAGCCATCAATCATCTTTATGTCCTAAAGTCTATTGAATGCCGGTTGAGATAAGAGTCCCAAGTATCGGTTTGAGAAATTTCATTGGTAGAGAATTTGAAGCACTGCAAACCAAACAAGACAGAAAACTTGTTAGCTGAAGTTATTTGTTGCTTTTGGAGCGTTGCAATTCAAGAACTCATTCAAGAGGAATCCCATGAAAACTTGGTTACACTCTGCTCTCTGTGAAACAACATAATATGGAATGTGTTGACTAGTTGACGACCAACTTGCCCTGACATTTGGCCTGCTACTATTTGTTGGTGTAAGATCTATGGGAAGTGCAAGACCGTGATTTACAAAGGGGGTGTCACTATTTTATAATGACTCAGCAGCTTCCCTATTCACCTTTTTTCCTTGTCCAAATAAGATCTTGGTTCTTGGTTGTTTTCCTTAGAGATGTCACTTTCAGGCATGGAGCTTTTACAAGATGTGTCAACTGCCCTTTGTATGCTGACCTCCTTTTGGCCTAATCCAGATGTTAGAGGTGTCATTTGCCCTTTGTATACTGACATTTCACATGCAGATGGGGCAATGTTAGTGAGACAGTGTTCTCTACCCTTGATCTTTGGCATTGGTCTCTATTGGTTATTTGTTTCTTTGAGATGTCTTCCTCGTGCACGGCTTTTTGTATTTGTTCCACATTGCTTTATCGTTTCCAGCTTGTTTAGCATTTACACATTCTGGAATCACTCCTGTGACTATGTTTTAATTTATCTAATAGATTCTAGTGTTTAGTTAGTTTTTCAGCTTTTAGGGTTTTAACTTTTCGCTAAGCCTCCTACTGTGCTGCTATAAGTTATTGTATTTTTGAGTCCCATTGACCTACTTTTGTCACTTTTGAACACACACACACACATAATATATATATTTCCCAGATTTGATCTCTAGGCTTTCCATCCTCACAGGACGATTGCGATGAATTTTGGAGCTCCCTTCTTAATCACATTTTTTTCTGTAGCTTTTTAGTTATTGTCTTGGAGTTGTATGGAGCACTTATTCTCCTAAGCTATTTACTACATCTCACAGTCCCAATAAACTGATCATTGGATACTAGTGGACATAATAAATATTACAGTTTTAATTTCTATAGTCAAGATAGCTCAATCTTTTATCCTTTTTCATTTGTGGTTGCATAAATTTGGAAGGAATCAGGCATAACAACCAGATATTGTGCATATATTACAGCAGCAAAATATATCTCATTCTGTTTAGAGAAATTCATGAACAGATATGGAACTTAAAGTCTATGTAAAGGAAGAAATCAATCCTTAGTCCTCTTCCCATGTCTATCAGGTTCATGTGAGCGACTCTAGAATACATGGGCATAGTTAGGGAAGGCGTGAACATTATCTATTATGTTTTTGTGCTAGCCATAACTTTTTTAATGTCAAATGATAATGTGGTTTATTTAAGAAAAATTACTGGTTAGACAATCTACTGGAAGTTTTTAGTTTTATCTTTTGCCTGGTTTATTCCTTGATTCAGTAGAACATTTGGGAATTAATACTTATTTTGCAAGGCCCCTTTTATTTTTTTACTTATTCATTTATTTTTTGCAGATTCAAGACAGTGCGCCCGTGGATACTGTTGAATATTCTTCCCAGCTGTCACTACCAGTGACTGTGGAGAGTAATGGGACACCATCTCTTCCTGATCTCAATCCTGGAATTGACAATTCTTCTTTTCGGAAGCGGAGGCGTGTAACAGATGATCAGACAGATATGAATGGTGATTTAGCAGCTGAAATGTCGGATACAACTAAGCTATTGAGCCAAAGACAAACATCAGTGCCTGTTGATACCGAAAGCAAGAAAACAAAATTTTCTGGAATTGATGCTGGAACCAGCAGTGAAACCTGTCCTTCCTCCTCAGGTCCATCAGATGAAGAGGCAAAGGCTTCAACAAATGAGCTTCAACCATACCATTCAAGTCTTGAATACCTTGATGATGCATTTCAGGCTTTAGCATTGATGCTCCGCATTGCAAAAGCACGTCATAAGGAGAATCTCAAAGAAGCCTGTAACAATGAGCGCCCTTGGTACGATGTATACCGACCAGCTAAAGTAAGCCTAAACTAGTTCCTGTTAAATCTTTATACAGTGATCTCTAAAGAATGATCTAGTTGTTCTATATTCTCTTATATTGATTAAAGATGATCTAGAGAATGCTCTTAGACATGGTTATGACAGATATAATCCTTGTTGTCTAAAAGTCTTCTGGACCTTAAATTAGTCTGATGCAGAAGACTTTTACGAATTGTTACATCGTGAACAAGCTACTTTAAAATCAAAGATAATCCTTGTTTTGGAGGATTTTCATTTGTAGGTAAGGGATTTTAACTTGTACATCTGCATAGGAAGAAAATGTGAGGAAACCTGAAGGAGGCACCCTTTTGTTCAGCATAAGCATCGTTATATAGTTGTGCAGGCTTAAATCAGTCCAAGAAGGAAATATGAGAGGAGAACCAAATAGATTCCTTGCCTTTGCATATCAATAAACCTATACCATGTGTCTAATAGTTGGTTGTTACAAATGGTTGTTAGTTTTCTACAAGTTCATGTTTAAACTTGCATATAAGGCAAGGCAAAGAGAATGTATCAGTTGACACGTTACCTAAGTAAATTCAATCTGAATATTAAGGAAGCTAGAGTGGTAAATCAAGAATTTATGAAAGATATATCTGGATTGAACTGTGTTACATCATTTAAATTTCCCAAGATTTGCTAAGGGATCCCATATGGTTGCAGAATCTCTTCACTGGCACTATGGAGGGCCAAGGGATGCTTGGGATCTAGCCGCAAGGCCTATGTGGACATTTCAGTCCCCACGTGGTTGGCTCTGCCTCTTGCCCATTTTTTGATGCCATTGGGCAAAAAAGGTTTTTGTTTGGGAAGATATTTGGAATGATTACTTACATGAAACATAGCCTTGGATGATTTAAATAAAGCGCAAACGTTAAATAGAGTGGGAAAATAATCCTGTGAAAATGATCCTGAAATGATACCTTTCCAAAATGCAACTTCAAGGGGCAGACCCGAATTGGAGACATTTGGAAATGGATTCATGGGAAGGCCTTCCATAACTATGTGATAAAATATCTTTCTGACCAAGTGAGGCACACATTTGGAAGTGCTTTACAATTCTACAAGTTACTGGGGACAAGTGATCCTGAAGAGTGCTGATAAAGGTCTTGCTAGACTATCTGGAAATCACGGTTTTCTTTCAATCAGAAAATCTTGGGTTTGCTTAGTGCTCCATCAAGGTTTGACAATCAAATCAAGGCCTCAGGTTGGTGTCACAGATTTTTTATGCAGTCATTATGGAAGAGAGGAATCAGTTAGTCATGTCTTCTCGAGGTTACTTCTAGCATGAATTTTTGGGCATAGTTACAGGCTGAACTATATTTTCATCTTACCTCTTTCTTGGTGTGGGCATCTGCTTTGGGAAACTTGGATGATTGAGGATAGTTGAAAATATTTATGGCATACAGTCATTGGTTTTGTATGAAAGTTAACATGTAAGGCAGCTTTTCATGAGGACCATACATAGTTTTGTGTAAGGGAAGTGAAAGTTTTTAAGAAAGTTGTGCCTTAGATCGTTGTGGTCAAGATTGTGAGTTTCAGTAAAAATGCTTGAGTCCTTGCCTTTTCAGGAGGTTTAGGTGTTAGATACTTTGGCATTAATAGCAGGTTTCTACATGGATCGCTGTTGTAAGACTGATGTAATTTTCATGTTTACAGTTGTAAAATAAAATGTATTTCTTCAAAAATAAAGTTGCACTCTTCAAGAAAAATGACTATGCCAAACTATGCATCAGGTGGTCACCCCCTTTATAATAAGAGGGTAGTAATACCCAAGAAAGGCTTCATCAAGTACAAGATCCTCTCATCCACGCCTTTGCAAGGGGTATGCCTCTCGTTCTGTCTTGGAACATTAGTGTTTTCGGATCCACTTTCATGACATCCCTTCCAAGTTATGTCTTTTTGATACAATCATCAAACCTACAATTTTATATGGTTCAAAGGTTTGGGAACCTAGCTTGGGGGCCATTGACTGGGCCTGTAATGAGAGGGTCTAGACTCTCATGTTACAACGCATGATCCGTTGCAAGTGGACAATTCCTTAGTGCATCATCCAAGCTGAATTTGCTGCCCACTGCTATGCCTTGAGACTATCTTCGGTCTCACTTTCTACATCCATAGACTCAAATCCTTGGGAGACTCAACTTCTGGTCGTGAGAGATATCCATACTTAGCACTTTGCTGTTCATAGAGGATTGCTTGATTGGTCCCCACCAAATGTTGGCACTATTGGTACGTTGAGCCTAGGTTGCTCCTTATTTCTATTGGCGTCTCTATTGATAAGCTACTCCCATTCATGTATTCCTTGGACCTCCTCCTCGACTCCTTCCCATAAAGGACGTCATCACTAGAGCTGCCAGAGAGGACATCTATAGACAATATATCCAAGCCACCTGGATCTTCCTCCTTGAGCCGCTCAGCTCCAAGCTTGCTTTTTACGTTGAGCATTTCTTACAAGTGGTGGATGGTATTATTCATCGCCCTCACCATCTTCACCGCCATTGGTCACACAACTTGAGGTTGCCCCTTGCCCAGATGAGAGTGTGTTCTCACCAATTATAGGTTGAAACAGATCACCACATTCTCCGTCAAGATTGGATCTGCTATCTTTGCTCCCTTTAGGAGGTGGAGATTGAGGAACACTTGATTTTCAAATGCCCCAGTTACTATGAGATCCGGGGAAGATATCACTACCTCTACAAGGACTCAAGTAACATCCTATCTACTTTTTTTTAGATATCTAGACCAATGGTGCTTGACTCTTTTATCTTTGTGAGGCACTCATCATTTGGCGCAGATCCCTACAAGAGGAGCCTAGAGGATCCATAGCCCCCATGTTGATCACCTCTTTCTTCCAGCTTATCTAGGTGATTGGCAACACTAAGTGCCCTTTGGACACCGGTATATCACACATCAAAGATGATAGATCAGTTAGGCGACTCTTCTATTAGCACATCATTACTACTCATATTACTGAGATACCCTAGCCTGTTCTCCCTCGGCATCGTGGCTTTGCTCCTTTTTGTCGGTGTTGCTTTGCCTCTTTCTGGTGACATAGATCTACTACTTACCGGCCACCCCTAAGACTATAGGGGCAAGCTCATATTATGAGTTTCTTTTCTAGTATAGGAGGTACACTGGCCTTGGATGTTAGGGGAGATTCTAGAGGAAGTGCTTTGCTTCCTCTTAAGATCTCCTAGCTTGGTCCATCTAACATTGGGTACTCCCTGACGAGCACTATCAGATCTTTCACAGTGGTTGGTGATGGCTTAGATGGCTCCTCCGCTTCAGTTATAAACAAAGATATTTGATGAGGTCTTCAAGTCTTCATTGACACATGCTTTTGGGAGATCATGTTTGCCCTTCATTGATATTCGTATTGGTTTCATTACCACCTTTGTTAGTGGTACACTACTTTACTTTGTCTTATGTACAGTTTTTCCTTTATTTGGCATCTAGGATTCTTTCGTCCTAGAACTTTCTATTGTTAACTGTTGTATCCTTGAGTCCCATTGACCTAATTTTGGTCATATTTTGGACATTAATATAATTTCTTTCTTTAAATGAATTTTATGATAGCTTCTTTGAAAGTCATGCAGAAAAAAACAAAAACTATGAGGTAGCAAATCATGAGGAAAGACAGATACATGTGTAACTACTTGCAAGCGATGCCAAACAATCAAATCCAAAAGGCTGTGTGTAGTTGGTAATGTTATGCCTCTACCTGTGCTTGATAATAAATAGGAAAGTTTATCCATTGTCTTTTTTACTCATCTTCCAAGAGCATCAATGCAAACACATCAAATCATGGTTGTAAATTTTAACGGATAGGTAAATTAATTCTAGAATGACCGTTAAGATATTTGATATGATATCTATCTTTAAAAACATGTTTGTTGCAAAGTACAAAATATCTAAAAATATTGTCAGTAATAAAAACCCTATTTTCAGAGGAAACCTTTGGCAGGATCTTTTCAACATATAGGCCGTATTAAACTTTTGCATTGTAGATTACCTCCAAATATATGGAGAAACATAAACTCCCAAAAAAATTTATGGAAGAAACTATCTCGTGTTGCAACATAGCAAACATTTTGGGCAATTTTTTTTTTAAAATTACCCTTTATATAATCTGTCAATATTATTATTTACACAGGCATAAATATGAGTCCTTGGAAGATAACGTATGGCATTGAACCTCTTACACCTATTGCTTCAAAGTTCAAACGTTGACATCTATGAAGGTAAAACTAAGGTATTTCTACAATAAATGCTGAAACAGCTAAATGAATGCAAAAGGAGCATGGAATGTGCTCAAGTGAAATCCAAATTCTATCAAAACCAACACAGGACCTTGAGATCTTTTAAATTTGGAGACAAATTTTATCTAAGGATAAAATCCAGACTCTCCTTATCAGTAAACAGCAGATGCACTAACCAATCCCTCAGGTGATGTTGACCATTTAAAATAGTTAAAAGATAAATGATGCAGCCTGCAAGCTTCAACTTTCACGTTGTGTTAAAATGCACTCAGTTTTGCATGTTAGTTTTCTAAAAAAATCCCTATCAAAATACGATGAAGTCCACCACTTATATGTGGATTTTGAATAAGTAGAACAACAAGTTAATTAACCAGAGGGAATACTAGAGAAAATAACTGGGAAATTAAGAAATAGGTAAAGAATATAGAGTGGTCCAATAAACCTTTAGAAGAGGCTACCTGGAAATGAGCAGCATTTGCAAGAGAAACAGTACTCATTGAAGGCATGAGCCTCTTTGGAGGCAATAAACTATATCTTCAAATTAGTGGAAAGAAGTTTGTAGTTAAAATAAGAACAAATTCATTACCCATTAAGAATAAATCAAGGAATTTAAGAAATAGAAAGAAAGAAACTACATTAATGTCCACAAAGGACCAAAGCAGGTCAAGGGACTTGAAAGTGCAGCATGTTACATTAGTATTCTAGGATGGTTAAAAAGAACCCAAGGAGTTGAAAAGTAACTAAACACTGGAACAATGAAAACATGACTAGAGGGGGTAATTCCAGAGTGGGTAAACTCTAGCGATATGATCCAAACACAAATACAAATACAAATAACTATGCGAGAGGAAGACCACTTAATGAAATAGGAACTGCTGGAGACCAAGGCTGGAGATCAAAGGTGTCACACGTCTGTATCATACTTTCTTTAGTCAAAGAATAGTTTGTTGAGTTGTCCAATAAACCACCCTTAGAAGAGGCCACTTGAAAATCAGTAGTCAGCGAGCAGCTAGGGAAGGATCGCGAGCAGTCATGAGCGGAAGGAAGTACTAGGGCAACGGTTTTACTTCCTCAGGGAAGGACTATGAGCAGAGAAACGCTGCCATATATAGTTGGAAGTTGTAGCTCGTGACCAGACCAACGCGAGCAGAGGGTAGGGGTTTTACTGTTCTCTTTTACAGTGAAGGTCTTCTGTTCATCGTGGATGAAAGGCAATCGCGAGCAGGGTTTGAAGTCTCCCATGTCTTAGAAAAAACACGAGCTGAGGATCCAAAAATGCGATTTTCAGAAGTTGTAGCTCGTGACCAGACCAGAAGGATCCAAAAACGCGAGCAAAGGAGCTGGAAACAGGATCAGGAGAAACGACAAGTAGGAGAAACGCGAGCAGGAGAGGAAACACGAGTAGAGGATTTGGAAATAGGAGTAGGAGTGGCAACGCGAGCAGGAGTGCTAGGGAAAATGCAAGCAGATAGACAACATAGAAATCGCTAGGGCACGAGTACGGCAAACCAAGAAGATCACGAGTTAAGAAAATCGTGAGTTTTAGATCACGAGTTAATAAAATCGTGAGTTTTAACCACGATTTGGGGGATAACGTGAAGACCTTGGTAAATCGCAATTTGCAACAGTTGTAACTCGCGACCAGACCAAAGGGACTAACGACAAATTGAGGTGGGCACATGCTTGGGTGCAATAGAAGACCAGACTAGTAGAAAGCCAATAACGATTTTCCAGACACTGCAAACAGAGGTGATTTGTTGTTAGTGTGAACTATTTCTGATTGTCATGAGTGTTTTCCAGTGTATAATTTACATCAGGAAATGATAGAAAGTGCAGAAAGCAAGGACAGAAATTGCAGTAAGAGATTTACCACTTCTGAGTGCAGACAAAAGAAAATAAGAGATTCACCACTTTTGAGTGCAGACAAAAGAAAATCAGCCAGATTACAAGTTCAAAGTGCAAGTGCCACTCACAGGTTCATACAGTGAACATGATGGAGCTCCCTCTAACGCAAGAGTTTAAAACTCCTCACCATCACAAAGTGTTGACCCCAAAATTTAAGTATGCTAGCATTTGCAGCCGAGTATTTGGAATTGAAGCCCTAGGTTCGGAACTCTTCAATATTTTGTCGCTGTTTCAAAGACAATTGCAGGGGAAAGATGATATTATTGCTGATCTACAAGCTAGAATCACTAAACTTGAACAAACCCAAGCCACTCCAACAGATTCTCCATGCCTACAACAACTTACTAAAGCGGTTTCAAAGATTCAAAACAAACAATTCGAGATAATATTTCAGCATGAACACCTTAAAAAAGAAACCACTACCCAACAACAATCTATTCAAAAATAGGTTGAGGAAAAAAATTCATGGGTTGAAGTGGTTAAGGGAAAGAAAGCACCTCCAATCGTGGAAATGGCTGTCCAAGAAAAAATTGCAGAAGAAAAGGCACGTCAAACCAAGGCACTCAACCTCCGTGTTTGTGGCCTCCCTAAATCAGCTGATCCCCTACAGACAGGGCATGCGTTCTTGCATGAATCTTTGGATTTGAAAGATATCTCCCTTAACAAAGCTTGGACACTGATGGACAACACCCTTGTTATCCAATTCCAAACTGCTGCAGAGCGTTTGCAAGCTCTTAAAGCACAAAAGTTCTTTTCCCTCCCACAGAAAATTTATGTAGATGTTGATCTCACACGAGTCCAGGTGGACGATCTTTGGAAATCTCGTATTCAGGTAGTAGCTGCTGGGAAGGAGAACAAGTGGGCTGTTATCAAAGATTGTAGGGCTGTCATTCATGATTCTCCCCCACCGGGGTGGTCATGCCTTGGACCATCAGCGTGACGACGACCTCAGGTCTCGGTGGGCGGTGATGACATCTCCATTGCTTCTTGAAATTGCAATGGCACTTTATGTTCTTCTCCAGGCTTAATGTTTGACGCTCTTAGGTCATTAGACATTCTTTTTATTACAGAGACTCATGAGAGCCTGATACGGCCTCTCCCAGACATTATAGGATATCGTTAGTTTTTAGCTTGTCGTCAAGAGTCTAGGAGTTCTGGTGGGGTTAGAGGTTCTGGTGGGGTGGCTTGTTTATTTAGAGACTCACTCCAGAGCAGAATTTTCGTGGAGATGTTTGATGAATTTGCTAGATTCATGTGGGTCTGGATTAATGGGGTTGCCCCACTTTCCAGAGATATTTACATTGCAGTTTGTTACTTTCCTCCAGCGTCTTCATCATATGCCATTCATAGTGGTCCTAAGGGGGACCCTTTTATAGATTTGTACACTAGGATTTTTCAATTCTCAGTTGTTGGAGAAGTTATCCTTCTTGGTAACTTCAATGCCTGTACCAGAGACTTTTAGATACCTCTCCACGATCATTTCGTTGATACATTTTGCACACTGGAGGTTGATTTAGAGTCAGTGGGGTTGCATAGGAGATTAGATGATGTTTCAAGTCCTTACACAACATACATAAGACACATCTTATAGTTCGGGGAATCTTATGATTTGTTGATTCTTAATGGGCTGCCTTGCTTTCCAAATTCACACTTTTTCACATGTACACCTCATGGGGGAGGTAAGAGTGTGGTGGATTACGTCTTATCTAGTCATAACCTTTTGCTCTTCATCCGTCACTTTTCCATTTTCCCCATTACCTTTGCAGACCATGTTCTTGTCTCCTTTTCCATGTGGGCTGATTTCTGCCCTCTTGTTACAACCCCCTTTTTCAGTATACCACGTACCATTTTTCAGTTTGAGGATGGGGACTCTGACATTTTCCTTTCTCACATCTGTCAGCTTCTACCTCCAAAACCCTAGTTCTTCTCACTTGGTTGTGTTGATTCTAGTTACACATGTCTTTCCTCCATTATTTGGGAAGTTGCCCTCAAATCTTTTCCTAACTACACCAGATCTATGTCTACTTCCCATCAATCTAAAAATCTTGTCCCATGAATAAGTGTTATGATGATGACTGGAGGACTCTCCACCGTCAGCTTCAGTACGCCTTCCTCCATTTCCACCCCCCTTACCCAACCTTAAAATCATCCTATCGTTACCTTCTCCGACGTAAGAAATGCCTTTTTGTTTCCCAAAGGAGACAGTTCTTACGGGCTGCCTACATTCACTTCCCCAAACTCTTTTGGCATACCATCCTCCCACGACATTCTCCCCTCCCCACTGAGCTTAATCCCACATTCATGATTTTTCATACCTCCACCCTCTATGATATTCTTGGCCAAACACAAACCCATGTTACCTCTCCACCATCTTCTTCTCACTTTTTCACATACAAGAATGTTAGAGAGGCAGTGAAGGTGATGAATAGTAGCAAGGCAGTCGATGAAGAAGGTTTCCAAGCCAAGTTCTTTAAACATGGGTTTAGAGCTTTTGGAAGCTATTTGGTTGATCTTTTAAACCACGTGGTTTGTTTGGGTTTCCCACCCTCTTGGTCACATCACATTATTCACCCGATACACAAATCAGGTTCGTGTTTAGATCCCAATAATTATAGGACGATCATGGTTGGACACATATTCTCGAAATTGTATGCTACTATATTACACATGCAGCTTTCGAGAGAGCTAGAGCAAAGACACCTCAGAGTTAGGGGACAGGTAGGGTTTAGACCAGCCCATCAGACCATTGATCATATTTTCACACTTCAGGGCATTATTGAGGCACGTCATTGCTCATCCAAAGTCTTGTTGTTTTGTAGACTTTAGGAAAGTGTTTGATTTTGTTCCGAGAGAGGCACTTTTCCAAAGACTTAGGAATATTGACATTTTTGAGACGCTCATGGCAGCCATTATGAGATTATAAGAGAATGTTCTTGGTCATCTCCGCATGGGTCATGGGATTTCAGACTTTATTAGGAGTACCATTGGGGTCAAGAAGGGATGCCCTTTGTCCCCGACCTTATTTGGGATATAATTGATGAGTTAGAGACCTTTCTTTATGAACATATTCAAGTTAGTGATGGGTGTCTTCTCCACCAGGGTCTGATTTCTAGACTCTTGTTTGCAGACGATGTGGTTCTCCTAGCCTCTTCTCTTGAGGGCTTACAACGACAGTTGGATGCTTTGGTCTTCTTTTGTGATCTCCGGCAACTGATCGTTAATTTGGGGGAAACCAAGGTCATGGTATTTAATGGCTTGAAGACCTCCCACCTCCATTTATTTTTCAAAGAAAAGGAGGTTGAGATTACCACTTCCTATACTTATCTGGGAGTGCAATTTTTTGGTCAATGTTTCAGCTTGAGGCAAGCACTCCAACCTAGAATAAACAAAGGTTATGGTTCTTTAGCTCTCCTTGAACGACAATGTTTTCGGCATCACTTTCAAGATATCTCTTCCAAGATGTCACTCATGGATACACTTATCAGACCCACTATCTATGGATCTGAAGTTTGGGGGCCCTCTCTACATAAGGGTGATTGGGATGCTGTTGAGAGGGGCCAAACACTCCTCCTTTGCCACATGATCAGATGTAAATAGACAGTTCCCCAACACATTATCCTTGTAGAGTTTGGAGCTCGACCCTTTTGATTGGAGACTATGTTTGATCTGATCACTTTCATACATCGCATAAGGAGGTTTGCTGATTCTACGAGTGGATGTGACAGATATCTATACTTAACATACTGTTCTTCAGAGAATCTTGTCCTCTTAGCGCCTTAAACCTGTGGATGTTGTTGGTATGCAAGAGTTTCTGATCTATTGGAGTTTGTGGGAATCAAGGTGGATTGACTTCCTCCATTTATGTACTCCTTGGACGCACCAGCTCATCTTCTACCCACTAGACAGGAGTTGAACCGGATTATTAGGGATGATATTTACAGATAATTTATCCATAATACTTGGGTAAACCCTCCTGGGGGGTTACGCCCTAAGATGGCATTTTATGCAAAGCACTTCTTGGAGCTGAGTGATGGGCTTATCATTCGTCCACAATATACATTCCGCCACTAGATGCACTCTCTTTGCATCCCATTAGGGTAGTTTTGAGTGGGGTCTCACAGGGTTAGGATTGAGACATGATTTTTTAGCTATGCAGCATCCAGGAGACAGAGTCCGAGGAGCATTTCATCTTTCGTTGTCCCATTTATTATAAGATTAGAGGGAGGTTTTACTGTCTATTTAGGAGGACACAAACTCTTTTTGACTTCTTCAGATATGAGGACCTGAAATGTTTGGCTTTATATATATATATATATATAGGAAGCTCTTAAGCGTTGTGATCATTTTACTCAGAGACCCACCATACCAGTCTCCGCTTCATGGATTACTTCCTTTTTCACGGTGCTACCTTCAAGGAGAGGCACTAAGCGACATATTGACATCGATATAGCCCCACATTCTAGATCAGTGAGGCCCAGAGACACTATTCATAATTCCTCGAGTTTTCATCAGCATATCCACTTCAGACCTGGGATTAGGTGGCAAACTAGATCCACCAGACCTTCACAAAGGACTTTTCCTTCTAGACAGAGGATTGGAGGACAGTCCAGGCATCATACCTCCCCATCTTTGGGTCAGACTTCTATTTGGAGCTTCTTCTCGTTGGCCTTGGATGCTAGGAGAGGTGGATCGAACTCTTGATGGGTCCTCTCCTGGTTCTTCTTTCTTAGGGATCATCATCTTACTCCCGATGTTTACAGATTCTTAGAGATCGCTCATTTTTTTTGCTCCCTTCGTTGGACCTGGGCGTGGTTGGGTTCTTTGGTGGTTTGGCTCTGAGCATGGTCACTCTTTACCTGTTTTATACTATTTCTTTCAGCACTGTTTTTCTTGTTTTTGGAGACCTTTTTTGGTTTCCCACTTTTCACGGACACATTTCTGTAATCTGTAGTCCCTTTGACCTACTTTTGTGGTCATTAGTTGGACATTAATATATTTATCTTTATCTTTATCTTTGTCTTTATTAAGAGTGTTACTATTGGGTTTTTCCAAGGAGTACCCTTATGGTCCAGTTTAGGCATACACTTCAGTGGGATGCAGTAAACAACATTTTAAAGTTAATTCAGGGAAGCCTACAAGCAAATGACAAGTAAGGCATCATAAGTAGACGGTCATTGAAAATCCTGTTATGACATTATCAATCATCACTGCGCATCATGAATAATTATGACATCCTATCTAGATGCATGAACCCCCAAATATGTTTTTTGGAATTTTTATTTAATCTCTTGCTAGCCAGGGTGAGTCGCTGACATAAGCCAACTTGTCAACTTTACAACTTTAATTACTCAATCAAAATATAAATTCATGATAGAAACTCCATTTTTTTGTCATCCACTATGATTTCTCTTGTAAGGGGATTTGGACTGCAGAAAGTATTGCGTATATTACAAACCCTCAAGTTATACTTAAGAATTAGCATTTTTTTTTGTTTTAAAACAATTAATCAATTAACTTAACATTCAAATTACAGAATTAAACAATACAACATATCTAAATCATAACTAATTAAAATAGAACTCTAATTCAAATACTGCTCACAATATTATTCTTATAAAATTTCAAGGAAAGAAATTACAATAGGACGCAACTGCAGTTGGTCTCACAATACAACATTTGCTGTTCAAATATACAAGTACATAATACAATTACATTCCTTCAGGCATACAACCTAATAGAATAATAGATGCCAAGCTCTCCGGAGCTCGAGTCGTGCCAACTCATGTATCGTTGATAATCACAAATGTCGTCTTCAGGTAGTGTTGTAGTGGGGAGGGAGAGCATCATTCGAGCGTTTTTCCACTCCAACCACGAATCAACAATCTCCGCACAATTCCCTATCAGGGAATGGCCCTGCCTTCACGGATAGGTAGGTAAAATGGTGCTAGAATCCAGTGAGACGTGATAGTACCCCTTGTGCTTGTAAGATTTCTAACAACATGTAGTGTACCATAAAGAAATCCATTTTAACATGATATCTCACAACATGCAAATCAAACATATGAAATGACAATGTACATCTAACATTACTTTGGTCAAAGTTTTCAGATAATACATGATCACTATATCGGTTAATTTCATCACACACCATTTGATCGGACTATCTATCGGTGGTGCTACTTAGGCTAGTGGAATCCGTCTCACTACCCATTAGTGTCATGAAAACACATATCTATCTCCAAGATTCATTCAAATTTTCTCCTATATTAGGAATAGAACAATCATATTCTGTCATTTAACCATCAATGCATAATGAATCTGAATTCGGCTATTAATACAATAATAACACTTTTTATACAATATACATTCTTATATTTATACATATATTTATGTCTCTCTTAGCATAAAATGAACCTTTTACATAATAGGCAAATAACGTTATACCCAAACATATCAACAATATCCGTGTTATTTTAGCTTGCTAAATGATACTAAATATATCTACATAGAAATACTCCAATAGACTTTATTTTCCAAGAACAGGGAAAAACTATTATCTTCATTCATGGTTTTTGTTAATTTCTCTTCCTTCTAGTTTTTTAACTAGGCGTTTCACATCTTTGCCAAGGCTTTTCAAACACATGGCGTTTCAATAATTTTTACACTGGGCTAAAAATATGGGACGAATACTTATTGGAATAAGACTCAGTTTTAATTAAATTCAGATGCAAGTTTACTCAACTCTCAACGCAGCCCATAAGAAATAGATGCAGCCACTTAAATAAAAGAAATGCAGGCTAAGAGTTTTAGACATAGCCACAAGAAGTTAACGTGTGTTAAGGAGGAATAACACGCAGCTGCCATAGAGTAAAACGCGGGCTTCTGGTCATCTAATAAGTGAAACACTGCTAAATTTAATATCAAGCAGCCATAAATTTCAATGTGGACCAATAAAATAGAACTCCAGTCTCTTAAAATAAACGTAGGGATCACAAGTTCAACTCAGCGTCTCATATAATCGACGTAGCCCTATTCTGTGTAAAAAGCAGTTTGATAATAATAAGACATAGGTTATAAGCAAAACACAGGCCTTTTATTTCCATACACAGTGCTTCTAAAACTCCATGTTGCACTCTCAAGTTGATATGCAACAAGAATTGACTATGCTTGGCTTTTTAATGTGGAATGCAGTGCCTCTCGGAATGCTAACAAGTTTAGACGCTGGGCTAATTTTACCAAACGCTGGTCTATCATCTGGGATGCAAGTTTAAATATACTACGCGGGCTATCTATATTCCACGCTGGTCTTTCAATTTACAACGTAGCTATTACCAATTCAACACAACTAGTTAATAATTATTACGCAGGCCAATACCCAATGCAGGGTCGAGATAAGAAGACAAAACACATCTAAAAAGAAGTGAGAAGCGAATCTTAAATCAAATGCTGCTATATATACATTTGCTATGCAACCTCTGTGTAACAATGAAAATACAAATCATCCAATTGCATCGCTGGGTCTATCATCTGGGACGCAGGCTTAAATATGGCAATGCTGGATATTTGCTGAAGTCTTTGCCTATCTATTCTTTTCCTCCAATTCCTTAGCTTCTTTCTCCTTTCTTGATTTGTGTGTGTTTAATTCACAAAATTCTCCTCTTATTTATAAAACAAACTTTCTTCTAAATTTTGTGCTACCTCTTTGCATGTAAACTCTCTATTTATTTTTCCCTTGCATGTCAATCTAATCTTTTAAGTTTATCTTTATCATATTTAAAACATGCTTTAAATTACTACGCCATCTTTTTCTTTGTTTTCTCAATATTGACTTAAGTTGACTCATAAAACTATTTTCCAAATATTAAAGAACTAAATTCTGTGTTACCTCTTTGCATGTAAACTCTCTATTTATTTTTCCCTTGCATGTCAATCTGATCTTCTAAATTTATTTTTATCATATTTAAAACATGCTTTTTAAATTACTATGCCATCTTTTTCTTTGTTTTCTCAATATTGACTTAAGTTGACTCCTAAAACTATTTTTCAAATTTTAAAGTAAATTCATGCATGTTAATTCAAGATTAATCTTTAAATTGCATTAACTCAACCTCTATGCAATTTTTTTAAAACAGTGTTAAATTATTTAACTAAAAGATAAATAAATCATTAATTGCTTTTTTTTTTGGTAAGATAATTATTTCTACAATAATAATATCTATATAGCAATTAATACATATTTTTCTGATTTATAATTAAAAAATCAGGGCAATTAGACTAAAAAATTCTAATGCATACTAAAACTAATTTCACATACACAAATATGATCACAAGCAATACACATATTTTTACGCAAATATCATTTAAAATCTACTGTGTGGGGGTGTAGGGTCACTAGTACTTTCCACTGATATTCCCTCAATCGTTCCATCTAGCCGACCCTGTTTGATTATGTTCTCCCTCGTCAAGTTCCGAGGGTATGACCTATCCTGCATCCACTTTACAACAAGTAGGTTGTTAGTTTGAGTCATCATAAATATTATTAATGATACACAACTAACCAATACTTATCCATAATGTATAAAATATAACATACAATTGTCACAACATGTATGCTAATCAACAATATTATGTCCCATTTCAGTATAAGTCATAAAGCTCAAAATCAAAGCAATAGTAATCAGACATTAACCATACTAATCAACGAATTAAACGTTTATAAGTCATAGGATGAAATCGGGATGTAACAGCGTAGGGATCTCTGTTACTGACATCAGAAAATTGAACAATCTCAATATATCAATATGCTATTATTTTAAATTGCTAACATCAGCATTAAGGTTGTGACTTGAGTGACATAAGTATTTGACTTTTCGTGACCATTGACTATAATGAATGCATTTTGAAGGAAAGAAAGATAGTATATTAATAATGTCCATGAGTGACCAAAAGTAGGTCAATGGGACTCAAGAATACAACCAATTACATTAGAAAGAGCTAGGATAAAAGGACCTTAAGAACAACAAATTAAAAGAACAAAAACACTAAAGGTAAGTGTGGGGCATATTTAACGTAGGAAGATCCCCCAACCAATGTGGGTAGGGTAACAATACAAATAGCCATGGGGGGAGTAACAATCCTCAGAGCATATTTTGACGAAAGTCGTAAGTCATAAGGACTAGATGGTAGTCTCATCAAACATCTTCGACCGTGCTCTGGATAGAGGAATCATTTGCATCCTCGTCTATCACTGTGAAAGGGCCAATGCAGTGTTTGACAATGCTCATCGGGGAATGTCTAGGGTTAAAGGGGCCAAGTTGGGTAATCCTAGGAGGAAGCGAAGCACTCTCCCTAGAATTCCCCTTAGCATCCACCGCTAAAGAATCCTTTGTGGCAGCAAAGAAACTCGGAATGTGTGCTTGCCTTCACGGCCTAGGAAGTGGTTGTTAAGAAGCATATCCATGACCCCAAGGAGTAGATCCATGATGTTGAGCAGGAGCGGAGCTTTGATGCCGAGAGCTAGTATGTTGGGTTACCTTAGAGTAGTGTTGCATAGATATGAGCACCGCCTTATTGAACTACCCCCCTTAGTGTGTGAAGCAATAGTATTCAAAGGGCGTTGAATGCCACCAACTTCTGTGAGGGGTTGAAAGAATGAAGTGACGGGCTCTAGGGGCTCCTTGCAAGGACCTCCATCAAAGGGTGACAACCTCCTGAAGAAAAAGGGCTAGGTACCGTTGATCTGGGTACCAAAAGAAAGTGGATATAGTGTTGCTTGAGTCTTTATAAAGACAATGGTATATTCCTCATATTTCATAATAAATAGGGCATCTGAACATGAAGTGCTCCTCAGTCTCCACCTCCTAGAGGGTGCAAAGATGACAAATCCGGTCCCCATGTGGAATATGATGATCAGTCTCAACCCACAGCTGGTGTGAGCATTCCCTCAACTGATTGATGGGAAAATGCAAGCCATGAGACAATGACGTTGGAGATAGTCAGGGCAGTGATTGACACCATCCACCACCTAAAAGAAATGCTTAGCGTAAAAGGCAAGCTGGGGGTTGAGCCACTGAGAAGGAAAGGTCCAAGTGACCTAGATGTACTGCCTATAGATATCCTCTCTGACAACTCTAATGATGGCCTCCTTTAAGCGAAGAAATCGAGGAGGGGCATCTAAAGAGTAGCTGAAAGGAGGTAAGATATCAATAGAGACGTTGATAAATCGGAGGAGCAAAGTAGTCTCATAATATTAGCAATGTCAACGTCTATTAGGGCCCAAAGATGCAATCCTTTTTGAAGAACATAGGGGTAAGTATGGATACCTTGCATGACCTAAAGCCAAATCCTCTATGGTTTAGATTTTGTGAATGTAGAAAGTAAGCCTAAAGATAGTCTCAATGCGTAGAGGCTGTGCGGCAAACTCACCTTGGATGATGCACTCAGGAACAATCCATTTGCAACAGATCATGCATGGACTCATGAGAGTTTGGACCCTCTCAATATGAGCTCAAACAATGAAACCTAGACTAGGTACCCAAACCTCGGACCCATAAATGACTATAGGTTTGATGACTATATTGAAGAGGTGCATCATTGAAGGGATATCCAAGAAGTGGATCTGAAAGCATTGGTGCTTCAAGGCAAAAAATGAGGCATATCCCTTGCAATTGCGTGATCAAGAGGTAGGCTTCATGCTAATATGGTTGGAAAAATTGGACCCCCAATTAAGTCTAGGCCAATGTGATCTCCAAAGTTCCTCTTTGTAAAGGAACTAGAATTGAGCAAGAGAACGTTTGTCGGTGTTGAATATCATGACCTTAGTTTTGCTAAGGTTCACCACCATCTGACAAAGTTCGTAGAAACAGGTAAGGACATCAAGTTGTCTTTATAAACCATCAACAAAATAAGGGAGGAGAACAACATCATTGGCAAAAAGGAGTATGGCTATAACCACATCATGTAAAAGGCAAATTGTCATCTGCATGGGTATGCTATTGAAGAAAATTCTCTAGCTCATCGATGTAAATGTGTAATGATCAACCCCTTTTTATATGATAATTATCTGCGATTTGTTTTTTTAGAATGATAGATGAAACATTTTATCAAACTTATACATATTCATTTAACTATTGCTCGGTAAACATTACAAGGACAATTATCAAATCAGCTTAGAGATATTCTTTCATAACATTACTGATTTTACAAACAGCTGCTCAGAAGTTTATATCAGATTTGAATGCCCTCAGAAAAGAGTTAAAGAGATCAGAAATTGGTGCCTAGCGCTTCTAGATGGAAACAACGATCAAACTGGGCAATATTTGCAACAATGACCACACTTACAACGCTTAGAATGGACAGACTTAAGCACGTTCAGAAATGAAAAGATAAGACTACTGTTTTCAGTCTATCACATTCAATGGACATCACGGAACACCAATAACCAAACTCAGATATTTCTGATAATTTTATCAGCTAAGATATAATGGGAAAATGCAAACTACCCAACCTGGAACTAACAACAGGTCTGAAATTAAAGGCAGCAGTATGAGTAATTTTCAGGAGCCACTAAATAACCCACACACAGCAGAACAAAACAGTTTCATACCTCTAAACTGCCACGTGATGCCTCTAGACCAAAGTTGAGAGCATGGCGAAGTCTGGAAAGTGAAATAGAGGGTGCGGTTTGGCTTCAAGAACACACGCCAGGCTGATAACAATCCATTCGTCCCTCATATGTGCCCAGAAATATTCCAGAATTGTACTGTGCTGCTCAGATGGCCCAAACAGACTGGTAATGGCCTTCCATCATGGTGCCCAAGCTGCAACGTTGCCCAAAAGTCCTTAAATTGAATCGCTTGACTCAAAAAGCAACTCGCGTCTTCCAAACAGACCCACGTCCTTACTCTAGAAGGCAGATTAAACTTGCGCCTAGGGTTTAAAAGATAAACTGCCCATGATAATGAAGTTCGATGCCATTCATTCAAGCTCAGTAGGGTTAACGCCTTGATAATTAGAATGAAATATTTGCTCAACTGCAAACCCTTGTTCAAAACCAAGTAGATGATATAATCTTCCTTCACCAATTTTGTCTCTGAACGAGACTCACAAAATTGCCATATCGTCCAAGTAGAAGGCCTGTATGATCTCCACGAACTAGCTAGGGTGGATTCGTTTCACCACCGAAACCGATCTACTTCGAAAGGGTTTCCATCCTTTCAAAAGCTGAGATGAACCACGTTTGATCTCCTCAACCACAAGGGTCTCGAAAAGAGAAATAGAATAAACCAACATAACCAAATGAGTTCTCAAACCTCCTTTTATACTTTTCCTACCAAATGCTTTGGAGGCTTCTAATTTAAAATTCACCCTTTTTAATTAAAACACCCTTTTAACTCCAAAAAGACCTTTTGATTAAAATAATCATATTTTGAAACACAAGGTCCCTGTTTAAAGCTTCCATGATTTAAAGCACCTTATCCTGGTTCCAACGAGCTATGATACTAAGGGCCATTTTAAATATTTTAATTATTTTTGGCAACCGTAGTGATTTAATTAAAATATAACCATTAATACACTCAATTTGCAACAACTGTCAGAAAGCACCGTAATTGGAAACTAACAACACAGGAGTGATCTTGATGAAGAATATAGAAGAATGGAGCCGACTAGGTGACTTACTATAAATAAATGCTTTCTCCAAGAATCTTGGAGCCCAAACCGAAAGCCAAAAATAACATCTGAGAGCATCATAGAACTCCTCTGCACCCTCTGAACTTACTGGTAACCTCAGATTATCCCTTTGATCATGTGGACACAAACCCTGAAAAACATCTCCGACTGTAGAGCAAGAGAGCCCTAAAATGGGGACATTATAAAATGAGAGAGTTGGAGAGAGAGGTCATCCCTCCTTGACCCTAATGATACTCTTAACAAAGCTAGAAAGACCGTGAGAAGTACAAAATTGTCTGACAATTGTCTCATAGAGCCTCCAAGCGGTGATAATGAGAGAATCTGGAATGCCGACATCATGCAACTTTTGGAAGAACATATGTCATGGAACTAAGTCAAAGGCTTTTCAGAAGTCTACAAAAAAACAAAAGACTTTGGAAGACCAATGACGAGCCTCCTCATGATAGGCCAGAGTGTAAAGATGTGGGAAAATGTCTGGTAGTCCCTCGTAAAGCCAGTCCGCTGCCTGGCTCTAAGGTTAGTCCTCTCTAAGTGCTCTGAAAGCTGCATGTATAACAATGTGGCATAAATTTTAAATGCATGCCCAATTATAATGGTCCTGTAGTTGCTAGGGTTGGATCTGTTCCCAAACTTGAGAGTGGGATGGATTATGTGCTTATACCAAGAACGAGGAAAACTTGAGCAAAAAACCTTATTAAAAAGCTTTGCCAATGGGAAGGCAAGGGAATCCACACCATATTTAAGGAACTCAGCATGAAGGAAATAACTTTTGAATAGCCCTCCTAACTGTAGTGGTAGAGAAAACAACAGAGGATGATGGGAAGGGATATTGTAGAAGGGCTTTGCTGATACAATGACAATAGGCTGCTCTGGGATTTCATAGAAGGGCTAGCATAAGAACCCATGCTAGGGGATCAATGCTATAAGCAGGTCTCTTTCTTGGGATGAAAGTGTGCCAAAAGGACTTAGGGGAATGGTGGAGGGGCAGCAAGGAGAGCGAGTTGTCTAGATATAAGAAATTCATTTTTCTTTCATTGAAGAAGACAACGATAATCTATACGAGTGGCGAGTATGGAGGGAGGGTCATGGGCTTGGACAAAACAAAGTTTTTGATACAGGGATTTGTATTCCTCATCATACAAGTAGTTGAAGGGCAGGATCCATGGAGATGAGGTGAGGTAGAGTAGTGTACAATGTGGGGGCATGAGTCGAGGGTTGTGTCCCAGAGGGATAGTGTAGATACTAAAATTTGGTATTAGATACTTGGCAATGTCACTTTTGACCTACCTTCAGTCTATATGACCTTTTTTTAAATTTTTTATTTATAAAAACCAAAACAGATATCTATTAACAAGAGGTTATAAATGTACAAATTCTACTATGCCAAGCATGGAAGCTATTACTCCAAGCCTGGGCATTATAAACAAGTTTGATCATAACAACAACAGGGATCAATAAACATTAAGTCTGATCCAGAGCTAGAATTTGACTAAGTTGATCTTGAACTTTAGATGACCACCATTTCGGTGGAGGACCATAGCATATCATATTGATGTTATCAAGGGCCCAATTTGCCAATGCATCTGCCTCTTTATTTTGCTGTTGAGGGACATGGCTAAAGTGGCAGTCCTCAAATTTGCTTTTCATCATTTGGATTATTTCCAGCTCCCTTAAAATCTGCCAATTGCTACCCTTTCCAAGGTGGACATCTTTAGAAGGTTAGTGATCAGTAAAGAATATAATTCCACTTGAATCCTTCTCCAACCTACTTTGAGTGCTTCTTAAAGACCTTTAACAACAACGTTAACTTAAACAATATCATTAGTAGCAATTCCCAACTTTTTTGAAAAAAAGAAGACAACAAAACCATTAGAATCTCTACCTATCCCCCCTATACTTGCATTACCAGGATTACCTTTGGATGCATCATCTGTATTCAACTTACCCACTCCAGATGGAGGATTTATCCATTTAGCATTAACACGATCTTTTTCTTCTTAGTGAACAATCCGGTTGGATATTCCTAGGCATTTCAATATGCAACCTTCTAAATAAGATTAACCATTTCGGAAAAAAGATCTTTTGGAATTTGCATTTTATATTTGATGGTTTCAGCTATATTTCTTCTAGTCTTTTCCCAAACAAAGAAAGCATCCCTGCATTCCTGCTGATAGATTCTTTTGTTCCTTTCTTTCCATAAATTCCATAACAAAAGTGTAATCCCACTCGATAATAATTGCAAAATATTTTCCTCTTTCTTAATGTGAATACCCCATTCTAGAAACAACTTTTTCAGATAATGAATGCCTAAACATGGAATATCAAATAACTTGGCCAACTGTTGCCATAATTGATTTACAACCGGACATTCTGCAGAGAGATCAATGATTGTTTCTTCATTTTCCAAACACATCTCACATCTGAAAGGGCCATGAAATCCTCTCTTCATTAACCTATCTCCTGTTAGTACTCTTTTCCTTAATAACAACCAAACCAAAAAGCTCACTTTGGGCCAAAGGAATTCCTGCCAAAGGTGTTTTGCAATATCCTTTAAAGGACGAGGATTGGTTCTACTAATCGAATCATATCCATCTAAGATAGAGTAAGATCATGTAGATTTCTTTTCATAACCTACAGCATCAGGGCTTTAAGAGATCGAAAGAGTTCTTGACTGTAAAATGTTATTAACCACCTATTTTTAATCCTCCCCTAGTCTAATAGGCCATTCATTCGTTGCGATCCATTGTTTGCCAACTTGCCATTGAGAATGACCAGGTCTACAATACTTATCCACCTTCATTCATCCATGTGCATGAATAGTTTCCCATGAGTCTGTCCAAAAGTCTGCTGTTTTTCTATTATTAATTATCCCAAAAAATTGTTTCTTTATAATCTCTTCTCCTAGTCTCAACACCAAAAGAACTAGGGAGCCCCTGGAAGGTAGAGCCAATCTAATTATCTGCTCCGGAGGGTTATTTTATGTGTATTTAGCTCTAATATTAGCTGCCCATAACTCATCCGGTCCTTCCAATAGCCTCCAGTATAGTTTGGCTGCCAATGCTCTATTCTACTGTATACATGAGCAAAACCCTAGTCCACCATCCTTCTTTGGCTGATAAAGAGCCTCCCATTTCACTAAAGACCATTTTCTTTTCCCTTGAACACCACTCCATATAAATATTTGACAGAGAGACTCCACCTATTTCAATATTCCTCTTGGGATGTTCAAGATGGAGGAAACATACATCGACAAAGCTTGAAGAACATTCTTAACTAAAGTTATTCTGCCTCTTGAGGATAGCTATCTATTCGTCCATTTCTGCAATTCAGCTTTCACTTTATCTATCACCCAGTTACAATCCTTTAATTTCCTTTTTGCTAATGGAACCCCCCAAACAAGTGATTGGTAATAGGCCTTCTTTGAATTTAAATTTTGTCTAGAATCAGCACTTCCTGTCTCTGAGAGCAATGAAGAAATATGATCCTAGACTTGTCTTCATTAATCAATTGCTTTATAGATCTAGAAAATAACTGAAGAATATTTTGTAATTTTGAGGCTTCCATCTGTGTGGCCTTACCTTAGAGAGTTGAATCATCCACAAATTGTGAGTGAGCAAGTGGGTTCGCTCCATTGGCCAGCTATATACCTCCTAGCATTTTATCTTTACGAGCTTTAGTTACCAATCTTCCCAGACATTCTGCCACACTAATAAATAAAAAAGGTGAGATTAGATCACCTTGCCTAATGCCTCTTGTGGCTGAAAAGATATGAGTTGGGTTTCCATTTACTAAAACGAAATAGGAAACTGAGGAAAGGCAAGCTTTAATCCACTCATTCCACTCTGTGGAAAAACCAAAGTGAGTCAACACTTGGATCAAATTCCAATCAACTCTATCATATGCCTTTGAGAGATCAAGGCGGACAAACATTGATGGGGATTTCTGCATGTCCATGAAATGTAATGTTTCTTGGGCCAAGACTATTTCATCATGAATTTGCCTTCCTTGAACGAATCCCCCTTGTTTTGGTGAAATAATCTTATGCATTAATGGCTTCAAATGTTTTGCCATTATTTTGGACATAATTTTATAAAGAACATTACAAAGAGAAATAGGCCTAAATCTCGAGATAGGTTCCACTTCTGAAGTCTTTGGAATTAAGACTGTAAATGTTTTATTTATTTCTCTCAATACAGTCTTGGATCATCTTTAAGGATATCCCAAAAAATCTGATAGAATTCTATAGGAAATCCATCCGGCCTTGGTGTCTTCGCTTTCTTCATAGTGAAGACAACCCTCTTCAATTCACTCTTAGTAATTCGTGCATTTAAACCTATGTTGTCTTGTTCAGAAATAATCCTTGGAAAATTTTCAAGGACTTCATTTTGAGCATTGACATCTAGTGATTCCGCTGTAAACAATTGTGAGAAATAATTTTTAGCTATATTCCCCAACCCTTCCAAGGTATATTCCCGTTTGCCATCCATTGTTTTTAAGAAATTAATGTAATTATAAGCTCTTCTTGCCTGTAATGATTTATGAAAATAGGCTATGTTTTTATCCCCTTCCTTAAGTCACTGTATTCTTGACTTTTGCCTCCATAGAATTTCTTGCCTCTTTTCCCACTCTTGAAGGTCAGCCTTTAAATCAATTTTCTTTTTACCCAGGTCTACAATAAGCCCTATAGTTCGTATTTCTGCACTAACCTCCTCCAATTGTTTTAATCCCTGTTTCTTTTTTTCCTTCACATCCTCAAACTCCTGCCAATTGCATTTTTTCAATATGTTTTTCAAGTAATTCAGTCGTTTGATGAAGATATACATGTGTCCCATACTTCGGCTTACCTTCTAACCACCATTGCTTAATCAGATTTTAAATATTTTCATGGGGAAGCCACATCGGTTGGAATCTAAAAGGAGCATGACATGAATCTGTTCTTCCAATCTCTAGACACACATGCCAATGATTTGAACCTACATTATCCAGGATATTAACTTTAGGAACATAGTCTCTCATCCACCAATCTTCTGACAGCATAAATCTATCTAACCTTTCAAGAATACATTCTTGCCCCTGCTTCTTATCAGACCAAGTCATTAGACCATTCCTTGGTTTGACATCTACCAAGTGAAGATTTTGCATAAATCCTATCATATTCTGTGTATCTAATACAACTGTACCCCCCATTTTTTCTTCCAAACTTAAGATATTATTGAAATCTCCTCCTACTACTAGAGAAGCTTCCGAATGATAATTAATCAAATGTTCAATATTCTACCACAGTGATAACTTATCTTTTAAAGAAATCAGGGCATATGATGAAAAGAATCTGCCTCAAATCTTCCCTAGATTGTGCTAGTAGAAATAACACACCACTACCACCAGAATTCAAAACAAAAATCTTCTTTTGGTCCCATATACATGTAACCCTTCCTAAAGCCCCTTGAGAATCGAGAGAGATCACCTTAGCTTGAGGCCACATCCTAGTTACCAAAACATTCATTAGTTCCACTGATGCCTTTGTCTCTTGGATAAACATCATTTGTGGATTATGAATTTGTATCATTCTCTTAATCTCATTTATAGAAGGGCTCCCTTTCAGCCCTCGAATATTCCATGTGATCACCTTCATTGGGAATTTTGAATAACAGTTTGCGACAAATCTCTTACTTTTCCAGTCGAAGTCAACTTGTGCCCTTCCTTCTGAAGACTTATCTGGTTAGACTTTCTTACCACTTTCGAGTCTTTAGTCTATATGAATTGTGCGTACATATATGTCTCTTGTTCACCATTCTCTCACATACACATGCCTTATATGGGTCTAACCTTCCCAAGTTGCTATGAGTTATCTACAAGAATTCCCACAATCTGTGTCAAACCAATTATTCTACTCAGACATGTCTAGATCATTAGATTAGCATTCCTATCTCCTCGACAATAATGTGAGACTTAGAACATGTCGTTTGATGGTACCAACTGAATCTGACGGTTTCGTCCCCTGCCAAGCAACAATCACATTTTGGATTCAAATCATTCCTATGGGTCGGCCCATCGTCTAGCGTGTCTGTGGTGTGAGAAATTACCCAAAGAGTCTCATATAAATACAAGATAGGCGTAAACCTATTACTCATCTAGCAAGCATCTATCAAACATAGTCAAACAATTGTACATTCAAAAGCACTGCCCTATTCTTCCGAATTTAGCAATTAGTCTCAAGGGGCAGGTCCTAGCCAAGTCTGAAGCACCTCAAGCCCAAGCCAAAGTTGTCATTTGCCAAGTTTCGAAAGCTAGATTATAGGTTGCATACATTCAAGGAGCACTATTGCACATATTCACCTAACGAAGAGAACTACATGCGGTTTGACTTCCCTTTTCGAAGTATTGGATATGTAGGTAGCACTCAACCATTCAACGCGGAGTGGTTGAGTTCCGTTGAACCCTCCTTTCTTCCCCTTTTGGAGGTCTAATTTTGTCATTGCAAGTTGACCTGGGGTTTCAAGTGAAGGAGACAAATTCTGAGTCATGCACATAATCAGACTTGGGATTGCACACAAAGATTAAAGACAAATAGGCACACTTGCCTATATCAAAGGCAAAATCCATAGAGATAGAATTGTTAGATTGGGAACATAGCATTTGATGGTACCGACCTGAGGTTGACGATAGTGTCTAGGCGCACATAGAGATCCAAACCCTGATCCAAGTAGCCCAGTATCGAGTTTGCCTTGCTCCCTGCTTCTTGCCTGCAGTCTCAATCCTTCACAGAGTAGTTAACTGCTAAGTATCTTATCCTCTTTAGTACTTTTCATATTAGCAAGTGCAATATTCACATCAGCGTTAGTCCTTTACATTCAAATTTATGTGTATTGCTATATTCGATACAATCTGAAATGCACATCGTTTCTATCTTGTTGAGGGTTAGCATTAATCCGAACATAATTTGGGAGAGCCGGGCAACATAGTCAATGGTGTACTCATCATCAAAGTGGTTTTCGGTCTGGTGAGTGCTAGGGGGTGTAGTGGGAGGTTGTGGGGGATAGGAGTGAGAAGCAACATGTAGGTTGAAATCCGAAGCAACATGCTCTGCTAGTGGGAGTTGATAGGAAATAAGGAAGTCCCTTATGTAGGGGATGAGGGATCTACAATTAAGAACATAATCCACTATGCACCCCCTATCCAACCCCTCTTCCTGCCACCCCCCTCCCCCCTCCTCTCCCGCCCCCAACAAATGGGAGAAATTGGTATTTCTACTAGACTTAGGGAAACAAGGAAGCCCGTTGAGAATGTGGAGACTCTGTGATTCCCCCCTTTGGAAAAGATGTTTTCGATAGGATGTGACTGAAGTATTCCCATTTGCTAATTCTCTTTGCAAACCAAATTCCCCAAGATCCAACTCTTGAAGGCATAACTAGCCCTATGAAAGATCATGAATATGTATTTGGTTAGTCCTTATACAGGGATTGAAGCCCCCTAGAAGAAGAACATCACCCACTGAGGAATAATGTGAACTATATGGATAAAGGTGAAGGTATGGGTCCCTATCAACGTGCACAACGAAAGGCGACGAAGTAGGGAGAAACAACAAACTACAATGGAGACATCATGGATAGGAGGTGGGGCCTTTTGAACATGCAACCACATGTATTTGGAATAGACATTAGAAGCTATCAGTGGCACACTAGACTTGAGGCTCTCATGAATGAGGCAAGCCACTTCACTGGAACCACATATGCCACCCTTTCTCAGGGCCTCACGTCAACAAGCCGAGACCCAAACGGAACTTGTAACTGAAGGAAGCCCCTTCCCTTGGGCTCTCATGGATCTTAGTAAGGATGATGAGATATCACAGTGCAATCACATCCTGGAAGGTACCCGGGGAAGACCACAAAGCAGCATTATAGTTCCATCAAGCAATGGAGATGCCACTATCACCATCTGAGATCCCACACTCCGTTATTTAGATGATAAAGGACGTGACCACCTTGGGGGTGGGGAAGCACGAATCACAACCTTGCAAACCCAAATAACTGCCCATTTTTTTTTTTCAATAGAGGATCGCTTAAGAGCTATGAAGTATAAAAGGAAGCTCTTTTTTCTCACCAATAACGTTTATTAGATGCTGATCTAACTAGACTCTAAGCGAAGGAGCTTCAGAAAGCTTGGGCCTTTGTTTTTATTGGAACGCGATAATTAGATTGTTATTAGGAGTCATCCATGCATAGTTGAGAGAGATGTCATTCAAGCCTAGGGACTCCCGTAACAATGTTTGCTTGACTTGCAAGGGATCAAACGGCTTAGGCAGGGCACGGACCCGAAGGTTAAGGGCCTTGGTTTGGCATGCTCTCTCATCATCAAATTTGGCTTGGACAGCCATTTCTATAACTGGTGGGGTCTTCTTCCCTTTAACAAATTGTACCCTCAATTTTGGTTCATCGGCTTGTTTTTGGATGGACTGTTGATGAGTTGTAGTTTCCTGCTTCAGGTGCTCCTGTTGGGTAAGTATATCAGATTGCTTGTCTTTAATCTCGTGTACCAAATCCTAAAACTACTGAAAGTGCAGAGCATCTATAGGTGGGACTGAAGACTGCTCAAGTAAAGTAACCCGTGCCCTCAAGTTGGCGATGATAAGGTTTTTCTCTTGCAATTGTTGTTTGAAAAGTGACATGGTCTGGTCTTTCTCTTTTTGCTACAGTTTGAAAGTGAAAGGAGTTCCTGAAACGTGGCACTCATTTTTTCAATAGCAAAAATCTTGTTGGATGGTCTACTATATTGGATCTTGGGGGCCATGACAGCTCAGGTTTTGGGTCATTGAAACGTAGAATGAGATGGAGGAGTAGTTCGTAGTTCGTGTGTCAAAAATGCCTCCCAATTCAGAAGAGAGGTCTACATATTATGAATTGCAGCTAAAATATGCAGTAAGCTTAATACAAATATGCTCAGTGATTTCATCTAACACTTGGCAGGCAAATCAAAAATGTCCAGCGCATTTTGTCAAAAAGTTGAGTCAGCCCAGAAACTGCTCAAAGTCTGCCCAAACCTGCACTCAACCAAAAAATGCCCAGTGCATTTTGTCAAACAGTTGAAATTGACTAGCTGGGTTCAAAATATCAAAACCTGAGATCTTATAATCATTGGAGATTACACTACTATCAGGGTACCTAAAGAGAAGAAAGGAGGAGATGGGTTCAATCACTGAACAGCTGAAACTATTAACAATATTAAAATCAACACTCATTTGATGGAATTATGCTTCACAAAAGGAGGCTTCACTTGGACCAAAAGAAGGAAGGGCCAAAGTTATATAGCTGAAAAACTAGACAAAGTGTTCTTATCAAAAACCTGGTTAAACCCCAAAATCATTGTGATAAATGCTGAGTTGACTTTCATCAATGTGTTTGATTAACTACTTTTGACTGCCGTTGATTGCAATCATTATTATAGATCACTTCTGTTATACTGTTTCTTAGATTTTTTTCATGAATATTCAATGTCAAATAGCCTCCTGGCCGTAGCCTTCAGGTGACTTATTTACGGGCAGCCCAAAGCAATTGAAAGCATTCAGGTATATTTGTTTTTTTTCCTCTCACTAACTAATTACAAGTTTATTGTATTTTGTCATTGTGTGCAGTCATTGTATGGATGTATAGATCAATAGATAGAGAAATAGATATTGTAAGGAATTTCCTATGATAACAAGCACTTCCCCAATTCCGCAAGGGAATGTCTAATAGAGGAAAGTAGAATATTATTTAAAGGTGGTTAGATAGATATGGAGAAGAATCTCCAAATCGTGGAAACTGCTTTTGCACTCTTTCCTTTTGGTAAATCGGATTTTGACTTTCACCTTTATTGTGAAAACATCTTTGATAGATTCCCAAAATTTTAAGGCTGCCATACATGGTAAAAACGAATAGTTAATGTATATATATTTTCTATATTTTGCCAATCAAGTAACAAATCGATGCAATTCATTTTTGCTATCATTTTGGTTTTCGTTGTTTACTAATCTTACAAGAAAATATTGGAATTGTACCATCCCTTGATATTCTTGTTTGTAATTGTTTTTGTTTCACTTGTTCTAGGTTTCTAGCATACGAGAACTGTGTGCAAAGTTGAAGTATGTTCAAAACCGACTTCAAGAGAGGATCAAACTTACAGAGCAAGGATTAAAAGACGGGTCTACTGAACTTCCACGTTTGGAGGTGTGTAAAAATTGTACATGTGTGCTTTTATGCTTGTTGACAAATCTATTATGGTAAACAAGTGGAATAATAGGCTGGTAATCTTCTAATTGGTCTCCATTTCGTTTGCATATCAATAGTATCGTGTGGTTCCTTATCTAGGCATTGGCAAGGAAGCTTGGATTAGATGACTTTGAAAAAGGAGTGGTGGTTATGCTAACTGGTAGGTGGTATGTTTTTTTTGAATGCTTTCCACGTCTGGTTCTATCTATTGTTAATTCTCTGTTTTGTCTTAAATTGATGATTCATCAAATTTTCAGGCATTGCAATATCTCCTGTTGTGAAGAGCATTTTTGAAGGTGAAAATGGAGATAGTAGCTTTCGTCGTTGCGGTGAAGTAGTCCAGGCATGTAGTAACAAGAAGGGAACTATCAATTGCATTTGTTGGTTTAAATGTCTGCTTAAAATGAAACTAGGATTGTTTATTTTGGTTAAAGTTTTTTTGCAATTTGTTTCTATTGTGATGTTTCCTATGCATTTATAATCCTACAGGTCAAGGACATTTTGACAGTTTTCTTTGATTCCTTCAAGGACCAGGTTCTTTTCTTGATTACCTATGGTCATGCTCTTTTTGGTCTTGGTTTAATACGGATTTCAGTTTCTGCCTATTCATCTAAAAAAGCAATTGCACACATGCGCATGTATAAAATGTATGTACACATATACACGTGTATATACATCTATTTGTAACAAAGGATATAAGAATTCCAAATAATTGCATCAACTAATTTGTAGTCAAGATAATGTGCTGTATGTTGGAATCGGTTTTGATAGGTAAACATGACAGTGACATTTTTAATATAAATTGTTGGTTACATCAAAGCATAGGAAGGATGTCTAATGTGTACCTAGGCATTTGGTTGTGGAAAACTGCTGATGATTTAACGAGTGTTTAGGTTTGCAAATATGTTCACAAAGTAGTTCTCTTGGTGTCCAAAAGTCACTAATTAGGATTCATATATACATACCCGTTGAGAATAGTGATGGGAATGTGGAAAATGCATCATTATATTATGTTGGGATCTAATGTATTCAGAAATTACAAAGTTTGTTTGATGGCACATTGAGTGATATTTTTGGGATTGTTGTGTTTCCATTTCACAGAAGTTTGTCTCAATAATGATGTGCTGAATAGTTTCTAAGGAACTAATGTAAGCAGTAACACACGTATGGAGTAAAATAAATGATGGTATTTGGCTTTTTTTGAAAGAAATCTGGAAAGTAAACAATGCTATCCAAAAATTCTTTTAATTAGGTACCTTTCAATATATCTTTTGGTGATCTATGTTTACAAATAGGACTAAGCTTGCAAAGACAAGTGAACTCAAATATTTTTCGGATGGGAGCATTTATGGCTCAAAATGCAAAGGATTCTTGTATAAGGCAACACTTTAATGATCTCTCTTGATCTAAATGGCAGCTTGAAAACTTTCCCTCGTGGCATTGCCAAGCCCAATGTCATGGTATGTGGTAAACAGCCAACATGTTCTATGGCCTTTGGTAATGCAAAACCACGTCATTTGATTCGTAGTACCACCAAGATCGATATTCTACCCAGCTAGACCCTGCTTAGTGCTCCTGTCATGTCCCCTTTTTCGTGGACATTGACAGACTTGATGATTAGCCTATTATGCGACCTTCGTAGGTTGATAAGATGGATAGAGGGTCATGATGGAGATTGGCTTGGCTTCGATTTGCAGAATTCCTACAGTTGGCTTTCATTCAGGGTATTTTAGACACAGTTGGCCTGAGCTCCTATTATTTAGGGATATTTGACATGCAACGGAGCGCCTTTATTTTGGTATGGTCATGTGCGGAATCACTCCCTGGTTCACCAGCTTCGAATGGTTTGAGGATCCGACATGTATTGAGGGAGATATTAATATTTGATTGATTTAATCAAATATTAATTATTTAGCCTAATTTTAATTAGAAACCCTAATTCTAATTTAAGAAACCCTAATTAGGGCAAGCATATCTTTTTGAGGGTATAAGGGTTTCTCATGGAGGCCATTATTGATTAGCCATTGATTATTGATTATTGATTTTGAAGAATTCTTCTGTGAAGACTGAGCCAAGGGTTCCAGGATTCCATCTGCAGTGGAGAACGTCAACTCTTCATTGTGTGCGATTCAGAGGCTGTGAAATATCAGCTGATCTATTGCCAAATTGAGAGAGCTTCATACATAAGTTATCACAGAGGTTTATAGATTTGAGAGATAACTTCATACAGAAGTTGTCACAGAGCTTTCCAGGTATTTATTTTATTATGTTTTTGATTCAATAAATTATACAGATAGAGATCTTCTGTATTTAGAGCCAGATATCTTCAGATCAGGGGTTGAAAACAGACAGGTTGTGCTCAATTGGCGGCCGTACGAAGTCCGTACAGATCCACGCAGATACCGACCTCGGCAGACAGAGTTTCCCAGTGATCGACATCGGCCGACTGAAGACCGACGTCGGCAGAGAAGGACCTACAGAGACCGACGTCGGCAGTATATCGACCGACGCCGGCGACTGTGTGTTCGACACAGCAGGTCGAGACGAGACAGAATTCAGGGTTCATTTCCAGATTTGCAGAAGATCAGGGTTTTAAGACCAGATTTTAATATTCTTTTATTTGTATGAGAGAAGACTGTAATTATAATTATCTGAACAAGTGATAAGATATGTGATTGGCAGATAAGAGATTTACTGTGGTTTATTGTTTATCTGAATTTATTCTGCAAGATTGTATCTTTGTTTAGAACTATTTGTGTTTCTATATTCCCTGTTTGAAGGGGATATTACAGTGGTATCAGAGCTTTTTGCTTAGAAAAAGGAGCCCCTAAGTAAGGGACATTACAGTGGTATCAGAGCTTTTGCTTAGAAAAAGGAGCCCCTAAGAAAGGGACATCACAGTGGTATCAGAGCCAATGTCTTGCCATTCTGTTGGGTAGAGTGGGTGGATTGAATTAGCGAAGTCACCATGAGTGACAGACATAAGGATGATCAGGACACCAAAGAATTCTATCGAGGTATGGTTACAGGCCAACAGCAGATGAGACAGGCACTACAGGTACTCACTACTCTGGTAGAGAGGATGAACACATCTGTTCGACAAAATGGGGAGCAAGGAGATAACAGGGGTGCTACTGTTAATCGGAGACCACAACTGACCCATTCCAGGATCGTTGATAGGCCTACCAGCCTACGTTTGTTAAGAATGATTCAAAGGCCAACCCATCATCACCACCTTTGGATCGAGAGGCTCTTAACGGTCTACGCCGGAGGAAGCTTTGCTTATACTGCAAAGATCCATATGATACCAATCACAATTGTTATTTGAGGCCTAAGGGCAAAGCATATCGTGTGATATGGGAGTATTATGAGAATTCGAAATCCGAAGATTTCGAACAGCATGATAGTTCTAAGGAGTTAGAGGCAGAGGCTTCAGAGCCTAAGGTAGAGGCAATGAAGGTGGCTCACCAGGATTCTGCGAGACATGTGGATGAGCTTAGTCATGGGGATTCGGACTCTCAGTTGCAGATGATGAGGGAGCTGGAGATTATGATGATGAGATATTTTCAACAGCAGCTTCTTCAGAGTTAGCTAAGGATGGCTCTGATGCTTGCATTCAGAGTGTGGAGGTATACTCAGAGGTTAGTACATTGAGTATTGGTGATGAGTATGTTTCTGTAGCTACTGATGAGGAGCATGTTGTTGAGGCGGACACACATGTTAAGGATTTAGGAGTCCCTGGTCCTGATGAGTTTGGCATACCAGTGGAGTCGAGTCTCCAGATTGATTCTTCTCACATAGATGACAGTGTGGTACAGTTGGTTGTGCCACTTTTACAGAGGGATCAGTTATGGGATGGATTGGCACCATCTTTTGTAGATGGAATTGGCAGTTTGAGTTGTCCATTCTACTTGGGTTATAATACTCCGAGAGTTTGTTTCTCATGGGTTCTTGACTATGGTATTTGTAATCTTGGAGTTTGGTTGAGTTTCATTCGCCAGATTGATTATCGATTCCTCTTTGATCTAATTTTGATGATATTGCAAGAACTCGCATTGATTTACAGCAGTGCAGAGCATAACTACATTTGGGATCCAGGTGGATCGAGTGGTTCATTGTTCCGAGATTGCTTGGGGACAAGCAATTTCTGGAGGGGCGGATTGTCATGTCCCCTTTTTCGTGGACATTGACAGACTTGATGATTAGCCTATTATGCGACCTTTGTAGGCTGATAGGATGGATAGAGGGTCATAATGGAGATTGGCTTGGCTTCGATTTGCAGAATTCCTACAGTTGGCTTTCATTCAGGCTATTTCAGACACAGTTGGCTTGAGCTCCTATTATTTAGGGATATTTGACATGCAGCAGAGCGCCTTTATTTTGGTATGGTCATGTGCGGAATCACTCCCTGGTTCACCAGCTTCAAACGGTTCGAGGATCCGACATGTATTGAGGGAGATATTAATATTTGATTGATTTAATCAAATATTAATTATTTAGCCTAATTTTAATTAGAAACCCTAATTCTAATTCAAGAAACCCTAATTAGGGCAAGCATATCTTTTTGAGGGTATAAGGGTTTCTCATGGAGGCCATTATTGATTAGCCATTGATTATTGATTATTGATTTTGAAGAATTCTTCTGTGAAGACTGAGCCAAGGGTTCCAGGATTCCATCTGCAGTGGAAAACGTCAACTCTTCATTGTGTGCGATTCAGAGGCTGTGAAATATCAGCTGATCTATTGCCAAATTGAGAGATAGCTTCATACAGAAGTTATCACAGAGGTTTACAGATTTGAGAGATAACTTCATATAGAAGTTGTCACAGAGCTTTCCAGGTATTTATTTTATTATGTTTTTGATTCAATAAATTATACAAATAGAGATCTTTTGTATTTAGAGCCAGATATCTTCAGATCAGGGGTTGAAAACAGACAGGTTGTGCTCAATTGGCGGCCGTACGAAGTCCGTACAGGTTCGTACAGATCCACGCAGATACCGACCTCGACAGACAGAGATTCCCAGTGACCGACATCGGCCGATGTCGGTAGAGAAGGACCTACAGAGACCGACGTCGGCAGTATATCGACCGACGCCGGCGACTGTGTGTTCGACACAGCAGGCCGAGACGAGACAGAATTCAGGGTTCATTTCCAGATTTGCAGAAGATCAGTGTTTTAAGACCAGATTTCAATATTCTTTTATTTGTATGAGAGAAGACTGTAATTATAATTATCTGAACAAGTGATAAGATATTTGATTGGCAGATAAGAGATTTACTGTGGTTTATTGTTTATCTGAATTTATTCTGAAAGATTGTATTTTTGTTTAGAACTATTTGTGTTTCTATATTCCCTGTTTGAAGGGGATATTACAGTGGTATCAGAGCTTTTTGCTTAGAAAAAAGAGCCCCTAAGTAAGGGACATTACAGTGGTATCAGAGCTTTTGCTTAGAAAAAGAAGCCCCTAAGAAAGGGACATCACAGCTCCACCAGATACCACATCAACAATTCCAATGGTGTAGGAGAATTGAAAAGCTTGATCGTTGCCCGCCATCTTAAGAGTGTACCAAATCTCATGCGGTATACATAGAGGATCCACAATGGCACATAACTTAACTCTTCATATTTGGTACCATAATCGACAAAAGATGTAGAGTCACCCTTGGAAGAGCAATTTTTTCATTTTTTATATCAATTCTTTTCCTTTTGTCGTCCTTTGTTTTGTTAGCAAACGAACTCTGAAAGAATGAAAAAAAATGGAAGACAAGACACTCTTGTGTGTCTGACTCTTTTATTAAGCAAAAATGAGTTACAATGGCTGGGAAGGTTGATAACCACCCATTAGTTAATGCTTAACTAAAAACTAGCTAATAATTTGAACACCCTCATTTAATGCCTAAACTAGAGACTATTCCAAGTTTGTCCCGAAATTTTACAAACACAATGAGACGAAAGAGTTCAGTCATTAAAATGTATAGACTATTCTAAATATATCAACATGAAATCAGCAGTCCTCTGACATTTTGCTGTTGTCCAATGTAGAAGTGTCAGTGTAGACAAAAACCGAAAATGATAGCCAACAATAAAACAAAGATCCGATTATGTGGACATACAATATATCAAGTTATCCACCAATTCACTGTAGGATGATTCATTGATCAGTGATGGAACATCATTCGTTGATAACTTCACCCTGATCTTCATAGTTCTGAATCCAAAATTTTTGAGATGTTGCTCAAAGTATACCAAGCACGTGAAGCCCGCTTAAGTCCATATAGGGACTTAATCATCTTGCAACCCAAATGATCACGACCAACTTGAAAAACCTTCATGGTATACCATGTAGATCTCCTTTTCGAAATTTCTGGTCAAGAAACCAAACTACTCTGCTCTAGATAGAAGCAATCGAAATGTGTTCATTTTCGCGGTACGTGTAAAAACCAACTCCTTAGTAACAATGGGAGGAAAAATCAACAACGCAATAGGAGAAGAAACCATCTCCTTATTTATTCCCTCCTATTGAGAAAAGCCTTTCGCAACAAGATGAGCCTTGTACTTGTCGAAATACAATGTTTGCCCACCCATTTTTAGCCAGTGGTTTGTGTAACCCGCTGTTCAGGGACCATATAAAGGTTAGAAGCAAGAGCAAAATGACCATGCTCTGCTGAAGTAACAACCTTGTTCCCGGTCCTCTGAGCCAATGCCTATGACTTAGACATATCATCCTTCTGTACAATTGCCATTGCATGTGACTGGGATTGAGGAATTGCATCGTCCTGCATGTCCTCTATATTGGATATTCCCTCCACATCTAGTGCATGTAAGTTGACTAGATCAGGGTCAATAAGCCTATAAGGAATTTCATCCTGTATGGTGGAGTCTTTCTTCACATGTGGATTTACGTTGACTGTGGCAGGGTCAACGAGCCTATACAAGCCACTTTGCCCAATGCCTAGGGCAATACAACAATGTTGGGATTTTCCGTTAACTAACATACGAGATTTTTATTCATGCTAGAACATACCCAACATTTTTTACTTTGATTTTTCTAGCATTATTCAATACTATAACATTCCTTTGATTTTTCTACAATTATTCAATACTATGCTAATATCTCCTATCTGCTCTACTACATGATAAAACTAAATCATAAAAGTTTGTACTTGCAGTGAATTTGAGATACCAATGCTTACAACATGTGAAATGTTGGGATGTATTGGAATCAATGAACTAGATATTGGTAGTATTAATGTTCGAGTATAATGCCACAAGGGCATAAACTTCCTCACAATCTTGTATTTTGTCAATTGAAGCCACATTTGCTGCTTGACTGTTTTGTTGGGAAAGTGCATACTATCGTTTACAACAGTCTTTTTTGGGCTGCCCAACCTTATGGCAGTAAAAACACTTTACCTGATATTTAGAAGATGAATCAGTAGAGATACATTTCCACTTCCCTTTTGACTAGGCAACTAATCCAACACTAGACTCGTTCTATGTCTGTCTGCGTTCTTTTTGCAGGAAAAAGGAGATAACTTGATAAAACCTCAGGGCGTTACTTTCCGCCATCAAATGTAAAGCCTTCACGAAAGATTCATATGGGGGCATCAGGTTGTTCAGAACAAGAACCATGTGTCCTTACTAGTCTTGGTGATCTTTTATCCGAAGGTGTTTTGAAAGAGAGACATCCTTAGACATCTTTGTGGATAATAACAAATTCTTCAAGTATCGAACCTGGCTTTTCACCGAGGTTTATCATTTATTTTTCAAACTGGTCCACAACACACTTGCCTTAGTGGCATTATTGACCTTAAGAATCATGTTATCTGTAATGTCCCCTTTTTAGCGTGATCCTGTTTTATGATGGTTTAGCTTATCACTGGCCGTCGTAGGCTAACTCAGATGGTTAGAGGGTCTTTTGTGACAGAAACCTAGTTAGTGGATGGTTTATTTCTTCTTCAGAGTTTAGTAAGTTTCAGGGTTGGCCTTTGCAAGGGTTTCAAGACTCTTTCTCTCATACTTACTATGTATAGTAATTCATTCAGTCAGGGTTACTATTTATAGCAGGGCCCCTGAATGGGATATTTCAGCAGTGTCGATTCCGGTAGTCAGTTGGCTTGGAGAAATAAGGTGTTTGGCCTAAGTTATGATGTTTAATTATTATTAAAGGTCACTTTAATAATAATTAATATTTTAATATTATATTTTAACATTATATTTGCACTTTATGACTTGAGGGGTCATGTGGCATTTCAATTTATTATTTATAAAGTCATATTTTAATATTATTAAAAGTGCGACTAAAATATTATAAGAAGGAAGCTTCTAGATGGGCCGACTTAATGAGGAGGAAAAAAAAGTATATTAAGAGGGTCACCCAAGCTTCATATCATCCAAGAATTGATATTTGATTTTGAGATTGTTGGTGATGAGACCAGCTAGGGTTTCTACCATTACTTCAGCCATTGGGAACGAAGACTCTCAATTGGTAATGCGATTTTGAGGTTGTGGAATATCTTTCGAATTATTGCTTCATTGTAAGCTTCATCCAGGAGTCCAATTTGTGTTTAAATTGGAGAATACATTAAGTTTCACAAGGGTTCCAAAGGTTAATCATTTGCATATCTGAAAATTGTTGATGACATGAATAGTGTCACGCTACAGCACCCTTTACAGTGCATGTGAATAGTGATTGCTACAGTGCACATGAACAATGATCGCTACAGTGAACGCTACAGTGCACATGAACAGTGATCGCTACAGTAATTGAAGCAATGTGAAAGGAATAAGCAGATTATTGAGGTTCACTTTGAAGGCATTTGGTGGCTTAAAATATTCATATTTATTGTGGGAAAAATCGTGGGTTTTAGAGGCACATTGGCAGCCATCGATTGGCATATCAGACCTCACATATTTGTAGATTGGGAGTTTAATACTCATCAATTTCTCCTATGATCTTGGGTGCTCCCTTCCTAAAGATGGGACAATGATATTTGATGCATATTTGGAGGTGAATAAGGTGTGAATATTCTTATTATCTGCAACTTCAGGTCTGAAACAGGGGCAGCACCATTAAGGGTTCGATTTGGCTTGTGGAGAGGACGTTTGGTTCTATTTCATTGAGGCTGCACCTTCTCCAGCATTGGCGTTTCATGTGACCAGGTTCTCCTATGATGATCACATTACATATAGGCGTTTTGAAAGAGTTTGTAACTGCTATTTTTATCTCAAACACTAGGGACTGTATTACATTGTAATGCCAAGAGACTTGGCTCTTCATTCTATGGTATTGAGATAGATTACCAACATTGGGGAAATAAGTTACATGATAATTGTTAGATGTAATGCTTATATCAAATGCATTTGATTATCATTTTAGGATGTATGCCAATTGTTTGACAATTTGTCATTCGCTGTAGATGATCTTATTGCATATTTAGTTTGTGGGAGAATTGCTTGTGAAAATACCTTGCAGCTGTAGGTGATTATTGACATATGAAATTTGCATAAGAATTGTTTGTTTGAATGTCAATGGTCTGTAGCTATTCTTTAAAACATTTCCAAGTCACTTAGGATTCATGCCAAGTGTTTGATATTATGTCTACTCGCTGTACAAGTCAATTTCAGTCACCTATATGTATGAGGAAGTTCAAGAACAATTAATATATCATTCCTATAACATTGTCAATCCATCTTGCATTGTTAGAAGCATTCAAAACACTAATTGCAGCGTTCAAAACTTATTCAAGCAAGAACCAATCAGACTGAAATACAGAAACAACAAGTAAAGAGATTGTATGAAAGGTGTTTGACGATATTCCTTGAGCCTCTAATCAGCATTTCAAGGTCAGTTTGAGCAAGGGATACTACATTATCCAACACAAATATCTTCAACAACAACAAGGCCTCCTTATGACATTTGCCATAATTAGCGAAGTTTGTAGCTAGTCTTGCTTCAATGTTCAGAATGATTTTGTCACAATCACGATATTCTGTGATTGTCAAAATCTCAACTCCAAACATTATAGTTTTGGCCAGTTAACTTTTGCACTTTCAGCGGAACCAGATTTTGTATGTTGGCCATTTTATACACAATGTTTGACTGTGAACAGAAACGATACAGTACAGGACTGACCCAAAAATCAATGCAACTACAATTTTCTGACTGAACAGAAACAATACAGTACAAGGCTGACCTGGAAATCAATGCAATAGAAAAGGACAGTTTTTTGCCCTGGAAATCAATGCAAATGAAAATACACAGCTTATCTGAGTTTGCTTAAAAACTACTGACAATCTGAAAGTATAAAAGTGTACTTACAAGCGCAAATCGTGACATTTTCTGCTGCTGTTCCTGTGTTTATTTTGTCTTCACAGCCCTGGTGTTGATTGGATCTACAAATCACTAGGTACGAATCTCCATTGTCTTCCACCTTAAATCATGACCAACCGATCCGTCCTCATGATTTCTCATGATTTTGATGATGTCTTGGTTTCACGGTAAGACGGTCCTCCTCGGCTATTCACGATCTAGTTCTTCTGCTAATTATGTTCTGCGTGTCTTCTAGAGAATCCTCACGATTCGCTACGTAAATCATGAACAGACTCTTAAGTCAAGTTCGAACCTTCTCTTTTTTTTCTCTGCAATTCGTACCCGACTAGGGTTTACTCAAACTCTGCACGTGATTTTTCACACCCTCTCCTAGGGATTCCTTAAACAATGGCTCTAATACCAATGTTAGCAAATGAATGTTGAAAGAATGAAGCAAAAATAAAGGCATACAACACACTTACACATGTGTCCGTCTTTTTATTAAAGCTGAAAGTGGTTATATTCAGTTTGGAATGTTTGATAACTGCCCATTATGTAAACATTAACGAATAGCTAATTAATAACTTTAACATGTTTTTTTCTAATTTTAATAGTCTAGTAACTTTTTTTCTTTCCTTGGTTTTCAGAGTTTGAGCAATTTGTTTATTGGGGCTATACATGTTTGATTTGCTGCAGAACTATGTTACATTTGGAGAGACTTGTATCTTAGATCAATAAGCTTACAACCCTCTTGGACTCTGTAAAAACTGTCAAGGTGTTGGTTAAAGAATACTCATGTTATCATGCACACAATTAACCCTTCTCTAGATGAGGTCCGTTATATCATATGCTATTTTGGGAGATTGCTTATGCCTATTGAATTTGACATGTCTTTTATATTTTGTGTATTTAGGTTTGGATTCAACCAATGATGCTAGATTCTATTAATACTAGGGAGTTTTACCCCAAAAAGTTGCCATTTGTTGTCACCAACATGCCCGAATTTTGCAAATTCTTGGCCACTCCCCTTTTGAATTTTAAATGATAACAAATGAATTAGATAGCACATATAATGATCTCCAAAGAATTTTTTTTGGTAATTTTATTCCATGCAAGTATTTCTTATTTCATGCTTGTTGTCAATGTTTATAAACTATGGTTTAAATTTGTTTCTTTGGGCCTTGTTTTTGCCTCTTAAGGTTCAAAGTTTTTGTTTTTTTGTGGTGTGTTTCCTAGGTGGTTTTATCTAAAGTTTATATCCTTGTGTTTAATGATTAATGCTCTATTTATTTTGGGCACCCAATCAAATGGTGCCATGTGTCGCATTTTCACGCTCGCCCTCCTTGGGTTTCTTTTCCTCTCTATGTTGTTTTCCTCAAGGTTAGCGAAGACATGTCAATCGCACAGTCTCATTTTATTTCAGCTGGGTGTTTTTTAAATCTTTCCATCCCCAGATTTAATGAGGATGAGACACTTGTCTTAAGCTCATTTGTTTCCTTGGAGCTCTTTGTTGTGAGGCTTTAAAGATCTTTGTGCCCAATGCAGACTGATTAGGTGAGATTGCACCACATTTTACCCTCTCGTTAATCTTTATCTAGAGTTATCAAAGGGAGATGTAGTGTATTTTCATCACATAGTCTTTAGGGGGAATGAATAAATGACAAGTCTTTGAGCTTTGTGTGGGCGTGTTTTCTCGTCCTTGCTTGCTTCAACTTGAATGAATGAGATTCCACATGTTGCAATCTCACACTTCTTCCCCAATGTTACCGGTTCGGGTTTGGATTCGAAGAACTGGGTTCGCTGGTACGATGATTTTTTTTTCTTGGGTTTGTTTCGGATTCGTCCGTACAAAAAATATATAAAAAATTAAAAAATATAGAAATTATAGCCTATTACATAAGAAATTAGTGACATTGTCATTAACCATATAGTATGCATATTGATATGAAAAACAAAATATGAAAATCATCACAAAATACCGAAAATAGTAAACACTAACCTAATGCCAAATGTCATAATAATCATTAAACATAAATGATAAATATTAAACATCAATAATTATGATATTATCACAAAATACGAAAAACAAAATATGAAAATCATCACAAAATACTGAAAATAGTAAACACTAACTGAATGCCAAATGTCATGATAATCATTAAACATAAATGATAAATATTAAACATCAATAATTATGATATTATCCTGTGGCTGTAATTAAATACATTAAACTTAAAAGTCTTAAAACTTTAATGTTAACTTAGAGTCACTAATAATGACTCATAATTTTTAGTGACTCAGCTATGAACCCTAAGAAGGTATAGGTGCTAGGTTTTTGTATAATTGTTTGAACTTAATGATTTATACATTACTAATCCACATGTAATCCCTAGCGTGCCCAGTTAAATCAAAGTAATTTTAGTATACAGATTAGCTTTGGGATGCCACATCTTATATATGAAGAGAAAAGACAATGAAAGCCGTCAACATCTAGCTTATGATTTCCTGATTGAATGCCGTTGATGGATGTGGATTGCATTATGTATTCCATTGCAAATTGGCCATCTGTTCTGAAAATCAGTTGACTGGCCCTGGCCAGTGTCTTCCAAATCCTCAATTAACGCTTCAAGTTAAGTTATTTTCGTTCTTCTTTCAGATATTTCCACAGTCTCAGTCATGCCCGAATTTTGCAAATTCTTGGCCACTCCCCTTTTGAATTTTAAATGATAACAAATGAATTAGATAGCACATATAATGATCTCCAAAGAATTTTTTTTGGTAATTTTATTCCATGCAAGTATTTCTTATTTCATGCTTGTTGTCAATGTTTATAAACTATGGTTTAAATTTGTTTCTTTGGGCCTTGTTTTTGCCTCTTAAGGTTCAAAGTTTTTGTTTTTTTGTGGTGTGTTTCCTAGGTGGTTTTATCTAAAGTTTATATCCTTGTGTTTAATGATTAATGCTCTATTTATTTTGGGCACCCAATCAAATGGTGCCATGTGTCGCACCGTTATGATAAATATTAAACATCAATAATTATGATATTATCATAAAATACGAAAAACAAAATATGAAAATCATCACAAAATACTGAAAATAGTAAACACTAACTGAATGCCAAATGTCATGATAATCATTAAACATAAATGATAAATATTAAACATCAATAATTATGATATTATCCTGTGGCTGTAATTAAATACATCAAACTTAAAAGTCTTAAAACTTTAATGTTAACTTAAAGTCACTAATAATGACTCATAATTTTTAGTGACTCAGCTATGAACCCTAAGAAGGTATAGGTGCTAGGTTTTTGTATAATTGTTTGAACTTTATGATTTATACATTACTAATCCACATGTAATCCCTAGCGTGCCCAGTTAAATCAAAGTAATTTTAGTATACAGATTAGCTTTGAGATGCCACATCTTATATATGAAGAGAAAAGACAATGAAAGCCGTCAACATCTAGCTTATGATTTCCTGATTGAATGCCGTTGATGGATGTGGATTGCATTATGTATTCCATTGCAAATTGGCCATCTGTTCTGAAAATCAGTTGACTGGCCCTGGCCAGCCAGTGTCTTCCAAATCCTCAATTAACGCTTAAAGTTAAGTTATTTTCTTTCTTCTTTCAGATATTTCCTTTAAAGGGTTCATAGCTGAGCCACTAAAAATGGAAAAATGTGTTTTTGACTGCTAGTTCTTGGTCCCAACTCCCAGGGTTCGTTCCAGAAGAACCCAAGCCGCACTCGGGTGCCCAGGGACGAACCCTGGGCATTGGGGCAACGAATTGAACCTGAACCTGAAACAAAACCCGGTTTGAACCCAAATGCCCAACACAAGTGAAGATCAACGAACCGGTAATGTTGCTTTTCCTTGTTAGTGATTTTGTGCATTTTTCGTTTTCCTTAGTATTATGTTCTTTAAGGGTGATGGTGTTTAACTCACTTATGTTTAAGTGATCTATATCTGATGTTATTTTTATCCAGATGAGTTACTCGTGTTCGAAGTTCAAGGGTCTCGAGCTTTGCATAGTGTTGTCAATCACTTAAAGGGTCATTCAATTTGTATTTTGAGATCTTTGGTTCATTAGCATGATCTAATTCAAGTGTGGAATAAATGTCTGCAAATCCCCTAATTTGATAAGTAGGGTGTACTTACAAGCATTGGAATTCTGCTTGACAACTCTCTTGGGGTGATAGATTACATCGTAGGTAAATGCCCTAGCCTCCCCCCTATTTCTGTCCGGAATTGTTACCGTTAAGAAACACAACCGAAAATGCTCTGGAAATGGCCCGAAAATGCTGAGTCACGTGCTGGAAGGGTACCATATGTTTCCGGCATGAACCTGGGCATTTCTGCCGGAAGACTCTTTGACCAAGTCTAAAAACAACTAAAAAAAATCGTTGTCTTCTAGAAAACACTATTTTAAACCTATATAATCACACTCAATGCAATGACAGAGCACACACTCTCATCATTGTTTTTTTTTACAAGAACAAGGAGGAATTTATGAGTCAGCCATTGCAATGAGGAGGAGTTTGGAGGCAGCCATTGTAACAAGAAGTTTGGAGGCAGACAGTGTAACATGAAGTTTGGAGGCAGCCATTGCTGTTTATTACTAGAGCAAGGAGGGATTTAGTAGCAAATTGAAAAGGAATTTAGAAGCAAAAAACAACGAGCGGCTTCTAGGAGAAAAATACAAGTTTTTAAAATTTTATGCAACTTTTTATTCCCTTTTTTACTGTTTTTAATGGGATCATGATCATGGATAATGTGTGCGATTCTTAAAAGTTCCATTAAAGAATGCACACATCATTCATGATCATGATATTTATTTTTAAATTTTATGCAAAAAAAATGTTTCATTTCTCTTTGTATAAACACAATATTCTTTCATTTTATCTATGCTGTTTTTAAAAGTTTCTATTTTGTATTTTAAACATCCTAGGACCTAGCTCTGTGTGTTCTCTCACCGTCACACCTTTATGGCGATCTTAGTGATCAGAAGCAGATTATGATAATAGGGTTTAGTTTTCTTTTATGTAAGTCCCATTCAAACTTCTGTGGATCCTCTTCTCTTTCACGTAACGCGATCGGGAAAAATAGAAATAGGGTTAAAAATTTAAAAATTTTGCATTTTTTTTTTATAAGTTTATTTTTCAAGGTTTTTTTTGCTGTTTTTTTAATATCCTAGCTCTGTGTATGTTCTCATCTCACACTTTTATGGCAATCTTGGTGATCAAAAGCAGATTATGATAATAGTTTATAGTTTTCATTATGTAAGTTCCATTCTAACTTTTGTGTATGCTCTTCTCTTATGTGTAATGTGATTGGGAGAGACAAAGATAGGTTAGAAATTTTATTTTTTTGCATAAAGTTTTAAAAAATTATTCTTTCAATTATTTGTTATTTTTTAAACATCCTAACACTGTGTATTCTCTCACCTCACACCTTTATGACAATCTTGGGGATCAAAAGCAGATTAGGATAATGACATCAAGTTCAGCGTCATGTGTAGGGCAAGGTGAAGCAAACTGGACAAAAGGTCCATGTGTCCAATTCCCACGAGAAATATGATCCCGCTTCTCCTCTTTGGAGACATGTGAGGGTGGTGGAGAACATTGTTGGTGGTGGCTTTTGTGTTTAGCTATGCAACGATTCCAATATGCAATATAGGTACTCATAAACTAGAGTCAAAACCTATTTAACCGGGTTTGGAGGACTGGGGATAAAAAAGTGTGAGAAAATTTCAGATGTGAAAATGTTGGAGCACATGAAAGAGTAAGAGGAAGTTGATTTAGACGTTGCTGCAAGAGGTTGATCTAGAAAAATTCCTTTGTAAAGAAGGCATTCAAGAAGACCACCCACCCTTTCAGCTTCAAATCATCCTTTCATTCAACCTCAGGCTCAACCACTTCAAATTCCTTTGGATGAAGAGACCACCTCACGATAAAAACCAAAATGAGCTTTGGAAAAATAATTCAACATTGAGAAGAGGGACATTGGTGATGAGTTGGTTGCTCAATGCATTTATGCATGTGGGTTGCCCTTTAAGACATCGAGGTCACCATATTGACAACAAATGTTGAACGCCATCAATAAAGCTCCAAAAGTGTACAAAGTCCCTAATAATGAGAAGGTTAATCACACTCTTGGCAAAGGCAGTGGAGCATATACAATTTTTTTTTTAAGCCAATTAGGGATTCGTGGAAGGATTTGAGGGTTTCTATTATTTCATATGGATGGAAGGATGCTCGAATTAGACCCTTGATAAATGTTGTAGTATACTCTGAAGGGACAATGTTTCTAAAGGTTGTTGATTGTGAAGACAAAATGAAAGATGCTCAGTTTATTGTTGACAATTAGATAGAGGTTGTTGAGTCTATGGGCCTGCAAAATGTTGTCCAAGTCATCACGGACAATGCAAAAAATTGTAAAGTAGCATGATTGATTGCAGAGGAGAGATATGCACTCATATTTTTGATACCTTGTGCCGTCTACTCCCTCAGTTTGTTGATGCAAAAGATTGGAAAAATCACCTGGATAGAGCAAATTTGTATAGAGGCAAATGACATTCAAATGTTTGTCACAAATCATTAGATGTCCTAGTTCATTTTTATGGGATTCCGGAGGTTGAAGTTGTTGAAGGAGAATGGGAACAAAATCTTAGTTTTTACGTTCTAACTTTTTATAATTTGAATTTATTTTAATTTGTACTTTATTAAATTTTTGTAATCGTTTAATTTCGTTTTGTAAGTTGCTGAGATGAGATTTGCCTCTCACACACTCGTCTTGAGACAGCTTGTGAAGGTAAGAGAAGCCTTAAGCAACATGACGATTAACAATATTTGGACCGTGCGGAGGCAAACACACACATATATAGCCCATAAGATAAAATTATTGATCCTTGATGATGATTGGTGAGCCAAGGTTGAGTAATTGCTCAGTTTTACAAAGCCTATTCTATCTACGATTAGATATGTAGATATAGATGTAGCTTGCATAGGAGAAATTTATGATACTGAAGAAAACGAATACAATAAAGTTAAAGAGTGAGGTCATGAAGGGGTGGAATAAATTGACCACCCCATTGCAACCACTTGCTTATGCTTTAAATCCAAAATGATATAACAAGGCAATACTTTGGTTACCTAATAGACAACCACCATATGATGATTCAGAAGTTGCAAATGGAACTAGGGTAACATTTTAAAGACTTTTCCTTGATTGATCTATAGCTGGTGGGGTCCACAATGAAATGGGAATGTTTGTAGCCTCAAAATGTAGCATGGGAGAAATTGAGGCTCTTTCTGACAAGCATAACATGACTCCAATCAATTGGTGGTATGTACATGGCTATAATGCCAAGTAACTATGACCTCTTGCCATCAAAATTCTCTCACATATATAGAATTTAATAGAAATTTTTACTAAGATATTAACATATATATTTGTACATTATTCCTACTTTGAAAATTTCAACAACATTTTTATGTAATAGGTGGCTAGTAATTCTTTAGCAGAGCGGAATTGGAGTATATATGCGTTTATCTATTCAATTAAATGAAACAAGTTAGCATCCAAGAAGGTTGAGAATTTTATATTGGTGCCTTCCAATTTGCATCTCCTGTCACACAAGTCTAAGAACTATATTAGAGGGTCTAATAAACTTTTGGATATTCATCCAAAGACTGCTGACTTTTATGCTTCCGTAGCTACTCTCACCCAACTTTCATTACTTGGTGTTAGTGATGACAATCAAGGGAGTTCTACACAAAGGGTGGAGAGTGGAGCTAGTGGGAGTGACATTCATGATTTTGAGGATAGTCTAGATGATTTGTAATAGATTACACTCATTTGAATTTATGTCGTGGAAGTTTGAACCTAGGCTATAACACATGATATGCCACATGATTTATGAACATATGAAATTTTAAACATGTTGAATGTTTTTAACTTTCATGAATATTATATTTTTTAAGCGTTTTATATTTTATACACTAAAATTGAGTATTATGCATTGTTTATATTTACATATATATATGTTTATAATATATTGTACAGACATTTCCAAACCAAGGGTTTTTGGAAATCTACATTCTTGTTTTCAGACCCGTTTCCATTTCTACTTCTGTTCCTTGGCAACGTAGGTAATAGAGCATGGAATTTCATTGGTTAAAGATTGGGTTGTCTATTTCAAGGAAAGATACGCACAATTCAGGTAAGAGTCACTTAAGTCCTCACAATCAAATGCAAATAAAATGAAAATTGACCTTAGCTTTCTATTTATACATTTATATACATCTTGGTGGATCTGGAAACACCGATGTTAATGTCTGAAGGGAAAATGTAATGTCCCCTTTTAAGCGAGCATCCAAATTTTGCAAATTAGCCTATCATTAGGTCCTCGTAGGCTAATGATGGTGATTAGAGGGCCTAATGCGGGTGTTAATGAATTCTCCAGATGGCAATTTGCAGTGTTTATCTCTCCAAATCCTTGGCATATTCTGAGGTGATCATCTCCAGGGTTTTCTGGCTCTGTTTATATACACTTACTATTTTTAGTAACTCAATTGGATGTTGGGCGCCAACCTTACCATTTTTAGTAAGGCACCCTGGTGAGTGGAGGAAACAGTGTGCTACCTTCTGGTGCTGACGGAATTAATAAAAATTGATTATTGAAGGAGTTATAGAATTTTAATTATTATTAAAGTATTACTTTAATAACAATTAATTATAAAAGTGCATAATATTATGACTTATTTGACTTTATTATAAAGTTTGTTTAATGTTATAAAGTCAAATTATATAAGTCATTGGTTTTGGTGCCCATTGGAAGTGATATAATAAAGTAACACAAGCAAATTCATCGTTCATTGGTGATTCCATACTTATGAAATTTGTGAAGCTTTGGCTGTGAGGAGAAAATAGGGGTTTCTTCTTCAATCTAATCATGGAGAACGTTCATTCTCTCTGATTTGAGCAACCCATAGGTGTGAGATACCATCCAAGGGTTGTTATTTCAGGTGGCTTTACATCAAAAGTCACATTATGCTTATTGAGGAGTTTGTTCCAGGGTTTTGAGAAGATTATCATCTGAGATCAGAAATATACCTGCTGATTGTTTGTTTAATTGCTGATTGCTTCTTGCTAGGGCTGTGCCATTCTCATTACCAGGGCATACAAGTCTGTACCTGCTGGGCAGTACAACATCTTGAAGGTGGTGTTTTGGGTCTAGGTTGAAACGCCTTGGAATTTGAGTTGCATTTGCCATCATTGAGGGAGGCTAATCTAATGATATCAGTTCACTGCAAAATAAAGGTGGAGAAGTTGATGATTTGAGCAAGGCGTCCAATAAAGGGTTTTTGGTTTGCTGTTAAAGTTTTCCATAGAAGCAATATAATTGTTTTGGCTTTCGGCTACATGATCATCTTAAACAGTCTGGAGTTTATTGTTCAGTTTGTACAAACCGCTTCAGCCTTCATTCTTTGATCATAGAAGTCACATTGTTGAAGAAATAACTTACGGGTATGTTGTGATCAGTTTGGCATTCCACTCTTTACATCTTGTATCCGCTGTCTTATGATGTTAACAGTCTGATCTAAAGTGTATCAGACCTGATATCTGTGTATTCAACCCTGACATAGTGATAATAAAACCAGATTTGAGGTAGAGTGCTTAATATTTGTTATGCAAATCTGTTGGTTATCATTCCTATTTATTGGCAAATATTGTGGTATTGAAAATCAATCAAAAATTCAGCAAATCAAACACCTAAATATCCTAAAATCAGGGTTCAGCTACCTTGCATACAAAGTGTTTGACAAAATGTCAAACCATCAAAACTGAAATTAATTGAGCAAATTCAACTAGTAGATATCTCAAACAGGGGTGGGATATTCTAGTGGTATCAAAATGGTTTCCTGCCACCCTGTGTTGGTAATTTAGTTTCATGAGCAAAAAGACTATTCATTATACCAGAGGGGCAAAAATGTGGGAGCCACCATAGGTACCAGAGGGTGAAACGGTATCTGGGCATTCGGGTTTACATAGGAGTGATTCTAGTGACAGTGAGGGCATCACATGTGCTATGGCAAAGAGGGATAAGGCACTCGTAGGTTCTGAGAGTCCTGATTCCTGAGCTGAGAGGAAGTTTGATAATATGATGGACATGATGTCTCAATCGTTAGGACATATGAGGCAATTGACCCCACCTTAGAACACAAGTAATCCTAGTGAGTTTAGTGGTACAATGGGTTTTAGTTAGCCCAGTGTGGCAGTTCAACAGTCTTCATTGTCTATGGGCTCAGTCCTTAGGCCCAACCAGCGCATCTTCACTCCTAGAGAGGCACTACAGGATCAGTAGGTCCCACAGGTTCAAGGGTCGGAGCCACATGTTCTCACTGCAAGGCATATCACTCGACATTATGCAGAGTATATGACTCTACCTGAAGAGATTAGAGAGTTATTGACACTTAATCAGTTTTTGGATCAGAAGAGGCCTAAAGGTGGTGGAGCAGTCAGGACAGAGCATAGAGCACAACAGGAACCACAGGGTACTCGTGACTTTCAACAGGCTATGAGCAAAGTCACCTTGCCACACTTTGCTGGCAGTGATAAATGCACTGCTAGATCATGGGTTCAAAAACTGGACAATTACCTGTCATTGAGGCCCATGCCAGAGGATGAGGCAATTAAGTTCGCTACTTTGCACTTAGATGGACTTGCATACGAATGGTGGTACCATGGCATGGTTACTCTACAACACCACCTCATCACTACCTACCATGAGTTCACTAATAGGTTGATTGAGCGGTTTGATCGGAAAGATCTGGAGTTATACTTTAGAGAGCTAGCTCAACTCAAACAGGTGGGCAGTTTGGAGTCATGCATTAGTGAATTTCAACATTTGTCAGTGATGGTGCCTAGTTTATCTGAGAGGGGATTGATTATCTTATTTACTGAAGGGTTGTTTGAGCCCTTGCATGGTTGGATTAAGGCTTTTGATCCACCTACATTGCAAGATTCCATGAAGAAGGCACGTAGTATGGAGTTAGCTGCCCCTAAAAGGCAATTTCCACCCAAATCTATCACTCCTATGGATGAGAGGCCACAACAGGCTGCTGATCAGAAAAAGAAATCAGCAACAAAAGTTGATGAAGAATTATGTGATGAACTAAGGAAACAGAGACTATGTTATTGGTGCAAAGGTCCCTACACAAAAGACCATGACTGTCCATTGAGACCCAAAGGTAAAGCTAATCGTATGGAGTGGTTTTATGAGGACCAATCAGATTTTGAAATTTCAGATCAGTGTGCTGATATGGACGACCATGAGGTTGGAGAAGCATCTACTGGGCCCAGAAGTGATGCTAAGTTGTCACCCTTGGCATTAGACATGCGCAGTCAGAGTTATGGGTCATTCAGGATGAGAGGAGTCCTAAATGGGCAGTGTTCTCTCACGCTGATTGACATAGGGGCCACGCATAATTTCATTGATGAGGGATTGGTAGTTAGGCATGGACTACAGGGATAGGACTTCAAGGGTTTCAGGGTAAGGGTAGCAAATGGTTTTACTCTTACTTGTACGAGTTCCACGATGATTATTATGTAGTTAGCTTGGTTAATATGGATATCGTTTTGGGGGTAAAATGGCTTCAAGCCATTGGAGAGTTTTCCGTCAATCTGCAAAAGATGGAGATGAAATTCGACGTGGACGGTAGAAAATATTTGTTGAGGGGGATTACAGAGGGTAGCTTGCATGCCATGTCCATCAGTAGAGGGAAGGGCAAAAGGTTCAGGGAGAAGTTTGAGCAGTTGGTTGAGGAGCGTGAGCAGTTTCAAGAGGAGTGTGGCTCCCTTCATTGCTCCTTAGGTCTTGATGAGGGTAGTACGGATCAACATATGGACAGTGTTCAGTTTGTCGGCAATCCTTTGTTTGAGACCAATGTTGGTTTGGTTTATGACAACCCTTTTTTCAAGTCAGATGATGTTCCCACTTTAGTCCCTCAGGTGGAGTTGAGCGTTGATCACAGAGTTTGGGATCCCTCTTGTGCATTAAGATTCCAGATAGAGCTTACAGAGGAGTTCCACAATGTGTACATTATGTGGAGTGCGTACAATTTCATTTTCTATCCACATGTACATGGCTTGATTCAGATGCACAGTTCTCATGCGTATGAGTTGGACAGTTGGTTTGATTATTTTCCTTGCGTAGATGTGGGAGGCAAACCATGTCAGTATCCAGTGTTGCTTCCTCATGTTGATGATCATACTTCTAAGACACATGGCATAGGGATACTTCAGAGTTGGTATGATGATCATTGTGCTTTACCAGATGTTCTTGGACCGATGCCACGGATATCACTTGGAGATAGCAGGTACATTACACAATTCTTTCTTTGGGATCCTAGTGGTGTTGTGTTTTCTCTCCAGACAGTGTGGGCTATGGATCCAGAGATGAGATTGCTTGTGGGCAAGCAATTTCAGAGAGGGCGGATTGTAATGTCCCCTTTTTAGCGAGCATTCGAGTTTTGTGGATTAGCCTATCATTAGGTCCTCGTAGGCTAATGATGGTGATTAGAGGGCCTAATGCGGGTGTTAATGAGTTCTACAGATGGTAGTTTGCAGTGTTTATCTCTCCAGTTCCTTGGCATATTCTGAGGTGATCATCTCCAGGTTTTTCTGGCTCCGTTTATATACACTTACTATTTTTAGTAAGTCAATTGGATGTTGGGGGCCAACCTTACTATATTTAGTAAGGCACCCTGGCGAGCAGAGGAAACAGTGGGCTACCTTCTGGCGCTGATGGAATTAATAAAAATTGATTTTTGGAGTTATGGAATTTTAATTATTATTAAAGTACTGGAAGTGCCAAAACCAATGACTTATATAATTTGACTTTATAACATTAAATAAACTTTTATAATAAAGTCAAATAAGTCATTATAATATTATGCACTTTTATAATTAATTATTATTAAAGTATTCTTTAATAATAATTAATTATAAAAGTGCATAATATTATAATGACTTATTTGACTTTTTATAAAAGTTTATTTAATGTTATAAAGTCAAATTATATAAGTCATTGGTTTTGGTGCCCACTGGAAGTGATATAATAAAGTAACACAAGCAAATTCATCGTTCATTGTTGATTCCATACTTATGAAATTTGTGAAGCTTTGGATGTGAGGAGAAAACAAGGGTTTCTTCTTCAATCTAATCATGGAGAACGTTCATTCTCTCTGATTTGAGCAACCTACAGGAATGAGATACCATCCAAGGGTTGTTATTACAGGTGGCTTTACATCAGAAGTCACATTATGCTTATTGAGGAGTTTGTTTCAGGGTTTTGAGAAGATTATCATCTGAGATCAGAAGTATACCTGTTGATTGTTTGTAAATTGCTGATTGCTTCTTGCTGGGGCTTCGCCATTCTCATTACCAGGGCGTACAAGTCTGTACCTACTGGGTCGTACAACATCTTGAAGGTGGTGTTTTGAGTCTAGGCTGAAACGCCTTGGAATTTGAGTTGCATTTGCCATCATTCAGGGTGGCTAATCTAATGATATCAGTTCGCTGCAAAATAAAGGTGGAAAAGTCGATGATTTGAGCAAGGCGTCCAATAAAGGGTGTTTGGTATGCTGTTAAAGTTTACCAGAGAAGCAATATAATTGTTTTGGCTTTCGGCTACAGGATCATCTTCAGCAGTCTGGAGTTTATTGTTCAGTCTGTACAAACTGCTTCAGCCTTCATTCTTTGATCATAGAAGTCACATTGTTGAAGAAATAACTTACGGGTATGTTGTTATCAGTTTGGCATTCCACTTTTTACATCTTGTATCCACTGTCTTATGATGTTAACATCCTGATCTAAAGTGTATCAGACCTGATATTTGTGTATTCAGACCTGACATAGTGATAATAGAACCGGATTTGATGTAGAGTGCTTAATATTTGTTATGCAAATCTGCTGGTTATCATTCCTATTTATTGACAAATGTTGTGGTATTGAAAATCAATCAAAAATACAGCAAATCAAACACCTAAACATCCTAAAATCAGGATTCAGTTACCTTGCATACAAAGTGTCTGACAAAATGTCAAACCATCAAAACTGAAATTAATTGAGCAAATTCAACTAGCAAATATCTCAAATAGGGGTGGGATATTCCAGAAAGGGTGAGCCCATGCAAAAGGAAGTGCATATGTCCGCCTTATTCCTTGGTCGAGAGAAATCACTACGACCAAAATCTTTGATTGTGCAATCACAAGGAATGGGTTGTATATCGAAGAGTACTTGACTAGATTGATAAACATAGAGGTTCCAAGTGTATGTAGAAGGTGGTTTGTGTAAGGGTGCTTCACCATATTTCCACCATAGGCCTCCCAATTATGTGCAATGGGTAGCATAGGTAAGGATACTTCACCAGTTCATGTTCTTGATGTCCTACAAATGGTGCTACTTTCGAATGGCCCCAAGTTTGGTGCTAGAAAGAGGGGAGCACATTAAACCAACCTTAGGGCCAGTGGTGTGAAGAGAGGAGCGCATCTAGCTGGCTTCAAGCTTGATGGCTTGGAGAGGGTGGTGCACTATGTTGGGTTAAAATCTGGTGGTGCAAAGAGAGGAGTGGTTTACAATGGTTGTAATTCCAATGATATGAAGAAGTGATGCTCCACTTCATCTAAATCCCAATATCAAAATACTTCATTGGCTACAAAGTTTTCCTCGAGGTGCTTAGGTTTTAAAACGAGAGCGTGTTTTGTCTTCTTTGAGGGAAATGAAAAACCACCAAGGCTACGTTTCATATTCTCTTTTGAAGAAAAGGGGTGTTGGGATCCCCCTTTTGCTATAAAAAAGGCTTGTAATATTTTCTCAAGATATACTAATTTGGATTAAAATGCTCGATTTTTGTAAGGAGATGTTGTAAGAACACAAGTTTAACACAGGTGGTTATTTATTTACAAGTATTGTATTGATAATTTGATATGATATCATGGTGCAATGCTAAGACAAGCTTTTGCTATTTTAATGTTACAATGTGCCTTTCATTTCATTTCAAGCATTTTGAAGATTTGATTATTGTTTGTGTATCATGTTCGCTCCTATCTATGTCTATAAATGGGAGGGGAGCCCTAGGCCTAGTGGCGCGGGGGCTATCTATACCTATGCCCTCGGTCTTCCTTTCCTAGAACTATAACCGTTGACATGAGGGCCTGCCCTTATCCATAGATGGGGCACTCAATTGAGAAAGGCCCTGCCCCTATCTATAGAGTGGGCACTCCCTTGCCTGTATAGATCTTAACCAGAGGGCACCTATCTAGATTATTGTTACTTGTATACAGTCTTAGAGCTTCACTTGGGTTGTTTGATTTAAAGTTTCCATCTAAACTCATTTTACCTGGGAATATAAAATTGAACAATTTAATTCTATTTTAGTAAATATTCACACTATGCATCACAAATTTGGACCATTGTCTTTTTTGTCTTGGAGAGTTTTTTGTGCAAGGAATTGTATGCCCTGTTCGGTTATAAAATTTGTCATCTAACTTTATGCCTTTAAAGAGAATTTAGAAAGACCAAAACTTATTTATTTGAAGTTTTTTTTTTTTTTTTTTTTTTTTTGGGTCTTAACATCCACAACTTAGAGTAGGTTTTCTTTCATTTTTGTAAATATTTCTGAGCCTTCTAGGTAACTTGTATCATATTTAACTTTTTTTAGATAAAAATGGGAGGGTTCTTGAACCCCTTACTTTGTCTGTGCCAAAACATTAGACAACATGAACCACAATTTAAGACTTATCGAGAAAAAAGCCACAAGCATAGCTCGAGCAGTCCATAATTTTGTATCACCAAAAAGAGTAGAGAGAAAATGATTCTGGAAGATCCCCACACCACTAAATTGCCAATAGGATGAGGAGAGAAAATTACACTTAGATGTTCTCTTTTCACCACATCAAAGCCTCTGAGAAAATAAAGATAAACATAATCAAAACCATAAAACCATGTTCGACAAACAATAGTAGAGAAATCAAGACTGGACTGAAAGAAAGGATGGAAACTAAGGCATAGAGGGAAATCACACTAGCTTGATGCTACCTATCACCTCAACCATTACTTTGCTCTTGTGAGATGAAATAAAAATTTAATTTTAGTTCTTGGGAAGCAAACCCCTTGATCATTAGACTTCCTAACCTCAATCAAATAACAATGAGAGATTATAATATAAAGTCCCCTATGCAGATATGAGGGGAGGGACCTTTTAGGGTTATTGTTAGAAACACCATTATCACTTTCTCTTTATTGACAATACTATTCAAGCCTTCTCTAATCTTGGGCACGGATTTGTAATTGGATTCCAATTCAGCTCAGCATTCTGTTACATGTAAGCAACATATTTAGCTAAATAGTTAGCTGCTCTATTCTTGCATCTAGCAATATACTCCGCCTTGTAAGTCTCAAAAGTCATAACGATTATCTAGATGTCGGCAATTGTGTGGTGCAGTTGTCAATTAGCCATGTTTGAAGTCGACTTCAAAATGGTAGCAAGGATTTTAGAGTCCGTCTCCCCACCCAAATACAAGCTATATTGTTGCTTTTAGAAATAGACAAGACTTGCCAAATAGCAAGGGCCTCCACTTGATTATTTGTTGTCATAACAAAGGCCATTGGCTCCCAAAGGATTGCCGTTTTTCCTAGAAGCACAATCAGTGTTTAATTTAATCCAGTTTGCCAAAGGTAAGTCCCAAGGTATTTGACGATTATCCTTTTTAGCAACCCCATCCCAGAAACTTAGGGGAACATAGGAAAAATATAATAGTGTTAAATACATAATCTATGGTTTATTAGCGCTTGCTACTACCATGCAGTACCACTCTTTCCAATTTCAATCAAGTGAAAGCTTCTATGTGCATAGACATCTTAAGCCTTCTCAATGTTTTTGCCACCTACTAGTGCCAATTTGGGATTTCATAAGAAAGCTGTATGCTGCAGAAGTTGTAAACTCTCATATATAAAATTCAAAATACATGCCTATTAATGTCTGTTTAGTTCCTTTAATTCTCGTCAACCTTTATTAGCACAAGAAGAAACAATCAATGTAACATGTATGACATATTTAAGAAACTTCTATAGGAAGTTTCTCGAATTTTGAGGGATGCTTTTGGGAGATGTATAAAGATGCTAGAAAACTTTAGCCGAAGTCTCTTGACATCTCCATATGCATCTCCGAGATGGGTATGCATTTCCGAGATGGGAGATGAGTACCAGGGTTCAAGATACAAGTTTCTAGGTAACTATGCCTAATAAGGAGCATGGTATTGCAACTTGCCATGACTCGCTTGTTAACCAAATAATTTGTAGAGGTTTTGATAGCCCTGGTACAAATTCTCCAGCATCTGCACAAACTGCTTTGATCCATCGTCATTCTCTAGATCCCTTGGATCTAGTGCCAGAGCTATGACCTGAAGGCTGAAGCTCTGATCCAATTTGCAGAAAAACCATTACATCCCTCCAAAACAAAATCGTTTAATAGCCTCTACCAATTTGTCTACATCTAGCTCGGCTAACGGCTCATTTGACTCAGTAATTAGGATGGGAGAATGATCGTTAGAATCTCTGAGAAGCCATAGAAGCAGAAGAGAAGAAAAGTTTTGAGATGCCGAGGACTTATATTACGATAATATACGATGGTTAGTATAAGAGAGATGACATGGTCCAACACTTGATTACTAAAACAAGACATCTAAGGGCAACAAATAGTTCATTCTTGAACATTTTTATGTTGGATGAGTGCAGTGGAGAGAAATTGATACTTGGAATGTTATCTGCTTTCCAATTTCTTTTCCATCTTAATCTTCTCAGTAGCTAATATTCTGATTAGTCATGTTATATGTTTGCTATTTATTGACGGTGAGCTTGTTTCCTTTTTGAAAAAGTGGAATTGAAGAAAAACAACCCTTGGATGGGCATAATTCTTTTATAGCCGAGGTAACATAGAATGCAATCTAGAATGCTTTTAAAAATCGCTGTATTTTAAATTCTTTCCATATATTTTCTCAGTACTTTTACTCTACAATTTTTGCTTATCATTATATTTTTGCCTCGTTTCTAGGTCCTGGCCCGTACACACTTCTACAAGTCAAGCAAACTTGTTGCAAGAGGTCTGATCAAATTGAGAGTAGTTGCATATGCACGTGGAGGCGGGGACTTGATGGACCAGCAGGTGGAACTAGATCGCCGCATGCTGGATTGGATTGTAGGTCTCGATACTGAAATGAATGAGCTTGTGGAAGGAAGTCATCTGTATAAGCCACTGGTATGCTTTGTACAATTTTCCTTTGATATTTTTTAGTAACTTATTTATATGTATGTATTCTAAATAATTTTGTTTTTATATATTTATTGTCTGTATTCTGTATTGTTTTGTAGCTAATTATCTTCATCATTTGATTGAGCAGGTACCAATTGAAAGCGTTGTCCTCCCTGATGAGCAGAAGGAAATGATATTGAGGACCACAGACAATTTTGCAAAATTTAGGCAATATAGAAAAAGTGCTGGTCTTGAAGATTTTATGACTTATGGAGCTGGACTTGTTATACTTCTTTGTGGGCCATCAGGAACGGGAAAGACAATGACCGTCAATGCTGTTGCCCATCATCTAGGTGCATGTTGTTCATAAAACTATTTATATTATGTTATAAGGAATTGTGAGTGGTTCCTAACACTCTATGGCTATATACAGGAAAACGTGTTCTTCTCGTAGATTTTCATTCACTTCAGTCAGTTTGTGGAGGAAATAGCCGTGATGATCATTCTGCTGATCTTCGTGGACTCTTCCGAGATGCTGATATGAATGATGCCATTATTTTCTTTGATGAATGTGAAGCTATTTTTGCACAGGTAGAATTGCATCTATCAAGTGAGATCGTTCTATATCTTTCATGATATTCATGTTATGCAGGGTAATTTGTTTCTGTTGTATGATACTTTTCTAGCAACTTATACATAAATAATTTTCCAGAGAGAACGTGGTGGGGACAAATTGCTTAATACACTTTTGACAGAGATGGAGCGATATGAAGGCATAATAATGTTGGCAACAAATCGACCTTTAGATCTTGATGAAGCCATGCACAGGCGTATCACGTATATCTCTTGTTACTTTGAATGTACTTGATCAGATGCTTTTACATTTCTTCTTGTTTTGTAGACAGTTTTTTCTCGTATTTGTGTATCGGGAAACTTTTTTAATTTTCTGAGTTCTTGTGACTAGGGTTGGTGTGTATTAAATGGGATCACAGGTTACATTATTTTCTTTCTCATCTGATTGTAGTACACTTTTTCAGTGGGAGGTTTCTTTCTTTTGTCAATCTAGGTGAAGGTTCTCAGATAATATTTCTTTGCCCCTTTCTTGTTTGGCTCCTTGAGAACAGAGGAATCTAATTACAGGTCAGCTGTCTGCATTCATAGCGATGATTGCTTTAGTATGGGCATCCTTCTTTATGGTAGATTATTTACAAGTATTTTTTCTAAGTTATTATGTATATGTACTTTCGTTTAGATATTTCATACTTTGTCCTTGATATAGGTGGTTGATCCTTATGCATAATAAGTGTCCTATAAATGATGCAATAGGCCAGGTGTCAAGTCAGTTATGGACCAATTAGAAAAAGGTGTAAGGTATCCCTTATCTTTGCAATCACCTTAGGTTGATGGTTTATTTGCTTGTCTGTGCACAGTCTACACTAGTAACTATTAAAAACTTAAAGCATTAATTGTTAGTTGGTAGTCAAGCTTTCCAAATTTAAATGTTGCAGTTAAATACACTTCCTGTATGTGGTCTACAGATGTGTGAGTGAGTTTCACCCACCAGATCATACACAGCGGTACAAAATATGGAAACTCGCATCAGAACGCCTCCCAGTTGCTGAGAACATTGATTGGGAGAAGATATCTTTAAAGTAAAATTTTATTATTATTAGAACCAAAGTTGACAATAATATTAATGCTTATTTGTGTTAACTGGCCTACTGCATTTTATTTAAGCCTCTTTTCTTTACTGGTATCTTATATTGTATTCAGATATGAGTTAAGCGGAGGGTACATAAAAAATGCCCTGTTAAGCTCTTTGTTGTTGGCTATTTCTCGAGATAGCAATGATCCAAGAATGATCGAAGAGGATATTATATCAGGATGCCGGTCACAAATGCGTGGTAGCCTACAGGTATTATGTACAAGTTTTGCCATATATAAATGACATTATGCTGCCTGGTTTCTTGATTTACTCAGTTATTTGTAAGCTAGGTGAGCTGATTGGCTTATTAAATAGATTACAATTTAAGTTCATCATATATTTTGGGGTTCTTGTCCCATGTATACCTTAAACTTTAGATGATTAATTCTTATGCTTCATGTTGTTTTTCTTAGCATTGAGGATGAAAAGAACTTTCTCGTATATTATAAAGATTTTCAAATAACTACTATAAATTCCGACTATGTACCATATCAAGTGATAACCAAGACAAATAATCATAGAGATAAATAACATATGAGATTTAATAAACACTTGCCATAATACATACACATAATGCTCCTGAAACAAAATCGAAAAAGGATTTTATGTGTTGATTTGCACTAGAAGAGTTGGTAGAGTAAATTGTCTGCAGTTTATTTATCATTATAATAATTACTCTCTAGATTGTTCAAAACTCTGTTATAGTGCGATTCTAAGCCAGAAGATAAATATCCAACAAAAGTTAGCATGAAATTCCTTAAGCATGTTCACAATCATTCTTAGGTTCTGACTGGAAAATGAGCCATAATATAATGGACCAGAGATGTTATGGTGCAGTCTCCTTGCAATGTAGCCTACTTAGGTATATGGGATAAAGATGGATAAGCAATCTTATTTCACTCTTAGGGTGAGCATTGCAGTGTGGCTATGAACACACTTTTTGTGGGAAGTTCTTGATAGATGCCATATGACGTTCAACACCAATATCCTATGATTGATTGGGCATGTTAATTCATGGCGTTAACCATCATATCCACCCTATCCAATACTTCAATATTGGCATAAGGAAAAGTAATGATTTTTGGTTTGTCACTGCAGACTGTTTTGGCAAGATGTGAGTTAACACCATGCAGGAAGTCTTATATCAGGGCAAGAAGCTACACAGGGAAATTTCACCCATATTTGGTTTGCCAAAATCCATAATGCTGAATCAAGATTCTCAAGTCTAAGTAAATTTTGGAAAACTTATTGGAGTTGGTTGACACCATGCTGCAGCAATTGACCGTCTCCACCCATAGACTGATGGACAGACTGAAGTGGTGAATTGGATTCTCATATATCTCTTGAGGGGATATAATCAGAAGAATTCAAAGCCCTGGGATGAGAGTCTACCATATATTCAGTATTGTTGCAACTGAGCGGTTCAAAGATAGACAAATTTGTCACAATTTAGACATGCCTAGGTTTCTTACCACAGCTGTTTGATGCCATGTGTGAGTTAACAAAGTAAATTAGAAGTTGCAAAGAACACACAAGCTTGTAAAGTTTTGAGGTTTGTAGAGAGGATAAAACAGATTCGCCAGAAGGTGAAAATGCAGCTCGGAAGTCTGAGTAAAAGTAAAATGCAGGGATGATCAACATCAGGTAGCTCAGAATTTATAAGCTAGGACATGGTTTGTTTACACTTGGGAAAAGATGTGCTTTAGCAGCAATGCAAAAAGCTCAAACTAATTTGGTATGGACCTTTCCATATCTTGCAGCAAATATGATAAAAAAGCCTTCAAACTGGATCTGCCTTCAAAATATGCACATGTTTTTCGTTGTCAATGTAAAAATTTTGAAGTTTTTTTAACCATCCATGTTAGATGAGGAGTATAGAACATAAATATTGCCTTCAGTGGAAGGCTTAGCGCTGATTCTCAGGAAGCAATGGTTGTGCACAAGAGTACTTGCAGATCTGTTTCAAGGAACAGCTGTCGGGCAAGGCCAAATGGCCAAATGGTTTTCATTGGAGTGTGGGAAACTTCCTCCATCTGTTGAACAAATAAGTTTTGGGGGACCAGAAACCTCCTTTTTAGGGAGTTATAATTTGAAATGAATCATGTGGAAAAATAGGAAAAAAGTTTCCAACAGGGATGAAGGTATCTGGGTTGATCCAGGTGTCAGTGTAACACTGATACCTTGTCAGGGCGTTCTGACCTTAAAACAAGATGTCATTCTTTTCCTCTTGTTCCTCTCACGAGGTCCATGGGTTGTAGCCCACTCTCCCCCTCTCCTCCGCCTTCCCCTTCCCTCCTCCCCCCATAAAATAATGAAGTGACATGTGCCTAATCCAAAGTTTATCAAGGGAGAAATGATCACGATTTGATTTTGAGTGGACGCATATCATAGGAATTTTTGTAAAAACTAGCAAAAAGGTTTAAAAAATTAGTGCATCATTCGGTTTTCGATCATGTAATGATTATTCTTGAAACAAGGCACTGTAACTGAAGACACCAATTGGGACATTGCATCAGCAACACAACAGGGGAATAGGGGAAGAAAGTGGCTTATGTAACTGACCAAAAAGTTTCTCCTTCGAATAACCAACCAAAAAATTGAAGGAGAGGCAATCTTAAATCATCCGAAAATGCAGTTTTGGGAGGCAAAGGGCGTATAGTCAGAAACAAAGGAGTTCGGTTTAGAATTTTATGCAGATAAGATAAGATAAATATATTAATGTCCAACTAATGACCACAAAAGTAGGTCAAAGGGACTGCAGATTATAGGAGTGTGTCAGGAAAAAGCGGAAAACCAAAAAGGTCTCCAAAAACAAGAAAAACAATGCTAAAAGAAAAGCATAAAGCATGGTAAAGAACAACCACGCCCAGATCGAAAGAACAAAAGGACCAAAAATCCACGACCAACCACGCTCAAATCCAAAGAAAGGATGAACAACCCCCAAGGGTCTCTAAACATCGGGAGCACAAAAAAGGATCCTGAGAAAGAAGAACCAGGAGGGAACCCATCAAGAGTGTGATCCAACTCTCCTAGCATCCAAAGCCGATGAGAAGAAGCTCCGAATAGAAGTATGACCCGAAGAGGGGGAGGTATGATGCCTGGTTTGTCATCCAATCCTCAGCCTAGAAGGAAAAATCCTCTGAGAAGATCTGGTGGATCTAGTTTGTCTCCTGATGCCAGGTCTGAAGTGGATATGCTGATGAAAACTCCGGGAACTGTGAGTAATGTCTCTGGACCGCACTGACCTGGAATGTGAGGCTATAATTATGTCAATTTGCCGCTTAGTGCCTCTCCTCGAAGGAAACACCGTGAAAAAGTGATCCATTGAGTGGAGATTGGTCTAGTAAGTCTTTGAATAAAATGATCGCGACACTTGAGAGCTTCCTTTATATATAAAGCCAAACACCTTTGGTCCTCATAGCTAAGGAAGTCAGAGAGAGTCTGCGTCCTCCTAAAAAAGCAATGAAATCTCCCCTTGATCTCATAGTATATGGGACAATGGAAGATGAAGTGCTCCTTGAACTCATAGCAGAGAGGGATGATAATGTTCTTGCCCCATAGTGAGCAGAGATCTCCGTATCTTTGTCGTGGAGTGTTTTAGAAGGAATAAAAGTAGTTTCCAGATTTGCTTTTGGATTTTCTTACCTAAGATGGCTTCTCCATGTAAATATTTCTCTCTCATGTTTGGATGTATGTTTTCTTATATGTCCATGCAATGTTTTCTGTACTTGTTCTCCTTGCACATGGAAAGATAGGAATTTTAGTTTTTCGTTTCATACAAACAGTTGTTAGTTTCTTTCACTCAGAGAGTTAAGAATTTTGGAAGACATAATGCAATCTATCTTTCTTCATTTTGCGAAAATATATGTTTAGTGAATTGTGCATATTCATAGAATAGCTGATAACAGATCATTTTCCAACATCATTTCTAGTTTTATGTAGGAACCAACAAAGTTCTTGCCTATCATTGTGAGGCTAATTATTCTATAACTTATCTATGTTTTCCATCTCGAGATATAGTTTCTCTTCAATTGAAAAAATCATTCTAGCATAAAAATCAGGAATATTAGAGTTATAAATACCTCAAGATAAATGCACAATAAGCAAATTCCACAAGGAGAGGAATGGTGAATTTAATAGTGAAGAGTATAGTGAAAATAGCCAATTTAATAGTGAAAAGTATAGTGAAAATAAAAAAATTTGAATGTGATATTGACTTTATGTTGTCTTATGTGACCTTTGGTTAACCCTCTTAATGTTTGTTCTTGTGGATCCCACGATTTGAGATTGTGGTCTCAGGTATTAATACGAAGAGCCTAGGGGTTAAGGTTGTCTCTATACCCTACATGTTGGTATCTTCTCGATTGATGTTTCCAATCATCCCACTTGGCTTTGTGGGCCTATTTAAGCTTGTGGCCTTACCTAAATTTATGAGCTCGATTGTGGGTTTCTTCCTTTTTTCTTTGGTTTACCTTGATATCTCTTCTAGGTATTGTGTCGTGGCTATCTACTTTTATCTTGAAGATGAAATTGACAACTTGGTATGTGTGTGGCGAGGCGAAAAGACAGGTCTCACGATGTTATAGAGATGGGAGATATAAATAGAAAGAAAGATATAATTTATATTAATGTCTAGGAATGATCAAAAGTAGGTCAATGGGACTCAAGATTACACCCAATTACAATAAAAAGTGCTATAGTAAGAGGCCCATAGGATACAAAGCTAAGTAAAATAAAAATAATTGAAGCACTAAAATAAATAAGGGTGAGTAACCGAAAGCGGTAAAGCCCAACCCATGTGGTTAAGATACCAACACAAATAACCATGTGGGCGAGATGAGCCCCCAAAGAGCATGGGCATATGAAATTCAGAGAGATTGGAGGTTAGTGGCAGGTGAATCATTCTTGTCATCATCTATCACTATGGAAGAGTGAATGTAGGATCTTATAATGCTCATTGGGGAGTGTCCAGGGCTAAGGAGGGTAGGCTAGGTAATCTTGGGAGGAAGCAAAGCCCTTCCTCTAGAACTTCTCCTAAAATCCAAGGCCGAAGAAACTTTAGTTGCAATGAAGGAACTCATAATTTTTGCCTGCCCGCATGACTTGTGAAGCTGTCAAGAAGAAAAGAATCCATGGCTACGAGGAGCAGATCTATGATGCTGAGCGAGAATATGTTGGGGCACCTTGGTAGAAGTTGCATGCAAAGAAGAGTTTCTCCTCACTGACACAATCCCTCTATGTGTGTGAGGTAGTAGTGTCCAAAAGGCACGTAAGGCCTCCAACTTTCGTAATGGATTGAAAGAAAGAGGTGATCATCTTGGGAGCTCTAGGGCTCCTAAGGTCCCCTTGCAAACACCTACATCAAAGGGTGACAACCTCTCGAAGACAAAGGAAAAAACATTGTTGGTTTGGGTACCAAAAGAAAGTGGATAGAGAGGCATTTGAGTTTCTATAAGGAAGGTGATATCTCCCCTAGATCTCAATCTCCACTTCTTGGAGGGAACAAAAACAATAGGTGAATCAATGAATAGGTGGTCTGGATTGGTACTTGGTATAGACATATATGAATATTAATATAAACCATCTGATCTTTCCTTGAAGGTTCTCTTGGTGAGAGTTATAGTTCTAGGGTGAGCCCTCCACGTGGAATATGATGATTAGTCTCAACCTGCAATTGGTGGGACTACACCCTCAACTAGATGAGGGGAAACCTCAAACCACATGACAAATGGTGTTGGAGATAGTTAGGCCAATGAATGTCCCCATCCACCACTTGTAAAAAATGCTTAGTGTAAAGGGCAAGCTTAGGGTTGAGTGGTTGAAGAGAAGAGGTCCAGGTGATCTAAATGTATTGCATGTATTTATCATTTCTGATAGTCCTAATGATGACCTCTTTAAAGGGAAGAAGTTGATGAGGGGCGTCCAAGGAGTAGATGAAAGGAGGTTGCCAATTAATAGGGAATCCAATAGACTGAAGGAACAAACTAGTCTTAGATTACCAACAACTTTGACATCTAGTGGGGCCCAATGACGCAATCCTCTTTGAAGAATAGAGGGATAAATATGGATACCTTTCTTAGATTGTAGCTAAATCCCCTAGGTATCGAGTCTACAAATGTAGAAAGTAAGACTGAAATAGTCTTGAGGTGAAGAAGCTAGGAGATACACTCAATGCAGATGCTACATTGAAGAATGGTTCATTTGCAATGGATTTACGTTGAATCATGATGGTCTAGACCCTCTCAAAACGAACGCAATGAACGGACTTCAAACTAGGTCCTCGAACCTCATATCCATAAAGAACTACAGGGTTGATAATTGTATCGAATGGGTGTGTCTTTTAGGGGATATCCTGGAAATGGATTTGAAAACATTGGTGCTCCATGACATAAAGGGAGGCGCATCCCTTACAAAGAAACGATCATGAGGAAAGCTTTATACTAAAAGATGGCATTGAGAATTGGCCCCCCAATTAAGTGTAGGTTGATGTGATCTCTAAAAGTTTCCCTTTTTTAGGAAATTGGAATAATAAAAGAGAACATTTTGAAGTGTTGAACTCATGACCTTAGTGTTGCTAAGGTTGACCACTCGCTGACGAAGCTCATAGAAAGGAGAAGAGCCATCAAGTTGTCTTAGTAAACCGTCGACAGAGTTAGGAGGAGAACAATATCATTGACAAAAAGAAGCACGGCGATTACCCTATCACCACATTATGTAAAATGCAACAATAGTCAACATGGGTATGTTGTTGAAGAAAATTTTGTAGCTCATCAATATAAATGTTGAAGAGGGGTAGTGAGAGAGGGCATCTCTACTTGACCCCAATGGTAGTCTTCAAAAAGCTTGATAGACCCTGAGAAGTACAAAATTGTCTAACAAGTGTCTCATAGAGCCTCTAAGCGACAAAAATGAGACTATGAAATTTCAATATCACACAACTTCTGTATAAATAGATGTCTTGGAATTGAGTCAAAGGCCTTCTTGAAGTCTACAAAACAACAAATGAATATGGAAGATCGATGATGAGCCTCCTCAATAATAGACCAGAGTGTAAAGATGTGGTCATGGTATGGTATTGCCCCCTGAAACCTGACATACCCCCTGCTTTAAGATACTTCTCTACAAGTACTCAAAAAGTTGCATGTCTAATACTATGGCATAAACTTTTGCAAGCGTATTCTCAATCTTAATTGTCATGTAGTTTCTAGGGTTGGAGCTATCCTTGGACTTAAGAATGGGGTGGATTATGTGATGGGACCAAGAATGAGGAAAACTTGAGAAAACAACCTCATGAAAGAGCTTTGCCAATGGGGAGATAAGGGAATCTACACCATATTTGAGGAATTCTGCTTGCAAGCCCTCATAATCCGTTACTTTGTTGCTGCACAACTTCTAAGTAGTAGAAAATAGTAAAAAATGGTGATGGAGTGGAGGCAATGAAATCAAGTTGGTTTAGATTTTGTAAAGAGAATTGGCATAAGAGGTTCAAGCCTAGGGGTCATTGTTGGAAGCAGGGGTTTTATTGGGAGGAGAGTGCACCAAAAGTTCTTAGGGGAGTGGTGGAGGGAGTCAAGGAGAGCAAATCATCTAGGCATAAGAAAATCCCGTTTCTTTCATTGGAGAAGACAAAAATAATCTCTATGGATGGAGGGTATGGAGGGATGGTCGTGGGTTAGGATAAAACGAAGTCTTTGATGTAGAGATTTACACTCGTCATTGTACCAATGGTTCATAGGGTAATATGTATGGGGATAAGGTGAGTTAGAGTAGGGTACAGTGTAGGGACATGAGTCAAGGGTTGCATCCTCGAGGGCATGCATTTAAAACTCATACATGGACTTTACTTAGGGATGATGAAAGGAATAGTTGCAAAATATAAGTTGGGAAAGTTGGATAATGTTGTCAATGGTATACTCATCATCAAAGTGGATCATAGAGTGGCGAATATTGGGGGCATGGTGGGAGGAGGGGGGGACGGAGATAGGAGTGAGAAGCAACATGGAGGGTGAAAGTGAAGGCAACTTACTTGGCAAGTTGGAGCTGATGGAAATAAAAAAATCCCAGATGTAGGGGATGGGTGATCTCCTAGTGAGAACATAACCCAGTATGCTTGCTCCTCCCTATGGTGGAAACAAGTGAATCTACTAGAATTGAGGAAACATGAGTTCCATTGAGAATGTGGAGACTATGGGATTCCCCCATCTAGAGATGGTGCCACCCATAGGTTGTGATTGAAATATTCTCATCTGTTGATTCTTTCCCTAAAGGAAACTCCTTTGAGTTTAGCTCTTGAAGGCATAACTCATCTTATGCAAGGTCATGAATAGGTGCGTGGTGTATGCTTGTATGAGCATTGAAGTCGTCTAGAATAACATTTCCCACAAAGGAGTATTGGGAAATCTCTGGATCAAGATCAAGGTATGGGTCCCCATCAACTTGCACAACAAAGGGTGATGGAGTAGGGGGAGGGGGAGGCAACATACTCCAATGAAGACATCACAAATAGGAGGTGGGCTCCTTTGAACATGCAAGCACATGTATCTGGAATGAACATTAGAAGCTACCAACGATACTTTGGATTTGAGGCTTTCATGAATGAAGCAAGCCACTCCACGTGAATCATGTACACCACCAAATCTATGGATCTCACGTCCGCAAGCTGAGATCTAGCAATAACTTGTGATTGGAGGAAGGGCCTTGCTTAGGGCTTTCATGGGTCTTTGTAAGGAAGATGAGATTTTGCAATGCAACCACATCCAATAAGGTACTTGGAGAGGATCACATAGCACCATTATAGTTACAACAAGCATTAGAGATGCCACTATCACTATTTGAGATTTTTATCAATTTGTAAAATGCATCCTTACAATAGCATAGAAGAATTTATTATAGAATTCCCTCTCCCATAACTGAATGATACTTACTACCTTAATGATGACCCTCATTTACACATTTATCATTATTCTATGAGACGTATAAGGATTAACATAACGTATGTAATTCTCAGGCACCATATCTCCTTATCATTTCCTCCATCCTTTGAGAGGAATTCTCCTTGATTTCCTTCTAACTGATGTAAAATGAACAAAAAGGATAAAATTTGTACACTCGTATTATTTTATTTTTCCAAAAGCAGTGAATCATATGTCCTTGAAGTGTCAAATTGTGTAAATTTTCAATCTCCAAACATTGACGATAGTGTTTGCAAGTTAGTGCTGGGATTTCCATGTGAGTGGAAGAGAGTTAGGAAAAGTCAAAATATTTAGATTTGACCAATAAATTCACAATGCTTGATGTATGTTTTGAATTGCTTGACACAAGTTTGGAATTTAGATTGAGATTTAATGACCTTTATAGCAAGTGTAGATGAGGACGGAGCATCCCTTTTTGGGATAAGTTAACTAAGTAGCTAAGCTGCTAAAGCTTTCTGAATTGAAGTAGTGATCTCTTTACATTCTCGAACTAGAGATTTACATCCTTTTGCATTTTGATGATGATCCTCTAATAGCCACATGTAAAGTTCTGATTTCAGCCACAGTATAACACATTAAAAAGGGCCTTCGAATCCTATGGCAAAATAATACTTGAAATTTAGGAAATGGAAAGAGCACGAAATTCTGGTAAGCTGGATGGAACGGTTTGCGACCCCTAAACTCGCATATTATTTCTGAACTGCAACGCTTGCTTTATATTCAAAGACATAAGTCTATCTGATACACTCATAGATTGGTTGTAAATCAATTGCAGTGGAATATGCAGATTATACACCAGGCAGAGCTGAACTGGCAATTACAAATCCCCATTGTGTTGAGGGAGCTCACAAATTGACCACAAGTTCCAACTAGAGAAATAGATTGAGGAGTATGGGCACACACCGCTAGCGTAAATCGCATTGTTGCTTCAGTGTAGGCTGCAATTAGGGATGGTGGTCACGAAGATAAAAACTGGAATAGGTTGTGGGCAGCCCACAGTTGGCCAAAACAGTTTTTCTATAGCTGATATATCACATAAAAATTTATGCAGAAGAAAGGTTGGATGGGCCCAAATAGATGCCTAAACCACCTGAAAAATACAGGAACAATTGACCTCCTTTTCCTGTAATGCCAATATGACAGGATGGTATGGAAGGAAATAGCAAAAAAATGTGATTTTCCTTCACCAGTCTTAAGTATCGTGCTGTAAGTAACAACTCACTAGTCAGTTTTACATACTAAAATGAATATAGTAAAGTGGCTTCATCAATTGGTTCTGGGATTCATACTTTGTATTACCCCTTTCTAGATAATTTATCAACTCTAAAGTTGCTGTGATTTATTTTTAATGTTAGATATCAAACAAATACTAAAACATCGCACGTGCTATAGTGATATTGAAAACCTAATTGAAATATTTACTGAAATCTTTATTGTATTGAATGGACAATATGGATGTTTACACAAACTGATCATCAACAGCAGAAAATACTTTTATATGATATGAAACACTAGTTTATTATCAATATCCAACAACATGACACTTACAAAAGCAGCGCTGGATAGTATAGCTTACGGCAGGGTTTGATGACTGATTTTAATGTTATGTCCGCTGTAGATGAAGGTACGGCAGGCTGGACTTTGTAATGGCAGCTGTATAAACTGGGGCTTGAGGAAGCTTCCAATGGTATGGCAGGCACAAATGTCAGCCACCGATATAGCTATCGCTGCCCGGAGTGGTACAACAGACTATGAACCTCAATGCAATCACAATTTGCAGCGCAGTAGTGGGTGGTAAACAATACCAAACCTTCACACAATCTTGGGAGTTGATAGTAACCTCCAGCGAAACTGAAAACTGGAATTTGATCATGATCTGTCACACAAATATGATTCTTGAATGGAATCACCTCAATGGGTTAGAGAGCTTTCGTCCTCCAACTTTCATGTACTTACCCAGAAAGTCTGCTTGTTTAGTTGCAAGGCCAAGGTCAAATTCAAACCAATCTTGCTTGAGCATCCATTTATACACCTTTCTTGGGTATGCCATGGTGCTTCTCCATGAACCCTACAACTCACTGTAATCTTTGTTGTCATGTATAGACGCATAAGATCCGTCCATATCAGCCATCCATTTTGAAAGAGAGCTTAAGTGATCTTTCCAACTTGTAAGTTCTTTTGACTGTTCATTAGGTTTATCATGACATCATTTGAAGCCTCAGTAAAATGTTTCTCATCCATGGATTTTAGCTTGCTTCCATTCTCACTTAATGCCTTCAAAATTCTTTCTGAATAATCATGGGCAAACTTAAGATTACACTCCCCTGACTTTCTATTCTCGTCCAACATACATCTAACATCCAAAATTTCAAGTTTTGCTTCCAAATGCTGGTTAGATTCTGTCAATGCCTGGGATTCTTCATCAACCATTGAAAGCTGAAACTCTAAGCCTGCAATATTGATCCAGTTTACTCTGATTTTCTGCTTTGAAGATGCTATATTTTGTAGCCATTCCATGTCTATATCCTTAAACAGTCTTCCCTGATGATTTGGACCATTTTTTCGAGCATCTTGTAAGCCAAGGTTCTCTGCTTTATATTGATTGTCATTGTCAACTTTCTCAACTCGAATATATTCATCAAGAGAAGCATAAACATCCTTGCAGCCCTTGACATCAAGCTGAAGATCATAAAATGACTCTTTGCTAGTGGATTGGTAATTCACATCACTGCAATCTATGTAATTTGTTAGGTGGCCTTTGTAGAGCTTTTGAAGAGGCTCCTTTGCGTCTCTTCTAGCTTATTACGCAATAATGTGTTTAACTCTTGCACATCATGTTGCTGATAAGATTCATATGTGGTCCAACCAAATGATACTGTCAGTTCTTTTGTGGATACACTATCATTGCTGATCTGCATATTATACAATAGGTTCTGCAAAGCTAAAGGAATTCTGGTTGAAATATTTTCCGTCGGCATGTGATACACTGCGTTTCTGAAATATGGAATGTGATAGAATGTTTGGAGTGCTGAATTCAAATAGCATGTTGCTCCTTGATTCTTGAGGTCAACGAAACCAGTCTCTTTATTTAAATGAAAATCATAGTTTGAATAGTCTGTACGTATTTGCACCCTTGCTACTACAGTTAAAGCATCATCCAATAGAAAATCATTTGCAGAATCAACTATAACCTTCCGGGAAGCAAATGAAACAATTCCCCAATCTGAACAGCTTGCAGAAAATCGATGTCTGTACTCGTGCTGAATAGTACGTTTCCATTCCTTATGACTACACACTCCAAATAAGCAATAGACAAACACTAACCATCCATATGGCACGTTGATATACTCTTGACAAAGCTTCAAAAAGACTGACACTTCATAGTCCTGACCCTTAACTGGATCTTCAATTGAGTACCACTCAAACCATGAGAAGTCATCGTCCCATTGTCTTTTGTTGAAGAAATTAGATTCCACACTTGTACTAGTTCTGTACTTTGAGATTGATTCTCCTCCCAGTATTCAAGTTCATATCCAATCACAGGTTTCCTATACGTCAATCTCATTGTATAATGTACGTGGACTATTGGTGCCAAAAACTCTGATGAATCCAATGCAGCAGTAGTAGTCACATATTCACGGACCTGCTGAAGTGTCTTGACTGCCTCATAGGCATTTATAGTTGGCTGCCGGTCTGCTTGAAGACATCTCGGCTTCACAAAAAAAATCTAAATCCAACTTTTTTGTTCTTGAAGGGCCCTCAGTTGCTGCCATATACTGATTCATATATCCTTGTAATTGAGTTGCTCCATTGTCACTTGCCTTGAGAGCTCTATGGATGTGAAGTGACATGCCTTTGTACCTTGCATAGTCTCAGGGTCTCTTCATTATAATTATTCTGAGCATATCTTGTAATTGATGCATTCCATGATATTCCCTTTTTGCAAGTAGATAAATTGAATGCTCCCTTTGGTTCCTCCAAAAGGTGCACACATGTATTTGTGGGCCAATTAGAAATCTGATTTCTAGTTAGTCCCACTAGCACAGTTTTATCTAGTCCTTTGGGGGACAAGGATAGAGTAAAGGATCAATCAACTAAACTTGCAAAACAACTGATTGTTTTTGCATACCTTTTTGTGGTTCCCATGCATGAACCATACCTTGTTGATATTGAATGCTTTATTGTTGCAGCTTCTAATTTGTGGGTTGCAGTTGAGATATTTGACCCCTTTGTGACTTGTTAACTGTTATGAACTCCGAGTTTTTGTCAAATAGTTCATGACTCTTTGTTTGGGAGCATAATGGGGTTTTATTGCTCTGGAGAGGTGTTTCATGGATACCCTTAGAAATTACTGGAGCATCTTTTACAATTTTTCATTCAACAAGCGATGTTTGTTCCTCCTTGACTTCATTAAGACAAACTTTTTGTTGACAATCAATTTTTGAAGTCGATGAAATATTTCTTTTTGATAAAAGATCCTTACCTTCAACTTGCATGGCGGATTCCTCAGTCTTTCTCAACTCTCTTATGTATTCATATAGACCTCTTTTATTAAGATATCTCACTTCGAGTAACTCCAAGTACTCATCAAAGAAAACATGAGCTTTAAAACTATCAGACATACCTTGATACTTGTCAAGGATTCAGGTGGCCTCATTTGTATCTTTCCTTGTCTTTTTTTTAAAAATCAACACCTCTTGAATAGGATCTATATTTTCTTCCCTTTGTAAGAACTTTGCTTGAAGAAATATGAGACGATTAATTTCTGAAGGACTCTTTTGGGTAGCCTTGTTCTGATTCATATTCTTCAAGGCTTGTGTCATCTTTATCATGGATTCTTTCACTATCCTCTGGATGGTCCTTGTCAAATCTCTCTGAGTTTGATTGATGGCTTCATGCAAGGAATTCATTTTTGTTGTAGGTATTTTCTTTTTTCTATCTCCCATGATTTCCCCATCTGATTCACACATTGACAATATCAAAACTCTGATACCATTGTATTATCCCTTTCTGGATAATTAATAAACTCTAAAGTTTGTTGTGATTCCTTTTCAATACTGGATATCAAACAAATACCAAAACATCCCACATGCAATATTGATATTGAAAACCTAATTGAAATATTTACTGAAATCTTTATTGTATTGAATGGAAAATATGAATGTTTACACATATCGATCAACAACAAAAAAATCATTTATATGATATGAAACCCTAGTTTATTATCAATATCTAATAGCATAACACTTACAAAAGCAACGCTAGATGGTATAGCTTACGACAGGGTTTGATGACTGATTTTATTGTTGTTTGTTGTAGATGAAGGTATGACAGGCTAGACTTTGTAACAACTGTATAAATTGAGATAGTAGCAACATGAATGTTGCGTTGGGGTTTGATGAAGCTTCCAATGGTACGACAGGCACAAATGCCAACCATCAATATAACTATCACTGCCTTGAGTGATATGACAGACTAAGAACCTCAATGCAATCACAATTTGTAGCACAATAGGGGTCATAAACAATCCCAAACCCTCACACAATTTTGCGAATTGATAATAACCTTCAACCAAACTGAAAACTGAAATTTGATCCTAATCTGTCAACACAAATATGATTTTTGAATGGAATCACCTCAATAGGTTAGAGGGTTTTCGTCCTCAGATGAAAAAACTGTAAACAATGGCTCAAGTTATGGTTTAGGGTTTGATTGTCAAAGTTGACTAATGAATAATCATTCTTTTAGCCCAACTCCTTTTATAACTTCCCTTTTCTAATTTTACCCTAAAAGTATTTAAAAATACTTTTAATAAAATACTAATTTTCATCCACTTAATAATAATTACTTTTTAAATCTCATTAATAATAATAATAATAATAATACATAAGTGTCCTTTTCATGTTATAAAATAAAAGTGACTTAGGACAACTTAAAGTATTATCATTAATTATTTCTATAATTAAATATTTCGAAAAGGGGACTAGGAGCCACCACCACACAACTTCATATTGAACTTTGATGGTGTTGCTAGTAGAAGTATGTTGGGGGTTGGTAGGGTAATCAGAAACAACAAGGGTGCGACCAGCCTCAGCTTTCAGCAAACCATTGGTTATAATACCAACAGTTTTTCTAAAACTTTTGCTCGATAAACAGGAGTGTAGTTAGCTGCCAATAATGGCATGACATAGTTGCACCTATTGGGAGGTTCCAAAGTCATAATTGATATTAGCACAATTATGACAATGAGAGACACAAAAAGATAGCTGAAACTGGATGTACGCTGTACAATCTAGTGTATTAGGTATTAGTGGAATATGATGATATACCAAAAAATCTTCTTGAAAAAAGGAAGCTTCGAAGAGAAGAAAGAGAAAAGGAAGCTTCTAGGAGAAGACGTGTACAAAAAGCTTCTAGAACAAGGATGCTTCTAGAGGAAGATAGACGTGCAATTAAAAAGAATATACACTAAAAATACAATATAGCTCATGTGACTAGTATGGCCTATGTGACTATGTCTCATCATTTTCTCCCTACTTAAAAGAAATTGCCCCCAATTTTTGTTGTAGATGTGTAAAGTGCTTCTCAATTGTTGACTGGGAAAAGCACTTAGCTTGATTTGCAAGGCTCCTTTGTGACCAAACAAGTGGTAGTAGATGGTTTCTTGGTAGTGCATGTGCAAATATCAAGAAGAGTATCTTCATTGTATTATTAGGATGAGAGTAAGGGACTTTGTCCTCCAATGTGGTGCCTTATACAACTTAAGTTGTTTCAATTTCTCAAGATTGTTTATACCAAGCTGAGGAAGATCCACCTTGAAAGTATTTTCTCGTATTTTCTACAAAACAGTGTAGGGACCATACTGAGTAGTTCTAAGCCTATGATGTTGTTGAGATTTAAATCTTTGCTTTTCCAATTAGAGCCAAACATTATCACCAATCAAAGAAATATTTGAGGCTTCATAAACACTCTCGTTTATGCCTAACTCTTTGGGCATTAGTTTATTTAAATATTTCTCTTCTTTCAGCCCATCACAGAGGTTGGCTCTATTAAGCGGCCTTGGGATACTGCTGCTCCACACATGGGGAGGGGCGGGGCGGAGTCAGTGAGGCGACGCTCATCTTTGCATAGCACTGTTACTTGGGTGCCGTAGCACACTTATCTCTCTTGACGTGGATCTATTCCTTCTCAATGTCATGGATTTGCACTTTCTTGGTGTCGTGGATCTACTTCTTGACTACTTCTTAGGCCATGGGACAAACACATTTTATGAGTTTCTTTGTTGCCATGGGACTTTCTTTGACCTTGGATGTTAGGAGGGATTTGAGGGGGAGTTCTTTGCTTCCTCCTAGGATTACCTAATCTGGCCCCCTTAACCGTAGACACTTCGCAATGAATATTATCAAATCCTGGATTGGGCCTTTCACAATGATAAACGATGATACAAATGATCCCTCTGTTCTGGGCACGGTCAAAGATATTTGATGGGACTAGCATCTAGTCTTAATGAATTTCATCAAACCATGCTCTTTGGGGTTCTTGCTCCCCCCCATGGCTATTTGTATTGGTCCCTTAACCACATGGGTCAGCGATTTATTGCTTTGGGTTTACCCCTCATTTTCAGTGCTTTAGTTCTTTTTTGAATTTATCTAAGTCTTTGATTCTAGGGTCCCTTTATCCTAGCACATTCTATTGTAATTGGATGTATTCGTGATTCCCATTGATCCACTTTTGGTCATTCGTGGACATTAATATAATTTCTTTCTTTCTTTCTTTCTTTCTATTTTAATATAATGTTCCTTTTTTTTTCAAAAAAAAAAAAAAAATGAATTTTGAAGAAGGCATTGCACCCAAGTAGGGATCTTGAAAGCTTGAAGCTCTACAAATGGGGAGACGAAAAGGCTTCCTCCATTAGTGATGCTTCAAGTTTTTTGCTTGTCTTCCTTAGTCTTCTTTGTCACCTTGGTTTTGATTTTGTTAATATTTTATTGTTTCATTTTGGTGCTTGATGTTCTCGGTGTCCCTTCTTGTGCTTGTTGTCTTTCCTTTATTTTTATTTTTTTGCGTTGTTGTGGGTGTTGGTGTGCCCCGATTTTTGTGCTAAGGTGATATTTAGTTGATGAGAGCTCAGTATACTTCTTCCTCTAGTCCTTTTATGGAGGTGGTTGTTGACGACACTCGAGTGATTCATGCTAATGTTGGAAAGGATAGATATAATGGACTGCACATTAATGAAGGCTTCAAGGACAAGGACCTTAGTAAAAACCCTAATGAAGGCACTAATCCTAGTGCGGAAATATCAGACAACTACAAGCAAAGAGAGGGTAAGAAGTTGTTGTGTGAATTCCTATGGTTAGAAGAGAACCCTAAGCACACGAAAAGCGCTGTGTTTGACTTCAACGGCTTCGGCTGAGAGAGGGATAGGGATGACCGACAGAACAAGGAGCAAATTGGTAAGTCCCTTGACCTGTTAAAAACCCGAACTTTGTGCCCCAATGAGGCCATGGAAGATATTTGTAGTTGCAGGAAATTGGACCAAAGAATATTGGAATTTGTTTTGTTTGTCTCAATAGAAATTCTCTGCCGTCTAGAAATTTCTTTGACAATTGGTTAAATTCAGGGTGGGGAAAAAAGATGGGTCTTTATGTTAGCTTCTGTGGAATGATTCAAAAGGGTTTTTATGGTTTTGTTTATAAATTCTAACATGCAAATAAGATCCATTAATAAATCTCTATGGAATGTGGACCAATTGGTATTTAGGGCGATCCCTTGGAACCCTAGATTAGACTGCAGTGACATTGTTTTCAAGACTACACCTAGGTGGGTGGATATAAAAAATGTGTCGATTTAAATCTGGAACTTCGTCCCTCAAACACTCAATCCCCTAAGTGAGTCTTAAGAATAAAAGATACCATAAGGTCTTTGGCACATATGCATATGAAGGTTTTAATTTCTTTGGAACCTATGGAAGTGTTCCCTGAAACCCTAATATTTAAACTTAATGATGTGTCCTCTTACCCTATCAATGAATTGGGAGGCCTTAATTCTTGTTTTTCTTGCAAAATTATGGACATCTCAAAAGAAATTGTCCTCTCAATAAAGTGGAGAACACAATTCAGGTTGAAGGGAAATTTGATCCCCTAAGCAAGAAAGTTGAGGTTGTCAATTCTCTAGATTTTCCAGGAATTGATGTTGTTATAAAAGACAACCCTCATTTTGATTCTGAAAAAGATTGTGTGGGTTCTCCCCCCTTCTCCCCTCCAGAAGGTTCCCAAGGAGATGTTGTATTTGTTGGTTTTGACTTGCTTCCCTCCCAACTTCTTGAACCTCCCCTGTTGTTTAATTCCCTTGCTAGTGCCCTTGCCACAACCTCTTTCCCCTCTTGTTGATGGCGATTTGTTTGTTGGATGAGCTCCTCCCCTCAACCTCTAACCCTTTGTGTTTCAGTTGATGGTGATTTGAAAAAGTTTAAGGACACTGGCATAAGTATTCCTACTGAGAGGACTTTTGATGAATATGTTGTCATTGTAGCCAACCCACCATGTTATGAGATCTTTAACCCTAATCTTTTGGTAGCCTTTGATGTCGGTTTCTTGAATGGAAGATCTGTTTCCATGGATATTTTTCCCCTTCTAGGTTTTGATGGTGGGAAGACTTCACCCTTAACTAAGAAAGATCCTTTCACTCCTTTGAGTTATTTTGGCCCACTCAAGCTAAACCTAAAGTTTGGGTTAAAAGGCTTAAAACATAGATGAATTGCTTGAATAATTAGGGTCCTGCTAGCTATGAAGATGGCAAGAAATTAATAGCTGCTTCCCAAGGTAGACATGAAGATTCAAAAAAGAAAGCCAAAGAGGATAACGTTCCCAAGTATTTTTATAGGTTGTATCAAAACAAAGGGGGGTCGAAATCCCCAGGATAGACTAAGTAACCCCCACAATTTTCATGAAGATTGTTAGTTGGAATGCTAGAGGACTTGAATCTCAAGATAAAAGACTTGTTCTCAAACAATTCAAGCATTCTAGGAACCTAATTGACTTTTTTCTACCGCAAGAAATTAAGGAAGTTGGTACAAAATTTGAGCTTGTGTTGAATTATGTGCGGCCAAATCCTATGCATTTCTCTACCAACCATAGGAGAGGAAAAGGTGGTGCTTCTATTCTCATTAACCATGTGTGGTCTGATACTATTTTAGAGCATGGTTCCTCTCCTTGTCGGAGACCTATGTGGGTTATTTATTTATTGAAAATCAACACTTTTGGATTTGTAATGTGTATGCCCCAAAAGCTTATAGAGAAAGAACAAAGCTTGGGAATTGGCTTGCCTCAAATTTAAAAGATATTACACAGATTGGGGGGGGGGGGGGGACTTCAATATGATTGAAGAGAGAGAAGATAACCAACGAGGAGAGCCTCTTTCTTGGAAAGATAATGAGCTTTTTTTCTGGTCGAAGATGAAAATAATTCACAAGCTAGGGGATCCCCTCTTTAAGAGCAAAACCTATAGCAAAGGAATCTGGTTTACTTGGTGTAATAATCATGTTAAAACTAAAAGAATATATTGTAGACTTGATAGCTTCTACCTTAATGATAACTTTAGTGTTCAGTAGGTTGATGGTGGAAATAACATCAATGTTCTACCATTCACTATCTTTGGACAAGCTAAGGGTAAAAGAAGGAAACTTGTTAGATACTCTCAGGAAAAATTGAGTGTTGTTGAAAGCTCACTACAGAAGGATCCATCTAATGATGATCTCCTTGGGAAGCTGATGGTTATCAAGCATCAAATTAGAATGAATCAACAGTACATTGCCAAAGGTGCTCAAATCAGAGTCTGACTGACATGCTTAAAATTTGGGGATATAGGTACTAAATACTTCTTGAGATTGCTAGAAGTTAAACATGTTAAGTAGAAAATTGGTCAAATTGATATTGGTGGATTAATTTCTGAGGATCTGAGTGAGATTAAAAAATGCCTTCGTTTCATTCTAATCAAATCTGTTATCCTCTGATGGCTCTAACCAATAGATTGAGCTCAATAGAAGCATATGTGCTAACAGTATTCCCAAAAAGGTGTCCTCTAAGCAAGTTGCTTCCCAAATAGTGAGATCTCAATATATGAGGGCCTGATAGCTATTGACTCCCTCAAGAATGATAAAGCACTTGGCATTGATGGATTCCCTGTTGAAATTTATAAGATGAATAAAGATTGGATTGCTCTTGAATGTCTTAAGGTCTACAATGAAGCCTTGGAGGTAGGATCTATTGGTCTTGAAATTATTCAGGGAGTTATTAAACTAATTCCTAAGGAAGGTGATCAAGCTCAAGTCAAAAATTGGAGGTCGATAACCTTGTTGAATGTTTCCTACAAAATCCTTGCCAAGATACTTTCTAGGAGACTTTCCGTTTTGTTACCTCACGTTATTTCAGATACTCAAACAAGATTTCTTGAAGGAAGATATATCCTTGATAATCTTATTTGTAGCTAGGAAGGTATGCAATGGGTTCATGACTCTAATCAGATTGTTGGTATGATTCTCCTTGATTTTGAGCGGCCATTTTTTGACATTATGCTTAAAACTTTTGGCTTTGAGGATGGATTTTGCAAAATGTTTAATATTTTGTTTAAAGGTGCTTCTATTGTGATAGAAGTATTGAGCCTCTTGAGCTTCAATGGTCCATAAGGCAAGGAAGGCCCCTTGCTCCTTCGCTCTTTGTGATTGTTGTTGATGCTTTCAATTACTTGTTAAGAGATGCCTACTTGGGTCCTTCTATAAGAGGTCTATCTCTACCAAACAATTTTGAGCTTCTTGATGTGTTATTTGCAGACGATACCATTATGTCCAATTTTAAAAAAGCTAAATTTTCAGCAGATCGCTTCCAGACTTGATGTTTAATGCCGTGCTTCCAACTCTAAGGTTGCTCTTCAAAAATCGTTTATTATCAGGTAGAACGATGACCCACTTGACTGGCTTGCTAAGTTTGGGTGGATGTGAAAAGGTCCTAAATATTTGGTTAGATATCTGGGTATGCCTTTTGCACTCTCACTCTTCTTCAAGGAAATGTGGGAGTGGTTATATGTGAAAGTAAACAAGATCTCTAAGTGGCATGGTCATGTCCTCTCTTTCCCTGAAAGAATCCAAGTTTGTCATAAAATTTTGGCTTCATACAGTATCTATTACTCCTCTTGTTGGTTGTTTAATAAGTCTCAGATAGATGAGCTCCACAAGATTATTAGAGACTTCTTGTGGTCTGATGGTAAGGGTAACAAAAGAAGACATGTTGTATGGGACATTTGTTGCAAGCCCAAGGTGATGGGTGGGCTTGGTTTGAAAAACTTGAGAGCCCAATGAATCACTCCTATTGTTAAATGGATCATAAGAGCTCTTAAGGGGAATGAGCCATGGAAAATCCTTGTTGGATACAACGTGATGAGAGGATTCCCTAAAGGAAAGCCTCAATGTAAAGGGATAGATATATCTTATCTTCTAACCAGTTATTTCTTAGTTAGGGTTGCAGGTTTCCCTATTTGCCAATCTATTTGGAAAGCTTGAGAATCGATCAAGCATTTGGTTATCGTGAAACTAATTTTCGATGGGTTGGGTTTTGGATGTCAGGGGTATAGATCCATTTGGTGGAATCTTAAGGTTAATAACTGTCCTCTAGCTTTAACTAGGGGCAACTTTGCTTTTGTAATGTCCCTCTTTTTGGCATAGCTTGCTTATGGACCCTTAGCTTGGTTTTGTTCCCAAAAGGCTAAGGGAAAGAAAGAAAAGGGAACTATGAGGGGGCCATTCAAAGAGCAAAAAGGTGAAAAGTACTTAAGTGTTCTAATTTTCAGTGGAGTTATGCAAAAAGTACATTTGGTCTATTTCTCACTTAAGTAGGGGACCTTTAAAGGTCATGGGAGCCTAACCCCTCAAAAAGAAAATTTGAAAAGGTAAAATTGCTTATAATTCAAAAGTCACATCCTTCCAATTTGGGCGCCACCGTTGGGGATGATTATCAAGAGCAATTGAGGGTTTATTTGAAAGGTTATGCTAATTTGAAATATTGAATTGTTGATCAAGTATGTCAAGCTTGTTAACCACTACTTAAGGACGAAAACCTTGAAGTGTGCCAAGAGTTTGGGATGGAAACCTCCATTCTTTCATTCGGGATAGCTTTATTCAATGGCAGTAATTGTGCTTTAAATTTACATGGTTGCATGCAATTGAACTTACAAAAGTGTTTTGGAACACCACCTTCATTGCGGATTGAATCAAACTCAGTAGAGCGCTGGTAATTTACAGATTACAGGTCAAAGAGGAGCGAACCATTATAGGGTAGCAAGGTGACCCCCCAAGCTAGGCGACTTCCTTGGAGGGTGGGGCAAATGCCTTGGGGCATGCTTGGACTTGTTTCTGGTGACAAAAATCAGGTCTAAGGCAATAATAATATTTTTAATATTATTATTATAATTTTTTGATCATTTGCAAGCTGATTTTGAGTGAATTGAGGGCTGAAAATAAGATAATTAATTCAGAAATTATTTGTATAATTTTTTCTTGTGGAGAGATTCACTTGGGCAGGTTGTTAGAGTGTTTTGGGGCTCTAATATTGAAGGAAATAATTTATGTTATATACTGAAAATTATTTTAAATTTTTTCCAAGTGGGGCGAATTGATTTGGGAAACTTGGAGACCATGTTGAAGGGTTAGAATAAGGGTTTGATTTTCAGATTTGTTTCTACCTATTTTTCTAAGTGTGGCGACTTGTTTGGAAGGGCTAATTGGACTATTTGCAACCCTAATTTGTTCTTTGGAAGTCCTAATAAATTGCAAGGCTTTTTGGCATAATTATTGAGAGTTTGTGCAAGGATTTGCTAATTGGAAGAGGTAAATGCAGTTGTACCGACATCATAAAAATCATAATTATTGCAAGGAATTTTCAGCCACATCGCCATTCCATCTTCCCAAAAAAAAGCACTTTATTTTAGTTTCATAGTCAGTAATTATTGGGGTTATTTTGGAGTGTTGTTGCTTGAAAATTGAGCATCTATCGCTTCTAAGGTTTGTTGGTTTGTAGGGCAGATTTTAGATAATTTTCAGTCACATAAGGGGTTGTTGAAAAACTCCAATTTGGCCTAATTGTCCAATTTGGGGTCACTACATTGGTATCATATCGATATCTTGGCTATACTGTGGGGTGAAGGGTTGTTGATACATGTGTGGCAATAAAGAGGTTCAGTATTACTTGAGTAGTAGGAGGGAAGCAGGACTTCCATTAGTTGGGTCACTAGAGTAGGAACAGATCATGGGTGACATAGATCACTAGGAGACAAAGAGATAGGATAGCTGAGGAGAGGTTTGAGAGGTATTCCTAGACTCAGGCGCAGATGACAACCGTGATGGAGGGGTTTCTTCATTCTCTTAATGAGATGAGTGGCTTAAAGCCACTCAATGCAGATAGTGGTGTTTCAGGGAGTAGGCCAGATTCGCATACACCCCCTTCGGGGAATGGAGCATCCACATGTAGGCCCACCCAACCTACATTTGTTCAAAAGGAGGAGCCCGCACCAGTGAGAGAGGGGTTACCTAGCCCACGTTAAAAGTTGGAGAGGGAGATGGATGAGTATGCTACTTTATCTGCGACAGTGAGGGGCTATGACTTTTTCTGAGTTGTCATCTTGGAAATGAGGACAAAGTGGGTCCAAGATAAGTCAGTGGCACAGGGTCAGCCAGGGAGATCTCCAACATGCGTTGTGTTGGGTGAATATTTTGTCGTCAACTAACTAATGACAAAATGGGTATATCAACCACAACACAAGGAGATTTACGCTACGAAAAGTGTGGGTTTACCAGATCTGGACGAGGTAAATCTCTTCTCTCATCAAGGAGAGGTTCCCTATGAATATTTATACGCTATATGTATATATAATTAAGCAGAAAATAATACTTGGGGTGGTATAACAACATCCACCTCTCTTTTTTCAAAGGTGATGTCCAAAGAACAAGAGAGAAATCCTGGTCGTTGGCCAACAACATTCCTCTTCTTTCAGGAATGGTATCCAGCGTAGAGCATAAAATCACCTGAAGCAAGTAACAAAGTTAACAAAGAAACCTATGTAAGCACAAAGTCTTCCGTTGTCTCCTTCACTGATTCAGAATACCTGTAATCGTAGAGTGTAACGAAGCACAAAGTTTTTGCCTGAAACTACAAAGGATAAAAGGATCACAAAGATAAAAGTAGCTCAAAGTCTCTCTTTTATCTTTTAGAAACGTCCTTAGATAATATCAACACACACACTTTGCTTATTAAATCAAACAAATAAGAGATTATCAGGAAAGAGGACATAAGAACTATTTCCTAAATAACGCAGATAACTTCAACACAAAGTCTAAAATAAACCTGCTTCTCATTCATTCAACAAAATATGATTTACAAGTTGAGCACAAAGTCTCAAAAAGTGTCTCAATTTCAGCAGAGTTTTTGCTCTTAATTATCAGAGATACTTTTTACAAAAGAGGTTCCCTCTATATATAGGGAGAAACCTTCAAATTAAAAAGATTAAAATATAAAAATATCTTAGTCAAAGATGACTCATCTTTGACTTTTGAGATATTTTTTTGGATTTTTTATATGTAATTACACATTGCAAAATTGCATGCACTTTTACATGAAAATGTCCCAAGTCAATTACAAAGTGCATTTTGAATAAAGCATGGAAGAACAACTTCAATCTTTATTTTCAGTCTTTTTCATGGTCTTCGACTTCTTTAGAGAAACTTCAGTGATCTGGAAGAACTTTTGTTGAAAAGACGTTGATGAAGAGGGATCCTTTAGAGAAACCGCAGTAATAATCATGATTGTGCAATTTAGGGGAAAAATTAGCAATCTGGGAAAACTGCACATTTGAGTGATTATGACTAAGAAAATGCGCTTGAAAAGGCTGAGGCGAGAGCAGGTCGGAAAGCGGAAGAAAAGGGGAGCGGGCACGGAAAATAGGAAAAATAAAATTTTTTCAGAGTTAGGAAAAACGGGGAGAAGGAATGTATGGGTGGCGAAAATTGCCGCCCTTGCATATTGGAGAAGTTCTTGTGCATAGGCTGCAAAAATTGCCGCCTGTGCACGTCAAGGAGTAGGCGAAGAACATGTAAGGGCGGCAAAAATTGCCGCTCTTGCATCTGGAGGAGAGGAAACGGGGATGCATGGGCGACAAAAATTGCCGCTCTTGCATGAAGGATGCAAGGGCGGCAAAAATTGCCGCTCTTGCATGGAAGATGTAAACACTTGTCACGTTCGATACGTGACGTATTCTGCTGCACTTTGTCTTTTTCAATCGGGCATTTTTTCGCAGGCTTTTCTCTTCAGTTGGGCTTGGTTCTTCCTTTCACTGAGGCTGCCTTATGTCCTTTTCAGCTTTGTCTCTTCCTGTTGCGATTTGAGCTATCGGGATACGTTCCCAGCTTTACTGGCTCTTTACGCTCCTCTCAACGGTTCTTCCCTTTGGCGTTTTGGCTTTCGAATACATTTGGGTCTGCGCTCAAGCCTTCAAAGATCAACAGTTATTTCATTGTCGCGAATTTGACGTCTGCGGGCCCGTCACTTTCCTTGGCAATTCCTTCGGCTTTGCTGTTTGGTATTTTTCCAGATTGAACTTGTCCTTTCGGGTGATGAGAAATGACCCATTTTGAGTCAGAATAGCCTCCCGCAAGGATATCTATCCTTCGGGTAGTCTTTAAATGGCCTTTCGGGCTTCTTCAGGTGACCCTTCGGACATTTCCCCGAGATTTTCTTACGCTTCCTCCTGTGGACATTTTCCCCGGAGAAAATTCCCGAGGACAAAAATTCCGGGGAACCAATTTTTAAATGCCTTAAACAAATATGAAAGAATTACCTGTTGGCTTCCTTGAAAACGACCCTTCCGAAGGGTGCTTTGATCGATGAAGTGCCCTTGACTTGTCCTTCGAGAAGCTTCCTTTTGCATTGAACCACCCCTTTGAACTTTGGTGATGAACCATTCCGTTGAACCAAGACATTGAACCAATTGGTTGAACCAAAAATGGTTCAAGCCGATGGTTCAAACCGATGGTTCAATTTGAATGAAACGAGCCGATGAACTAAGCATTGAACCGAACATTTGAACTTGCCTTTGAACCATCAACCCGTTGAACCTGCTGCTGGTGTTTGCCGATGGAGATTTTTGTTTGAACCAAGGCACTGAAACAGTCTCGAAAAATGACTAAGTGTTGAAAAACTGATTCTTTTGACTGAAACCACCTGCAGAAGCCTTTGACCCTGAATGCTCAAAACAATTTTTGAAAGGGGAAGAGATGATTTTGATCTGTAGGTTGTCCCAAAAATGAGTAGTCATTTTTTAGGGACAACAGCTGGCTCCAGTTGGAGAACTTCCTTCTATTGCAAAAATCGATTGAAGGGAGTAGAATCCAGAATCTTCAGTGCCTTAGAAGCGTGTCATTGGGCTACAGAGTCGTGCTACCCAAAAAGAAAGGCTCCAAAAAATGAAAACAAAAAGCACAAAACAGAACTAAAGACTACAGATATACATATGTACAGATGATCTTATCTGATGCCTCAAGATTTGAAGCGCTTCAGATGCCGCTCACTGTGAGATAGTAAAAATGTTGTGCCATCCTGATAAACCAGCAGGAAACCATTGTCCCCAGAATCGGTGACGAGCGAATGGACTCTGCACCAGGAATTCAATCCCCTGTGTCTTCCTCTTGGTTCTCTTCTCTTACTGCCCCTTGGCAAGACTTGCTTTCTAGTCTGAGAACCATGAATCTTGGTTCTCCTGCGGAGTCCCTTTTTTTGATTCTGATGGGCAGCAACCTGGTCTATTACCATAATTTGTTGTTCTGATAGTTCAGTCCAGCACATGTCTTTGATTGTCCCCTTCAAAAGCCTGGGAGACCACCGGCTCGGCATCTCCTTTGTCTCGAATAGCTCTCCATTCGAGTAACAAAGATTCATACTCGGTAGTGTTGTTGGTGTTGTTGAACTGCAACTCGTGTAAAGAAGGAAGAATATCCTCCTTAGGAGATATCAACACCAACTTGGCCCCAGCGCCTGTAGAGGAATTGCTGCCATCCATTTCCCAGATCCAAATATCACCAAAAACGGATCTTCTGTCAGATTTCTCTTCATTAGAGATGAAAGACCCTTTTTCATTTGTACTGCGCCCTACCAATCCTTCTGATGTCTGGTTTGAATCAATTCCTGGATCACCACCTACTGGACTTTTGTCTCCAGGAACATGGACATCCTCCGTGGTCAAGAAGTAATCACCCCTACCTGAAAACTCAAACAAAATTTGAGCTTCAAGGGCCGACGTTTGGGTCTTGACATCTTGTACCAATTTGTCCAACTGATGGGGGTTGGACTGCAGGACTTCAAATTCAATGATTTGACTTTTGGTCTTTTTGACATGATTAGTTATGTCAAATGACTGAATTGGACTAGGCACAGAGGATGGGAGTTCATCCTTTTGGTTTTTGGGAGGGGCGGGAGGACTGGACTACGAAATTGAAGTAGAAGTTGCAGAACTATTTGGGATACTTTTTTAACAACCACCGCGTCCTTTGGCTGGAAAGGAAGAGTGGATCCCCGTTTAGCAATTGAAACTGTTGGTTGAGGTCGCTCCTCTGCTTTCTCTTTATCAGCGTGTTGAGCTGATTGATTCTTGGACCGGGGGAATACAGCATGACCCCTCAGCTGCATTGCATTCTCTTTTGGGTTCATCTTGATAATTCAGGAAACTGATGTGGGAGTCGCCAGCTGATTCTTCTTGATCAAACTCATGTTAGAAAGAGAAATCATGTTCTGTTTCCAAATATCCAACTACTGAGTTGGTTGGAGGCGCTTCAAGGGCAAGGTTCCTTTGCGGGGGTGGAAGGCGATTTGGCTGCCTTTGACTTCTGGCAGCGTTGCCTTGATATGGCTGATTGGGGAATGTCCTCCTTGGTATATCTTTATATAGAGGAGCAGAAGACATACCTTGTGCCATTTGCATTTTCAAGGCTAGCAATTCATTTGCCAGCTTTTGCACCTTCAGGTCAGTGGTGACTGCAGGTAAATGCTCAAAAGATGAAGAGGATTTACCTTTATTAGGGTCTCTTCTTATCTTTTCTGCCAAGATAAGGTCATCTTCTACCTCAGTAGCCAAATCTTGAGTAGCCTCAACGTCTATATGTCTAGCCCGTCTCAACAGAAAACTCACTTCAGGCAGTTGTGAGTTGATGAAGAAACACATGAGATTCTGAGGTGTCGGCTGGGCAATCATGAGAATCTTGTGCTTTAGCTTGTTGAACTTGGCAATGAAGTCCCTCATAGGCTCATGAGGTTCTTTCTTCATCTGAGTGAGCTGGGCCAGCAAGGCATGTGCATCTTCTGCAGGCTTGAATATGGCTTCAAATTTATCTTTCAGGGTGTCCCAGTCAGTCACTGATCTAGTCTGCAGGTGGTAGAACCAGTCTGCAACAGTGCCTTGTAGTGTCTCTACGAACAACGTGACCACTATGTCTTCGAATTCCACACCTATGACACCGCAGGCTATGCTGAAAACTGCAATGTGTTCGTCAGGATGAACCTTTCCATCACCAAAGAATTTGGAATTTTTTTATTTGAACTACGTGAAAGCTCATGCAGAGGTGGAGTCAAGTTGAGTGGGCCAAAAAAGTTACCCCAGGGGCCTTGAACTGCCATGATTTAATTATGAAAAATAAGGATAACAAATCTAGGTGGAGTGGCCAGATTGTAGAACAAAAATGGAAAAGAACTGGTCTTGCTTCAGCTTAAGGCTTGAGGCTTCAAACTGCGCACTCTTTCCTAGCAGCTCTGGTTTTGCAGACCAGATAAAATAACGGAAGTGGAGGAAGATGGTAAGGCTATAATGATAATGGGTAAAACATGGAACGGAGTCGCCAGACTATGTAATGGATAAGGGTTATAATGATTATGGGTAAGACACGGGGATGTTTCAATCTGAAACTTGAGATTCCAAATTGCACAAAATTACTGTCCCCAGCGGAGTTGCCAAAAACTGTTGGGTGAATAATTTGTCGTCAACTAACTGATGACAAAATGGGTATATCAACCACAGCACAAGGAGATTTACGATACGAAAAGTGTGGGTTTACCAGATCTGGACGAGGTAACTCTCTCCTCTCATCAAGGGGAGGTTCCCTATGAATATTTATACGCTATATGTATATATAATTAAGCAGAAAATAATACTTGGGGTGGTATAACAGCATCCACCTCTCTTTTTTCAGAGGTGATGTCCAAGGAACAAGAGAGAAATCCTGGTCGTTGGCCAACAACATTCTTTTTCTTTCAGGAATGGTATCTAGCGTAGAGCAGAAAATCCCCTGAAGCAAGTAACAAAGTTAACAAAGAAACCTACGTAAGCACAAAGTCTTTCGTTGTCTCCTTCACTGATTCGGAATACGCGTAACCGTAGAGTGAAACGAAGCACAAAGTCTTCGCTGAAACTACAAAGGATAAAAAGATCACAAAGATAAAAGTAGCTCAAAGTCTCTCTTTTATCTTTTAGAAACGTCCTTAGATAATATCAACACACACACTTTGCTTATTAAATCAAACAAATAAGAGATTATCAGGAAAGATGACATAAGAATTATTTCCTAAATAATGCAGATAACTTCAACACAAAGTCTAAAATAAACCTGCTTCTTATTCATTCAACAAAATATGATTTACAAGTTGAGCACAAAGTCTCAAGAAATGTCTCAATTTCAACAGAGTTTTTGCTCTCAATTATCAGAGATACTTTTTACAAAAGAGGTTTCCTCTATATATAGGGAGAAACCTTCAAATTAAAAAGATTAAAATATAAAAATATCTTAATAAAAAATGACTCATCTTTGATTTTTGAGATATTTTTCCGAATTTTTTACATGTAATTACACATTACAAAATTGTGTGCACTTTTACATGAAAATGTCCCAAGTCAATTACAAAGTGCATTTTGAATAAAGCATGGAAGAACAGCGTCAATCTTTATTTTCAGTGTTCTTCATGGTCTTTGACTTCTTTAGAGAAACTTCAGTGATCTGGAAGAAATTTTGTTGAAAAGACGTTGATGAAGAGGGATCTTTTAGAGAAACCGCAGTAATAATCATGATTGTGCAATTTAGGAAAAAAATTAGCAATTTGGGAAAACTGCACATTTGAGTGAAACGAGGATGCATGGGTGGCAAAAATTGCTGCTCTTGCATGAAGGATGCAAAGGCGGCAAAAATTGCCGCTCTTGCATGGAAGATGTAAACACTTGTCACGTTCGATACGTGACGTATTTCGCTACATTGTCTTTTTCAATCGGGCGTTTTTCCGCAAGCTTTTCTCTTCAGTCGGGCTTGGTTTTTCCTTTGACTGAGGCCGCCTTTTGTCCTTTCCAGCGTTGTCTCTTCCTGCTGTGATTTGAGCTATCGGGATACGTTCCTAGCTTTACTGGCTCTTTACGCTCCTTCTCTCAGTGGTTCTTCCCTTTGGCATTTTGGCTTTCGAATGCATTTGGGTCTGCGCTCAAGCCTTCAAAGATCAAAAGTTATTTCATTATCGCGAATTTGACGTTTGCGGGCCCGTCACTTTCCTTGGCAATTCCTTCGGCTTTGCTGTTTGGTATTTTTTCAGATTGAACTTGTCCTTTCAGGTCATGAGAAATGACCCATTTTGAGTCAGAATAGCCTCCCGCAAGGATATCTATCCTTCGGGCAGTCTTTAAATGGCCTTTCGGGCTTCTTCGGGTGACCCTTCGGATATTCCCCTGGGATTTTCTTACGCTTCCTCCCGCGGACAAAAAGTCCGGAGAACCAATTTTTAAATGCCTTAAACAAATTTGAAAGAATTACCTTTCGGCTTCCTTGAAAACGACCCTTCCGAAGGGTGCTTTGATCGATGAAGTGCCCTTGACTTGTCATTCGGGAAGCTTCCTTTTGCATTGAACCGTTCCTTTGAACTTTGGCGATGAACCATTCCGTTGAACCAAGACATTGAACCAATCGGTTGAACCAAAAATGGTTCAAACCGATGGTTCAATTTGAATGAACCGAGCCGATGAACTAAGCATTGAACCGAACATTTGAACTTGCCTTTGAACCATGAACCCGTTGAACCTGCTGCTGGTGTTTGCCGATGGAGATTTCTGTTTGAACCAAGGCACTGAAACAGTCTCGAAAAATGATTAAGTGTTGAAAAACTGATTCTTTTGACTTAAACCACCTACAGAAGCCTTTGACCTTGAATGCTCAGAACAATTTTTGAAAGGGGAAGAGAGGATTTTGATCTGTAGGTTGTCCCAAAAATGAGTAGTCATTTTTCGGGGACAACATGTTGAAGAAGTTATCTCTCTCCACTTTTGATGAGTCACAGAGGAGCTCGATGAGGGCTTGGATTTAGAAGGTGGACACCTTTTTATTGTGACCTATGGCAGAGGAGGTTGTTTAGTTTGCCACATTACATTTAGAGAGATTAGCCCATGATTGGGGATACCATGGTTTAATCACACAGGGACACCAACATATACAGTCCTATGAGGAGTTCAGCAGGAGGTTGATAGAGAGATTCGATAGGGCAGATCCGGAACTTCATTTCCGTGATTTAGCTCAATTGAGGCAAAGGGCCTTAGTGGATGATTATGTTATAGAGTTTCAAAGACTTTCAGTCACGGTGATTGATATTTCAGATAGATTGGTGGTGTTGTTCGTTGAGGGCTTGGTTGATTCCTTGAGAGGATTGGTCAAAGCATTTGATCCACCTTCGTTGAGAGAGGCCATCTAGAAGGCCTATGATTTGGAGTCTTCTACTCCAAGGGGCAGATTCACACCTTTGGGACAGCCACAAAATACTTTTTTCCCACCTATAGGGCAATAGAGAGGTGGTGGTTTGGGGAAACCGAAGAGCAACTATACAGAGCCTCCAAAGGCCAATCGTGAGGGTCCCTTGATTAGACCAAACCAACCAGTTTTGGGGCAGCAAAAGGAACTACCACATAATAGCTTTGATGTGAAAAATGAGTTGAGAAGGAAAGGTCTTTGTTTCACATGTAAGGATCCTTGGGAGAAGGGACACAATTGTCGTGGTAAGGGGCAAGTACACTACATTGAGATACTTCTTGAAGAGGAGATTGAGGAGGAAATTGAGACAACCACCTATGAGGAGGGCATATTGGAGATAAAGGGAGAAGAGGAGTTGAGTTGCACTTTGGCATCACTTTCGGGAGCTCCTAGGTACTATCCCTTTAGAGTGAAGGGATCATTGAGGGGCATACTGGTCACGATCCTTATTGATAGTGGGGCAACTCACAACTTCATTGATGGAGGGCTTGTAGCATCATGTGGTCTACAATCTATGGAGTTCAAAGGGTTTAGAGTCACGGTGGTGGATGGGTTCACCATCCCTTGTACTACCAAGGTTCCAAAACTTAGTCTCACTTTGGAAAGGCATGTGGTAGAGGATGATTTTTATGTGGTTGGCATAGGGGAGACTAATATGGTCCTTGGCATTCAGTGTTTGCTCTCACTAGGTGAGTATAATCAAAACTATCAAACCATGGAGTTGAAATTCAGAGTGGCAGGTAACGAGATCATTTTGCATGGTTTGAGTAATAAAGAGGCCCCTTCTTCTTCAAATAGCATGTTAGGAGGATGTTTCATGAGCATGAGGAAGATTGAAAAGAAGGCTGCCACAAGACATCAAATGCAGCCCCTTAATTCCAAATTAGAACACTCTACAAGGCAATTGGTAAGTACAATAAATTCTGATTTTTGTCATACATGTTTTGGGAAGGTTGGGAGGAGACTTGATTGCCAAGGGCAGCCCCAAAATTGCTTTGGGCAGCACCCTTTTCCTTCTTGCAAGAATAAAAATGAGGGTGTCATTAGGAGCATAAGACCCTTTTTGATTTTAGAGAGGGCTAAAATTGTAAGCAACTGTTCACAAGGTTCAAATTGTAAGAAAAGATGGTCCTCTTGCCTGCCGGAAAATGCTAGAATCAGCTGGGCCAACCTATGGATTTTTTTGGACACCAAGAGCACAACTTATTTCACATATGGCAGCCAAGGGGAAGAGCTGGAAAAAGGTGTTTGAAGTCTGCTTTTTGTTACTCAAAATTTTTTGAGGCAACAAAACAATTCCAGTCACCTAAAAGGATCATAAATTTGCACTTTAAGGGCACACTACAGCCCATGTTTGGGAGGACATATGCCAAGGTAAATTCTGAAATTAACCACTCAGAAAATTCTGATTTTAAGGGGCAGGTACAGCAGCATGTAAAAGGTAAAAATTCTGATTTTTTTGATAAAATCTAGCCTATGGTGTGTTCTGAAAATGTTTATGACGTGGCACGCTTTTGGCTAGATAAGAATGGGAAGTACAATCCTATCTTGTAGGTTGGTTGAGGCTTTTATTTGATCACTCTGATGTTCTTCCTATGCATAAAGGATTTGATAAAGGGAAGTCGAAGAGAGATTGCATGCCACATGTTTTGAGACACGCTCAAGGGAGATTGCATCTAAGTGCCACTTTCATTCAAAGTATGTTTCAAGGTGAGCTTATTGTTACTTCTTTCCAAATTGTGGAAACATCTTTTGAGGGCACATTGATAACTATGAGAGGCTTCATCAAAGGCAAACTAATATGGCATGTGTTATTTCTTTGGGGATATGAGGAGTCTTGGAAAGGTGGTCATGACACCTTTAGCTCATCGGGGCAACCTCCAAAGTATAGGTTTAGAAAGTGAAGAATTTAATTTGGAGCTTCTTTTTAGTGGGAAGCAATGCCAGTTGGTGAGTGCATCATGAAGAATGTGGGGACAACCCCATGGCTTTTGCAATTGCTTGAAGACAATCAATTTTGAGTAGGGAGGACTATAATGTCCCCCTTTTTGGCATAGCTTGCTTATGGACCCTTAGCTTGATTTTGTTCCCACAAGGCTAAGGAAAAGAAAGAAAAGGGAACCATGAGGGGGCCATTCAAAGAGTTAAAAGGTTGAAAAATACTTAAGTGTATTAATTTTCAGTTGAGTTATGCAAAATGTACTTTTGGTCTATTTGTCATTTAAGTAGTGGATCTTTAAGGGTCATGGGAGCCTAACCCCTCAAAAATTAAATTTAAAAAGGTAAGATTGCTTATGATTCAAAAGTCACATCCTTCAATTTAGGCACCACCGTTAGGGATGCTTATAAAGAGCAATTGAGTGTTCATTTGAAAGGTTATGTTAATTTGGAATATTGAATTGTTGATTAAGTACGTCAAGCTTGTTCATCACTACTCGAAGACGAAAATCTTCAAGTGCGTCAAGGGTTTGGGGACGAAAACCTCCATTCCTTCATTCAGGGCAGCTCTATTCAAGGGCTGTAATTGTGCTTCAGATTTGCATGGTTGCATGCAATTGGACTTACAAAGGTGTTTTGGAATACCACATTCATTGGAGATTGAATCAAACTCAGTAGAGAGATTGAATTTATAAATTGTAGGTCAAAGAGGAGCGAACCACTCTAGGGCAGCAAGGAGAGCCCCCAAGCTAGGCGACTTCCTTGGAGGGTGGGGCGAATACCTTAGGGCATGTTTCCAGTGACAAAAATCAGGCCGAAGTCAATAATAATATTTTTAATATTATTATTATTATATTTTGATCATTTGCAAGTTGATTTTGAGTGAATTGAGGGCTAGAAATAAGGTAATTAATTCAGAAATTATTTGTATGATTTTTCTTAGTGGAGCAATTCATTTGGATAGGTTGTTAGAGAGTTTTTGGGCTGTAATAATGAAAGAAATAATTTATCTTATATGCTGGAAATTATTTTAATAATTTTGCAAGTGGAGTGAATTGATTTGGGGAATTTGGAGACCTTGTTGAAAGGTTAGAACAAGGGTTTGATTTTGAAATTTGTTTCTACCTATTTTTCTAAGTATGGCGACTTGTTTGGAAGGGCTAATTGGACTATTTGCAATTCTAATTTGTTCTTTGGAAGTCCTAATAAATTGTAGATATTTTTGGCATAATTACTGAGAGTTTGTGCAAAGATTTTGAGGTTGATTGGAAGGGGAAACACAGTTGTACTAGCATCATAAGAATCAGAATTATTGTAAGGAAATTCCAGCCACATTGGCATTCCATCTTGCCACAAAAAGATACTTTTAGTTTCATACTCAGTAATTATTGGGGTTATTTTGGAATGTTGTTGCTTGGAAATTGGGCACCTATCGCTGCCAGGGTTTGCTGGTTTTTAGGCCAGATTTCAGATTCACATAAGGGTTTGTTGGAAAACTTCAACTTGGCCTAATTGCCCCATTTGGGGACATTACAACTTTTGCATGGTTTTCCAAGGGCTTAAATACATTTAATGATCTCTTCTTTCAGGGGGTTGGGTCTTGTGGGCAGATCTCAAAGTCAAGTATCAGATTCCTTCCCCTCAACTTAGAACCTATTTTTTGCTTATGAAATCTCTTTATAGTACTCGTTTTGTGTCTATTTTGGAGGATGAGGAAGACTTTTGGGAAAGTATAAAATGGCTTAAAGATCCTCCTCTTGATGAGTTTTCTACTAAGATGTTGTACTACAAGCTCTCATTTACCAAAAGCATCTACGTTAGCCTTAATCATAAGTGGGCTGTTTGTGATCCTTTTTTCAATTGGAAGCGTATGTTTGATATTATTTGGTCTTCATGTCTTGAACAAAAAAAAGTCTTGCTTTAGGTGGTGGCTTATCCATAATAAGCTTGTTGTTGGGGTTGTTCTTTGTAAGTCTGGATTTGGGAAGCCTTATTGTACTTTGTGTGGTGGATTGGAAATGATTACACATCTTTTCTTTACTTGTCCTTTTGTTGTTGTTATTTGGAAGAATTATTTGAAAATTTGGTCTAATGTTTTCTCGTGTGATATTAGTTGGTTTAATGTTGTTTTTGAGTATGCTTATACTAAAAAGAAAGTGCATGTTTTCCTTCAAAGACTTTGGCTTGTTTTCTCCATTGAGATCCTTTGGTTCTTTTGGAAGCAAAGAAATTTAGGGGTTTTTCGGTTTCAAGGCAGGGTTCATACTAACTTCTCTAGAGAAGTTACTGTGAGAGTTGTTTCCATGCAGATCATTTTTCAGCTTAAGGTACCTCAAGAAGAGGTGAAAAAGTTTTGAAGACTGGTATGATGAAAATCACATCGAATTTTATACTGGATACGAGTGGCTTTCCAAGGTTAAGCCCTCCACCTGATTGGAGAACACTGCATGAGACTGCTGCTGATGTTCAAATTGGCAAGTATGAATGGGACCCAACGAAGGATGCATACTTTGAGCAGGCCTGCAATCCAGAACCCCATATTGGTTGGCCTTTCTGTCTCAGAACAGAATGCTAAGGAGGAGACAGCTGAGAATAATGATGAGCTGCTTGCTGTCTTGCATGCTTCTCTGCAACATTTGAACAGGTACATGATAAAATGGATAATATTGAAGACAATCTGGCTGTGGTTGGGGATTTGGGTAAATACAGGGATTCTATTCATGTTGCTAGCTCTTCTCAGTCCTCTGATCTTGCAACCGGTTTACCAATTGGAGGATACGGTGGCGTACTGCAGTCTAGTGTTGAACATATACTTGATAGCAATATTAATAGTCTCCTGGTTAAATTCCAGGATTTCATTGATAATGGTAAGAGACTGGAAAGGGACAAGCTGTTGGAGCAGATTCAGAGTTCTATAATGGGCCATCTTATTTCTCAGGTGGTTGTCAACAGTTTCTTTGGTAAAGAAGCTGAATATAAAGTTGAGCAGTTGGGATCTGATCATCCTATTCTCCTAAAAGGACCTGAAGCATCATGTGATGTCGAGTTCGGTGATACTCAGTTGGGACCTGTTGTTGAGTTTTTGGTGCTTTGAATTCCTTCTTGTTTTTTGTGCTGCTGTTGGTTTTGTAACTTTTTTTATGTTGTAACGTGCTTTTCCTGGTTTGTACTTCTGCTTTTGATAACCATGGTACTATATTCGGGCCTGTTGTGGGCTTAAGTGTTTGATACTGCTTATTCTTTTGTCTGTCCTTTGGACGTATAGTTCTTTGTTAATGCTATTGCAATATAAAAAAAGAAAAAAAAAAAAAAAAAATCTTATGCATTTTTTGAGAGATAAAATTGGAAGAGTAATCTTTATTTATTTGTTAGGTTATGTGTACAAATTTAATTATATAATTAAGAAGGTGGTAGCATTTTATACTTATTCCCTATTGTAAGAGTTTGAGAGTGAATAATTGGTTATTTGATGTGGAGGAGAAGTGGCTTAAGGCTGTGGGTGAAGCCAAAGATGTCCCACAGGAACTTGTAAAGCATACAAGTTAGGATGGCTTATGAAAATTTACAATGTACAAGTAGAAAATCATCGGTTGAAAGGAAGTGTTTGTACCATAGGTTTGCCTCCCACTTCGGCATCGGCCTAGCTTGTTTGAGTACTGTAATGACCCTTACTAATTGGATCACTAAAAAACACTGATATTATGCTATAGAATTACGTCAAACACTTTGAGGAAAAATCAGGGTTTATATTGCATTAAAATTTTTGTCAAACATATCATAGAAGATTACACTGTAATTTTGTCAAACAGTTTGCAACCAGTGTAACAGCAATTATGGAATTCTGGAAAAATAAATTACAGTCTTTATAGAAGTATCTATGGCTATTTTCAGCCTTACAATTTTTACAAAAATATGCTAACAGCCGGACAAGGAAAAATCTAGAAATTAGGAACCTGTTCGCTGCCCTGTAAACTGTCCAGCTGCTGTAGAATCAGGCGCATGTACAGTCTGTACGGCGCCGTACGGATACAGTCCATACAGTACGGACGGGTACGGACGGCACTGTTTTGACTCAGAAAATCTGCGCCCCTGGCCTTTAGGATGTCTGCCGCTCAGCTAGGCGACGTCCACAAACTTTGCCAAAAATTAAATCGCCTCCTTGAGACGCCGCGCGCCGTACACCCTCTGAAATCGCTGAATGTTGTTTGCTGATGGTACGGACTTGCAGGTACAGACCGTACCTGTACGGAATATATCAAAATGGGCCGCCTGTCAATAATCTGCTGATATATTCACCCACCTATAGATTTCAACTGGTAAAAATCTAACCTGAAAATTTAGCATGAAATCGCTGGATGCTATCTCCAATGTGCAACCCTTCGGAAGATCTCTCACTTCCTCAGTTATGCAAATCGCTTGAGAGGTATCGTTCTCAAGGATTAGTCTGAGAATATGCAGACTCTGAAGTCTCCAAATGCTCGAGAAGATGCAATGATCAATAAAATGAACAGGATGCCAATTACATAACCCATAGGGTCTATTTATGCACTTTTTCGGAACTTCCAAGAGTTTCCGTAATACATCACACAAAACTTATTATACTTTTTAAATAAAAGTAATTTTATAAAAATAAAATTAAAGTGCATTTTAAAATTAAAATATAGCAATTTAGCCTCCATAATTAAATATGCTATCTCCCGCATCATCGTGAACCATCGAATTGCAAAAATGACCCTCTCACCACCTTTTATCTGCCTACGAGAGTCAGGAATAGGCAAATCCTCGTGAAATGTCGAGTCGCCCTAGAGAGGGGACATGACAGTCCGCCCCTCCTGAAATTGCTTGACCTCAAGCAATCTTAATGCCGGATGCTGCAGAATGACTTCACCTTCCCAAGTAGCGTCTTCAATGGGTAGATCCTTCCACTTAATCAAATATTCTCTGATCACCCGCTTGCAAAGCTGCTTTTCTCTGGTGTCCAAATTGGACTCTGGAATTAAAATCAATTTCCCTTCATCATCCAAGGGAGGTAATACTGTTGAAGGTACCACACTCTGACCCAATGCCTTTTTGAGACGTGATACATGGAATATATTGTGCACTCGGCTATCTGAGGGAAGTTTTAATTCATAAGCCACCTCACCAATTCTTCTGACAATCTCGAACGGTCCATAGTAGTGTGGCTTGAGTTTTTTTGCGCCACTCTTCTTGAGAGTGGACTGCCTGTATGGCTGCAACAAGAGATACACCATATCGCCCACTTCAAAACTACGCATAGTCCTCTTTTGATCAGCATATTGTTTATGTTGATTCTGGGCTCTGGCAATATTATCCCTGAGAGTAGCAATTATAGCTTTACTTTCTTGTAATAACTCACCTGCACTAGGTACGCCGCTGTCACCCAACACTAAGTCTAGAAAACTAGGTGCTTCATAACCGTAAAGGGCCATGAAGGGAGTCATCCTTATAGTCATGTGGTAGGTAGTGTTATAACAATATTCGCAGATGTAAATCCATCTAACCCATGCCCGTTGCTGAGCTGCTACATAATTTCTCAGGTACCCCTCTACCCATTGGTTTACTATTTCTGTTTGACCATCGGTTTGGGGATGATAGCTGGTGCTGGGTGTAAGCTCAGTCCCACATAACCGAAATACCTCCTACCAAAAGTGGCTCATGAAGCGGCTGTCTCTGTCGCTCACAATGTTACGAGGCAATCCATGCAATCTAAAAATCTCCTGGAAGAAAACCTCTGCTACTTGAACTGCTGAGTATGTGGTAGTAATAGGGAAGAAATGGGCATACTTAGTTAGCCTATCTACCACCACATAAATACAATCTCGCCCCTGTGCCTTGGGCAAACCGGTGATAAAGTCCATGGAAATACACTCCCACTTCTTGTCAAGAATAGGAAGTGGCTGTAGGAGTCCTGCTGGATACGTGTGTTCTTGTTTGTTTTGCTGGCAAACAAGACACTCTCGAACATACTGTAGAACATAATCCTTAAGCCCTTTCCAAGTGAACCTTTCCTGAACTGCGTTATAGGTCTTGAAGTATCCAGGATGGCCGACTGTGGGTGAATCATGAAGCGTTTGCAACATCAGCTTCTTAACCTTAGATCCTGGGACCAAATAGATTCTGTTTTTGTAAATGATTAGATCATTTACAACTGTATACCTGGTATCTATTGTTGTCCCTTCCATTATATTCGAGGCCCATGTATCCCTAGCATATTCTGTTATAATCAAATGTCGCCAATCCTCTGATATCTGAATGGACGTGAGATGTGGCCGGCGGGAGAGAGCATCTGCGACAACATTTTGAGTACCCTTGACATATGTGATGTCAAAATCATACGCCTGCAACTTACTCACCCATTTTTGTTGGCGATCATTCAAATCTTGCTGTCTCAAAAAGTGTCTTAGACTGTTATGATCCGTTTTAATACAAAATCTGCTACCCACCAAGTATTGTCTAAATTTAGCCAAAGCATGCATGATGGCTAACATCTCCTTATCATAGATGCTAAATGACCTCTCAAGTCCTCTAAATTTTCTGCTCTCATAAGCAATTGTGTGCTTATCCTGCATGAGTACAGCACCCACTCCTTCTCCAGATGCATCACATTGAAGCTCAAATGGCTTCGAGAAATCAGGTAATGCTAAAACAGGTCATGTAGTCATTATCTCCTTAAATCTCATAAAACACTCCTGTGTCTCCTGTGTCCACATGAATGCCTCCTTCAACAAATCTGTCATAGGTGCAGCCAGTCGTGAATAGCCATTGACAAACCTGCGATAAAACCCACATAACCCAAGGAACCCCCTCAACTGTGTAGGGTTCTTTGGTGGTGGCCAATCAACAATAGCACGGATCTTTTCAAGATCCATCTGAACTCCATCCGCATTGATGATATGTCCTAAATATAAAAGTTCGGTCATGCCTAGATCACATTTGGATTCCTTGGCATACAAGGCTTCCTTCTGCAGAATACTCAACACTGTCTCTAAATGCTCAAGATGTTCTTGCCATGACCTACTGTATACTAAAATATCATCAAAGAATACTAATACAAATTTTCTTAATTGGTGATGGAAAACCCTGTTCATCGTGGATTGGAAAGTGGCAGGTGCATTGGTTAATCCAAAAGGCATAACTATAAACTCAAAATGCCCACAATGACATCTGAAAGCAGTTTTCTCAATGTCTTGTTCCCTCACCCTGATCTGATGGTATCCTGATCTTAAGTCAATTTTTGAAAAGTAACAAGCCCCATGCAATTCATCTATCAACTCAACAATGCGTGGGATAGGATACCTATTCTTAATAGTTCTTTTATTTAACAATCTGTAGTCAATACACATTCAGAGAGTGCCATCTTTCTTTTTAACTAAAACAACAGAAGATGCAAAAGGTGACTTACTTGGTCGGATGTGCCCCATGGCCAGCAATTCCTTTATGGTCCGTTCGATTTCATCCTTGAGCCGCTTCGGATGTCGATACGGAGTGATCATGATAGGCTTAGCGCCTTCTTCTAATTCAATGATATGATCAATGCCTCTATCCGGTGGTCGGCCTGGTGGAATCTCGCTGAATACCTTTTTATAAGTATTTCTCAACCTTTGAATATCCGGATGATATTCAGTCTTGTGCTGGTCCTCCTGTGTAGGCATCAAGGTACACATAGCTGCCCACTCTATGTCATTATGCCTAGCTAGCCTTTCCATTCTCCTAAGTGAAATAGTCTTAAAATCATCATCACGAAGAGCCTTCAGCACATGAGTTCTGCCATCGACCTCAAATCGTATCTCCATATCTTTAAGTCTTAAAGTAATTTCCTCCAACGAATGCAGCCACTGCATTCCTAGTACTATGTCCATATCACCCATATTGACCACATGGTAGTCTGCTTTGAATTCATAATTGTTCAAGCGTAGGGGTAGATCACGTACCATTTTATTACATCTCAAGATAAATCCATCCGCCACCTTGACTCTAAGCCCATCACACTCCTCAGTAGTAAGCCCACGCCTTTCTACAAAGCGTGTATCAATGAAGTTGTGCGTGGCACCGGTATCCAAGAGTGTAACCACCTTTTGACCGGCCAATACACCTCTAAGTCTGAAAGACCCTTCTCTCTGAATGCTTGATAGGCGTGCCTCCTGTGAATGTAATTCTACCCCCTCTTTTAGTTCCAAATTGTCTCCCTCTTGTTCCTGCTTCGTACCATCAGGATCATGGTATTCTGATGTGTCTGAGTCTGAATCTTCATAATAAACCCACATCATTCTGTTGGCCTTCCCCTTAGGCCTCATAGGACAATCATGACCAAACTCATAAGGACCTTTACAGTAAAAGCACAACTTTTTCTTACGTAGGTCATTAAGAGTTTCCTTATCTAATTATGTAGGTGACTTACCCTTTGCGTCATCTTTACCTTTACTGACTCCTCTATTATCTCTGAATGCTGAAGTGCTTTTAGGGCCGAACTTGTTTGCTGGTGCTGCAAGTTCCATACTTCGGCTTTTCTTCATGGCTTCCTGGAATGTGGGAGGGTTAAAGGCCTTGACCCACCCTTTGAGAGGTTCAGTCAACCCTTCTGTAAATAGCATGATTATCCTTCGTTCTGAGATATCATGTACCATTGCCGCTAATTTCTGGAAGTCATTAATATAATTATCAAGTGAACCATGCTGTTTTAATTGCGCTAGTTCATGGAAATTTACCTCTGGATCTTTGACATCAAACCTTTCGATCAATCTGTTGGTAAACTCCTCATAGGTAGTGATGTGGTTGTCCCCCAGAGTGACCAACCCATGGTACCACCACTCGTGAGCAGCTCCTTCGAGGTGTAATGTAGCAAACTTTATGGCGTCCTCCTCAGCCATTGGTTTTAGAGAAAGATAATTATCTAATTTTTGAATCCAAGACCTTGCTATACACCTGTTACTTCCATCATAGTTAGGCATAGAAATCTTACCAAGTGCTTGTCGATAATCATTCCTTGGCGCGTGGGGATCATTTCTTCCTCCTCTCTTATTTTTCTGGTTCATGAACTGGTCAAATGTCCATATTTGTCGCATATCAGGAGGGAGAGTGGTATACTCTAAGTAGGCCTGTCTAGCCTCCTTGCCAAACGGAGTAGCTGGAGCAACACGTAACTGTTTTTCCCTGAGTGTGAAGGTGGGAAAAAGAGGTCTAGAGGCTGATCCTCTAGTATTTCCAGCATGTTGTACGAACCTTTCCTCATTGACTCCACTATGCTCCGCTGTGTGCTGATGACCCTGATTGGGAATGGCTTGCTGGTCCATTCTGGCCAATAAATGTGACATCATATCAAGCATGTTGTCAAATTTTCTTTCAGCATTTGTCTCTCTGTCTTCTTCTGCCATATTCTGGATTGATTTGCCGGTGTCCCTCAACGCTTCTGGCAATGTATCTTCTGTTATTTGCGGATTCTGATGAGGTTGCCTCCGCTGCTCCCAACTGTAATACCTGATTTCCCTATCGCTCATCTGCCGTTTAGCGGACCACAGGATGGCATGATGATGGCTCTGATACCACTGTAATGACCCTTACTAATCGGATCACTAAAAAACACTGATATTATGCTATAGAATTACGTCAAACACTTTGAGGAAAAATCAGGGTTTATATTGCATTAAAAATTTTGTCAAGCATATCATAGAAGATTACACTGTAATTTTGTCAAACAGTTTGCAACCAGTGTAACAACAATTATGGAATTCTGGAAAAATAAATTACAGTCTTTATAGAAGTATCTATGGCTATTTTCAGCCTTACAATTTTTGCAAAAATATGCTAACAGCCGGACAAGGAAAAATCTAGAAATTAGGAACTTGTTCGCTGCCCTGTAAACTGTCCAGCTGCTGTAGAATCAGGCACAGGTACAGTCCGTACGGCGCCGTACGAATACAGTTCGTACAATACGAACAGGTACGGACGGCACTGTTTTGACTCAGAAAATCTGCTCGTCTGGCCTTTAGGATGTCTGCCGCTTAGCTAGGCGACGTCCACAAACTTTGCCAAAAATTAAATCGCCTCCTTGAGACGCCGCGCGCCGTACACCCTCTGAAATCGTTGAATGCTGTTTGCTGATGGTACGGACTTGCAGGTACAGACCGTACTTGTACGGAATACATCAAAATGGGGCGCCTGTCAATAATTTGCTGATATATTTGCCCACCTATAGATTTCAACTGGTAAAAATCTAACCTGAAAATTTAGCATGAAATAGCTGGATGCTATCTCCAATGTGCAACCCTTCGGAAGATCTCTCACTTCCTCAGTTATGCAAATCGCTTGAGAGGTATCGTTCTCAAGGATTAGTCTGAGAATATGCAGACTCTGAAGTCTCCAAATGCTCGAGAAGATGCAATGATCAATAAAATGAACAGGATGCCAATTACATAACCCATAGGGTCTATTTATGCACTTTTTCGGAACTTCCAAGAGTTTCTGTAATACATCACACAAAACTTATTATACTTTTTAAATAAAAGTAATTTTATAAAAATAAAATTAAAGTGCATTTTAAAATTAAAATATAGCAATTTAGCCTCCATAATTAAATATGCTATCTCCTGCATCATCGTGAGCCATCGAATTACAAAAATGACCCTCTCACCACCTTTTATCTGCCTACGAAAGTCAGGAATAGGCAAATCCTCGTGAAATGTCGAGTCGCCCCAGAGAGGGGACATGACAAGTACCTATAACTTCTGGTCCCATACTACCACTATATTATACGCTGTTGTATGCTCTCAACGCCTCCATTCCCTAGTGTTGGAAAGGATGCTGAAAGTCAAGTTTTGATAGATGTAAGTCAAGTTTTAAATTTGTCATCATTGAATATAATCATGAATAAGACAAGTTGCTATTAAAGGAATGTTATATAATATACCTAGTGTGATTAATTTAATTTTGAGTAATGGTTGTAGCCAAGCTAGTATTGCTACTTACACATGAGCTATTGTGAGACAATCGAACTCTTCCTTGCCTTTTCCATGTGCACAAGTTGGATCATCATGAACAGAATTCTCAAGCACGAGTCTGCTATCTATCCTATATGAAGTCAAGCCTGTATTCCAAAGACCATAAACATCATTACCACACATATCAATAAAGATGTTCCTATTCTCATAGTTTGTTGTGTTCATATCTGATAATGATAAAAGCATTTAAGTTCTCTTTGTTTCTTTTCTTATACATATGTGGTAAATAGTCCAATCGCATCCCATTTTGTTTGTGTTAGATAGTTACATTGATTAACTGACTACATCTTGAAGAATCTAGAGGCATTGGTTAAAATGGAAATGACTCTTGAGATCTGTATTTTATTTGTTTGTGTTTCCTAGGAGTATCCCTTTTTGTATTTGTGTCTATTTCTTATTAGTTTTCATTTTGGAAAATAACATTCCATATGTATTTTCATCAATACACAGATGAAGTCATTCACACATAGGGTTGTTCCAAAGACATCAATGGATGAACTTATACTTAGTACTTCTATGCGTAAGCACTTAGAATGTATCATCAGCTTTGAAAAGGCTAGAGCGGTTCTCCTTGGCCAATGGGGTTTCCAGCAAGAGCAACTTGGGACTGCATGTTTTTTTTGGGGCGCTCATGGAACTGGCAAGTCAGCTGCTGCAGAGGTAAATTATTAACCTTCTAGCTATTTCCCCATTAATCCGTGTAGTTATTGGGGTTCCAATTCATTAAGAAGGCTATTTTTGGTTATATATATTGGGTGGAAGTAAGTTGTGAGATTGAATCCGTATAAAAAAAAATTGGTGCATTTTAGAGCCATATTTGCTTTTCATTATGGTTTTAAGGTTTTGCAATTGGCTTCTCCTGTAGCTTGACATTTGGAATTTTTCAAAACCAGAGGGATGAGATTTATATCTTAAAATAATTCCATGGAAATAAAAAGGAACCTTTTTAGACCCAGAAAAACATGCAAAATGTGAAATTTAACCACCCAACTTTCTTGAAGCTTCATGGGTACAGAGTTGCTTTGTTGCAGATTAGGAGTGAGAAACATAACATATGCATCTTATATTTTATATCTTAAATAAAACTATGGAAATAAAGAGGAATCTATTTAGTGTCAGAAAAACATGACTGAAATTGAACCATCCAACTTACTTGAAGCCTTACGAGTACAGAATTGCTTCCTTGCAGATTAGGGGTGAGAAGCATAACAATATGCAACCATGTAATTAGTGATTATATGCATATTTTGATGTAGATGATTTTGAGGCAAAAGTTCTCATATACAGAAGATTGGGTGCTATGGTGCCCATTTTTTAATTTTGAGATGCACATGTTCTGCACATAGTTGAAGCCATATATTGGCACGTTATTAATTTTTCTAACAAAATGGAGCAAGAAGCACCGAAATCCGCATCTCAAGGGACTAGCAATTGTCATGTACATGAAATTGTTTGAAACCTCTGCAATTATTAGTATATTCATAACATATATGTGGTGAATGCACATGACCGCTAAACATTAGTATTTCTAGCGATGTTGCTGAGTTTAGTTGTAGGAATTAGTTTATGGTTCTGCTAACCACCAAATCTTACAAACAAGTTCCCCTGTCAACATCGATCTATTTTATTCGACCATGAGCCAACAAATGGATTCATTCTCCAAAATACTTGAAAATAGATTAGTTATCTTAGGTGAATCCTCAAGGACATTTTCTGGGTCCTCCTGTTTATATTATGTGGTTTAATGTGCTCCTGAATGCTTTACATTTGAAAGATCATTGTTATTCTCATGCATTAATCTTCATATTTTCTTGTATGTTTGCATGCAGGCTATTGGATTTGAACTGGGTCGTCCATTGAAGGTAAGTCTTTACAGGCATTTGGGAGAACAAAAATTGATTGCTTTTTACAGGATTATTGAGATCTTCTAGCTTTGGCCAAACACATCTGAGTTGAGTTTGCACACACTGTGTTCTGAAATCTCAGGTGATAAATTGTGCACAATTGGTTTCAAATGAACAAAGCTCTAAGACAAGCTCCAATATATGCACATCATTTAAAGATGCGCGGCTTTTGGATGCTGTTCTTGTACTGGAGGACTTCCAGGTTCCACACTCTTTTTGCACAAGTTAACTATATGATAAGAGTGATTTTTTTCGTTGTTTAACCTTTTTGTTTTGATTTGCTTTCTATGGTGATTATACAATTATTGGATGCAGATATTTGGTTCTGAAAATGCCTCTTGTAGGGATGGCATCACCAGTGTTTCACCCTGGTCAGATGTTGCTATAGGTCTTCTTTTACATGAGCTGGAGCGCTTTCCAGGCATTTGCATCCTTGTTGCAAACTTTATACAGGTCTGATAGGTGGATAAATATGATTTGATATGTCAGCATATGTTGTGTGATGCATTTGATCGTGTTGTAGAGAAAATACTAGAAGTGGAATTTTGAGTTGTTTGGTTGGAATGTTATGCTGGGCTACAATGTAGTAATTGCCAGAAGTTGAAAAAGAGCCAAGTTAAAAGAAATTTTTGAGAAGAAATTAGTTCATTAGAAGTGGGTATAATAGGCTAAACCTGCTTATGAGCATAGTAGGTCTCTTAACATGTGGAAGGTAATCTGACAATTTTTGAATTATTGACAAGGATACTTACCCATTTATCTCTATTGCTCAGTCTTTTGTTAAGATCAAAAGCAATAATGCTAGAGTAAAAACTTAAAGAGAGAGGGGACAGCTTAACAAAAAACTGCCTGCGAATAGGGTAAATAGAATATTTGAGTTTTGCATTCCATAGTATGTGAAAGGCTTCTTGATGTTTTAACTATTTTGCTCCATTTCAAGCATTCCTTTCAAATTTCAATACAATAAGAAAATAATGGAATCCTGCTGGAGCTACACATGCCGAATATTGGATAAGGTCTTAAAGTGTCAAATTTTTACAATTTTTTTCTAAAACTGTGAATACCCCATCTTTATTGCATTGAACATTCAACACCTGTTAGTTCAAACAATATAGCATAATTTTTAAATTTTGACCCAAGGTTGGTTTCTCAATGAGGCTGAAATTATTTGTTGTTCACAATGGCATACACATTAAGAATGCCAATTAAACCAAACAAGCCGACAACACACAAACAAATAGATGTAATGAAACTATAGACTAATGGTCGTTACCTACTGTGTACCTGCTTTGTAAATATATATTATTGACATACAAACTTGTATGCTCCACGTTTTCCCATTGTTACCAATTATTTTGAATAAATTAGTCATAGCTACTCTGTTACAGTAGCTTGTGACTAATTTCCATTGCTAATGTTGTTATGTTCATAATTAAATGGGCTTTGGAATTATAGATTTAAAATTGTGGTAACGTGTATCCTTCATTATTAAATGGGCTTTGGAATTATAGATTTAAAATTATGGTACGGTGCATCATTCATAATTCACCTTTTAATAAATTCTGGTAGTCAACTGCTGCAGGGAATTAGTGTTTGGGCACTACCAATTGGTGTGCACACCATTAATGCCACATGGCAGGTGTTGTCCAATGTTTTGGCACAGACATAGTAAGGGGTTCAAGAACCCTCCCGTTTTGGTCTAAATTTCAAATTTTAACATGGCACAGTTTACCTACACTTGTCTGAGGATTGGAAATATTTACCAACATGAAAAGAGATGTAATCTAAGTTGTGTAAATTGAGAATAAAAGGGAAAAAAAAGGAATGAATTTTGTTCTTTTATGGATTTCATGTGGAGACACAATTGTTAATAATGGATATCTTAACCCGAAAAAGCATATGACTCTCTGCATGAATAAACTGCCTATAGCAAAGTTGACTGTAGTCGAGATCTATGATAAAAGGGTGCAAAGATTAATGTAACTTGTTAAACTCTATTTTCTGAATAAAATACGTTCAAACAAAAAACTAAGGCTAGACAAAATCAACGAAGATTGAAAACTATCTATGCAAACAACATTAGTCTGAATACATAAACAACGAATAAAATTCTCTAACTTTACAACACAGTATAACATATATATAGAAAAACTCGAATTAATACTAAACCATGTAAAAGCATAGCAATTGTAGAGAAAACTCCTTGTATTAAAATCTGTTTTTTTTTTCTGGGCATCTCTTTACAATGTTTTTTTAATCTAATGGTAATGATCTGTGAATATATTTGCATGTATATCATTCAAAGGCTACAAGTTCGTTTTATAGCTCAAAGAAGTTTTGATGTCTTCTCTTCAAAGAGAATATGAAACCAACAGTTCCATGAGACTGTTCACCTTCTGCAGAGCAGACAAAACATGTTTTACTTCACTTTTCAAAGCCTCACAAGGAGGGCTATGTGGCCACAAAAGGCTGTTGAGATGGGCATGCTAGTGCAGGAGGTGGCCTTTGCCCCCTATGACTAATCTTGCAGGCATTTTGCTCTGCCTAAAGTTGCACACCGCCAACTTTGAAGCACATTTGATGTGCTCCTTCCTCCGCATCGTTTGGCTTGCAGCCAATTTGATGCACCCCTTACCTAGCACCATTAGTATTGATGGAAACTTGACGCATCACCATTTTCCTACATTTGGGAAGATTTAGGAGAGTGAATTGGTGGCGCACCCTAACTCACACCACCCTTTGCATATACTCAGCGAATTTTCAAAGCAGGGGTTGGTGGAGCATGCAGACCTATGCCACCCTTTGCATATTGTTGGGCCTTCTTTGAGGGTCAAAGCAACCAAGTATTATTTCCTATACCACCCATTTTTGGATGTGCTTAATAAAAAACGACCTTGATTCTTTCTCTGGGCCAAGGATAAACAATGGATGCACATTCTTTTCCCTTTGCAAACCTTCCTTTTCATTTATGGTGTGTTTGGCATGACTTCCAGGTTCGTTGCAGCATGCACAATTAGAAGGCCAATACATATTCTTACATTATTTAATTTTCACAAAGGATTGTGAAGGTGTCCTTGTTTTTGAAATGTCTTAAACTAAATGCATACAAATTATCCTATAAAGTCTCTAACAACAGAGATTTTTTTTATATTATTTTCACGAAACACATACATGCAAATGGAGACCAACTAAACGGATACAACTCACTGGGAAAATGCCCAACATACATCTCTGAACTCTAAAGTAATTCTTAACACACATGCAGTCATGCGATTGTTTGTCCTGTTGATCCTTGAGTCTGCACAAATCTGAAATGTTTTGCACCATGCTTCCTCCTGATGGTTGTCATCCCCAAGACGATCAGGTTCATGCCTAAAGGGTTCATCCTCAAGCGCCAAGCATGCTTATGTAGTAGTGTCACCTTCCTGTAGCTGAAGTTGAGTTTTGTTAATATTCAAAAAACAAACTCTCTGTTTTATGCACTGTTTAATAGCCTAGCTCCCAACGATCGTAAATCTTAGGAAGTCAGTTTACAAATGATGGCAGCTAAATGATAATTTATTTCCTCAAATGTAGGCAGTGAACTGAACAACTCCTCCCTCCAATTGTGATGCTAATTGATTGATACAAACGGTTTCTCTTTGCCTTATTTTATGGAGGAACATCCCAACTGACTTTATTGTAACTGCAAACAAACTTAGTCGTTTTATTTTGATTGAAAGATTCAAGCTTTTTATTCGAACTATAGACTGAGCACTTACTTAGTGTTGTGAGTTAAAAGGAGACATTACAAATCCTTCCTTCCCGAAATTGCTTGCCCACAAGCAATGTAGTGTTGGATGTTCGAAGATCTCTGGCTCCTCCCAAGCAACATCCTCGATAGGTTCTTCCAATCGAGCAGGTACTTTGTGACAATCTTGTCCTTCAGTTTCTTCTCTCATATGTTGATGATGGACATTGGAACCAATATCAGTTTCCCCTCATCATCCAAGGGTGGAAAATCAACTGATGGTGGAACATCCTGGCCAAGTGCCTTTTTGAGGCAAGATACATTGAAAACATTGTGAATCCGGCTGCTAGCTAGCAACTCCAATTCATAGACCACTTCACCAACTCTCCTCAAGACTCTGTTTGGTCCATAGAAGTGGGATTTGAGCTTTTAAGTCCCACTTCTTTTAATAGAAGTCTACCTATAAGGCTACAAGCGTAGAAAGACCATATCACCAACCTCAAGTTATCTTTCGATGTAGTGCCGATTTGCATAAAGCTTCTGTTGATTTTGAGCCCATTGCAAATGATCTTTGAGTGACCTCAAAATGTCTTGGCTATGCTCCACCAAGTCACCAGCCGTTGGTACCTTGCTGTTAGTGAACACCACATCAGTGAAGGTAAGTGCATTATATCCACATAGGGCCATAAATGGTGTCATGCCAATGGAAATATGATAAATGGTATTATAACAATATTCTCTAAGATGCAACCACTTAATCCATGTTGTTTGTTGATATGTAACATAGTTCCTCAAGTACCCTTTGACCCAGTTATTTACTATCTCTATTTGTCCATCAGTCTAGTGGTGATAGTTGGTACTAGGAGGAAGCTCGGTCCCCATCAAACGAAATAATCCCTGCCAGAAGGATCTGAGAAATCTACTATCCCTATCGCTGACAAAAGTCTTAGGCAAACCATGTAACCAGAATACCTTGCTAAAAGACAAGTCAGCTACCTATTGTGCTCTTAACTCAGTAGTGATGGAAACAAAATGTGCATATTTAGTTACTTGATCCACTACAACAAAAATGCAGTCCTTGCCATGTACTTTAGGAAGACCTATGATGAAATCCATGGATATACTTTCTCATTTTTGGTTGGGAATGGGCAAAGGTTGTAGTAAACTTGATGGAAAAGTATGCTCTATCTTTTTTTGTTGGCAAGTAGTACACCCTCTAATATCCTGAGAACATTTTCCTTGAGGCCCTTCCAAGTAAATCTCTCCCTCATCTGCGTATAGGTATTGTAGAAACTTGGGTGACCAGCCATAGGTACATCATGCAAAGTTCTCATAATTTTCTCCATCATCTTGGACTCAAGTACAAGGAAAATTCTATTCTTATACAAGATAAAACCATTTGCCACTATATACCTGTCATCTTTCACACCCATCTAAAATATTAGTAGCAAAAGTGTTCTTAGCATATTCTGCCATGATAGCAGCCTTTTAATCAGCAACAATAGAAGACATGGAATAGAAAGTAGGCATTTAGGAAAGAGCATCAGCAACCATATTCTTTTTATCCTTCACATATTCTATGTCAAAATCATAAGCTTGAAGCATACTCACCCACTTTTGTTGTTGATTATTCAAATCACATTGGCCAAGAAAGAATTTTAGGTGGTTGTGATCCATTCTTACCACAAATTTGCCACCTACTAAACTGCCTAAACTTAGCCAAAGCATGCATGATAGTAAGCATTTCCTTGTCATAAATACAAAATTCCTTTTCTAAAGCTTTCAATTTTCTACTCTCAAATGCTATGAGATGCCCCTTTTGCATTAGCATAGCTCCAATCCCCTTACCTAAAGCATCACACTCTACAACAAATGCTTGTGAGCAATCAGGGATGGCAAGTACATGGCATGAGCTCAGCACCTTCTTGAGTTTCTCAAAAGCTTCTTGAGCTGTCCTTCCATAAAAATACTCCCTTCTTAGTTATGTCAGTTAGGGGTCCTATCAACTATGAGTAACCCCTAATGAATCTTTGATAGTAACTGCATAGGCCAAAGAAGCCTCTCAAATGAGTCAATGTAGTAGGGGTTGGCCGAGCTAGAATGGATTGGAACTTTTGCAGACCCACTTGAACACCTTGAGCACTAATGATGTGACCCGAGTATAGAATATCTGTAACTCCGAACTCACACTTCAGTTCTTTTGCCATGAAGCCCTGTTGCTGCAATATCCCAAGGATTGTATCTAACTCTCTCAAGTGATCTTCCCAAGTTTTGCTATAGATCAATATATGATCAAACAATACTAAACCAAATTTTCCCAACTGAGCACTGAATACGTGGTTCATAGCTGATTGAAAAGTAGCTGGAGCATTTGTTAGCCAAAATGGCATGACCAAGAACTCATAGTGTCCACAATGGCACCTAATGGTTGTCTTGTGCATGCCCTCATGATGCACATGGATATGATGGTAGTTGAACCTGAAGTCAATTTTTGAAAAATAGACAACTCTATATAATTCATCGATAAGCTCATTGATCCTAGGAATGGGATGTTTGTTTTTCATTGTCTTCTTGTTTAGGGCCTTGTAATCTATACACATCCTCATCATACCATCCTTTTTTTGTACAAGTACCACTAATGATGCAAATGGATTAGAACTAGGTTTGATGTGACCCATCTCCATAAGTTTTTTAATGGCCTTCTCTATTTCCTCTTTATACATCCATGGATGGTGATAGTGGGTGATCATGACGAGCTTGGAACCTTGCTCCAACTCTATGATGTGCTCAAATCCTCTATCAAGTGGTAGACATGGAGACATATCACTGTACACAATACTATGCTTATCCAAAATAGTCTGAATTTTAGCGTGATAAGTGCAGTGCTTGCGCAAAGGCAAAGTAGTACGTTGTAATGTCCCTTTTAGGGCAGAACAAGAACAATTTGGGTTTTCCAACAAACCCTAACATAAACACATGCAACTTCTGATTTTTTGATTCAAACTCTAAGCAAATAAAATTCACAATTCTATATATGCCAATTTTTAGGGCACATACAATATTTTATTCACCAAAATACTTAACAAAAATTATAAAATTACAGCCCAATAAAGTATCTTCAAAACATAATTTTTTGAACAAATGAATGGCTGGAAAATTTAATAAAAATACCAGCTCAATGTTCATGCCCTTAAACAACAAATTTGGCTTTGATTTGCCTTACAAATGGCATTTTCAAACCCCGAGGGGATTCACTTCTTAAATAATTCAGATCGCTGTCCTTATAGGGCTTTCAAACCCAATCTCTACCCTCTATACTTTTGCGTCACTCCTTGATTCCCCATACAGCGATGTTGTACTTGACAATGGTGTTTAAACATTCAAAACTGTTCAAATCTGCCCAATATGACCCCTGAAATGGAGCCACCCACCTGAAGGTTGAAGGTTTTCGTCCTCAACTTCAGTTTTTCAAAGAAAGTTTTCGTCTCCTATGGAAGCAAGTCAAGCAAACTACTCAAACTTATGATTTAATTTGATAAAAATGATCGGATCCTTAATGAGTCTCCTTCTCTTTTTATATCCTTTCCCTCAAAAGACTTTTCAAAAAGGTGAGCATTCCACTTAGAGGGAAAACTAAATATTCAAAAAGCAACTTTCTTATAACTTAAGGGCTAACTTGCCCATGACCAAAAGGGTCCCCTCTTTAAGTCAAAATAAAGTGTAATCAAGTTGCTGACATAAGTTACTTTTTGGCAACTAAGACATTATTATTTTACTTTAAGTATATAAAAATACTTTTTATTTTAATAATAATATTATTCTAATCTTGAAAAAGGGGACATTACATAGGCTTGCTTTTTATCACAAAGCAACTGGCTGCTCATGAGACATGTCCCTTGTAGAAAATCCTTTCCATACTCTTAGTTGTGACCACCAAGGTGACCTATCAGGTATGCCCCTAAGTAACATGCCCTGCCTTTGAGATTTGAACTTCAACTCCATGGACAGATAATTTTGGGAGAATTCCCCTAGGGAATGCAACCAATGTATACCTAGAATCATGTGTGCTTCCCCTAGTCCCACAACATAAAAATCAATGCTTACATTATAATCTCCAAGGGATACTTTGAGCTATCACATTACCTTGATGCATGGAATAGTGAAACCATCAGTGACAATGACATTGAACCCCGAGAAGTCCTTCACCTTCAATCTCTTCTTAGCCACAAGGCCTTCATCAATACATTTGTGGTGGCCCCACTATCAATAAGCATAGTAATTTGTTGTCTGGATAACTCCCCACAAATTTGGAATGGGTGATACTGTGGTGCTCTTGAAAGCATTGGAAGTGTCCCTTCTCTAGTGCTAGTATTATCTCTTGCCAACTGTGTAGGCTCATGCCCTACAATTGTTTCTTCTGTTGCATGTTGTTTTTATTTATCGATCTCATAACTAGTCTCCTCTTCATCATAAATTACTTCAATCTAATTGATTTTGTCCTTGCCTAGAGATATATGACCAGGCTCCCAAGGCTCATTCCACAAGAAAACACAACTTCTTCCTTCTGAGCTCATTTCTAATATGCTCATCAATCGTTTTTGTTGCAAAGCGTTGAGGGGTAGCTCTTTGAGGGTTTGAATTAAATTCTCTTTTCTGAAAGTCATCCTTTTGTTGTTCCATAGTAGGTGCTTTAGGCTGAGATAAAATTTTGCTCCTCATTACATATGGCTCAAGTGTCAAATCCCTCCTAATAGCCTTTTGCAATGATGGGGGTGCAATGGCCTTAACTAGACATTTTGATTTGAGGGGTTCAAATAAACCCTCGATAAAGAGAAAAGTGATTCACTTTTCTGATACATCAAGTACCATAATTGCAACTCACTGAAATTTAGTAACATATAAATCCCTTGAGGTTTTTTGTTTGATTTTGGGAGGCTCCTTGAAGTACTTGTCCTCATCCTTCCGCTCAAAGTGGTCCAACAATCTTTGACTGAAATCATTAAAATTATTTACATGACTATGCCCTTGTGTGACCAAACGATGGTGCCACCAGTCATAGGCAACACCCTCTAAATGCAATGTGGAGAATTGAATGGCATCTTCCTCCACCATAGGGTTGAGTGTAAAGTAGGTTTGCAGCTTCTGCAACCATGCACAGGCAAATATTTTATTGCTGCCTTCAAAGGTAGGAGCATTTAATTTGTTCAGCATTTGTTGAAGGTCCCTCCTCTCATCATACTGGTTGTTACTATGGGTTCTACTACCCTTAAGTTTTGTCCTGGATGTCTTCAAATAGTTAACAAAAGTTATTGTATCCTTGAAATCTTCCAATTTCTCTTTATACTCCACAAAAAGTGTTTCTAACTCCCCTGAAGTAATTGTCACAACATTTGGTTTTTCTTTCTTTTGTGGAAACATGGGCTCAGTGGGTTTGATTGGCCGCCAGTTAGTCATGCAAAGTTGAACTTCCCTCTCTTTGAGATGCCTTGGTATGATCTTAATTTTCAATGTTATTTTGGAAATCTAACATTTGTGCCACTAGTTTTGCCATTCTTTCTTGTCCCTGTTGAATTCCTATCAGGGTATCTTGAAATAGATCTGCCCTTTCATCTTTTGTCATCTTTCTCTTTCTATCCTTATGTGCCATTTTTTGCTTTCTTTTTCTCTCTGTTGATATCTCATTTCCTTGTCACTCTCTGACATGCGGTATGTCTTTTTTTTTTTTTTCATATTATTTCACATGTTGGCAAGCTCACAACTCTGATACCAGTGAAATGTCCTAGACTAAATGCATACAAATAATCTATGTTGTTTGGATACGGGTACAGGTACGACTTGGTTACGTGGGTACGCCATTTCTCTAGAACCTTGATTTGGATATGCCATGGGTACGTCTGTATATATATATATATATATATATATATATATATATATATATATATATATATATATATATATATATATATATAAAACAATGCATATTATTCATTTTTTTAGTAAAACACTTGAAAATACAGTGTTCATTCATTGCTTCAAAATGTTTACTAAGTTCTTAGTAGCATGGTCTTATGAGGAGGGAGGGGGCTACTTTTATAAGTTCTTAGCAGTGTTTTAGGCTATCACAAGGTTTGAGTTCGAGTACGAATTCAACGAGGTTAAAATTTGGTTCGAATTCGAGTTTGAATAAAAATTGAAAAAAATCGTCATTAAATTCAAACTTCAGAAAAATATAGACAAAATATTTAAAATTATAATATATTTTTTTTAAAATACATAATTAATAAATCATACAAAAAAATTAAAAAAATTATAAATATAAAACATAAAACATAAAACAAAATTATAAATTATTAAAAAAATAAAAATAAAATATAACTTAAAAAATATAAAAATTAACCTTAAAATAAAAAATTAATAATAATAAAAGTAAAAAAACGTTTAAAATACAAATTCAAAAAAAATTAAATAAACAAATTTATATACCTAATACAAAAAACAAATTAAAAAAGTACCAAAAAGCAAAAAAAAATATTAAAAAATAAAAAAAAGAATCGTCTCTTACCTCAACTTGTTGCTACCGTTGGCTTTTCTGCAGCTCCCATGATCACCGGCTCCTCCACAGGCCCCAATTAAGGTGTCAAGAATACCATGCATGATGAAAAGCCGGGCTGCAATGTTGATGTCCATGGTCAGCTCAGTTAGCTTGTCCGCAGCACAGGGGGAGGAAGTCACGAATCCTGCTCAGCTCCGCTGAGCATCGCCTAGCTCTGGTTATCCTTGTTGCTTGGTTAAATAAAACAAATCCCCCGTCCGTTGACTATGTTTTATCCCCCGTCGTCGGCTGTCGAAAACCCTCGGGCATGCCCGAAGGCATCCGTGACAGAGTCAGAGGTGTCTCCAGACAGGGGACGACGGGGGGAGGGGGGCGTATCCCGCAACACAACAAACATAGATGGAATAACCGTTTGGGGCAAGTACTCGCTGAGGCCAAAAATGGGTAACCGACGGTTATTCGACCCACTCGATTGAATAATCGGCAATAACTGGTAAAGGCACAAAATACTCGATTTTTTAAAAATAACATTATGTTTCTAGAAATTATAGAAACAAAATAGATGCAATGAGTCTATAAAACATAGGGATAGTAGTTTCTATTAGATTTGAATACATAGAATGTACAAAATCGCATAATCATGCAAATACAACAAAGTATCAAAGTACAAATAGATTTATAGTCTTATACAAGAATCTACAAGACTACACGTACAAATTACAATCATCTATGATTTTCTCTTCCCTGCCCTCTAAAAAAATAAGGGACGCTGTGAAACTCTAGTCCTCCCACTCGGTTGACCTGCCTCGCGCGATCTAGAAGGTTGCACCTGCCCCTGTGGCTCCACCTCCACCTCTACCTCTGCGTGTGCCTCTACCTCTGCCTCTGCCTCATCTCCAAGGATGCCCTCCAATCCAATCTCTCCTCCTGTTTCAGTGGCACCCTCCATAGCTTGCCTCTCGAAATCAACAATCTCCTCTGTGAACATGGGGGCCTCCTATGCAATCCAATCGTTGTAGGGATCGATCTCATCTAGGTCGTTAAACTCCTTCGATGCATTCTCCAACTTCTTTGTGCAAAGTTGAAGGTTGTATTGCACAAACACCAAGTCATTGATCCGTTGTTGACTCAACTTGTTGCGCTTCTTGTGAATGGAGTCAAACAAACTCCAATTGTGCTCAATTCCAGAAGCGTTACAAAGCTGAGATAAAATCCGGATAGCTAACCTTTGAAAATTTGAGGTATTTCCACCCGAATCTTCCCACCATGACCCTGCAAACAAGTTATTCAAAACTTTGTAAGAAATTAATAATTGTAAATTTGTAAATATGTAATTGATAAAGTACAAGCACAACTACAAGTAAAGACTTCATTTTGTATTACCTGATGACTGTGTGGTTCTCCCTTGGATGGCTAGTGCTGAAGAAAAGAGCTTTTCCTTTACGTGCTTGTAGTTTTGCAGCTCTAAAATAATGAGGTCCCTCACCTTAACGTCAGTGGTCATACTCTCAATGCATGTTGAGGGTCCCTCCATAACCTCTCCACTAGCATCTATGAAGCCATCGGAGTGGAAAACCTTGGGGTTAAGGTAGTACTCCATTGCATGGATGGGTTGGTGGAGTTGATTGTTCCACCTCTGATCAAACAACTCCCAAATGGGATTAAATCTGGCACTCTCCCCTCTATAATAATGTTGCACTGCCTCTTTGGCCCTATCCATGGCCTCATAAATATACCCCATTGGGTTTTGCTCTCCATCAACCAGTCGCAAAACCCTCACCAAAGACTCTGAAAGCTACAAAGTTACAAACAAATTAAAGTTAGACTTAGTGTTACCAACTTGAAAGAAAAACTTTAAGTTTAAAAAATTGAAAACAAGGGAAACAACTTCAAATTTAAATTGCAATTTCAAGTTACCTTCACAATCTCTATAGCTTTCGTTTCGAAGGCCTCACTGAAAACTATCTTTGAAACCTTCACTCGATCAACTTTCTTCAAATAAGATGACTCCATCCATGTTTGAGAGACAAACATCTGCTTCAAAGGAGTCAACAAACTATAAATACTTTGCAATGTAAGGAAGTTCATTGCAAACCTCGTGACTTCTGTTCGAATAAGCTTCTTTCCCTTGGTTTGCTCTCTCATCAAGCTGAGAACCCAAGGGTGATTATAGATATACTTAGTTATTTCTTTGGCTTCTTCAACAACTGGTCTCACCCAATCTAGTTTGCTTATGTCTTCCAAAAGAAGGTCAAGACAACGTGCCGCACAAAGTGTCTAAAAGAGATGGATGTCTCTCCATAAGAAGTCTCCCAACTGCCACATATGTTGTTGCATTGTCTGTAATAATTTGGACAACATTCTCGATGCCCACCTCTAAGGCCACCTCCTCTAGCATCAAACTCAAAGTTTCTACATTTTTAATTTTATTTGATGCATCAATAGATTTCAAAAATACAAGCTCACCATTTGAAGACACCAAAAAGTTGATTAGGGTGCAGTGCCTTCCATTTGACCATCCATAGAAAGAATGGTGCATCCAAATTTATGCCACAATCTCTTCTGATCTTAAACATTCAACTTTGCGTCTTCAACTGCATTATTGAGCAACTTCTCACTCAAGTCTTTTCAAGAAGGTGCCTTGTACCCTTTCCCTACAACTATCAAAGTTGTAACCAAATATTTTCAGTACGGGTTGTTTGCCACATTGAAGGGAAGGTTGTTGAAGTACCAAAAATTTGCGCATGTTTTATCTGCTTCTGCATGCGTCTGTTTGTTCCATCTTGTAGCTTCGAGTAAAGGTTGTGCCCCAAGGGTGTTTCTAGGCACAAAGGAGTGTAACTGAGACGAAAGTGGTGTAGATGTACCATGGCACTTGTGTGGACCACGACTAGAGCCCACAATCTCTGTCATCGCTACCGCTTCTTCTGTTGATGTGGCACCAATGGTCGCTGATAGGGTTGTTTGCATCTTTGTCTTTTCTAGTTTATTTTCATCCAATGAAGTAAGCTCTACCATCATCTCTCGTTTCGCCTCTTCAGTGACATTGAGACAAGGCGTAACATCACGACTAGGAATGTACGAAAGATGGTACTTCGTGAATTGATCTTCCTGACATCTTCGAACAAAAGTTGCAAATCGAAACTGTTTGAGATGTTCCAACCCCGTAGCTTACTTCAATGCACTTGTGCGAGCATGGGGGGAGCCGACTGGCTACCACTGATTGAATGTGAGCTTGATGCACTATTGGATGCCATTGCTTGCTAATAGATAACCTACAAAATGCAACAATGTTAAAATCAACATAAAAAATTTAAAAAATAAAAACATTAATGATTAAATACAAAATATTAATTAAAATACGATAAATAAATGATAATTATAAACTATAAAACGGAAACTAAAATGCATTTATGATTTACAATTTTAACGATCAAATTAAAAACACAATCTATAACGGTTATTTAACATAATAATAAACGATTTTAAATAAATAATAAACATGAAAATTTAACCGAAGGCATAAAATTCGACGGAATACATCAAATTTGTATACTAAGCAACAAAAATATTTATCAAACATGTATTTAATTAAATTACAAAACTTTACATGCTTGGATTTTTTTCTTAAAATAAATAAATAAATGCATGAAATTTATGGAAATTCATGAAATGCATGTAATAAAAATGAAATTCATCAAATTTGTATATTAAGCATCACAAATATGTAGCAAATACGTTTTCAATTGCTTTAGAATTAATTTACATGCTTGAAAATTTAAAAAAAAAAATTAAATAAATGCATAAAATTAAAATGGAATGCATAAAATTTGTATACTAATCATCACAAATATGTTTCTAACATGTTTTCAATTAATTTAGAATTCATTTCTATGCTTGGAAATTTAAAAAACAAAAAACAAAAAATGAACTAATCTGGGAATTTCTTGCTCAAATCTTCTCAATCTACCTTAGAACGCTCCAAATCTTGTGTGAGTGAAGAGTGAGGAAGTGTGTTGCATTTTATAACACTCTATTCCGCGTTTTTTCCGCATTTGAGGAGTGTTTGGGGGGTCAAAAACGTGTTTCAGTATGTTCGCAGCGTCAAACCCGCGTGGGAATTGTGGGACGCAGAACCGGCGAGTAACCAGCAGTTACTATTGCCGCGAGTTTGAGCGGCGATTACTCGCTAGCTGGAATTTCCGGTGACTAATCGACCAACCGCCGGTTACTCGTTGGTTATTCCTACTTTGACAGCAAATAATCAAAACCATAGAGTCTCTAACAACAAAGAAAGAAATAAAGAAAGAAATTATATTAATGTCCACAGTTTTTTTTAATAATATTTTCATGAAACACATACATGTAAATGAAGAGCAACTAACCTAATACAACTCACTAGGAAAATGTCCAGCATACAATTTTGAACTCTGAAGCATCCTTAACACACATGTAGTCATGCAATTGTTCGTCTTGCTGATCCTCGAGTCTACACAAATCTGAAATGTCTTGCACCACGTATTCCCTTGAAGGCGGTTGTCCCCAAGAGGATCAAGTTCACCCCTGAAGAGTTTTGTTCTCAAATTCCAAGCAAGCTGCTGTAGCAGTGTCACCTTGTAGCCGAAGTTAAGTTTTGTTAATATTCGAAAGATATTTTCTCTCTGCCTTATGCATAGTTTAATAGCCCAGGTCCAAGCGATCCTAAATCATAGGAAGTCAGTGCATAAGTGGTGGCAGCTAACTGATAATTAATTTGCTCAAATGTAGGCAGCCAACTGAACAACTACTCCCTCTAACTGTGATGCTAATTGACTGGTAGAGACAGTTTCTCTCTGCCTTATTTTATGGAGCAACCTCTCAACTGACTTTATTCTAATTGCCGACAAACTTAGTCTCTTTATTTTGATTGAAAGACCCAGTGTTTCTATATTCTAACTGTGCACAGAGCATGCACTTAGTGCTGCGGATTAAAAGGGGACATTACAGTTTGAACAGGGAATCAAATTTTAAATATCCTTTGAAATATGAAGTCAGTTCTCAACCATTGAAAATGCCATGTTTTTTTGCATTACATGACATTTCTAAATCCTGTGGTATGCAAAAGTGAACGCCACTTTCCAAATTAGGAGTTTGTAGTCATTTGCTTGATCTCTGCAAAATCTGCCTCGAACAGTGCTAACTAAGGTGACAAATACAAACTCCTTTCTTTTATTCCCTACCCTTGATTTTCCTTTAGTGTGTAGCTTTTAGCATTGTAAAGGCATCATGAATTTCTGGTGCTCTGTCTTGTGATGCAGGGGCATCCAAATGTGATCAACAATCTTGCATCAATAAAAAATAATCGTAAACCTATGCTGCAGAAGACCTGATATAACAACTGTTTTGTAGGAATGTAGAACTATTGCTATAGAAGGGGCATTGTTGCAGAACTACAGCTGCGTGTGAGACGTCAACGCCTATTGATCGTTACAGAAGGATTATTGTTGTAAAGTCATCGTTGTGGAAGCATTGCTACCAGTCTGTTGCTGTACGGATTCTGCTGTGGAAGGATGCTGACAGTTAATGGATGCGGACAAGCCACACACACAAAAAAAAACCCAAATTTCAAATGCAAATCCCATTTTTCTCCTTGTGGGGGGTTTTTAGGAGGAATAAAATCATTGAGAGCACAAAAGACGTGGCAAGAAGGGAGCAAAGGTGTTATAGGATTGTTGGGATGCCGGGAACGAGAAGAAAACAACAAAACGCCAAAAGACAAAACAACAAAGAAAGAAAAAGATATTTTGGCCCTTGAGAGGTGTGTTTGGCAAGAATACAAAAAAAAAATGAAGGGAGAGAACCATGGGGAAGATGAATGGAAAACGCCCCTAGTGGACCCAAGAACATTGAGAAAATCTCATCTTGACTGTTGATATAAGTAGGAAGAAGAAAACAGTAGAGTAGAAAAAGACATTTTCCTTTGGGGATTGAGTGTGATGTGAAGGTTGGAGGGGTTGGGAATGTTTTAGAGGGTGCCCAAGGGTACCAAAAGAAAGGTCTTGGCATGGAGATGGTGAGTCCATAGTAATTTTTGAGGTTCAGACATCCTCGTATGTGTGCAAGTTTGTTTTAGAAGAACAAAGGTGTTGGGGTGAGTTGAAGGATACACGGTTCAGAGAGGTTCCAGGGGAAATGGAGGGCATGCTCCTTAAAAATAGAGCAACAATTTGTTTTATATTGGATTTTATCATCCAAAATCAAGCTAAACAAAATGTCTGATTTTTGTTTCATGTTACTGCATTCCATGAATAGGCTGCAAATGGTACTTAAATGTTGTTGTTCTTAGTTTATTAGCTTTGTTAAATGTTCTTTATGTTTGTAATGGTCACATGCAATTGATCGCAACTGAAATTGTGTCTTAAGGGGTGTAAAATACACATTGTTCGACTGTTTCCTTGCTGAAATTGTTGCTGTCTTGATCATGGAGCTGTGAGTTTCTTGTTTGCTAATATTGGTAATATTGCACTCAACAATATACTAGGTTGGTTTGTTATTTATGCGAGTGTTCAAAATTTCAAGTTTATTTTATAGCTAGCAAAGGGGAGACTAGTAAAGTTGAAAGCTTTTAGCAAATAATCAAATGGTTTCAGAACTCCATTCTTGGTAAGATGATTAATTGATGTGCTTAACTGATAGTGGAGAGTATCTATAATTCAAATGGTTGGTATAACTCGTGTGTGTGAATGTCAATTGAAAGAAGGGAAACTAGGATGCAAGATTAGGCGGTCCTTAATTGGAGACCCTGTCCTTGACTACTTTTGCAACAATTTTGAGCTTTGTGGTGTTTTTGCTGTTTTTGCACTGCTTTGCTTATTTTTTGCAGCGATTGCGATTTGTGATGCTCATTTATACACTCAAAAGCTCTCTGCAATTCTGCGAAACTTTTCTTTTCATTTTTACTTGTGATTGTAATGTCTGCAAATGGGACAATTAGGACAAGTTGGGGTTTCCCAACACACCCTTAGGCAAAACTGAAAATAATTTGAATTATGCCCTAAAAACCAACAAACTCTAACAACAATAGATGTCCAAATTTCAAGTAATAACACTCCACAATAATTAATGAATATGAAATTACAATCAAGTACCTTTTTTTGTGGCAATGTGGCTAGAATTTCTTTGCAATAATTGTGATTTTTAAGATGTCGGTACAGCTTTGTTTTTCCCTTCCAATCAGCTTTGAAACCCTTGCACAAACTCAATAAACATGCGAAAAAATCCTTGCAATTTATTTGGGCTTCCAAAGAACAAATTAGGGCTGCCAATAGTCAATTTAGTCCCTCTAAACAAGTTGCCATACCTAGAAAAACAAGATAAACAAATCTAAAAATTAAACCCTTATTCTATCCCTTCAACAAGGTCTCTAAGCTCCTCAAATCAATTCACCCCACTTGGGAAATTATTAAAATAATTTCCAGAATGTAAAATAATTAATCCTTTCAATATTAGAGCCCAAAAACACTCTAACAACCTGTCCAAGTGAATCACTCCACTAGGGAAAACTATACAAATAAATTTCTGAATTAATTACCCTATTTTCAGTCCTCAATAATTTATTATTTGTCTCAAGCAATTGAAATTTAAGAAATTCGTATCTTCTGAAATATTTGGGATTTCAATGCAAAAGTTCGCTCAAAGTGATCACAAAAATAGTAGTTATCAAACAAAATTAGAATTAGAATTTTCTCTCCATCGGAAATCCCCCAAAAGTTGTTTTGAAGTTCCAAAAACTGTAGTTACAGTCCTATGTTCCTTCAAACTTAAAAATGGAGCTCAATTGCGCAACCAAACAATGAGAAATAAATGCAAACAGTTTTTCAAGGTATTCACTTTGCCTTTGAACAAGGTGGTGTTATAAAAACACCTTTGTAGATTCCATTGCATGCAATTATGCAAATCTAAAGTGCAATTACAGCCCTTGAATATAGCTGCCCTATGTGGAAGAATGGAGATTTTCGTTACCAAACTCCTTTGTGCACTTGAAGGGTTTCGTCTTCAAGTCACTTGTTCAAGCTGGATATGCTTGAACATAAGATTCAATATCCAAATAAGCATAATCCTCGAATGAACAACTCACTTTCATTTTATAACCATGCCCCAAGTGTGACGCCCAAAACAAGAGGGAAAGTCTCATTTTTAAAATATTAAAAGAACCTCCTTATTATCTCACTTTAGGCCTTAAGTGTTCATGACCCTTAAAAAGACCCCCAACTTAAGTGGAAATTAGATTATTATTACTTTATTTTAAGTATTTAAAAATACTTTTTATTTTAGTAATAATATTATTTCAATTTCAAAATGGGGACATTACAATGATGGTCTTTAAAGTTTTGTGAAGTTTTTCCACTCTTTCTTCCTTTGCTTTCACTTAATACTTGAAACTTGCATCAAGGAGAAAGGTACCAAATCCATTCTCGACAAGAGACTCACAAAATTGAAGGGGGAGAAATGAGAAGGGAGAACAACCATAAAACAAGGCTTCAAATCACAAACCTATTGGAGTCTGAAATAATGAATACATGAAGTGAAAACCTGATAGAGGCACAAAAAGGAAACTGAAAATTAAAATCAGGTGAATGCCAAATATATATATATATATATAGAGGCACAAAAAGGAAACTGAAAATTAAAATCAGGTGAATGCCAAATATATATATATATATATATATATATATATATATCTTTTCAGAACTCATTTGTCACAGCAATTCATTGATTTTATTATCATTTAAATCTTTTAAAGTGGTGGCCCCAAATCTGCAGAAAATTGGGTGTGTTGTAAAGGTATTTGTGAGGTTTGAGTCCAAGTTGACTAACTTTGGGCTTGATATTTGTTAGCCCATAGTAGAGACGAGCTTGTAAAGAAGCCCTTTGTAGCTTCTTGTTTGAATGGCATATTTTGGAGTCTCAATCTCCATATTGTGGAGACACAATTAGGTTGCTACAATTTCTTTAACGTTTGTGCAATGCCATTCCATTTTTCAAAAGATCTAATGCATCAAGTAGGCCGACTCAAGTGTTTTATCAACATTCCATAACTACTCTATATACTAGGATCTAGGGGTGCATTGGATAACCTACAGATCAAAAAGTTTGTAACATGGCATTGGAGACTCTTTGATTATAATCTTTTTGTATTCACCAAGATGGGGTTCGTCATGAATTTAAACCACCCAAACTATTTCTTTTGTAGTTGGCTATAGGCTACCAATAACACTGCATCTTTTTTGGAAATGCCATATGTCATTACACTATAGGATCTTCCAATGACACCAACTAGGACAGAAGACCATCATATAATTTTAAATTTTTCAAGTGCATTACAATTTCATATAGTGTGGATGCTATATGGTAATTGTTAAAAATTCTAGCACCGGGTTCAATTTTTTACCAGTCTAGTTTTTCTTGTGGGAAGTGGTCTAGCTCAAGCTTTAAATACTTCTCTAATTTAAATGGCTCTATTTAAATTGCTAAATTTTAATAATGGGCTCATCCCACTATTTAAATGAAGAAGCTCTAGCTATAAATAGTAGGGGGCTCACCCCACTATTTAAAAGATTATGCATTCAAATAAAGAAGCTACAGGAGTATTTGAAATCCAAAAGCTATATTCGAAAGATATCCCATGCTTTATTAAAGCATTTTATAAAACCTAGGATGAGGCTACGTAAAAGAAAAGGGAGCCCACCATGATTTTAAAATTCAAAAAAGAAAGCTCTTTTTTTAATAAAATACGAATAGCTAAAGTCAAAGCAAATACATGACAAGTACTTAAGGAAGCATGGGCAACATGGGCAAGTTGAGAAGATTTCTTGAGCCACTAAAATGGATTGAGAAGCTACAGCAAGGGACAAATTTATAAATTTCATTCAATTGTGGTAATGGGCAGCTGAAAATTGATGGTTCTTCTCTCTCATTTCTCTTCTTCATTCTTCTATATATTGTAATGTTTCATTTTGAGCAAGGGTGGATTTTTCTAGACTTTAAGTTCATTGAATTCTAGAATTCAGATTTGAGCCATCGCTATTTTGCAATGTACGAATATCCTGAACCTTCATTGCAATAAAATGTGATTGTGCATACTCTCTGCAAGTGATAGAGTTATTGTGGCTCTTGTTTGTTTGTCCCTTGGCTTTTATCTTGCTGCTGCAACTCCATGATATCGGTTGTTTCTTGCCCCTTGCATTTTATCTCTATGTAGTGTTTGTTTTGCTTCTTGCGTATTCATGGCACTATGTTCATAAGATAGGAGAACCTCCCACTTTCTATTCTAGTTGATCACCACCTTTTTTTACATGTTTTTCTCTTCCATTTTCCCCTTCAAGCTTCATTTTATGTTGGTAGATTAGCATTAGAGTAGGAAACAAAACTAGCTATCACTAAAGGTTGCTCTACAAGATTAGTCCCACACTAGCAGAGCTTCCAATGTTTTGGCTGATTTGCATGTTGCAATCAATCAGGCAAATGAGGGCATTAACAAAAGAAGAGATTAGTGAAAGTCATTGATTATGTGTTAAGTGTAGTTGATAGGGTGTCTTGCCATCAAAGCATTGATTAGGATGGATCCTATGTATTATAAATTTGAACAAGATAAGATCAAACCTTGGACTTGGTGCCAATTAATGATCTGCTCTATCACTTGGCTACTTGCCTAACTTGATGTTGGGCTTACTGATATCTTTGAGAGTTTCAGCTTCCAAGGACATGGCATCATGTTTGTTGTCACCATTGCACATAACCATGAATGAAGAAAGTATTTATTGGATTGGTTGGATATACATGTAATGTACTTGCTGCCATAATTTGATTTTTTATGTTAATGATTGGGCAATAAACTTATCTACGTACTGAGTGTTATCAACTATCATACCTGTTGTCACTCGAACCATGAACCCACTGAATTGTAAGATGGTTCATTGACACAAATTGGAACATCCCCCAAGGTGTGGGACTCTTGCACGCCTTTGGACGAACCTCCAAAAAAGTCTAGCTTCCTTTTAATCTAAATGCATCTGGGTTAGGACCAGCACACAAACCTACAAAGAGCAGAAAGGAAAGCTACTGCTAATGCCAAACCTAATCTCTTGAGGGAAAAGGGAGAGAGAGGGTAAGATGGTTGTTGAAAGGAAAAATGGTGATGCACCAAGATTAGACAAAGCACCTCTACAAGGTTTGATGAACACACTACAACTGCAGAAAACGAGAAAACATTACACAATCTCCAAAATGGACACTTCACTTGCATAAGGAATTGGTATGAAATACAACGCTAATAGGGACAACAAACAGTCCACAAATAGTGCCTGCATAGACCTGTGTACATACAACATATGACCTGCAAGAGAGAGCTAAGTTTTGCACAGAGGTGTTGAGGGATGGACAACAATGAGAGGGGCGAGAATTACCCATAGGCAAAGATCAACAAACCAGAAATACACAAAATGCAAGAACCATGAAGAAAGGCAAACTCAATTCTCATTAGTTGCAAGGCTCAGGCGGTAAAGGGCTCCTAGAGGGCAAATTTTGGCACCATAACTGTGCTTCAAAAATGTCGACCCTTATTTTTAGGGGCTTCTTTTTAGGTGGCCTCTTACTAAGAGTGTTGACCTCGCGGCCATACTGCTTACCCCTCTTCTCCAATGTAGAATCAGTGACACCATCATTGGTTGCATTGGGATTGTGACACATGAGGAGGATAAATTTTGAGTTGGCATAGGCCTAATGCCTACATGCACCTCAAAGACTTCGATCTTCAGACACTTGTTTACAACTTCATCGTAAGAGGTGGGCTCAAGCTTGAGGAACTCAAGGTGAACCTCCTACATCAAACCTCGCGTGAAAATATTATAAAGCTGATCATCTGTGAACCTTGTCTTGCACATGTGGATCGTTGAATGCTATCTATGCACAAAGTCAAAGTTTGACTCACCTTTGGCTTGGACCATGGAAGTGAGTGATTGGATGCCGAGGTTAAACAATTTGGAGATATCGAAGATCTAGAGGAAATCATCCAGCAAGGTGGGGAAAACAAACATAGAATTTGGAGGCAGATTTTGGGACCACACCAAAGCCTCAGCTTGCAGGGTATGAGTAAAAAGCTTCAACATCATGCCTTCGTCATCTTCCCAATCCATAGATGCCATCAGGAAGGTCCTAATATGCTCCATGGGACTAACGTTCCGGCATCCATTGAACTTGGGAAGCTCAGGGATTGGAGTGGGAAGGGGAATGGCACACGCCCAAAGGCGAGAGGATTCCTACGGAGATCCTCATAGGCATGGTTGATGGCAAGTCGGCGACAAGCTTCACAAGGAGGCTCGTAGGGATCATGATGTTGCCTATGCAAGTAGGGATCATTGCGACCTTGGGCGTGCAAGAAGTGATGTCGAGGCAGCGCTCGGGGTGGGGGACGAACATGACAGGGATCTTCCCAAACACGGGTGGTGAATGGCCATAGGAAGGGAATCACTCCATGTGGGGACGATGAGGCGACACAACACGAACAGGTGGGGTTTCACGATGACCCAAATCCCCAGGGTGTTGGCTGCACAATAAGACGAGGGTCCTCTTTAGGGCGTTGATGCTCGGGACAAGCATCCCATGGATCTCTAATCTTCAAATGGCAGTTGAAATCAACGTAATTGTCTAAAACTTGAAAGGAAGGACTAGGAGGATGAGAAGGCTCTACATGATACGGATGTTGAACCGAATCCGAACGCTTATGTCTCTCAATGGGGATGATAGGGGGTTCTCGTCGTAGAGTTTCTCGATAGGAAGGAGGTGGGGAACTTAGACGAGAACTAGTTGAGGCACTCAAACCAGAATGGGTGCTAGCTTTGTCTCTAGAGGAAGCACACCACCTACTCCCAAGGGAAGAGCAGCTTTCCTCATTCACATGAATCTAACTTCAAAAATCGTTGATCGTGTGTAGCTTATCGTGCCTTAAACATGCAAGGGGCTTGTCTTCACCCCTCATAGGTGAATGTAGAGCGATCTGAAGTCGTAGGGATTCGGGTTGTTGAAAAAGGGAGCAAGCCCATTGGTTGTATACTTGCCAATCTTGTTCCCTGTAGAACATTAGAGGGTCATGGTTACCAGTCTGGGAGGAGGTTACATCCTGGATGCTAGAGGTTCTGCATCGTTGCATTGTAGCCTCCCTTTCAAGGACAAGCCCTTGAATATGCCAGGAATGGTGTACCAAAGGTGGGAGGCCGACCATGGAGGCAATGAAACAAGAACAAATAAGAAGGCAACAGAAGAGGCAAACTGTTGGAGAACTAGCGGGGAGGACACAAAACAAAATCAAGGTCAAACAATCGGAGAGGGAGCCAAAACACAACTGAAAGCAAAGCCTTGCGCTAACAGTGGTAAATGGGGAAGGTGATCCCTAAACGAGCTAGAACTAGGATGAAACCTTATCGAAGGTCCCATCGAGCATGCCAGAATGTAGCTCCAAGAATCCAAACGAGCCACTAGGGTTTGGCAGAGGGGGAATAAACAAACTTCTAATGGGTTGAAGGATGTAGGAAGCCACTAGAGGTCTATGGTAGCTATATGGTTTGTCAGCTTGCACTAGGCCAAAGATGGACTTACAAAATCAGGTTAGGGCTAGTGTGATCAAACACATAGAGGAGCAGTTATCTCTAATTGATCTAACCACAATAACACAAGTATTTGAAGGAAAGAAACAATGTGTTTTGAACAGTAAAGCAAAGCTATCTAAATAAGCACTACCAATTAAGGAAAACGATTCAGAAAACATGCATCCCTAGGAAATGAAAGATGATTTCGAAAGAAAGATGTTTTCAAAGGGAGAATGCATAAACTTTTAGAATCTATGCTAAATGTTTGTTTAAAATGAAGCTAACCCTAACATGTGATCTCTAATCCTAGCAATGACACTACACTAAGTTGAATGAATGAGTTCACCTTGCAAGCAACGTGCCCTCAAATCATGCTCTACAACAATGCAAGAAATTACCAACCAAGAGTCCAAGTTTGATCTTGATTGGATGAAGACCAAGCTACAGTGTAGAGATTTGTCCAATCAAATGCTAACAATCTAGGAGAGAAGGTGTAGCAAGAGCAACCAGGGAGTGTGAGGGCCAATTTAAATGCACAATCAAGTGCAATGCCAACTAATGTAACATGAGAGCAAACAACAATGAAGGCATGAACAACTGAGGAGAAACAATGGTGAATCCAATCCAACTAGCCAGTGGAAATGTCGATTTTTCTCCAAGAAGGAGAAATAGGAGTAGAAGCTCAAGAGAGATGAAGAGGAACTAAGAGGGAGGTCAGGAGGGAGTTTTTCAACTGATATAGGGCTGCCCCAAGTCGGATTTACCAAAAAACGACCGTTTGTAGCTATTTGGCAATGACCAAGAGCAAGAGGGCACATTTTGGGTAAGTTGCAGCTTGGGCTATGGGAAAGTAGGCAAACGGGCGGCCTGACATAAAGGCAACCACTAGTCATAATAGGAACTAGTGGCCTAGGCCGCAAATATGCCAAACAGGCCCCAGAAAGGGCCACATAGGGTGTGGGAAGGCCTAGAAGGGCTCGGGGAAGTGCGGGAAGGTTCAGCGGAGTGCGTGGAGGCCGGATAGGGTGCACAAAGGGTAGAGAACTCTCTGAATGATTGGGTAGGATCAACAAGGTCTCTCGATATCTGGGTAGTATGCATGACAAGCATATGTGTAATCATCGAGAAGAACAAGGTAAGAAGAATCACGATTATAGGACCAGAACCCCCAAAGAGCATGAGCTAATGAAAGGTGGAAAGATTGGATGCTGGTCCCATCAAATATCTTTGACCATGCCCAAGGTAAAGGAATCATTTGTATCATTGTCTATCATTGTGAAAGAGCCAATACAGGATTTTATAATGCTCATGGGGTAGTGTCTAGGGCTGAGGGGGCCAAGTTGGGTAATCCTAGAAGGAAGCAAATAACTCCCCCTAGAATCCCTCCTAATGTCCAACGCTGAAGAAATCCCTGACATAGCGAAAAAAAAACTTGTAATGTGTGCCTATCCTTGCAGCCCAAGAAATAGTTGAATAGATTGACAACACCAACGAGCAAATCCATGACACTGAGGGGGAGATCCACTTCAACGAGAGATAGTGTGCTGTAGCACCTTAGTAGTAGTGTTATGTAAAGATGTGTTGCCTCATTGACCTACTTGCTCAATGTGTGAAGCAACAATATCCAAAGGGTGGTTAATGGCACCCATCTCTATGATGGGATGAAAGAAAGAAGTGATTAGTCTAGGGGCTTTGGGGGCTCTACAAGCTCCTTGCAAGGACCTATGTTGAAGGGTGATATCTTCTTGAAGAAAAAGGGCTAGGCATCATGATCTAGGTACCCAAAAAAATGGATAGATTGTCGCCCGAGTCTTTGTAAAGACATTGGTATGTCTCTTGGATCTCATAATAAATAGGGCATTTGAAAATGAAGTGCTCCTTAGTATCCACCTCCTAGAGGGAGGAAAGAAGACAAACCCAATTGACATGAGTAATATGATACTTAGTCTCAACCCACGATTGGTGTGAGTACACCATCAACTAGTTGAGGGGAAACTTGAAGCTATGAGACCATTCACACTAGAGATAGTTAGGGTGATGAATGACACCATCCACCACCCACAAGAAATGCTTGGTGTAAAAGGCAAGCTTGGGGATGAGTGAATGAGGAAAGGTCTATGTCAATTGGATGTACTACTTGTAGATATCCTCTCTGCCAACTCTTATGATGACCTCCTTTAAGGGAAGACACAAAGCAATACCGGAAAGGAGGTAACCTATCAATAGAGATGTTGATAGACTGGACGGAAAAATTAGTCTCATAATACTAGAAACGCTAGCATATACTGGGGCTCAATGATTCAATCCTTTGTGGAGAACAAAGGACTAAGTATGGATACCTCTCAAGGCCTAAAGTTGAATCCGCCATAGGTATGAGTATGTGAATGTAGAAAGTATACATGAAGATAGTCTCAAGGCGTAGAGTCTAGGTAGAAAACTCAACTTGGACGATGCAGTGAAGAACAATTTGTTTGCAATAGATCATATGTAGAGAGAAATCAGAGTCATGTAGCTTCTCATCTCTTCCCAGAGATTGCTACCATTTTGTAATATGCAAAACGAAGAGTGGTAGCTCTCATCTCTATTAAGAGATCGCTACCTTTCATTTTGTACTAGCGTGAGAGAAATAGCTTACGTCTCTTCTTAGAGATAGCCATACATACCACCCACAAAAATGAATCGGTATTTTTTTTAATTCATAATTTGTTCTCTTTGTATATATTTTTATTTCCACTCACTCATGGTTCATTTTGTTGGAAATATTGTCATTGATGTCAAAGGTCTAGCATTATTGGTGATAAAGGCTCCATTGCATTAATTGATGTTTGTAATAGATATATCTTGGCTAATGTGAGTTAATATTTATTTAATATTAATGAATATATTTTTGGTTGCATATGAGACAAAAGAAGGGCCCATGGAGAAGTCAAAAGCCACGGGGTAAAGATAAAAGAAGGATAGAACGCATTTTCCCATGAAGAGTCATCTTGGGGAATTCCAAGAGTCACCAAGTGAAGACAAAAGAGGAAGGGTGCAATTTCTCATGAAGGGACACTTTGAGGAATACAAAAAGTCACCAAGATAAGGACAAAAGAGGGAAGGACGTTTTTGCTCATGAAGGGTCACCACATGACTTTTCAAAGGCAAGGATATGAAGGGTCATACAAGTTTGGCATCATTTTCCATGAGGATTGAAAGGTCACAAAGGGGGAAGGCCAAAGGTCATTTGGAAAGCTATAAATAAAGGCTTGAGAAGCCATTTGTAATATGAGAGAAAGAGGTTGATTTGATATTGTAATATCTAGCTTAGAAGAGCAATTGTGAGAGATGAATATGATTTGTATTTGTTATATCTAGCTTAGAAGAGCAAAGGTGAGAGAGAGGAAAGAAATGTTGTAATGAACTATTATTTGTTGAGATAGCAACATTGAGAGATAGTTGTGTGGTATACACAAAGGGGTTGGTGCTCACGAATTGTTGCGGGGTTGGTGCTCCTATGGGTTGGTGCTCACGAATTGTTGCGGGGTTGGTGCTCCTATGGGTTGGTGCTCACGAATTGTTGCGGGGTTGGTGCTCCTGTGGATTGGTGCTCACGAATTGTTGCGGGGTTGGTGCTCCTGTGGGTTGGTGCTCACGAATTGTTGTGGGGTTGGTGCTCCTGTGGGTTGGTGCTCACGAATAGTTGCTGGGTTGGTGCTCAACAAAGGGGTTGGTGTTCCTGTGGGTTGGTGCTCACAAATAGTTGCTGGGTTGGTGCTCCTGCAAGTTGGTGCTTGCGAATATTGTTTGGGTTGGTGCTCATTCATATACTTGAGATTGTTCTCCGTGGTTTTTTCCACATTGGGTTTCTACGTTATATCTGGTGTCTCTCTCTATCTTGTGTGGTGTTTATTGTTTGAGTTTTATTGTATATCTTGAATGTTTGATTAAGTGAAATTTGATTAAGGGAAAGTTTTATAAGATATATGATACACTGATTCACCCCCCTTTTAGTATATCCCGTGCTTAACAATTGGTATCGGAGCAGGTTCTTTTTTGAAAAGTTTTACAGCTTGAAGGTAGATCGAGAAAGCACGATCGCTGGGTCACAAGAAGGATTTTCTACAAATAAGGCACCTTTATTTGATGGGATGAATTATGCTTTTTGGAGCAGAAGAATGAGGACTTATTTGATGGCCCTTGGATTCGACATATGGAAAGCAATGGTGGAGGAATATGAAGAGCCACAGACATCTGCAATACTCCAGCAGAAAAGAAGGCAAGTGAATGTAATGCTCAAGCTTTAAATGCTATTTTATGTGGTTTGTGTGTATCTGAATTTGTTAAAGTTATGCAATGTAAATCTGCTCATGAAACTTGGGTAAAACTTGAGAATATTTACAAAGGTGGTGGAAAGGTTCAGAAAGCTAAGCTTCAGACTTTTAGAAGACAGTTTGAAAGTTTGAAGATGGAAGAAGAAGAAGCTATAGCAAGTTATCTTTTGCGAGTTGATCAAATCGTAAATCAGATTCAAGGTCTTGGAGAAACGTTTACCAATGAGATATGATGCAAAGGTTTCGGCAATCGAGGAGATGAACAATTTAGCCAAGCTAAAGATGGATGAGCTTCATGGTATTCTCACGGCATATGAGATGCGGACAGAACAAGATAAACCCTCAAAGAGAGAAGCGGCTTTCAAGACATCAAAAAAAGAGAAAGCTAAGATTCAAGAATCAAGTGATAGTTCCAGTGATGATGAAGATGACAACGGAGCACTTTTTATTCGTAAGCCGAAAAGGGGAACAGGTAAATATCAAGGAAAATTACCTTTTAAATGTTTTAATTGTGAAAAAATTGGACATTTTTCAGCTAGATGCCCAAATAAGGGTAATGATGATGAAGAAGAAAAGCCTACATACAAGAAGAATTTCAAAAGCAAATCCAAGAAGGGATTCGAGAAGAAGAGCCTATATTATAAGGATCCTAGCTCAGTCGAAGATAGTGGAGTCAACAATTCAGAAGAAGAAGAGATTCTATTCATGGCCATACATGAAAGTGATCAAGAAGAAGAAGAGGACGCTGAAGTGAATATGAAAGGAGAACTCATTTGTGCCCTAGAAGAGTTAAATGTTGTTGAGAAGAAGAATCAAAGATTAAAGCGCCATATCGAGAAAAATGAACAGGAGTCAAAGGAAATAATTGAAGATCTACAAGCACACTTTGAAAAAGCTAAGATGAATGAAGATCTAATAGCATAGTTGAAAATAGCAAGAAAAGAATGTGAAAGGTATGTTACTGAGATTGCCTCTTTAAAAGAAGAGATTGAGAAAACAGTCAATGACAAAGTAGTTAGTGATTCAAAATTTGAGGATAGCACTAACATGCTAAATAAGATATTGGAAAGTCAAAAAGCAAATTTAGATAAGACAGGGATCGGATTTGAAAAGAAGAGGTATGTTGAAGCTCTTACAAAAGAGGAAACAAGGGAAGAAGTGAAGAATACAGAGGACATTTCAAACAGAGAACGCTGGAGAGAACAAAGCTACAAAAGGCAATCAGGTTAGAGATATACAGACAAGTCTTATTTTTATGGCTATTGTTTTTATTGTAATGGATATGGTCACAAGAAATTAGAATGTAAAAAAACAGCTAACAATTTCAGAAATAAGAAGAAAAGTCTAGTAGAGTCAAGCAGAAGCCACAACTCTTTTGCTCTTCTATCAAGCTTTGATGAAGAGACCATAGTATGCTACAAGTACAACGTCGGACACATAGCTCAGTATTGTAGAAGCATGTTCGAGTCAGTCAAGAAGGATCAGAGTTTCAAAGCTCCATTCATCAAAAGAAGGTTCAGACATGTTCATGGCAAAAGAAACAACCTGAAGATTCTATGATGGTTCAAACAGCGCTGCATGTAAGAAATAAAGATCAGCCATGGTTAATTGATAGCGGATGTTCGAGGCATATGACAGGGGATAAAAGTAAGTTCATAGCTCTAAAGAAGATCAATGGTGGCACAGTGAGATTCAGAGATAAAACCACTTCCAGGATAGCCGGAAAAGGTACTTTGAGTTTGGATTATGGTAGAACTAAGACAAAATGTTTTGTATGTAAAAGGTTTTAAGCATAATCTATTGAGTGTTAGTCAAATATGTGATCAAGGATACAAATTAAAGTTTCATGCTGAAGGTTGTGAGATTAGAAAAAAAGATTCAAATGAGTTGATTGCAGATGCTCAAAGGACAGGGAACAATGTGTATGTATTATCAGATATCTTCTCAAAGGCACAATCAAAAGATACATTCAAAGATTTGCAAGAGGAGTTGGGAGTAATTTCTATTACTTCTTGCCATTGATGTTCAGCATCAGTTGAGGGGGAGCTAAGTGTTAGCTCCAGGTAGGCCCTTTGCCATTGATGTCAAAGGGAGAGAATAACAGGTACAGGTGCAAAAATAAGTATAGGGAACAGATACAAGTTGCTACAGTAAGGGGAGTTATTGTATGTTTTCAAATGACAGGATATGCAGGTGACATGATATGGTAGTTTCAGGATTGAGGTTGCCATCAATGACAAAGGGGGAGATTGTTGGAAATATTGTCAATGATGTCAAAGGTCTAGCATTATTGGTGATAAAGGCCCCATAGCATTTAGTGATGTTTGTAATAGATATATCTTGGCTAATGTGAGTTAATATTTATTTAATATTAACAAATATATTTTTGGTTGCATATGAGACAAAAGAAAGGCCCATGGAGAAGTCAAAGAGCCACGGGGTAAAGACAAAAGAAGGATGGGATGCATTTTCCCATGAAGAGTCATCTTGGGAATTCGAAGAGTTACCAAGTGAAGACAAAAGAGAAAGGGCGCAATTTCTCATGAAGGGACACTTTGAGGAATACGAAAAGTCACCAAGATAAGGACAAAAGAGGGAAAGATGCTTTTGCTCATGAAGGGTCACCACATGACTTTTCAAAGGCAAGGATATGAAGGGTCTTACAAGTTTGGCACCATTTTCCATGAGGATTGAAGGGTCACAAAAGGGGAAGGCCAAAGGTCATTTGAAAAGCTATAAATAAAGGCTTGAGAAGCCATTTGTAATATGAGAGAAAGAGGTTGATTTGATATTGTAATATCTAGCTTAGAAGAGCAATTGTGAGAGATGAATATGATTTGTATTTGTTATATCTAGCTTAGAAGAGCAAAGGTGAGAGAGAGGAAAGAGATGTTGTAATGAACTATCATTTGTTGAGATAGCAACATTGAGAGATAGTTGTGTGGTATACACAAAGGGGTTGGTGTTCACGAATTGTTGCTGGGTTGGTGCTCGGCAAAGGGGTTGGTGCTCACGAATTGTTGCTGGGTTGGTGTTCGGCAAAGAGGTTGGTGCTCCTGTGGGTTGGTGCTCACGAATAGTTGTTGGGTCGATGCTCAGCAAAGGGGTTGGTGCTCTTGTGGGTTGGTGCTCACAAATAGTTGTTGGGTTGGTGCTCAGCAAAGGGATTGGTGATCTTGCAAGTTGGTGCTTGCGAATATTGTTTGGGTTGGTGCTCATTCATATACTTGAGATTGTTCTCCGTGGTTTTTCCCACATTGGGTTTCCACGTTATATCTGGTGTCTCTCTCTATCTTGTGTGGTGTTTATTGTTTGAGTTTTATTGCATATCTTGAATGTTTGATTAAGTGGAATTTGATTAAGGGAAAGTTTTACAAGATATATGATATATTGATTCACCCCCCTCCGCTGCCTTCCTCCCCCCTTTTCCTCCCCCCCTCTCAGTGTATCCTATGTTTAACACATTTTGCTACAATTATGCAATATTATTTTATGCTACAATTGTTGTAATTAAATTGCTTCTACATATAACACATTAAATTTTCGCAATTTAGTGCATTGGCCACCAAATTCATGATCTAGTGCAGATCATTTGTTGAGATAGCAACATTGAGAGATAGTTGTGTGGTATACACAAAGGGGTTGGTGCTCCTGTGGGTTGGTGTTCACAAATTGTTGCTGGGTTGGTGCTCGGTAAAGGGGTTGGTGCTTACGAATTGTTGCTGGGTTGGTGCTCGGCAAAGAGGTTGGTGCTCCTGTGGGTTGGTGCTTACGAATAGTTGTTGGGTCGGTGCTCAGCAAAGGGGTTGGTGCTCTTGTGGGTTGGTGCTCAGCAAAGGGATTGGTGCTCTTGCAAGTTGGTGCTTGCAAATATTGTTTGGGTTGGTGCTCATTCATATACTTGAGATTGTTCTCTGTGGTTTTTCCCACATTGGGTTTCCACGTTATATTTGGTGTCTCTCTCTATCTTGTGTGGTGTTTATTGTTTGAGTTTTATTGCATATCTTGACTGTTTGATTAAGTGGAATTTGATTAAGGGAAAGTTTTATATGATATATGATATACCGATTCACCCCCCTCCACCGCCTTCCTCCCCCCTTTTCCTCCCCCCCTCTCAGTGTATCCTGTGCTTAACACATTTTGCTACAATTATGCAATATTATTTTATGCTACAATTGTTGTAATTAAATTGCTTCTACATATAACACATTAAATTTCCGCAATTTAGTGCGTTGGCCACCAAATTCATGATCTAGTGCGGATCAGTTGCATAATTGCATGTATGAGGTGGATCAACCAAAGGTCACATAAGACAACACAAAGGCAAAGGATCTAGGCTGTTCTACATAAGGAACTGAAGATGTGACTTATTGCACATAATGGTCCCTCCGAAGAGAAACCTAGGAGGAGGGCTTGAGGGAAAATAAATGTATATACCTGCAAGTTGTGGCATTTGATCATTGTCACATTTGTGACATTCTCTCTCCTGTTTAAAAAACAATATAATTCAGCAGCTAAACAATGGCTTTAGACATGTTTATTTTCACTATAAATTTCAATGTCTTAGTTCAGGCATTCTGGTTGAGTTGTCTTAGTGCACGCTCATCTAGGGGTTTTTCTCTCTCTTCTCCGACTGATTTTAGACTAATTTCTGTGGACATGAATAGTCCGATTTGTATAAGATATAAATGCATTCATATGACATCTAGGATAACTGACCTCATAGTTCTCCTCTTGAAGACAACTAAGATATCTGCTTTCTTTCCACCCTGTGTTGTTATCATTATCTTACCATAATTCAGTAAATATAGGCATATTTTGTATCAGTGGAAAGCTCTCTAAACATACTTTTTGAAGCTCTAATTCTCATTCCATCCTTGGTATTTATCTTGTATATGTATATAATCACATTTTAAATATTTCTTGGAGGTTACATTTTTAATATGGTATCACAAGGTGACTCACTAGGTCCGTAGAGCATACTCATTGAATAAGGTGGCTATCCTTAAGAAATCTAGTTGTGTCCCTCATTTACAATTTGAAAGTCCATTTACATGTATTTATGTCTATAATTAGAATTCAATCTTTGTGGGATAGTTAAGTCATCTTTACAAAGATCAGTTTTCATGAGCAAGTATTTATTTAATGGTCTTTCTCTCACGTATGTTGGTAATAATCACAAGACAATGGGACCCACAAAGCACACAAGCACATCTATGTATTTGTTAGAATGGGGGAAGAAAGGTGAATATTAGAAAATGCATTGCTCTGGATTTTCACCCTCTACCTTATTTCCCAATGGACAGCTTTTGGTGCATGGGTTGCCTCATAAGCCACCCTTGTTTCATAATTAGTATCAATATGGGAGCAAACTAATATATTTTAGTTGGTTAAGGGTTTCATGATATTTTAAGTCCATTGTGGCAAAAATTTCATGATTGGTTCTATTAGTTTTCACACTTTATTTATTGGAACATGTACTTTATTTAAAATGCATTTGGTAGAATAGAATCTTGTAAGCATTTGTGCTGTAAATTCATAAATAGACATGGATTCAACAATTTTTTTTGGGGGGGGACAAAAAACTTCTCAAGACAGCCTCAGTGTCACAACGGTTGATTGAAAATTTTACCCTTCTCCATGACTGGGTATGTTAAATATTACATTACTGGTGTCAGTTTGTTCTCTTTGAAAACACATTTACAATTATGCGAGAGGGTGTACTACATATGCCATAAACTCTTAATTTTTTTCTTATAAGGCTTAGGCCTTTGAACCCATAAGCAATTGATCTGATCAAACGATTAAAGAGTTCTTGAGCATTACAATTTATTGAAATCCACATCATTTAAGTGTAAAGTTTTTAATATTTTAGTCTAAAACTGTTAATTGATTGTTATGCCATTTTGAAAGGGTAAGGTAGTATCATTCATTTCTTACCATATTTGAATTCTTAGAAAATGCAATAATATGTGGTCTCCCTCATAAAATATTATAATAATGTAAAGGGTTACCATTCATTAGTAAGCTTTTGGTTGGATCTCGTTTATCCCACTTGATTTCCTAAATTTTATCATGTATTTTCTGAAATTGTTGTAATGAAGAAGAGGAGAGAATGGGTTGCTCTATGTAGTGTTTAACAATAAATGTCCTGTGATTAACAGGAAAGTGCTATTCATAGGTTGGATCCTGAATTACGTCGTAGGTTGAAGTTTATTATTGAATTCAAAATGCCTGATCATGTTGTGCGAGCTCAAATGTGGAAAAAAATGATTCCTAGCAAGGTAAGCTGCACATATCTTTGGTATATGTCCTGTAAAAGACATTGTTGATTGAGCTAATGGGTTTGTTTTCATCTCCTTGCTTGTATTCCACCAAATATGATAAGTTTTATGGAATGTTTTGAAATTTTTTCCCCTTTTTCTTCATTGTCTTATGTGGCTGTTAGTCATAAAACCATCTTGAAAATGAGTTTTTCCGTTTGATAAAAATTATTGATAGCTATGAAATTTAAGGGGTGAAGTAAGACAAGTCAAGCCCAAATCAGTGTTTAATTCAAATACTATAGGTTAGATGAAATCAAGAAGACGACACCAGGGATTGAGATGGCAATAAATAAATGGTTTGAATGCAGCAATCCCCTACCTGCTACTGTACATTCTTATTTTAACTTTTATTCCAGTTTGGTTTAGAGTCTTGGAAAACTGAGTATGGATCCTTTTTTAAGTTTCCGTTATTGGTAGGTTGGAGTTCTTTTATTTTATTTTTTTAAATAATGGCCTATGATGGCTAGCTAGAATACTAAAATGACCTTATGAATACTATAGGCTACATTATTACGTGATTTTTAAAATAACTATGTATCATATCAAATTTATACAGTGGAATTGATTCTTTCCTTGTTAAGTGATTGAGATTTTAATTTGAATCTCAATCTGATTCTGAAATTTACCTTTACCAAATGATGTATTTATAGATGATTTTGCTTTAGCGTCTGTCTATATGCCATTAAAAATATTAGTCTGGTTGTGCCAAAGCACGGTAATTTTGTCAAAAGCTTGCTTGAGCTATGTGAAATCATGATAGAGTAAGCTTGTGATTCTTCAGTCTATTTTAAAGCACACTTTCATTTAACACTAATTGTCTAGAGTAAACCCATAAAGCCATTGTAGCCTACGATCCATAGTTATCAAATTCGGTTGGGTTTGCACAAAATCCTGCTAGATCTGGAATTTTTTGGCTTGCCTAGATAAATTCATATGGGTCGGCCTTATTTTTTTCAATTTTTATTTTTATTTGTATTTTTTTGGTATTTTGTGGAAAAAAAAGCCCAGAGACCATATATATTATATAATATTAACATTTTGTATTACTTTATTAATGTTTTTCATTGTATTTGTCAATTTTGCATTTTTATAAAACTATGCTCACATATATATATATATATATATATATATATATATATAGGATTGGATTTTTCTTAACTTTTTCAAGCATTTTGGATTTTCATTTTTTTTTTGCCTTTCTGAATGGATCCGAATTTCCAAACTTGGTAACTATGCCATGATCACATCTTACTAAAATAAATTGGTTAGAGTTTAGCAGTTTCAATCACACAGAACACGCCTAATCACTATTAATAACTTGATAGGAATACTTATACACATAGCTAGGTTCTATTATTTAGGACACAAGCTTATCAAATCCCGATATTCCTTCAACCCTTCCTAACTATTCTATGTAGCAAACTCCTTGGATAGATTAAGTACTAACAATCAAGGATTAACTAATATCTAATAATATATAGTTTTAATAAATTAAACCTATACTATGTTGTAATAACTAGATTCCAAACATTCCCTTGCTCCCCCCATACCTATTACATGTTGGGCCCTCAATTTTGAAGAAATTTTGGCTAAGTACTTTTTGAAGACAAGCGGCGTAGGAGAGAGACAACACAGGGGACCGTTGTGCAAAAGACCATGGCGTAGAAGAGGCAAGTCACATGGAACAAAGAAGCATGATACACAGAAAAATCGAGAATGTAGGACTCGAATATTAGCGAAAGACTTGGGAGAGGCGTAGAAAGTGGAGCCGGTTAGGGAGCGAGTCACATGAACGTTGGAAAAAAACAAGTCAAGCGCAAATCCAACATCGGCCCACAGGAAGATAGGCGCTCAGCAATGAGGATCTAGCATAGAGAGAGAATATAGGGGCAATTAGGCCCGGGTCCTTCGGAATTCATTGTAAACGGCTTGCCATGACTCATTTCTATTAATGATCGTTGGCGAGTCATCTTTTTTGTATTTACTTCTGTAATTGAATGGTCGGGGTAAACCATGTATAAATACCCCCTTGTTTTACTTAGTATCGTTGTTGAAGAGTTGTTGATCATTGTATTCCTGGAGTCATTGTAATCTTGATATAACTTATGAATGTAACGAAAGGAAGCTTGTATTGATGAAATACTTGTGTACATTTGTTCATGGTTATAATGGAGTTAATACTATTTTGTTATTAATTTGCGCCAACTTCTTTTTCTTTTGTTAGTTAAGTGATGAATGAATAGTTAAGAGTTAGACAGAGAACTAGGTATGAGTTTAGAGCTAAGTGCTTGTTTGAGTGCCCTAGCTTAGGAAAGTAGATGAATACACCTTCATACAACAAAACCAACGGGAACTGGTCTTAAGCTGTGTGCTTCGAGTGAGCGCGTAAAACCTTTTCTTGCGTGATATGCCGGCGTGTTAGCTTGTTAGAACTCTTATTTTTTTAGGCGTGCAACTAGGGAAAAGAAAGGCTAGACTAAAGGAAAAGAGCCCAACATTACATATAGTTCAAAGACTAGGAGAGAATCAACATTGTATGTGAAGTGGTACACACTTGCAGTTCATCATACTTACAAACGATATTGGGAATGGCCTCACTGTACCTGCTAACCACTGATGAACAAGGACAATCCAGATGTTCATAAAAAAACACCAAATTAGTATGAACTAAGACAAACACAACAAATCATACACTCTTGTGTGAACAAGGACACACGATTGTTCACAACAAGAAGCATCTCTACAATAGTGGAAGTGGTCCTCACTATGCTCATTCTTAGGTGGGAGTGGAGTTACTATAGATAGTGATAATTGCCTTTGATCCTCTGATCCCAATGGCCAAGAGAACCCATATCCATATATATAGAGGGGGAAGGGGCCTCACCTCGACTACTCTCCTAGTTGGATTGGGCCTCACTGAACAATTACAAAACAACTGTATTGGGATTGGGTCTTCACTACGCTTTATTAGTGGGAGCTGTCCTCATTGATTGTTTCATATGCAATAGGAGTACGGACTTTGTCATCATTGCTGCTGATAATCATCGTCTTTAGCTTTACTCTTTTTGGCTTTGGATTTTCTACTATAACTGAGCCAATCTCCAAGCCAGTAGTGAGCTTAAGTTCGACAATTACCCTCCAACCTCCTATGATCTTGGTATAGCTAGCTAGGTCAATCCTCATGGTCATATGGACAATAGACCGTTGCATGATCTGCTGCAATGGTTTCAATGTTGTTTTCCTCGGTACTTGTTTTGTTCATGAGAATGAGATTCCCCCCCCCCCCCCCCCCGCACCGCCCCCCCCCCCCTAAAATCAAAAATATTTTATGGATTTCGAGTGTCAAAAATATTTTATGGGTATCAAGGACTACCGATAATGCACCCATCTATATAAATAGGTTGTTTAGGGACACAAGTTTTATTGTACTGTTTTATGGTAAAACAATTATATTTTGCCTACTTTAAGATATCAAACAAAAACCTTTTCCCAAATAGTTCACAATGTTATTTTATGTATGTTGGCAAGGTTTTGTTAGAAACCTCCTCTCGATGAGAGAGTTATGCAATTAATTTTCTTTCTCTAGGCAAGGTTTTAATCCTAGTTACCAAATCCAGCCGGATCCAAATTTTTTGGCCGGCTCAGATAAGTTCGTATGGGTCGGCCCTGTTTTTTTTCAAAAAAATAATTTTTTTATTTTTTAAAGTTTTGTTAGAAACCATAAACATGATATAATATTAACATTTTATATTATTTTATTAATATTTTTCATCGTATTTGTCAATTTTGCATATTTTAAAACTATGCTCACATATATATCTATACATATTCCGGATCGGATTTTTTCGAACTTTTTTAAGAATTCCGGATTTCGGATTTTTTTGCCCTCCTGAACAGATCCGGATTTCCGAACTTGATAACTATGCTAAAAACACACACAATTTAATCTGGGAAACTATAAATCTTTAGACAAAATTTTCACCATCACAATCTACATTGCACAAATATGGACAATCAGGCTAAAAGGTAACCTTTTGTTTAGAAGTTGCTCAATTAATTCCCTTCCCAATCTTATCTAAGGCAAAAAAAATTAAAATTTTATAAAGATTTCATAAACTTATAAAAAATATTAAAGAAAAGCTAATTTAAATATAGATTCTTTGCCCTAAATTTGTATGTTTTTACAAATATATACTATATCATTGTAAACCATGCTATGGGCACCATACGGCTGCACAAACTTTCTTATCATACTTCCTTCTGGCAGATCATACCACAACAAATGCCTTGCTTCATGCCACAATCTGGAATTTTCTTATTCCTGCACGGTTTCTTCAGGCTTCCAATGTTTCTATTATATATTGTTGCACCAGACAGGCTGCCCACTGGCTGCTAGCACCTCCTTACAAGCTGTGCTTTTCCTGTGTCTCTTTTACACCCTCAGAGATGAGCTTCTCAAACGTTCATGCGTTTCAGCAGATTGCTGTGTTTTCTAACTTGCTTGGGCGCCAATCTTAATGCCCAATCTCTGATCCTTTCATCCTTGGACGTCCCTCAAGCACCTCTAGGTAGCATTTGCAGATTTGATTTTCAATGACCTTCTACTGAAAATGTCTCTTTGCTGGGTGCTTCAAGCAAACTGATTTCTCTATAGTGCCCTAAAACCTACCTGCCGGTAATACCTTTTACACAGTAGTGCTGTTAAAGGAAAAACAGTATATGCCTTTTCAATGGCTGTGACATCTCTCACAAAACCAGATCTCTCTCTCTTACACTAAAGACAAATCTAATCACCCTACTAATCTCTCACTCACAAAGCTATATACCATTCTAAAATTTCTCATTTTAAATTAAACTTGAAAATATTTTATTAAATTAAATACTTACATGCATAGGGGAACCAAGACAATGAAGCTGCCTCTTGGTATTTTACTAAATGACCATGAGGTTTCTTTGGTTCTCATAGGTTGCCCTAATCTCCTGCTCTTTTACCAAATGAAATAAAGTGGTCAAAGTCGAGCAATTTCATACACATAATCACACAATAATAGCACACAATATACTTGATTATCCTTCATAACTAGATAGGAATACTTAAACAAATAGTTAGGTCTATTATTTAGGACATAAGCGTAACAAATTCCGATATTTCCTCAACCCTTCCCATGTATTTTACGTAGCAAACTCCTAGGATAGATTAACTACTAACAAATAGGGATTAACTAATATTTAGTAATAAATAGGTTTAATAAATTAAACCTATATTAATTATAGTTCAAAATCTCATTCACGAGCTTTGAGTTTGAGTTTGAGTTTGAATTTGGCGAGGATATAGTCTGGTTCAAATTCACCACTAGATAAATTTCGAAAAAAAATCACCATTAATTTCGAACAATGTAATTATAAAAAAATATTTAAACAGAAAAAATAAATAATAATAATAATAATTTAAAATATTTAAACTATAAAAAATAAAAATCTTTTAAAAAACAAAGCATTAAAAAAAATACTAATTTTTTTTTTAAGAAAAATAAAATAAAGAAATAAAAAACTAAAAAAACAAAACATAAAAACCAAAAAAAAAAAAAACTTAAAAAAACTAAAACTAAAAAAAGTAACAAAACCTAAATCCTGTTGTTGTCGTTCGCTGCTCCCTGATCATTTACTCCTTTTCCCTTAGCTCAAACAACAGTCGACGACAGTTAACTCTTCCTTGCCTGCAGTCACCCCAGTCCGCCAAGTGCTGCCCAACTTTGTCACGTCTCACGTCTGCTTCTTCCTCGCCGCTCAGGGCTTCACGCACAGGGTCACTTGAACTTTGAACTTTGAAGGCACGTTTTCACTTAATAGTCTATTGAAAAGGCGAACTGTGTATTACCATTAACCTCAGAACGAGAAAACCTGATAAATTTTTTTTGTGGTTCTGCATTTTATTTTTAACTTTTAATGCATTGACTCTTTTTTTTTTTTTGGCCGAGAAACAGGGATTTCTCGGTGATTTTTGCCGAGAAATCGCAAATATTTCTCGGCGAAAATTGTTGAGAAAAATGGCTTTCTCGTCTTGAAAGAAACAACATGGTATCTCAGCTGGCCCTTGTACCACTATAAATGCCAAGAAACGGCTAGAAATTGCCGAGATTTGAAACAGAGATACTAACTATAATGTGATAACTGAAATCCTATGTTGCCAAGAAAGGAAAACGGAAATGGATTTGAAACGTGGAAATGCCGGTTTTCCAAGAACCCTTGGAAATGAAACAGCTCGGAAATATTGGCACGATTTTTTTAAACAAAAATATATATATATATATATATATATATATATATATATATATATATATATATGCGTAGTACTCATTATTAGTCCATAAAAGATTAAAAACTTGAAAAATATAGTATTCACAAAAATTAAAAACATTTAACATGCTTAAAATTAAGTTTTTAAGGTTAGTTTAGTTAGTTTTAGGGTCTCTCTTTTATTTTGAAACATTTTTTAAGTTTTGTTTTAGGGTCTCTCTTTTATTTTGAAACATTTTTTAAGTTTAGTTTTGTTTTAGGGTCTCTCTTTTATTTTGAAACATTTTTTAAGATTAAAAACTTGAAAAATATAGTATTCACAAAAATTAAAAACATTTAACATGCTTAAAATTAAGTTTTTAAGGTTAGTTTAGTTAGTTTTAGGGTCTCTCTTTTATTTTGAAACATTTTTTAAGTTTTGTTTTGGCACCGAAAATGTCCCGGAGATGCCTGGGTACTTTCCCAAAATGGCTGTGCCGTTTCCATCAAGTATCCGGCCTATGGCACGATTTTGGAGGCATTTCCAGGCCGTTTCTGTTCGCTGTTTTGCTCTAGAAACAGTTCCACTTGGAAATGCCCACTGTTTCTGTCATTTTCTGCATCTAAGCTTTCCCGACAATTACATGGCCATGAAAATAAAGGGAGAGTGGAAGTCAATTTGAAAACTTATGTCCAGCACAAGACAATCTCCTTTGCTTTCTTCATTTTGTATTTGCACGACACTTTTTTTTTCCCAGTTTTGTAATATCTGTTTAAATATCTTAACCTGCCCACTAAAAGTTCAAGAATCTATGACAAGTTTTCCTCCACGAGTCAACATTGCCCCATTCCCAAATCTAGAGCACCCTGGAAATGTATCCTCTAGAGCAATTTAGCTCAAAACTATTTGCAGTAAAAAGTAAATAACTTCTCTAGAGCAATTTAGTTCAGAATTATTTAGCTCAGGTTATGTTTATATTGTTTGTCCTTTAAGAGTTAAATTACTTTTCAGATCCTAGAGTTCTTTTTACCCTAGTAATTTTTTTTAAATGGATATACTTTGGAGCCCCAATGATTTATTTTGGCCATTTCTGGATCTTAATACAGCTTCTTTACGTAATTCTCTCTTTCACTCAATGCTTCCAAGTGGAATAAAGAACTTACCTTTGGAGATTGCTTCTTGTCAGCACTCTTGCTAGTCGTCAAGTGGTACGAAATGATACAACATATGTTCCAGCTTCCCACTATTAACACCTACTACATAATATTCAGAAAAGACAGGAATACTTTCATATGCTAAGAATGGCTGTCCAACCTTTTTATCTAATGCAGTTGAAAATCAATGAGCATGAAAGTCGAAGATGAAGAACAAGACAACTTAAAGAAAATTCCAAAGTATAAGATTCCAAATGTAGACAAGGATGTGTGGAAATCCACAAAATAATAGATCGACTGTATAGATAATAATGAGGGAGTATATGCTTTAGAAAGGAAGGATGGAATTATATCAATATCTAGGAATGATGAAAACAGATCCATGGGACTTCAGGGTATATCATTCACAGGTAGTGGTAAAGAAAATAAATAAGGTATTTACTAAAATAAATAAAATAACTAACTAAATAAGGTGTTTATAAAAAATATGGCATTTACCTAATGCATCTTTCACTTGACAAGAAATTAAGTAGATAAGGTGTATACCAAAAAATTGTAAACCTTTTTCGATAAAGGGATTGGTGGAACCAAGTCCAATGCAACTAATTTAGGGTTGTAAGTTCCTATTTTGTACTTGGGCAATAATCTTGTAGTAAACCAAGAGTTTGTATTAAATTGGTTACAACCATAGATAAAGTAATGTTAGGGTAAGAGTCAATTGTTTATGTTTGGCAAAGAACAAAGTTGTCTTAGTTATGGTTTTTGTTTGGCAATGTATGGACCACTTTTAATCTTTAGTTAAGACTTGGTTGGTTTAGTGGTTGGTGATTGCAACCACCATAGGCCACGGGCTGAAATGTCTTTATGGTCAAGTCTTGGAAAGAGACAAAGAGCTCTCATGTGCATTTCACTTAGAATTTTCACCGACATGAGATGTACATCGCTTTTATATGAATACGAGTGTAGTTCCAAATATCTATGTTGTTCCTTAATTTTGCATTGATTATTTATTATAATACAATTGCTATGTTATCATGTATATTCTCATTAGGCAACTTACATTTTTGGTAGAATTGCCTATACGACCCAAGTTAGGTAAGGTGATGTATGTTGAGGAATATATGTTTGATAAAGAGTTGAAGGATGAAAAATACCTTGTATAGATAGAGAGCTTGAGTGCATGGGAAATTCATAGAATTGAAGGACAGTCAAGACTGGTATGTGTTGTGGCCAAAGAGAAGAGAGTGGTCAATGAGCAAAAGAGGAACATGACATTGAAAATTCAAGGGGAACATTTAGGAGTAGAAGACCCATACAACTAGAAAAATATAGAGCCTAGAAAGAGAATTTGTAGTTCGTCAAGAAGACTTTTGAAATTAGCTATTTAATGATCTATCAAGCATGAAGTCGTCGGAATCTCAAATTCCATCTTAAAGTCATTATGGATCAGAGATTTTGAGCAAATGAGAGTGAAGAACAAGCACGTCCAAGGCCTACTAGGAGGCAAAGATCCAAGCTACAAGGGGGTTGAGTAAAAGGAGTGGGTGACAATGCCTCTAGCGGTGCTCGTAAGGAGACTCCGGAACAAGAGCGTCAAACACTAGTCTCTTAGAAGAAAAGCATCTTGTTGTCTAAGGACTACTAAGGAGAAGGCAAGAGTGCCTAGATTGCTATCATACAATGTTGGAAAGTGAATTCATCAGGATTGCAAGTGTCTTGTAGATAGAGGGAGTTAAGGGTGATGGCGCCACCAATGTTGATTGGGAGTTGTAGTCGAGGCACGTGCCAGATTCTATTGGAAGAGGAGATCATTGTTTGGACAAGATTGTTAACTGTTGTATTCTCGAGTCCCATTGACCTACTTTTGGGCATTTGCGGATATTAATATAAAAAAAAGTTCTTTCTAAGAGAAAGCAAGACATATGAGAAAAAGGACAACGCTACATCCAATGTGGACAGACATGAAATTACAAGTACACAAGCGAGCACTTGAGTGAGCAATAATAAAGAATGTTTAACCTAGGAAAAGTATATAAGAAAAGTGATATTCCTAGACTCTTGTCATGGAAGTTGAAGTTTTGGTTGCGAGGTAGATACTTCAACTTAGTCCAAACCTCAATATGATGTTGAAACATGAAATGAAAGACCCAAGTACAAAATGCAGACTGAGATGAGGATGCTACTCTAAAGAGGGACGAAGAAGCCTTACCACTACCTCTTAAAAGGATGCCCCAGGTGTAGTTTCTTTCTATTTTCTATACAATCTAGTTATCTTTGCCACGTGGTTGGAGATTGATGATATTTTAGTTTTTAAAAATTGAGAGGCAAAGAAAAGGTCTACCAACTTGAGAATCATCCACAATTGATAGAGCTAAGTTTTGACTTTCGGTTTATTGAAGACACTAATGCAAATTTAAATGTAAAAAAATAGCAAGGACAAACATAAGAAAAAATAAATTAGTTGGCAAGGTGGCACAAAAAAATTGATGACACACAAATGAGGACAAATTGTAGTTGGTGAAGGGCACAATTTCCAAAGTTGTTGTATATGCCTTTCACATTGCCATACAAATAAGTTGGGTGGCATGTGGTAGATTAGTCACATAACAAGTCAGTTGTCGTACAACTGACATTAGCTGGTTGTGTGTAAATAGGTTGTTAATGAGCATGTTGTGTTTGTGGGCTATATGTTAGCTTGTGTATGCCAATAGGCTGTATGTCATCCTGTCACACATGTTGTACATAGCAAATGTCGTTCAAGTATATCGTATGGTTTTTGAGGAGGGTACTTTTAAAAGAAGTTTTGTATTATTATTTGCATGGTTTTTGAGATTGAATATTATTAAGGGTTTCAACCAAAGAATTCTTTATTAGACCAAGATATGAATTTCATATTTTATTCTCTTCCAGTTCATCAAGAGTTGAATTTTAGAATCTATTCTTTGCGAATTGACTAAGAGTTGAATTTCAAAATCTATTCTTTGCTAGTTGTGCAAGAGTTTAACTTCAAAAAATATTCCCTGCTCTTTAACCAAGAGTTGAATTTCAAAAATTGTTCTTCACCAATCTATGGAGAGTTGGTTGTATTTGCCTCAACTTCCAAAAGAATTTCAAAGTTAATTGAGGGTTTGCCAAAAGTTTCATCGTCTTCACTAGAACCACCGAAGAGAGGAAGACAACAACTATGAAGCAAAGAGGATTGTAGAAGTCAAGCACCACCAAGCGAAGAGATTGTATAATTCAAGAACTAGAAAACGAAGAGGATTGTATATATCGGGGATTGCTAGAAGGCAACCATCGGTTGGAAGGGACTCATATGATGGAAGAGTTGTTCGACAAAGGAATTTTGGTTTGTGTTGTATGGTGGAGATGTTGGTTGACAACGGAAATTTGGCCAAATAGAATTATCACATGGACTTCTCCCAAATAGAATTTGATTTAAAAGTTTAGTTTGGCGAGATTTTTTCCAAAAAGAAGCAATTAGGGTTATTTCATTGTGGATGACTTTTGAATCACGTGCTATTGAATTACCATATGTGACAGTGGGTGCTATACTTTCCCATGCTCAAATATTTTTTTTGAATGTTGAGAAGGATGTTGACCAGTTTTATAAGGGAGAAGATGTAGGTGGATTTTTGTACTGAATCAATATTTTGTAGTAGGGTTGAGGTCATTATTGTGGTTCCTTATGTGCAGGAGTAGGGGGCTGTAGAGTCTTCTATTAGGTGATGAGTTTGTGGACTCCAGTATTGTGCCCTACTACATAGCATCATTGTCAAGAGCTGTCTACTCTCTGTTGCCTATTCCCCTTGCCCCTACGCTTGCTTTTTGAGTGGTGTGAGTAGAGGCCTCAAGATACGTCGGCATGTTATTTATACAATGAATGAGTGAGGAAGTCAAGTGTTTGCATAGTGAGCAAGTGAAAAGTGAGCAACAACGTCCTCCACAGAGTGAAAGCGGACAATAGTGAGCTAGTGAGTGTTGGGTCTAGTCCATTCATGGAGAGCATGGGCCCTAAGAAGGTGTGTTTCTCACACCTCAACACCATAGGAGTGGTTCAAGTATGTAGTGGTGGATTTCTCACCCCAAGAAGGAGAAATGGGGAGAGAAAAAAGGCACACTACAGCTATGACAAGAAAAAGATAGGATATGAAAAGGAGATCCATATCATGCTCATGAGGCATGGTAACATCATTCTAGAAATGTTGCTAAACACTAAAGTTTTTTCTAACATGATTGCCTCATGTGTAGGGCCAATAAGGGAACCGGTTGCAATAGACATAAAAGGTGCAAGGCATTTTATGATTTTCAAATATGAGCAACCAATTGGGCATGTTAGACGCCACCCATCTTCATGGGGGAGGAGCTTGATGAATTCAGAAAGCTATGAGGTAGAGAAAGAGGAGATTGTGATGAAGGTTGGGTCTCATTGGCACACAGAAAATTCTGAGTTTGATTTATTGTATTCGTTGTCCAAACTCTTCACAAAAATCAGAAATTTTGACACATTACAGCCATGGGCAAATTCTGAAATTATTGATGCAAAGTCTGAAATTGTTGCCACCAAAAATTCTGAGTTGAGCAATCTTCTACAGTCCCTTCAATGGAGCTATATGACTGATTTTATGACATACTTCCAACTGCTCCCAAATTGATGTCTTTTTGGATCACGACTTACACAATAAGAAGGTGCGTATGTAAGTATGAAACAACATTATATTCCATTACGTTGGGAGCACTCTTTTGATGTCTATTTGATAGCCTACTTGCATATAAGTCATGACGAGGGACAGTCGTGGTTGGATTTCATTTTGCATATATTGAAGACTTTTCAAAAGGAGTTTCACATGGTAGGGCATGTTCAAGGTATGTTGGAAGCATTTCACTTGTATTCTTTGCATACTCAAGAAGCTTCATATTGGCATGAAGAAATTCATAAGGTTTGTGGGAGCCTAGAACAATCAGAAAATAGTGAGGGAAGTGTAGATGAAAATTCTGATTTTTACCATTATAGAAAATCAGATATAAGTGTGCATATACAGCAGCCTTTGGAGGGGAGGAATATGAAATTTTTTGACATTTTCCAGCACATATAAGGATGGACAAATGCAAGTACAAATTCTAAGTTCGGTGTCCAAAAAAATCAGAATTAGATGGCCATCTACAGCTGTCTTTTGACGTAAGGAATTCTGAATTTTGTGGCATGTTACAGCTTGTAGATAGGGGAAAGATTGCATATGTTAATTTTGGACCTTGTCATGAAGAAAATTCGGAAATAAGCATGTACATACAACAGTGTCATAAATGTGAGAAGTCTGATTTTTTTGACATATTCCAGCCCCTAGCACGTTCTGAAAATGCTCATAGTTGGGAATTCCTCATGCATGACAAAAGATGGGAGAGCGTAAGAAAGGTGCAGCACCCTCTCATTGTTGAAGGGAATGTTTTGTTCGACTTACAATGTATTCTTTATATGCACAAAGATATCAATAAAGGGAAACCAATGAGAGGATACATGGCACACATAAAAAGGTTCATACAAGGAGGTTTGCATCTATATGACATTCCTATCCAAGGTTTGATTCAAGAGAAGTTTGTTGTTTCTTTTCTCCAAACTTGGGTGAGTTTTTGGAGCACTTGCAAGGCTGGAAGGTCTAACTACAGTCCTCTAATCATCAAGTTCAGATTTCAGTATGAAGAAAAGTGTGCATATACCAATTTCAAATGTAGTCAACATGAAAAATCAGGGATATACATGCATGAACAACTATATTTGATGAGTGTTTGGTAGCTATTGAGAAGTTTTTGGAGTGTCTCATGCATGCATGGGATGATTGACAAGGAGCAGCCTTTTGGAAGATACATGGGTTGCACAAAGATGACTGTATATGGAGAGTGGTATGTCTTTGAGGCCTCACATCATGATAGGTAGCTTACTGATTTCTTTTTGCATGATTGGAACATTGTAGCATGGCATTTGGGAGGTCATTACCCTCGGGGCAGCAAGGTAATCAATTTCTATTATGTTTTTTATTCCAATTTTTGGCCACATATCACTTCTTTGGAGTATATAAGGGAAAGGAGCTTCCTCATCCACCACTTGGTATTGAAAGGGATGATTGATTGGAAACATGTGGAGCCTTTGGAAGGCTATGATGACACTTCTAGCACTTGGGGGCAGCCCCCAAAGTACAAGTACAGTAGTATGAAGAGGCCAATTGAGGGTTCTTTCCGTGGGAAAAAATTTCAAATGGACATTGCATCATAAGGTATGTTGGGACACCTCTCTGGATATTGCAATTGCTTGAGGACAAGCAATTTTGGGTGGGAAGGATTGTAATGTCCCCATTTTTTAAAGATCCTTGTAGGACCCTTAGCCCATTTTTGTTTCCAATGGCTAAGGGTAGAAGAAGGTTTTGGGACATGGTGGACCACTTGTGAAGAGTTACTAATGAAAAAGGTACTTTATATTTCTAATTTTGAGTTATGTTTTGAGAAAAAATGTTTTATGTATATTTCACTTAAGTGGGGGAGTTTTGGGTCTTGGCTTATAAGACTTAAGTTGATTTTTAAGTTAACCCTCTCTTGATATTTTGGAGCGTTACACTTAGAGGGTATTTAAGGAGGAGGATTCATTTAAAGAGGATGCGTATATGATTATTGGCTTTGGTTATCAAGTATGTCAAGCTTGGATATTGGAGGTAGATGCTTGAAGAATGTTCCCCTTCAAGTTCGACTAAATGTTCTACAAATGGTGTCTATCAACACCACCTATTGATTTGGAAATTGTGTTCAATTCTTTTCAAGATTATTTTGAATTTGCATCTAATATTTCAGCTTGTGGCGTTTGGATTGGGAGACTTGGGCGAACTTGTTGGAGGGTTAGCACGTGTGGCAAATTTCTTGGGAAGGAAGGTTGTTGACTGCCACTTGGATGACTTGCTTGGTGGTGTGAGAAATCATCTTCGGAAGGCTTATTTATGGTGGAAACCCTCTCCTAGTGTTGCAGTAATTTTATGAATAATTTCTTTGGTGGAGCGAATTGTTTTGAGGTAGGTTTGCATATTTTTGGGACTAATCTATGCATAGAAAATATCCAGTAATTGTTTGCTTAATTTTGCAAGAAAGACTAGGGTTTTCAGAATTTTGGGGCATCATTTGGGGTCTTTTAGTGGCTGAAAATTTCTGATTTTTATTTCAATTGAAGGAGCATATTTTTATCTTCAGTTCAAGCTATTATTTGCTCAGAAATTTCAAGTATCTTGCAAGTTATTGAATTTATAAGTTTCAGCTGTATTTTCGCCATATAAATTCAGAAATTCATTTTTTGCCAAATGCGATTGGAGAAATAAATTAATTGTATTTTTCCCTACGTTCCTACAAAGTTTCATAATTTTTGGAGGTGTTTTAAGGGCTGAAATCACCATAAAACCCCATTCATATAGGGTTTGGGTGATTTGTGATTTGTGGAATTGTTGATTTATATTTCAATATTCAGTTTATGTGTCATTTGGATCAGGGTTTAAAGGATATTACTGTTTTTTTGCCTTTGTTCCAACATGACAAACCTTCAAAGATTCTAAGAAAGGGAAATATAAAGACCATGAATCAAGCAATAGCACCAGTGATGAAGAAAATGAGGCCTTATTTGTCAGAAAGCTTAAAAAGGGATCCAGCAAATACAATAGTAAGCTATCTTTCAAGTGTTTCAATTGTGGTAAAATAGGTCACTTTGCTACTAAATGTCCACATAAGGATGATAGCAATGATGAGGAAAATCATAATGAGGAAATAAATAAAAAGGAAAGCAAACCTAAGCACAAGAAAATTCTCTATTCTAAAAAGGATAGTAGCTCAACTGAGAAGAGTGCTGAGAGAATTTCAGGTAGTGACAAAGAAGAAACTTTGTTCATGGCCAGAGAAATAACGAATGATGCCTCTACAATGAAGACACCTTAAAAGAGGAGGAAGATGTCGAGGATGAAGGAGATGTAAATCTTGAAGAACTCATATGTGCTTTAGGTTAGATAAAAGTTCTTAAGAAGAAGAATCTGAAACAAAGATTACAGATCCAAAAATACGAAGAAGAAAATCATGGCCTAAAAACGGAAATGTCTCATAACCTTGAAGAATCAGAAAAGGTCATCATTAGTCTAAAGACTAAAATAGAAGAAGCCAAGAAGACAGAGGAGGAAGTAAGAGTCCAGCTTAAGGCAAAAGAAGACCACATTGCCAAGTTAGAATCAGAGGTTGATTTCTTAAAGAAGGAATTGGAGAAGACATGTGCTAAATTGAAAAACAATTTAAAGTTTGAAAAAAGCATCAAAGTACTGGATGAGATTCTAAATTGCCAAAGTTCATCATGCATCAAGCTTGGTCTTGGCTATGAAGGAAACCAAAAGATCATTAAAGAAGGTCAGAATTCAAAAACTATAGAACCACCAAAGAAAGTAGAAGCAGAGAAGCCCAAGAGCTATGCAGATGTACTCAAGGGGTTTGTGAATGGTGGAAGTGACAAGAAGAAAGAGCTTGACATTGCTCCAAAAAATAACAAGGACAAATTCAGAAAATCATTTCCTCTGAGGCAGACACATACGACCAGGTTTCAGAGTTCCTTTTATGATTATTGTTATTTTTGTTATCATTTTGGTCATAAAGCAAGAGATTGTAGGGCACAAGCAAGAAATGATTTTGTATGGAACAATAACAAAAGTTCTTATGGGTCTTCAAATAGAAACTGCAATCCATTTGCTACTTTAGTAGATTACAATGTCAGATGCTATAAATGCAACAACTTTGGACATACAACACACTTCTGTAGAAGTGGTTTTATGAAACCTCTAGGCAGAATAAGAAAGTGGAAGCCATGAGTAAGCAAAAGGAAGAAACTTCAAAAGTATGGAAAAAGAAGCAGGAGCAAGAAAATAAGGAGAGACCTATGCTTGTGCAAACTGCATTTCATGCACAAGAAGTATCACTAAGCTCATAAGAAGAAGCACCAATTCAAGGGGAGCTAATCACTGTATTATCTTTCAGCTCTGTAGATTCTTGGGTGATATGCATTCAGAAGTCAAAGAGAAAGATCAACTAATGAATATTCTTTGTGAGAGTGATGATGCGAGTGATGGTATTGTTTTTATAAACAAGTCAGAGAAGCAGGAATAGAGCAGAATGAAATTAGTTAGGGTGCAGAACAACTTACAACTGGTATGGGCCAACGTCAAGTGCAGATTGCAGAAGGTAGCTCAAATCCAGCAAGTGATCAAGCTAGGAATGTTAATGAGTATATGGAGCATGATATGCAGATAGAAAGGGAAGTGGAAAAGAGGAGTTACCACTTGAGCAGCTAGAGATAATCTAGATGGATGTAGATGATATCAAAAAGCCCATATTTGATCAAATTCAAGGAGAGCAAATGAGAAAAGAAGTCCTTATGCAAAAGGATAGGGAAGAGCAAAAAGATATGGATGTTTCTCATGATTTATTTGTGGATGGAAGTGTAATGAACATCCCTTGGCCATTGATGTCAAAGGGAGAGAATTAACGAAAGGGGGAGCAAAGCAGGAGAACTACAGCAAGGGAGAGTTTCTCTACAGATTTGCCATCAATGACAGAGGAGGAGATTGTTGAAATATTGTCACTGATGTCAAAGGAATTGGAATTGGAATTAATGTCGACAGAAATGTCAACGGAAATGTTGACGGTCACATCTTTTGGTGAAGAGGTGCCTCTTGGATGGGACTCCTTTGTGAAGAGTCTTTGAAGGCTATATAAGGCGGATAGACGGTTGAGAAAGATATGGAAGTTGAAGTGTAAGATATGTGAAGATTAATAAAGAAAAGGAAGCAAGTGTGTGGAGAATAAAAAGATATATCATACAAACACATGTAGATTAGAAGAATGGTATCAATTCATTTTATCATTCAAGCATAAGCAGATTTTTGTGGAGAAGAGAAAATTGAATTTGCCATCATTCGTTGATGAAGCAACAATAGTAAGGTGGAAGATTGTTTCAGTAGAGGTCGGTGCTTCAAAAAGAAGAGATTGGTGTCTCTTGCTAAGTTGGTGCTTAGCAGTGGGGTTTGGTGTCCCCAGTAGGTTGGTGCCTACGACTTTTGTAAAAAGATTATTATTATACGGCTGGATTTGGATGGTAGTTCCAAGCAGCTATTCATTTGTGGTTTTTCCCTGAAAGGGTTTCCACGTAAATCTGGTGTCAATCTATGTCATGTTTATGTGAATGCTTTGATTCTGGATATTAAGTTTCATCAAGTAAAAGATAAGATTATATTGATTCACTTTGCGCCGCCCTTGCCACCCCCACCCTCTCAACATAAGCATGTGCTTAACACTAAAATGGTGTTTTGGACATTTTGGGAGCATCCAAGGTCATTCAAAGGCAAACAAATAGTCAATCTATAGGTTTTCAAACATTTCCGATTAAATGGTGGCATTATCATTGACCCATAGTGAACAAAAATCAAAGTTGTAAGGACCGCATAAGAAAATGGAAGGCAATATAGGGCCCAACACAAGGTTATACGTGCCAATAAGAGCTTAATCTAAGCCAATGATCCAAAAGCACATAAACACGCTAATGCCATAACAATAACTAGTCATGTACCAAGGTTAGGTGTCTATAGTGCCTTGCAATCCCAACCAAAGGAGAGAATGGGTGAACCGTGAAACCAATGCAGCAGATAAGATTGTTTCTACCTTGACTGATTGAGGGCAAACAAATACTCATAACATTGTGCATGAAGTAGTCTAAATATTTGGCTTGAAACTATGGTGACCTACACTAGACCAACCTACAAAGTCCATGAGGAAGTTGTTGATATTGGGTCAGGTATGGCTTTTGATCAATCCAAGTTTTGGGCAACTCAGAAGTCACATGCAATTGTTCTAATCAATCAAGGTAGGAAATTGAATATGATTTTCAATAAATTTGTTCTAGATGTTATTCGAAATGATTTAAGCAGAGTTTGCTGGAGACTGTGAAGGATGATGAGGAGATAGGGCTGGGCCAGCCATTCACACTTCAATTATCCCATGCAAACTGATAATGCCGGTTGGGAGACCCATTTTTAAATCAGTTTGTGGAGCTTTTCTGTTTTAATTCATGGTGGATATATACAATTATTTATAATTTTATCCTATATTTCAACCATGAATTGGCAATTTTTGTATGGGAAAGGGGGGAGTTTTCCAGATCTGTCGAAGCTGTCATGTTACAATCCTGATTGAATATTACGAATGGCAGCTAGGGCATGAGTACCAACTCAGAACTCTTCTGTGGATTTTGAGGATGGAAGTCTAACTCAGTTTCTTTAGAGGGAGCTGAGTAATGGAAGTTTCAGCCCACATTTAGCTGTCATAGGTCTGATGTGTTTGTCAGAAAAATATGATTATGTTCTGTTTAGAAGATGGCCTGTTGCTTTTGTATAGGAATAAGTTGGGTTATTGTAAACTTGTTACCATATGATGATGTGAGAATGCTCTGATTGTTATGATAAAAACTCTTTTGTTATTGGTCTCATGGTTGTGTATGATGTCATCTGAATATTTTCAATAAATACAGGGCTGTAAATTCATTAATTACAGACATATCTACCATTGGCAGTCACATATGCGGCTTTAATTTTATTTTTTATATTTAAAGTTAGGTACTGCTACCCTTTATTTGATTGTTTTTTCACCTATCAAAGAAAAAATGTATACCTAACGAAGGAAGTAATCTAAAATTAGAAGAATACATGGCATTAGTTAAAAGACCAGACTTTTTGATATAGAACAAATGAAATGTACTGATGTTGTAGAAGATAGGAATGACAGGACAATGAGTAGAAGAAACTCCAACCCTCCTGCCCCCCAACTCTTCATTGGTAGAGGGAGTGAATATAAGTGCTATAGGACTATATCGAGTAGCCAATCTTAGACACTTTTGATAATACTGCAATTTTTTACGTGAATCATAATGATTTTTATATGCTACTAAATATTTATAAGTTTTGGGCATACTTTAATTTTTTGTGATTATCAGTGAATTAATCGTAAAGTACAAGTACATGCAGATAATTTTCGCCAATCATAACCACCAACCCATATAATTATGCATTGTTGTATGTCCATTGGGAAAGGGACCATTCCCTTCATAATTTGGGCCTGTATTCAAAGAATGATCAGTGTATACTGTGAGCAATAAAACATGCTACTCTTAGTTATGTCCATTGTGCATTGTAATGTTAATTGGTTGTGATAATTTATGACAATGTAATTATGAATATGCAATTTCCTTCAATTTGTGAAGTTCCCCTATGTTTTGGCATTGTTCCCCACTGAGAACTGGAATGCCAAATCCGAATTATCTGTGGTGACAACCACCTTTGTTGGGATTTAGATAAAAGATCAGTGAAAGCATACAGTCGAAATGCCAATAGGAGGAAACATGCAGACAAAAGAATACGTCAAATTATTTGATAAGATAGGCCTAAATGTTTGTCTTTGTTGTTAAATGATGAAATGATTTGGAATCACAGTCTTCTTGGATGGAAGATTGCTGAGTGTGAAGTAAACGACATAAAGAATGGTCCACTTGCTTCAAACTTTGCCCTACTGTAGAATCTGTCACTCCAAGATTATATAGCTCGAGAAACTGAGGAGACTAGCATCGTTGCTCAAGATATTGCAATCAAATTGTTTTGGAACTCATAGGTAGGAAGGTTTAGCTCTTTTCTTCCTTGATCGCTTCTCGACATGTTTTTGCATTTTTTTTTTATTTGTTGAATTCCCCTTATGGGGGTCCTTCAGCTTAGATGCCACAACTGAGGGGTATCTCTTCTGTCAAATTCATCATCTAGGACTTGCACCTAGCCTCATCCATTGGGGTACACCAAACCCAATTTGTTTGCCCAATTTCAATACTCAATATTTGTACATTTTTAGCATGTAACATGTCCCTTGGGGATTTGAACATAGGGCTCCACTTTGAGAGCCTCGATGATTTAGCACTTGAGCTCGTCCCACTTGACTATATGTTTTTCCAAATACAAGAATGTAAAATTCCATAATTAGAAGAAGGAAATAAATTACAAAAAGAAAAACAAAAGAAACAAAGAAAGTTCTAGCAATTCATGTTAATCGGTATTCTTATTAGGAATCTATAACAAGGAAAAACAACCTCCAAAAAGAGTCTCTCTTGTAAGATAAGAAACAATAGACATGCAACAACGTATGTAGAAAATTGGAGTGCAACTGATGTGGACAAAAATTTGAATGGTTCACCATACATAATCAATGACTTTGCTAGATGATTTGCATGATTAGAAGAACATCTTTGGAAGCACAGCCAAGAGGCCACGATACCACACAAACAACCAATGGACAAAAGGAGGAAAAAAGGACCCCATTACAAAGCATTAAATGTCCGCAGGGCCCGTGCAGAACAACCAAAAATTACATAAAAAAAAATCAGTGTCTATTATGGACTGCCCCACCTATACGTGCACCCAACAACAATGTACAAGGCCAATGACTATAGCACCTACCCTTGCACTCAGCATGAGTCAGTAAGAAAAACAAATTAGGTCTGGTATAAGTGGAGACCAACACCAAACCACATCTGTGGACAGGCGCCGCTTCATGCTCATCACCCAAAGGGATGACTAATTTGGATTCCATTCAATTTCGTCTTATCAGCCAACTAAGTCAAGATAACAAATAGAATCACACGTATGATTTATTTTATTCAGGCATCATCCTTTTAAATTCATGATAATTCAATTGATTTGGCTATCTAATTTTCTATGCATCATTTTTTGTCATGGTTCACAAGAATTTTAATTGCTCATCACCCAAAGGGATGACTAATTTGGATTCCATTCAATTTCATCTTTTCAGCCAACTAAATCAAGATAACAAATAGAATCACGCGTATAATTTATTTTACTCAGGCATCATCCTTTTCAATTCATGATTATTCAATTGATTTGGCTATCTAATTTTCTATGCATCATTTGTTGTCATGGTTCACAAGAATTTTAATTGCTCATCACCCAAAGGGATGACTAATTTGGATTCCATTCAATTTTGTCTTATCAGCCAACTAAGTCAAGATAACAAATAGAATCACACGTATAATTTATTTTATTCAGGCACCATCCTTTTCAATTCATGATAATTCAATTGATTTGGCTATCGAGTTTTCTATGCATCATTTGTTGTCATGGTTCACAAGAAGTTCAATTGCTCACTTACAGCGGTTCCTTTTGGGTCTTACTACACTCATTTGTTACACCCTCTAGAATGGGTCTTACTCCATTTGTGAATTACAACCAATAAACGGGTCTTACTCTTCTTGTAGCCCTTGTATAGGTCTTACCCTAATTATGAAAGATAATGGCACGAGAATTGCCCCACATGGCTTGTACTCCATTTGAGGGTTACACCCAATAGTTTGAGCCAGATTTCATTGAAGGGTTACCCAAAAATGCGAGTCTTTTTTGTATTAGTACAGGTTTTACACTAATCATGGATTATGCCTAGTATTATGGTTTGACTTTGTACCCCTGTGAGGAACCTTCTGCACAGATTTATAAACTACAGAAAATAATTAAACAATAAAATAAACTTTAGTAAATAACTCAAAATAACCTTTAGATCGTAGGCCACTTTGAGGGGGCAACCTCCTTTGAGCAAAACTCAATACAATAATATTCATGGATGTCTTCATTGGGCCTCAACACTTACTTAAATACTAAATCTATTCTAACAACTACTACTTCCCGTGTATATGTGATAATTCAAATATACTAAAGGGACGACTTACAAAGCATATGTGTCCATAGCGACTAATACACTAATAATGCAAAGAGAAGGGTAGGACATGGGTTCCTAACAACCCCTCTCATGGGACTCATGGGCTACACCCAATAGTACAACCCAATTTTTACTACTTAACCATATTTTACTTGAAACAAATTCAGCAATTATAAAATTCAGAGTAAAGTACAAAGTAAAAAATAAAATGTTCAGATTGAACGCACCTCTTGAAAGAATTAGCTGGACAATCAAGATACCTTAGTCAAAGTGAAAAATCAGACATACATCAGTCAAACAGATTCTACAAAAATGTCAAATCCAACTCAATTTCTTGTCAAACTCTTCTTCAACAGGTCAAACGCAGCTGAACTAATCCTCATAAATTGTTTTTGCAGTTAAAACAGCAGTCAAGATACGAATTTGCTCAATGCCAAATGCTGTTCAATGTTGCTGGAAAGTCAAATTTAATGGTAGATCTGGTCAATATAGAAATTCAGTCAATTTGCTGGTCCACAAGTATATGCCCTTTTCTCAAATTTTGTTTTGGGAACTTAGCATTTGAGTAAATTGGTAAAAATCGGGTCACTGATTGATCTATAAATAGTAATTAATGCAAGTCAATAATGGCAGTATCAATTTTGTCGGCCTAGTCAAGTATGTTTAATTGAGAAAAAATCAGACAATTCCCTATTGGTGGATCTGAAAAGGGAAAACTGGGATGAATTATCGTAAATTATATGAGTATAATGACAATGCCATAACTGATCAAATGGTACCATTAATGATTTAATTATATTATAGCGATATAATCTCTCTTTTTTTTTGTCTTCTCAGTTGGAAGTTCTCAAATTTGCCTTCCATCATTTTGGAGATATAGTGAATAAATTCATGGTTGAGGGAAGGCTTATTTTAGGTTGTAACAATCACCTATCGATAAGAAAATCCAAGCTATTGGAGAGAGCCTAAAGGCCCTCCCCCTTTGCTTCCTACCTCTCCTCCATCAAGGGAGTCCTTCCCCCTTCTCAATCTATCAATTAAGAGCCTAAATGTCGTATGGTGGGGAAGGCTCTTTGTCGGGGGAGTCCCTCTCGCTCCTCACTGCCCGCCCCCCTCACTTGATGGGGGAGAGTGTAAAGGTCTTTACACCAGGCAAGTGGTGACTATAGAAAGTCTCCCTTGTCCTAACATCGGATGAATGCTTCCCTATCACTCAAACCTCAAATATATTGATCAAAACCCTCCCCGATGAAGCCAACACCAAGTGGTATGGACTGGTGGCATCACCAACACCAACTATGATCTGGACTATAAGGTCGAGGGGAGAGCACTTGATCAACAATTTCTAAAACATGGGGTTGAGGCTAAGCAATAAAACAATGATGTAGAGTAGAATAATAGTCTTGGAATGAAATGAATACGAGGAATCTTAGTTGATTGAGGATGAGTAAGGTGATGAATTAAGCCCCTTAATACTTGGGAAACTCCACAAGTTGAGCTGTAAGAAGATTACTAGGAGGAAATTTTGAAATGTTGTCCAAAGATTCGGTAGAAGGCTGCAAGGGGAACGTGGTCACCAACACTAACAAAAGGAATCCCAATAGGGACACATCCTACAACTAAAAGTTAAGAGCATTGCAGAATAAAGACATTCTGAAGATGGAAGGCATAAGTGAAAAAGTTGAGAATGAATTTTTGGAAGCAGTAAAACAATGATGTAGAGTAGAATAATAGGCTTGGAACATAAATGAATACAAGGAATCCTAGTTGATTGAGGATGAGAAAGTTGTTGAATTAAGTCCCTTAATACTTCAGAAACTCCATGAGTTGAGCCATAAGAAGATTATTAGGAGTGATTTTTTAAATGTTGTCCAAAGCTTTGGTAGAGGCTACAAGGGGAACATGATCACAAGCACTAACAGGGGAATCCCAATAGGGACACATCCTACAACCAAAGGATAAGAGCATTTCAGAACAAAGAACAATTAGAATATGGCTAGCATAAAGTAAACAAGTTGAGAATGAAATTTTGGAACTGGTATAGTTACCCCCTAGTGGTTAACAAGATGGCCAATCCAACCCCAACCCCACCCAAAGATAGACAAAAGATCCCTACCTTCAATGGAAATGAAAATACAATATTTACAAATATTTTAATATCTTTTAGATAATTATGTCGAGATGCACATTTTACACCCCACATCAACTTAGACTTTTGATGTATGTGGGTGGATGGATGTGTGGGGAATATTGACAACCAATGATTTTATAGATATGTAACTTAATAATAATATTAAAAAAAGACATATAACACATGCATTCGACATTATAAATCAAACTTTTCCAAAAAGGTAGGACATTGAAAAGTTATGAAAACTTCAATTTATAACGTCGACTACATTTGTATCTATTATATTTATATATAATAAATAATCACTATATATAAATATAAACTAACATATATCCATTTTAATATGGAGATGGTTTCGCTAAAACGTATCCAAAAGACTGGAGGTATCAATCCCACCATAGTGTAAGCACATAGGGATTGACACATAGAATCATTTAGACACCGTTAGGGGCATATCATATCCATATTAAGATGGATATGTTCTATATTTTGGATAATAAATGGATAGTTGGATGAAAGGTATTGGCTACAAACCTTTCCCTACCACTTTGTGAGATTTTGCAAATGATTGGTGGAAGGAATTTCATAGAAAACATTTCAAAACGGTGGCAATTTTGTGAGAAGAATTGGAAAAGGAATTCTAGTTGTTGAGAGGTAATAATGATATTATGGATGAAACTTACATTCCCAAGCAAGAAAAAGGCATGATTGTGAGAATGTACAACAAAAGACTAAGGACCTTGATACACAAGCAACAAACCTGATCCAGATTGATTGGCAAACTAGTGGACAACATGCTAAAATGTTGGAACCTAGATGAGTTATAGGTGGAAGCAATTAATTACAAAAGTTGAAACTAAATGATCCATGAATGAATGGAAATAGAATTATACACAGGGAACAATATTTAAAGAAAGGAATTAACTTCTGTATTGATTTGAGAGGTTTGTATCATAGTTCAAAATTTCGGTGATATCTCGACGAATCTTGCAAGATGGCTACAAACCGAGAAATGATAGTGTTTATCGTGAGACAAGATCCTTCCATTTCTCATTGATTTTCGCCGAGTATTATCAGCAATTACTCAGCAAAAATCATCAAGAAATGGTCGTTGTCTCGCCAAAAAAGAAATAAGATTGCAAAACGTTTATTACACAGTTTTAACACACTTTTACATGGTTTTTTGAGTTTATCAATACGCAGTTTTTACCATTTTATATTCACAGCACTGAAACCGTTTTATTACGAGATTGGTAAGTGTTTTTCCCAATAGGTTTACACAGTCTAACTCTATAATGGTTTGGTAAGCGTTTTTCCCAGCAGGGTTACACAGTTGTGCTAGAGATGAAATGTAATATGTAATATGCATATTTCATATGACTCTATGAGCGTTGTAGTTTGTAACTTTGTACTCTTTTTTGGTAAAATATTAATGGAAAATATACTTATGGCATTCACTACATTCATTTCTCATGTCATTTAACAATGTTTTTTATTTAATTTAAATTTATTTTACAAATTTATATGTTTTTGAAAGTAGTGATAAAGTTATCGAGAAATTGCCGAGTCTCGAGCCCCAGTTCAAATTTTTCCCTGCCAAGAAATTGTCAAGAACGACATTTTGAACTATGGTATGTATATCCATATCTAAGAGATGTAAGCTCTTACTCTCGGATTATTAAACAAAAGTACAAAAGGTAACAATAACTAAGAAGAGATGTGAAGCTACCACACTCATCACACTTTGATTGTTATTCCAAGGTAATGACTATGGATAGTCCTCTATCCTTTGCACTGCTTTCCTCTACCCATCCACCATATGCAAATGCATATGTAGCTATGTGGGGAAAGAGGAGATGGAGCGATTTGTACACAAAATCCAAAGAATCATTGTCGAAGAATTGACTCGACTTAAGATTTTGAAAAGCCATGTGACGAGTGAACCCTCAATAAGCGAACTGATTAAAACACAATATTTTGGTTTATGATTTTTGGGTTTTTTTATTTTTATTTTTTTTGTATTATGCAGTTTTGGCAGCTTTCAAGGCATTTTTTGGAATAGCTAATGTCCCAAAATGAATGGGAATGACTTAGAAAAAATGCTTGACTTTCCCATGCATATTATACTTTGGATTTCGAGCACCAAGAAATTGAGACCCTGACAAAGTGCCCCTTGTAAGGGGGATTCTGCCCCAAACTGCCACTTCAATCAATCATTCCCCCTTGGGAAGCAATGAATTTCAGTAGAATCACCCTAGAAATGAATTTCAGATGGATCACCCTATTCAAGTGGAAGAGCATCACTTATGCATTGAGAAGTTCTTATGTTCATCAAAATAAAAAGAATAGGAATGCCGACAAATGTACATGTAGAACTATTGAATTTCACAACCAGTAGAAATGAATTTCAGATGGATCACCCTATTGAAGTGGAAGAGCATCACTTATGCATTGAGAAGTTCTTATGTTCATAAAAAATAAGAATAGGAATGCCGACAAATGTACATGTAGAAGTGCCAAATGTACATTTAGAAGTAACAAATGGCATAACCGGCGAGTAACCGGCAGTTGGTCGATTACTCACGGGAAAACCACCAGGCGAATAACCGCCACTCAAAACCGCCAAATTTGAAAAACCACAATTTTTTTTTTAACTGGTGAGTACTCTCCGATGACATTTAGATAACCAAACAATATATAAATAAAACAAACATTTAAGTATAAGTTTACATTTAGATAGGGACATCGAGTTTCTTATACTTTTAAGTTATATTTTATTTATATACTTTCAGGATGTTTGAGAGTGGTTTCGGACCTCCAGGAGCTATAATGCAAATTCTAGTTTTTGGAGGATCCTATCATACTTGGTCAGATTTCAAGGTTTTAGACTTGGCCATATTTCAGTATTTCAAAATTTCAAGGAGACATCGTAGGAGGAATGAAGGTTGCATGAAGGGATATAGGTATGATAGAATAGTATGAGAACATCTCTCGCAACGTGCCACAAGTCGACCCCACCCCATTCCATGTACATAGATTAAAACTAATATAGTGATACTTATACAAGAATCTACAAGTACAAATTACAAGAATCTATATTTTTCTCTTCCCTGCTCTCTGAAAAACTAAGGGAGACTAAGAAAGTCTAATAATCTATGCACAGGGAATGGGGTGGGGTCGACTTGTGGCACTTTGCGAGAGATGTTCTCATACTATTCTATCATCCCTTCATGCAGCCTTCATTCCTCCTAAAATGTCTCCTTGAAATTTTGAAACCTTGAAATATGGCTAAGTCTGAAACCCTAAAATCTAACTAAGTCTGAAATATGATAGGATCCTCCAAAACCTAGAATTTTCATTATAGCTCCTAGAGGTCTCAAACCACTATCAAACATCCTGAAAGTATATAAATAAAATATAACTTAATGTATAAGAAAGTAGACGTCCCTATCTAAATGTAAACTTATACTTAAATGTTTATTTATATAATGTCTGCTTTGGGCGAATTTCAAGTATTTTTTGTCTTTGTCGGATATTTGACCACCCTTGTCGAATAACCGTCGGTTATCCAAAACTCGCCCTTGGTGAGTACTCACCGGTTACGTTTATGCAAACTATGTGTAGAACTATTGAGGTTGCACTTCCTATATAATTCACAAGGATTAAGTTGATAAAATCAACTAGAGTCCTGACCTCTTCTTCTAAAATAACTACAATCGATACAATGAAACATATACCTTACATGTATGAGCATGATGACCACATTGATGTTGAATAGGTTGTTTTGTTGTAACTAAGGCACGAGGATCCACGACTATTACATTTGCAATGTGGGATTTGCTTCAATGATAGTGAAACTTGCGGTTGTTGAGAAGATTCTCTAGTGTAATTGAGTCCAAAATTCTTGGGCCGTATCTCTACCTTGAGGTTTTTGAATTGCTTGAACATCTTTGGCAAGACCTCGACCAATGTATTCACTTTTATTTAACTTGAGACCAATTCCTTAAGTGTGTTTTTCGAAACTGCCAAATGAATTTGATGGATAATCAAGGTGGGCTTACTATGCTATCATTTGTTTTTGTCTAAGCATCATTTGTTGAATCTCGCTTCATCTGTATTTCTTCACATTCTATATCTAGATTGATCAACATTTATTTCTTAGTAGCTAATTCTTCATGAAGCTTTTGCCTTGTTTGGTTGCATGGTTTCTATGCTCAATGTAATCCTTCTATGACAAGGTTATAGACTGAAAATCTTATGTTATGGACAGTTTTTTCCAAAAGTTCATTTAACCTTGTCTTTAATATGGCAAGATTTCTGATTTGGGAAAGATTCTTGGGCATTCCTATAATTTTATCCAAGGCTAAGGTTATTATGTGAATCATTGGTTCTCAGCGCTGAGGTGTCGATTTATTCCAAAGAGTGACTAGTGCTTGTTCTGGGTTGTTGAAGCGGATTTGCACCTTGGATTTGTACATTTTGGCTCTACTTTTTCGCCTTCACCATAGTGGATACAAGATAAGTGCAAAATGTATGCAATGTTTGATACCATTACTAGGCACTAAACAACCTTCTTTGATATTGCTGGTCCATATTTGGTTGGGATTGTGATGGAAAACACACTAAATTGTTGGAATGTAGATGTGATTACAATCATTGTAGCATAAAGAGACTTCTAGAAGTGTAACTAAATGCGCCATGAATGAATGGAAATAAAAATACATACAAGGAGGAAAATATTTAGATAAAGGAACTAACTATTTTATTGATTTTCAGAGGTACATGCAGCGATCTCTGAGAAGCGATGTAAGTTATTACTCTCTAATTGTTGCAAAAAGATAGCAATATATGAGAAGAGATGTGAAACTTCCAAACTCTGATTCTTACTCAGAGGTAATGGATATGGACATCCGTCTATGCGTTAATTTTCTCTCCTCTACCTTTTGTCATGTGCAATTACATGTGTGGCCACTTGGGCAAGAGTAGATGAAGTTATTTGTACATAGAATCCAAAGTCATTGCAGAAGAATTGATTGGTCTCGAGATTTTGAAAATCCATGTGTCAAGTATCCCCTCAAGAAATGAAGAGGATATGCCATGAAGTGGAAATCATTAATTATAATATTTTAGTTTCTAAATTTTTGAGGCTTTAATACATATTTGTATTTTGTAATCTTGGGGCCGCCCTTTGGGGCTTTTTTATGGAAAATCAAATGTCCCTAAGTGAAGAGAAATGATTTAGAGAAAATGCTAAGCTTTTTGACACAACACAGTTTGGGATGCCGAGCACCGGTAAAGAAATTGTGACCCTGGCAAGGTGACCATCTTAAGATAAGGCACTTTGCAATGTCCCCAAATGGAACAATTCAACCAAAAAAGGGTTTCCCCTAAAATCCACAAAATTTTGAATTCTGAAATTAGCCAAATTAGCAAACCCTAGCTCAAAGATATGCTTCAAAAAACATGCAATATACTTCCAAACCCTAAATGCCAATATGCAAATATGCAAATAATATATAGGTAATTTCCAGCAATTACCTCGAGTAAATAACATCTCAAAATTATCTAAAATAAGCCACGAACTGAAAATAGAGATTTTATACCTTTTTACCCTTTGTATGTGGATGAAAATTAGATTTAACCTTGCTGTAAAATATCTGATTTTACACCTAAAACAACTGCTGAATATTTGTCAAATCCTTGCCAAAAATTATGAATAATTTACCCAAAAATAGCCATACAAATCCAACGCTATTTTTGGGCCTTCAAAGTGATCACAACCCTCTTCCAACCTAGTCACCCTAGGTCAAACTCTACCTATAAATATCAAAAATATTATTTGCCCTTCAACTGGAGTTTTAAACCCCCTTCAAACAACAAACCCTCACTTCAATTCAAGTCACCACACTTGAGAAAACTCTTTAATAAATATTACCCATAAATCCACAATTTATGAAGTCAAAACCCTCATGAAATCTGTCCAAAAATAAAAATAAATAAATCAAAATTTATTATTTATTTATCCACTTGAAAAGACCTTGCAAACCTTGCCTAATCACATAGAAAGTCAATGCCACACTTCAACAATAATTATCAATAAATTTCAGCAATGAAACTAGGTCAATTTGACTTCAAATTAACTTTGAAACCGACACAAACAAGTCAGCAAGCAAGTCGCCCCATTCTAGGGCAATAATCAAATTCCACCTTTGCAAAGATGGCATCAAAAGACATCATTTTGTCAAATAATCGGCTCCAAAAACTTGCAAACACTTATTGGGCATACATCCCAATATTTTCTTCAAACATGAAGAATCAATATCAATTTTCAACGTATCCCTCAAAGAACTCCACCATGTACTTGTACCCTTCAAAGGGGGCGAACCACTTTGAGAAGGCCAAATACTCTTTTTTAACTCTCTTTGTCGACTTTTAGCATATCTCCTCTTTGTTTTTGATCACTTATAAGCCGACATTTTTTTTTACCAAAAATAATATTAAATAATTACCTAAATAATAAATAGTAAAAAAATTTACTTTTAGGTTATAATTCAATAATTATTTCAATTAAATACCTTAGTGATAAAAATCACTTTTATAAAATATTTTATTAATCAACTAATAATTGTCTTATATGAACAAATGATTAAAATCGTTATTCGGGCAATTATAATTAATTAATAAAATAAAATCTTAGAAGGAATCCTTTAGTCTATGGAGAAGTAGATTAAAAGTTTTCAATACCTGCGCTCATGAATGGTTTGAAAATGGGGACATTACAGTCCTCCCTTCCCAACATTGCTTGTCCTCAAGCAATTGCAACCTTGGATACTCCAAAATTGACTTTTTTTCCCAAGTGGCATCCTCAAGTGGCAAGTTTTTTCATCTAATCAAATATTCCTTGATGCTACGGTTTTTTAGCTTCTTCTCACGAACCTCAATGATAGATTCTGGAATCAATATTATTTTGCCTTCTTCATCCAATGGAGGTAGCTCTAAAAAAATGGTAGTATGCTGCCCACAACCCTTTTGAGACAAGAAACATGGAATACATTGTGAATCTTACCAATCTATGGAAGCTCCAACTCGTATGCTACTTCTCCCACCTTGTTCATCACCTTTATGGCCCATAGAAACGTGGTTTCAATTTTTCCGAACCACTTTGTTTGAGGAAAGATTACCTATAGGGTTGCAATCTCTAAAAGACCCAATCTCTTGCCTCAAATGACCTCTCAACTCTATGTTGACCTGCACATAATTTATGCTGATTTTGGGCATGTTGTAGGTTCTCTTTTAGTGATTTCATAATGTCATAACTCTGTTGTACCAAATCCTTTGCCCCAGGCACTCTACTATCTGTCATCACCAAATCAATGAAGGAAAAAGCATCATAACCATAAAGTGTCTTAAAAGGAGTCATACCTATAGACATGTGGAAGGTTGTGTTATAACAATGCTCAGCCATATGTAACCATTTTATCTATGTTGATTGCTGCCTCGAAACATAGTTCCTCAAATACCCTTTCAACCATTTATTCAAAAAATTTGTTTGCCCATCGGTTTGTGGATGATAACTGGTGCTAGGAGTGAGCTGAGTACCTGTCAATTTAAAGAATTCTTGTCAAAATATACTCATGAGCCTGTTGTCCCTGTCACTAACAATGTTTTTGGGCAGCCCATGCAATTTGAACACTTATCTAAAAAACACATCAACAACCATAAGAGCATTGTACTTGGCTGTAAGTGGATAAAAATGAGAAAATTTTGTAAGTCTATCAACCACAACATATAAACAATTTTTACTTTGAAACATAAGCAACCCGGTAATAAAATCCATAGAGATGCTCTCCCATTTTTGTGAAAGAATGGGAAGGGGCTGCAATAGAACTGCTGGAAACTCATGCTCACCTTTATTTTTTTGACATGCAAAACATTCCTGTATGTACTTGAGAACCTCCTTTAAGCCCTTTCAATAGAACCTCTCCTCACAAGTTTGTTGGTCTTAAAGTACTCTTGATGACCAGCCAAAGAAGTGTCATGGGCAGCCCTCAAAATCATGTGCTTTACCATAGATTCGAGTACCAAATAGACCATTTTTATGTAGAGTATAAGCCCATCCAAAATTTTGAGTTTATCATCAACAAATACCTCTTCAAGCAAGTTGTTAGTAAACTGATTTTTAGCATATTTCAAGATAATTAACTCTTTCCAATCTGCTGTTGTAAAAGATAGAACAGATTTTTGCATCTTCTTGTAAAGCTTTATTGAACATAGAAGCAATTTGAGTTGACCCTTTGATCATACCTTGAAGTGTCACCTCTTTGTCACCCACCTTGAATTTGAGCATCAAACTTTAATAATTGAGGGTAAATTCCCCCAATGAATGCAACCATTGGACCCCAAGAACAAGATCCATATCTCCGATGTCAATTACATAGAAATCATCACATACCTCAAACTCCCCTAATGCAATGATAAGCTTGGTGATTTTTTTGGTGCAAGGAAGAGAAAATCTATTTGCTATTGTTACCTTGAAACCCTTGAAGTCTTCCATAATCAAATCAAGCTTAGCCACCAAATTTTTGCCAATGAAATTGTGAGTAGCTCTACTATCAATCAAGATGGTTACCTTGTGCTCCTTCAATGTCCCTCCTACTCAGAAAGGATAGTACTTTGGTGCTCTCGAAAGAGTAGCAAGAGTGTTGCCCATATCTTGTGTGTCCTCCTCATGCACATGCTCATCAACAACATTCTGATTTTGTTCATCATTAGTATCAACAATATCAAAATCTGAATCATCATCAATTACCTCAATGTAGTGGACATGTCCTTTGCCCATGCAACGTTGGCATTTGGTCCACACAACCCTTTCCTTCTCAACTCATCTCTAGCATCTTTCATATTGCTACTATAGGGCAACGATTTATGAGGTAGCACATATGGTGTAAAAGGCTTCTTTTGTTGCTCATTGGGTGGTACCCTAGGCTGCCCCACTTTGTGCTCTTGGTCGCCTACTAAAATCAGACCTTGGTTGCTTTGTATTTGCCCCTTTGGGCAATGAATAGGTGGGTGCCCTCTTGGCCATTCATGGCCCCTGTACGTTGAACATTCTAAATCCAAAGCCTTAGTGATAGCATCTTGCAAAGAAAGAGAGTTAAAAGCCTTAACCAAACCCCTCAAAAGCTCAATCAAACTCTCAATAAACAAACCAACCAACCTCCTTTCACTAACATCCGGTACCATAACTGAAATCTTTTGAAAATCAGCGACATAACTTTCAACATCATGATTTTGCTTGAGTTGTGCCAACTCACGAAAATGTATCTCTGAATCTCTCTTGTCAAATCTCTCCATGATCCTCTTACCAAACTCCTCCAAAGTAGTAATGGATTCGTGGCCTTGTCTGATTAAGCCATGAAACCACCACTCATGAGCAATACCTTCCAAATGTAGGGTGACAAACTTGAGAGCCTCGTATTCAAACATGGGATTAAGTGATAAATATGTCTCCAATTTCTACAACCATAATCTCACAAGAAGCTTATCAGTACCATCAAAAATAGGAAGAAAAATCTTACCCAACCTTTGTTGCAAATCTCTACGGTGCTGCATATTAGGAACCCTTTGCTTGGATCCTTCATCTCACAATAATCCTGAAAAGACAAGAGTGCTTGTGTGTCATAGCTTAGAACTGTATACTCTTGTTGATGAATATCAAGAGGATCACCTCTTGGTGCCTCCATCTCCACAACTGGTTCCTTATGCAAAAAAGTGGCCTTGAAGAATCTATGAGGGTTAGTAGAAACCCTCTCATTGCTATTCGAACGATCCTCTCCTGAATGGTGATGGCTCTTACCTTCTTATGTGGTCTTCAACAAAGTTAACATTTGCATACTCAAGGTACGCTAAAGGTCACTCTGGCTCTTTGATCAACTATTATAAAAACTTCACATGCTCTAAAGAGAACCCCTTAGGCTCTTGATCCTCCATAGTCTTTTTCCGTCTTTAATAATACAATATCTCTTTCCCCACTTGCATCCAACAAACCAAAACTCATAGGTAGACAAGATCGATACTCTGATGCCACTGTAATGTCCCCAAATGGAACAATTCAACTAAAAAGGGGTTTCACCTAAAATCCACAAAATTTTGAATTCTGAAATTAGCCAAATCAGCAAACCCTAGCTCAAAGATATGCCTCAAAAAACATGCAATACACTTCCAAACCCTAGGCGCCAATATGCAAATAATATATAGGTAATTTCCAGCAATTACCTTGAGCAAATAACACCGCACAATTATCCAAAATAAGCCACAAACTGAAAATAGAGATTTTATACCTTTTCATCCCTTGTATGTAGATGAAAATCAGATTTAACCTTGCTGTAAAATATCTGATTTACACATAAAACAGCAGTTGAATATTTGTCAAACCCTTGCTAAAAATCATTAATAATTTACCCAAAAATAGCCACAAATCCAGCGTCGTTTTTGGGCCTTCAAAGTGATCAAAACCCTCTTCCAACCTAGTCGCCCCAGGTCAAACTCTACATAGAAAAATCAGAAATATTATTTGCCTTTCAACTAGGGTTTTAAACCCTTCAAACAACAAACCCTCACTTCAATTCAAGTCGCAACGCTTGCAAAAAAATTTCAATAAATATTAGCCATAAACCCACAATTTATGAAGTCAAAACCCTCATGAAATCTACGCAAAAATATAAATAAATAAATCAGAATTTATTATTTATTTATCCACTTGAAAAGACCTTGCAAACTTGGGCCAATTATATGGAAAGTCAACGCCACATTTCAGCAATAATTATCAATAAATTTCAGCAATGAAACTAGGTCAATTTAACTTCAAATTAACCTTGAAACCCACACAAGCAAGTCACCAAGCAAGTCGCCCCACTCTAGAGCAATAATCAAATTCCACCTTTGCAAAAATGGCATCAAAAGACATCGTTTTGTCGAATAATTAGCTCCAAAAACTTGCAAACACTTATTGAGCATACATCTCAATATTTTCTTCAAGCATGAAGAATCAATATCAATTTTCAACATATCTCTCAAAGGAAAACTCCACCATGTACTTGTACCCTTTAAATGGGGGCCAACCACCTTGGGAAAGGCCAAATACTTTTTCTTAAGTCTCCTTGCCGACTTTTAGCATATCTCATTTTTGTTTTTGATCACTTACAAGCTGACATTCATTTTTTTACTAAAAATAATATTAAATAATTGTTTAAATAATAAATAGTAATTAAAATTATTTTTAGGCAATAATTCAATAATTACTTCAATTAAATACTTTAGTGGTAAAGACCATTTTTATAAAATATTGTATTAATCAACTAATAATTGTCTTATATGAGCAAATGATTAAAATCACTATTCGAGTAATTATAATTAATTAATAAAATAAAACCCCAAAAGGAGTCCTTTAGTCTATGGAGAAGTAGACTAAAAGTTTTCGATTCCTGCTCATGAATGGTTTGGAAATAGGGACATTACACACTCGTTTGAAAGAGAGGTGCCTATCTTAAGGGACTCCACCTTGAACTGCTACCTAGATCACTCTTACTTACTTCGTATACTAGGGCTTTGCATAGGGCATTGAATTTGAAGGAAAAATAACTTTTTTTTGGGTAAAAGGATTAATATTGTATTATATGGTGTTGCATGGAGACTCATCTTCTACCACTAGAGATGTATTTTGAAGACAGGCACTTGTCTCGAAGACTGGTATTTGTCTCGGAGACTTGCATTTCAGTGTTTTTTTTTTAATATATTTGTACGTCTCTTGATGTGATGAGATATCAAAATCAATTTCAATATAATTACTCGTCTTTTGTTGACATGTAGTTTCTTTACTTTAAAACTTATTAATATTTTTCTTTGGCTATATTATTTTGTGTAATGGTTTTTCTTTAAATTTTACATATCTACATATATCATTTTGCTGTCTCCAACTACCCGTCTCCTACTTTTCTGCTGTCCACATCTCCTCATACCTGTATCCGTGCCCAAACCAGTATCCTGGTAACTATGGTATCATATAAAGAAGAAAAATACATCAGCCTCTGCTCCTGGGAGGTGAAATCAGGAGGGAGAGGAAAGACATTACAAGGGACTGGGTAAGGCTATCCACGAAACTATCCATATGATGTGACTGCAGAGTTTAGGTCATGTTAGTCCGAAAAGCATAATATCTTTGTTGTATGACAGGAAGCAGTAACAAGAAAAGAGCAAAGGTATTCTAAAAGGTTCAGAAACTCCTGAACTAAGATGAAATAGAGACTGAACATAGAACATATATATTCGCTGAGGGATGGCAAAGCATTATGATTATCATGCGAATGCTTAATGCTCTCATATACATGTTTTATCACATTTGCAGTTTCAAAACTGTGGTAACAAGAAACGAGAAGTGAGAAGTCATTATAGATGGATCCTTGTGATTAAGGGATATTTCATTTCTTGTCATCTTAGAGACATCAGTCATCCCAAGGGATTACTTGGCCCTCCCCATTGTGAGGGCCTCCCTTGTCCATAGCAGTTCCAACCAAGATTGCAGGGGGTGGATTGCCTGAGGTAGTTGGTGAATGACCTGATTGACGTGAGATTGAGAGCTCATCCCAGCTTAGCCAAAAGCATGTCTTTTAAGAGGTGGTTGATGGTACTGGTGATTAACTCCTTCCATCTTCTGTCTTGCGAGATGACCAAAGAGAGGCTCCTCAATAGTATCAAACCTATTATTCTTTTGTTGCAGCACATTTGACAGTAAAATGATGCACCTGTTCATATTTGCAATGGTATTATCACTCACACTTGAGTAAAGCTTAAACTTTCAAAGGGCGTTAAGTAATGGTAACTGTTTTTGCAAGGCTGCTTTTATCAATTCATATTTTCCTTTAGGAGACACAATCCTTCGATATCATTCGTTTGGAAATTTTGTTTGACAATCCAGGGAACCTTTGCGTTTCTTTTGTATTGATAATTGTGAACATATTGAACGAAGGTATTTCTACATATTTATGATATGAACCTTCAAAGAATGTTTTTACTATGAGTGGAAGAATTGGGGTTGATTGAGAAAACCCAACAGGTACTTCTCGTGTAATTAATTTTCCTTTATCCAAATATATTTATGTCTACCATATTTCCTTAATGATAATCATGTTATGACTACAATATTTGTTCGTCAGGCTACCATGTAGTCTGCTGTTCGTAGCAATCTGGATAAGTATCATTCAAGTAGTGGAATTTACATCATTTTCACATGAAATATGTTGTTCTTATGCTTCAAGAGCATAACTTAAGCAATCCGTCATTTCTTGCATAAACAGGCACCAATTGCCACAGATATTGATTTTGAAGAGTTGGGCCGTCGCTTTGAGTTTGCAAGTGGTACAATCAATGGAGCAATCATCAGGGCAGCTGCAGAGGTATGTTGCCAATTTTCAAATTTAATCTCTCTTTTGTGTTAACAGTAAGACACTGCTGATCCAGAATCACTCACTGCAGGCTGCTCTTCGATACAAAGAATCTCACAGGATAACCATGAAAGATCTTGTGAAAGCTGCCGAGGCAGAACATGAACACATGAAAGATGAAATAAGTGAAACTATGCTTCGTGCTTTTCTTTAGAAATCAACTCGTTCTTATAGCCTTGTTGGATTTCAACATGGTGCAAGTCAGGTTTTGTCAAATCATATTCTGATGCTTTGGTAGTAACTGACTTGATCAAATTGGCATTCAAGCCTGAATATTTTTAGCAAGTGATGAGTCCTCACTTGTGGTCAACAATAAGTTTAATGGCTCTCCCAGCAAATATATTTATTACAGGTTATTTAGGACTCTCAAGAGCATGTCAAAAGGCGATATTGTTGTTTCTCCTTTCCATTGATAGATTAATGAAGGTGAATCTCAAAATATATATGGCTGTATCCTAAGATGAATGGCAAAAAAAATATTGCCTTCAAATTATTATATTTCTTGTGCGTATAGAGTTTTTTAGACTTTTTGTCCTTGTAATGAGAAATGAAATTTGTGGAGGTATAATACAAGTAACGTGCCTCACCATACAAACCATTGCAATTTTAAATTTGAGAGGCTGAACTCTGAACACCTGAACTGTTAGACCATATGTGAGACCCTGTTGTTGCAATCTTGTAAGATCCATAAACAGAAATACTGACTTGTCCATGTGAGCAAATTCTTCTTGGACATGGGGAATATTCCTGTGGTGGGGTTTCATTCTATGTTAATAATTTGCCTCCAGTCTTCATTAGCACATGCTTTTGGGGCTTTCGTTTGCCCCTCATTGCTATTTGTATTGGTTTCTTTGCCATGTGTGTTAGTGGCACGCTGTTGTGTTTTGTCTTTCGTACTTTATTTCTTTGGTTTGCCTCTAGGATTCTCACTTCCTAGAACTTTCTATTGTTAATGCTTGTATCCTTCAGTCCCATTGACCTACTTTTAGTCATCTGTGGACGTTAATATATTTTTTTTCTTTCTCCTTATCCTATGCAACATTTGGAGTTTAGTCTAGTCTAGGTTCTTGATATAGAAATGGTTCAAATTGGAATAACACAAAGTCATGCACACTATCAACAAACATTGCGAGAGAAACTCTTATTATATGAACATTTTTTAGATCAGATATAATGCCATCCATTTTTTTTATAACAAAATTCAAGGGCATTCGTACTATAAAAAGGGAAAAGAGTACAAAAACAGGACAGCGCATGAGAGAGTTAATGAGTCGAATATAATGCTAGACATCAGATGAGCTAAGTTGGGAGTTCAGCAATCACCCTTACAATATAAGACATCAATGCTTTAAATGAGATTGTGTCAAGTTAGTTGGATTGTTGACAAAGATAGCTCGTTTTATGCAGAATTTTTTTTTACAGAATGGTTATTGCAATTGCTTAAAACCATGGCCACTTTTGTCACTTTACTCGTGAAAGTAAAATGACACCAAAAGACCAAACCAAGGACTGAAATAAGGCACTTATATTCATTATCTATTTGTATGGCACTTCAAAGGAATTGAATTTGCCATATTACTTGACATGCAAATCCACTCCAAAAAACAGGATTGAGGTAATCAATCCTCAAGGCGCTTACGTTCTCAACTTTGTAATGTGTTTTTGAAATTGATTTGTTTGTTACAACTGAATCATGTGCACACAAGCAAATATATTATAAACTCTCTTGAAAATATTGACATATTTGTATGACATTACAAGTGCCATCAATCACAAATGTAACATCAACATAGATGAAAGAAGGCTTCCACAGTCCATTAATATTTATAAACTGAGCCTCTGGATACTCGTGTAACAATGAAATATATCTCCTTGATGTTTTGGTTTGTAACATTGACCCAGCATAAGGGGTAAAAGCATGTAAGAATAGGAATACAATCAGGATTATATATAGAAAGTCAAAGAAAATAGTCATTGAAGTACCTCATCCCTATTCATAGTGAGCACCAAAACCTACGGAGGAATAAGATACATGAATAAAAATAGAAAGGGAACAAATCACCCAACAATTAATTAGCACAATAAGCTTCTCAAGTATTCAAGCCTAGGGTTAATTACAAATAAATCAATGTATTCATTTCACTTAGATTGATTAATTGATTAATTATACACATACAATATAGATTAATATATTAATTAAATTATGTCATCAAGCATCCACAGATTAACTATCAAATTAACTTGAGATTATGTGGATAGCTTATTGGTTTAGAGACTCAAAATGGAACCATCATATCTGTTCAAATTGTTGCTACAACAGTCTCCAATAACTTATTGATTTTCATTTGTAATGTTTTTCACATGAGATCACATTGATAGTCTCTAAGCATATGTAGTGCTTAGTCTTCTCCAAGTGCGATGCCAAAGCCAACTTTATAGTATGGTTCAATATTATGCATGCAGTATGTTCTCCAACCTTGTGTATCATTGACCTTTATGTTTCTTCAATGTTAAACATATCACAATCACCACATTCTATGCAACAAACCCCATTACAAATCTTTAGGGCTAACTCATTTTTCACAGATCTAAGGACGCTCTTCATTGTTCTTTGTAGAAGAAAGACCATGCTAATATCATACTTCCTAAGGATCCTAGCTAATATGTGAAACTCTTTCAAGAACAATAGGTAAACCCTTCTTTAGTTCTTTGTGACCTCCAGCATCCTTTCTTACTCTAGATTTACATAGTGCCCTATTGATTGCTTTGATTCAAACCAAAAGGTTTTTTTTTATACTTCAATTTTTGGCATGTATGTCCCTCATCAAGGACGTTGATAGCTCTTGGAGAGCTATGGTAGTGAGTATGCCTTCCTTCTGAGATTGTCGGTGATGTGACCCCACATAGAATGTATCTCTTTGTATGTGTAGCTCTTCTATGAACTTTGCTCCCAAGAGAGTGACCTTCATTCCTTATCAACATGTCAAGTAATGGAAAGTGAATATTTTCTTAAATCTCCATGGTAAATTGAATGCTACCACATTGTCCATTCAAGTGTCATTGGAACTTTGGCAGCTCCTTTGTCTCATGTTTCTTGGCCAGCTCTCAATGGTGTCATCCAAATATTTTTTTCAGCATCTAGGCAAAAGGCAAGTTGTACTCAAAATTGGATTCTCAAATTCCTCCATGTAGAGATTAGCTATTAGAGGTGATAAAGGGGTCCCAATAGATACACCTTCATTTTATTTGTAGTATCTTACTTCAAAGCTAAAGAATGTTGATCTCAAACACAACTCAACCAAGGAGGTAGTTTGTTTCTTTTTCGATAACTACATATAAGGCTCCTTATACAAGAATTCTAGTGAAAAGGGAGACCATGTTGAAAGTCACTAGAATGGCTTCCCATTCCACCACTTTGTTTTTTATGAATTCTACTAAGCACTTGGAGTCCTTAATGAAGGAAGAAGAGTTCCCTACCAAGGGCTTAAGGTCTTATACTAGAAATGATACCAAGTCATAGGTGGGAGAGTATCTGTGTCCACTATTGTGATAATTAGAACACCCTTTTTATGAATCTTAGGCGAACTATACAATCTTTGGGTTACATCCTTATGTTTTATGAATTGGTTTCTTCTTCAATTTGTTATTCAATGATGGCCTTAAAATTTATTTGGTCTCTTTCTTGGTGACTCCATCAATTGGGTTTCTTGTTAACTCCTTGTAGCTTCCACTACTTTTAAGTGGCCTTTCATTTTGTCAATATAGTCAACCCATAACTACCATTATGTTGCCTTTATCTACCTTCATGACGTATATGTGGGGGTTGTTCTTTAACTCCATTAAGGCTGTCCATTATTCTCCAATCACATTCTTTCTTGGTAGCTTAGCCATAAATAAGGTCGTAACACATTCCACCTTGATTTCCTTAGCTGTGTCAATAAGTAGGTTACAAATAACACAATCAATGCTCTTTTTGAAGTCCATTACTAATTTTTCTAGCGGCTATTGCAAAGCCAAGTACCTTGCTTAAGATGCTAATGATTGGCAAGTCCAACATACAAGTGTAATATGGGTAAATAGATTTACACTTTAGTGCAATACAAATACCCAATTAATTTTAACTAGGCAAAATCATATGTACAAAAGAATAATAGAAGCCTAATTAATTAATTCAAAAACTAGAGAAGTGTGATTATACAAGGTTTAGAGGTGTATGCCAAATGATTATAGATATACTGGACTACCAATAACAATATACATAGAATAGTAATTACATAACATATCATTGTAGAGGAGAGTATCCGAACAATAGTAACTTTGTATTCATAAAAGATAAGTCTCGATACAATTAATATAGTATAGGGAGGACTTGATACCAACGTCCTTACTCGAATGTATAACATTCTATTTATAAAACAAATGACTTAATGGTTATCGATTGACACAACCGTCAACACATGAACATAACAAAAAGAATCCATTACAACTACCTAACGCTGACAATACAATCATTAACCACAAAACTTGTTGGCAAGAACCGTAACAATAATAATTGTGTGGTTTACATTACCTAGGAGAAAACTCTGTGAGTGCAGCACATTGCGTTTGTCCACACCAGTGATTAAGTTTTAAAGGTGGGTCTTAATTTCAAGTTGAAGGGTATTTATTCATTCAATCCTTCCATGATGAAAGTCGTAAGAAATAATTGCACTTTGATTGTCAAGAGTAAATTAAGTTTAAAATTATGTTAAATTTTAAAGTATATTAATATTTTAACACTCCCCCTTAATCTTGATATTGTTATCATGTTCTACAAAACTTTTCTCCACATGTGAAGATACTTCAGAGTTGCATGTGACTCGGAACCTGTTATTGTATGTATTCTAGAGCTATTTGTGTGGCTCTAGAGTTGCTTTTGTATTGACTCTAGCTCAATTTGTGTGACTTGGGTGCTTTTTTTGTATGTACTTTGGACTGTTTGTGACTCGAGTTGTTTTTGTATTGACTCTGAAACTGCCTGTGTGACTCCAGAGCTGCTTTTGTATGGATTTTGAAGTGACTTGTGTGACTCCGAAGCTACTTTTGTATGGACTCAAGAGCTCCTTGTGTGACTCTGGAATTCGTTGTATAACTCAAGAGTTCATTGTGTATGGACTCCATAGCTCAAGAGTTGCATGAATAAACACTATGGAGTAGTTTCTTTCATGACACCTAAATTGTCTCTTAGACATTCAAAACTTTCTTTTGACAATGCCTTCATGAAAATATCAAAGAGTTGCGGCTCTAATACCAAGTTGCTAGAGATAAATGCAAATGGGAGCAACTCTAATGCAAATTAGTTGGTAATAAATCCAAAAACAATATGCTTTGATACTAATTTGTTAGAAATATCGAAGTTTTGATACCAAGTTGTTGGAGAAAGCTTCAAACACACAAAATTAAAATATATTTATTTAACTTATATAGTTGGTTACAAACTTCTATTTAAAAAATTCCTTCTAAGATTACAGTGGTTGCTTGTTGAGTGAATATTTTATCACCGACAAAATGGTAATAGAATGGTACTTTTAGCCACAGTATAATGAGATTAAATCTCTCTTCGAAGAAAGGGGAGGCACCCTTCTTATTGCTAACTAAAATCAACAAGCAATTAATTACACTTATTGACACTAACTTTATCATGTGGGTGTTTCCATATCATCCAATTCTTTTTTTTCAGAATTGATGTTTGCTTACAAACTTATACTAGAAGCCTTGTTTATTCTTACTATATGTCATAAAAACGTAAAACTACTTATTGGAGTAATAATAACTGATATCTAGATTAGCTAGACATAAGAATAACTAAAATAATACCAGCGAGTGTGTATCACAAGAAACCCACGAAGGCTCAAAGACCTTTGTTTGCTTCTTACATTAATCGGAAAACAAAAACGGATGGAACAAAGTGTAGTCCAAAGTCTCCACCTTATTTCCAATTAAAATTAAATAATCAAGGAAAATAACTCGTAGCTCAAAGTCTTCAAAGTCACTTCCAATCATGAACACAAGACACAAACTCAGAAATGATATTGCAGCTCAAAGACTTCAAAATCAAATTTTTGACACCTTCCAGTTTATGTAGATTCACACCACAATTCGATCAAATGCACAAGAAAATGCAATGGAAAAGATGTAAGAACATTCCCAATACACCACAAGCTTATTCCAACACAAAAATTGAATGGCCACTTGATTTTATTATATTGATTGAATAAAGATTTATAATTTGAGCACAAAGTTTCAAAGTTGCTTCTCAATGTAGTAGCGTTTCACTTCAATAGCTAAAAGGATCCAATTACAAAAAAGCATCATTTATTTATAGAGGATCCATGAACAAAAATAGGAAAATCCTAACTACCTTGACTTATTCTAGACAGAGTTCGATTTTGCTTAGGACTCTACTTTTCTTACATACAAATTACATATAAAAAAACTACGTACATAAAGCTTTGAGAATAATTTAAGTGTCCGAAGACACAGGAATTTCTTCATTTTTATTCTTCTCCATGTAAGCTTCATATCTCTTCAGGGCCGCTTGAACTTCATTGTTTTCTGGTCCTGATGTGTTTTTGGAGATGGTGAGGACTCTTGTGATGTAGTCCGCTATGTTGATAGGTACACCTTTGTGCCTATCCAAAATTCTCTGTAACTTATCCATAATCACTTGCAACTTAACCAACTTATCAATGGATTCCAATGTGAATGCTCATGTTTTAACTTCAGTGTGAACCAATGAAGTGAATTCTTGGATAACTTATGCAGGAAGGATTTTTGAGTGTCATCAATCATTTGGCAAGGAAGTTCCCCAATATTGTCCGTAAGATCCAGCCCCTTGTCTGTGCACATGTCTAAGGCTTCCTCAAGATCCTTGATCAAATTTTGGAGGACTTCTTTTTTGTTCTTCATTGCCTCCCCGTATTCCACAAACATCCTTTTGTTTGGAATCACCTTTTGTTCAACCAAAAGTTCCAACTTGAATTGACGCAACTAGGTCCATGTATGAATGTCATTATCTGTCAGTTGCAAGTCTTGGGAAAGTGTATCAAGTGTCTGTTGCATCTATGTCTTCACTTCACTCAAGTTGTTAAGAACCTCAGGCAGAACGTATCCATTGAGCGCCTTTTGTCAATAGCCTTTCTATCCAGGGATTGACTGTCTGACCTTGTGATCCAATCTTCTACGCTTGTTGAATAGCTTTTTTAGTAACCTCGCTTCCAACAAGTTCTATTGGTTCAAAAAATTGAGTAATTTTTAATAGTACTGAGGTCAACTGTTCTATCTAAACTTTAAGTTGATCGTTGATCAACTTATCCTTGTCATACCTTTCGAGCAAAGATGTCATTACTGTCTGCAGGTCTTCTTTGACACCTTCATGCGTTTATTTTCCATGTTTTATTCATCCAATTACATAGTCAGACACTTGAATATCTTCAATATTTTTATCCTTTCAAGGCACTGCAACCTCAGCATAGTTGTTACCAGATGAATCAAAAATAACCCTTGATATTACTTTGGTCTTCTTTGCTAATTTGGGCTTTACTGGAACTAGTTGACCAAAGTCAAACTCATCTGGTGACACTGCTTATTTTTTCCCCTTTGGTGTTTGAGAAATTAGCCAAGGGGAAAGTGTGGATGAATCTTCTTGTGTTGATGAGACCAAGGATTGGGATGATGGAATACGATCAATGGTTTGTGAGGTGGGTGAAATGGAAGGTGGAATGGAGGTGTCTGGTAATGAAGTAGATACCAATGGAATGGCGGTAATGGTAGGCGGTGTTTGGGTCAATATGGCCGAAGTTTTGATTTCTACTGGCATATTAGGCAAGGGAGTGGATAAGATTTCAGTTGACAACTTAGATGATGAGACAGAAATGAACTTGTCAATATCCAACTGGGTAATATATGGGTTGGAAGGTGAACCTGACAATCTTGTGGGACTGGGTAAGGAAGAAAATGATCCAAATACTTGATCCAAAGTGCCATGAGAAGGGCCTTGAAAGACTGAGTCACTAGTAGGTGAAGAAGGAGATGAATAAATTGTCTATATGGATATAGTAGGGGCAATAGATATAGGAGTGACTAGAAGAAGAGTAGAAAATAATACCTAGGAAGCCTCTATTTGGTAAGTCATCGAATGCACTGATGCTTCACCACTGTAGGATTTTCTTCTACACTAGTCTGAACATCTTTTCCTTCTGTGTTTGTACCTTTGTCTTTGCTTTTGAAAACAAATTTCATCTTTTGTGCAAAAGTAGAAGTATCTTCCTTATTTTTTGTTCTAAGCCCCTCTCGCTTCTTGGAAGTTTCTTCATCATATTCCTCTTTTGATCCAGTCTTGAAGGGTTTTAGCTTAATGCTTTTTCCTTCCAACTAAGCGTTGGTCTTAACAAGAATGAGTTGGAATCTATCTCTTATAGAAGCAGATTCCTTTATTAACCATTGTATTGGTGGAAGAGGTGTGGAAGCCACTTGATTATTCTCATACAGAGGATCCAATATATTTTCATCATCTTTCGCACCTTCAGGAACATCAATGAGCTTCAAATTTATGATTTGATTCAGAGTGAGGCAGTTGTAATTAAGCTTCCTCACTTTTTCATCTGTCCTACACTCAGACCAAATATCTTCTATTATGTGCACATGAGTGTAGTTTATTTTGAGCTTTCCTTCATTTTCTTGTAATCAAAATCATTTCAGCTCTTGAATTTCTTGAGAGTGATAAATTGCAACTCGGTTTCCATCGTCTTATCCTTAGGAGTTGTAGATACTGTGTATCAGCCAATATTGATTGGAAACTTAAATCCAGGCTTGTGAGCCTCTGATTGTTTCTTATGAACACTAATCATTTGTCGACACATTTCCATTAACATCAATTTATCACCTAAATATCTTGGCAACATATATGGTTGTTCACTGTTCTGATGTAGGTGAAGGTTGGAAATTGCAAGAATACACAACCAACTTTCTTTATCTGTTCCCATGCTACATCTGAAACCCTTTTCTTTTCAAGGTCTTTGTCAAAAATATAAATATACTTATAGAAGTAGGCATCATTGACCCTTCTATAATGCTTTAAGCTCTCCTTTAGGGTCAATTGAGGATAATATTTATAGACTGAAACTTGCCTTCTATCACCAATGGAAGTTAGACCTGAAAAGGTTTTCATGCTCGCTATAGCATACGTTAAATAAGAAGTCAAGTAAAACTTAAGGGAAGAAGTCACCTCAAAAATTTGGTGACAAATGGCATCATTGATTTGCTTCCCCAAAAGATTTGTTGCTTGTTTTTCTCGATGATTAAGATGTACTGATACATCCACTCTTAAAATATGTTAGATGTAGGGAGTCCCATGACTCTACTCAGAAGAGTGATCAAATCTCCTATTTCTTCCAAGAATTCACTGTGATGGATGTTCTTTGGCCATCTAGTAATGGAAGGCTGAGCAATCCTGAGCCAACATAAATTAATATTCTTCTTGCATTTGTCAGGGTCTTTGGCATAATGCTCTTGTGTTGATCTCACAGTTATATCTGAGTATTCTTCTATATCAGGGAGATGAAATATCTTGTCAAAATATTCTTCGTCAATTCAGATTACCACTTTACCATCCGCATCTTTAACTAATCTGCTAGGACAAATTCTAAATCTTGTGCCAAACTAGGAATGCAACTGCCAAGTGAATCCCACTATTTAGAACAGCTTGCATGTGAGGTGCAACTGGATCCTTGTTTAATCTCTGTAGGAATTTTGTCAAATCCACGTGCCCAATCTTAATATCTCTAATTTGGCTAACATTTGAATCAACCGAGGATGAAAGAACCATTCCTTGGAATTTATACTTCATTACTCTTTTTGTAGGAGAAACATTTGTCATTGGTTGAGAAATTGCATGAGAGCATTGAAGATCTTCAGAGTTAGCATATTTTTTATTTGGCAAGAAAAATGTAAAGGTGGAGAAAAACTATGCTTGTGCATCTGATTGGAAATTATGTAGTTCAAAGAAAATTCTCTGAACTGCATGGGGGTAGGATAAGCCTCGTGTAGTCTAGAGAAAATTCTCTGCACTACATGAGATTGACTCATTTTGGTGTAGTCTAGAGAATTTTCTCCAATCTACACATGGGTAGGTCTCTAGGATATAGTTTGAAGAAAATTCTTTGGACTACATGATTTGTGTAATTCAAAAAAAAATATTCAAATTACACAAGGCTTGGAAGGATGTAGGCTAGAGAATTTTCTCCCACCTACATCAATTCTGGGTAAAACACGGGTGTAAGTCGACTAGGTATACTTCAAAGAAAAATTCTTCAAAGTACATAGAAATATGCTAAGAAGGATGTGCTTTGGATAAAATTCTTCAAAGTTTCTCTAACGCACCCAGCAGGAATAGACTGTGTTGCTCGGAGAAATTTCTCTGAAGCACACAATACACTTGGAATGATGGGGTTTCAAAACAAAATCACTAAGTTCAATGCTTGTACAGGGTTTTGAGAAAAGAAACAATGCAAATAGAGGAATGAAAATGCTAGGGTAAGATGAGAGAAAGAAAAGAAAGACCAAGCAAGAAAAAACCTGTGCCCTAGTCATAAGTAGATCAGAGGAAAAATGACGAGTCAAGGTGCAAGTGAGCATGAAAATGGTGATAACAGAGGAGGTAAAATCAAATGGTAAAAGTAAATTAACATGGTGATTATTAATAACCACATCGTAATAAATGCCCATCAATTACCACATGTGTCGGGTTAGGATGCTGGAGCGAAAAAATTCTCTGGCTTTGCATGTGCAAGGTCAGGTTTTTTCTCCGACCTTACATGTGCAAGGTCGATTTTTTTCTCTGGCCTTGCATGTGTAAAGGAAAAAAAATTGATAAGTCCTAAAAAATGAATTTGAGGGGAGAAGATTACGCATGAGGCCAATTGATTTGCCACATTTTATGTGCCTAGAGCTTGTGGGCTACGAGATGGATAATTTTCATAGGGATTATCTCACAAATTGAGTCAGCTAAATTTGAGGATAACATTGTTGTGTTTTTGTTCTATTATATTCTCCTATTCCAATTTGTTTTACTAATGGATCTATTGGTCTAGTGGAAGAGACTTTTGTACTTTTATATGCTTCTGTGCATCATAAATATCATTCCAATCTACCTCATTTAGAGTATGAGGTGCACAAAGGTCGAGAAACATTAACATATCCAACGTGTTCAATGAAAGTCTAGACTGATCATCATCATTTATCATGTTTAACTTTGAAAAATATCTTTCACATACTATTGTGCTCACTGGAATAACAAGAATAGTTTGTCATAATTTCATTAAATGTGGAAACCCTTCAGGTTCACCCTCACATAGATCCCAGACTCCAAACATATGTCTTTTTGTGTACAATTTATAAACAGTATAAATAAACTCATCCATTTCACTTAAACATTTGATGGTATCCATAATAGGTGAGTTCTTAACACTACTTTCTCACACAAACATGTTAACCACTTTTTTGTTTGACAGTCCCTATCATCCATCTCTTCATAATAATTACGAGGATTGAAAAACTTAGAAGCATTAAATATAGGTATTTATATGAACCTTGTATCTAGAGCATCAATAGCCTTCACTATAAAACTTTTTCCCAATACAATGCAATCATGTAGTGTCATTGATCTATGTGAGTCAGGCAAACTCTTAAATCTTAATGTATGTACATGCATTGTCCATGTTCCATCTACAAACTCAAAAGTTTCTCCTTGTGCTCTATTTTAAAAAGCTAATATATGTATTGTACCTGCCCCAAATATGTCTCTTTGAAATCTCCTACGAAACATGTCAATAGTAATATCTAAAGTAGTGTCAATGGAAGTAATGTCAACAAAATCATTTAAAAAAAAAATATTCAGCGTGTGTAATGCAATAAGCATGTCTGTAAATAAATGGATGCAAAATTGTACTTAAAAAATTCTTTCCAAATTATACATTTTTTTCTTTTCTAACTCTCATTCTTTCAACAAAACATGTATGAGTTTAATAAGCCTTTTCATGACTTTTTCACTAGAGAGCCACCCCATTTGATGAATTTGCAACACCTCTAATCTATTGATTTGAAATGACTCCATTAGCTCTCTTAATGCTCCATGTCTTTTAGTAGATTTTCCAAGCCATGAATAAACTTTGTTTGCAAATTTATTAATAAAATGTAGCTTTGAAAAATAAGATGAAGCATCATTTGCTACTAATGCTTCTTGATGAGTTATGCAATGAATATCTAATCACTGAGGATCATCTTGACGAAGCTTAGTAGATAAAGCTTCACAAAGACTCCTCATGGCAAGAGCCCCATCAAATCCAAATTCAACTAACGTCATCAAAAATAAATCCATCTCTATTAAAACAGTTATCACAACATCATACATAAATTGAGTTGTTCCATCCTTTATTTGAAGGAGGTGTATAAATTTTGCTACACATTGACCCCTTCATTTGTTAAATATGTAATATAAACTATCAATTGTTGTTCTATAATCTGATCAACATTTTCATCAACTAAAATTGAGTAAAATGGATTATGGAAAATCTCATGATCTTTTAATTTTTTTCAATAGACCCCCTTCACAATGTCTAATTGTTTTCTCCATATGTGATATTTGTATATATAGAGTATTCATCTGTCAGAGGCATATGTGGAGTGCCTTTATCCCTATTCAAGTCACAAATTGGCTTATAGAGTTCTAAAGGTAAATCATGTGTGTCAACAAAATACATATTTTCAATCACTGATATGATTTTCTCAATCTCAACATTTACCATTAGTTTTATATGTTTGGTAATTGGAACACTATTTTGTTTGTTTTCTCTCTCCAAAAGTTGTAAAACAAACTTATGAGGCTTTGATTATGCATGGGTTCTTAAACCACTGACTTGAAGGGTGGTACTCCCATATTTAGCAAATAGAGTTTCTCTCTTATATTTTACACACCAAGAACACTTTATCTTTTCAATGCCATTGCAGTTTTTTATATCATAAGCCCATGGAAATTTTGTTTTCCATTTGGATTTAATTGTTCTTTTCTATTTCTTTGATGATTGTTCCTCTTTTCAAAAAAAATCTCAATTTGATTCATAGTTTTCTTCATGTAGATGAACATCAAAGTCTTCATTTTGGGAATGACATTGTTGATTAGAATATTAAGGGATACCAAATGTATCAGCATGTCATAGTTGTCTTTTATCTTTCTTAGGACGATCAATGGAAGCTATTTTCTAACAATTTATATTCATTCAATGAAAAAAATTGATTCTAGTTTAGTAATTGTTTCTTGCCTAATTATGAAAAATACGGATGAGCTCACTCAAGAATAGTTTTAAATCAAAAACTTAATAAAAAATTAAGTAGACCAAAGTCTAACAACCTGGTTTAGGTTTTCTTTAGAATAAAATGAACCCATAGGGGAATATTTGTTGCACTTTCTTTATAAATTAAATAAAATTCTTCTTTCTTTCAAACTAAGTGGTGGACTTTTCTTCCTCTATTAGAAAAATAATCTACTTGATAATTATATTAAAATTATTCAAAAAATTGGTATTGTTTACTTTAATTTAGCTTTGAAATTTGTTCACATTCGAAGACAAAATCAAGATTTTTGTAAGCTTTGTTTGATGAATCATGATATATTCAAATGTAAAATATTATTTGTTTTAATGTTAGATTTTGAACATAAATTTCATAAAGATTTTTTTCTTTTTTGGTCTATGACAAGATCATGTCAATGAATTCTAAAAATGACTCTAAAAAATAATCATACAGTTTAGATTATTCATTAGAATGTTTTGATTTAGAACCAAATCCTTATTTTTATCAGATTTAGAATTAGAACAATATGATTAATTTGATAGGCCTAATCATTCATTTTAATTTGATTCATTTTCTGATAATACCCTTTTATTAGACAAAACTATTCATGAATTTATTTCAAATATCACTAATGGAAGTGTTGGTGATATTTTAAAAAATTCTGAACTAAAAAATTAAAATTTAGATATAAAATTTTCATTAGAATTAGACTCTCCATGTTTTCTCGACAAAGATAATTCTTCTTCTTATGAATTTATCATTGTTTATAATAATCTCAAATCTAATTCAAACTCTTATGATAAGTCTCTTATCATTCTTGATTTAAAAGAATACACTCAAAATGAAAGTTTTGATTTATGCAATTGATTAAGTGTTATAATAGCATAAAAGGATTTTGAAGACCTTGTTGTTACAAATATAGAGCTAAGCAATCAATTAACAAAAATCAAATATCAAAAGTTTGTTTTTTCATATTTTTTAGATCATGATACAATATTAACAGATGACTATGACACTTCTTATTGTTCTTTTACAAAATTTGATTTTTCTAAATATTTGATTAATAACCTTGATTATGAATGTTTTAAATTTTATAACCTTCCAGAGTTTGAAACAATAACCCCTATTGAATATGTGAAATCTGAAAATATTCAAAATTGTTTAGTAAAGATCAATTTGAAAAATACACTTAAACAAACAAAGCATGTTCTTGATCTAAACCCTTTTTATCCTAACTTCAAAAATATTTTTTCATTTTCAAATCAAATTGATAATCTTTCATTTGCATTACAAAATCAAGAAATGGCTAAAACCATGCATAGTCATGATTCAATTATGTTTATTTAAATTTCAGCCCAAAGCTTAAGTTCACAATCTTATAATAACCAGAATATAATTATTAATAACCAAAATACAACCAAAAGTTTTTAATTGAAAAAATAATTAGCGTATTAGATTTTTTTTTAAATGGGTTGGATAAATACAAATAACGAAAAAAAAGGATAAAGTTAAAGGGAAAATGTTTATTTGTCACCTTCAAATCTGCATAAACACTGGAATCAATGTTAGACACCATAGAGATCTAATACCATATTTAATTATTTTTTAAGCTGGATATGAAATAACATTGAATATATTAAAAAGAATGTGAAAAGCAACAATGTTACCTCAACAATGAATCAAGTCATAAAATGAGAGACCAGAGTTGACAAGTGGAAAAACTATCAAATAGAGAAAAACCTCACAATTTATTATAAGTCTTGCAAACAATGATCTCCAAGTAAAATAGCAATTCGAATTCAAGAGAAAGCGAGAAGAGTGGCCTCAAGCCAAAAGAGGCATCACAAGATTGCAAGAGCAAAGTTGATGTTGAAGAGAGGAAGAGAGGGATATTTAAACAGAGTAATAGGAAGGATGAGAGAGTTACAAGAATCTCCTTATGACCTCATAAGGCCTCCTTGTTGTGTTCCAAATATCATATTTCCGAAGATAAAGGAGGGAAGTGTGTGACATCTAGGGGGAGAAGTTACTTGTGCAAGTAACTCCCAAATCCAATAAGTGGTTAAGAGAGGCGAGAGACACCTCATAAATCTGAGATACAGTATATTTATAATAATAATAAGTACACACCTAAAAGATAGACTTAGGATAATCCTAAATGACTAAAGAACTAAAGTGAAATCAAATAAGGTTAATCTATAATAGAATAGATGAGATTAATTTGATCAAATTTGAAAAGTTTGGGTTTGGATGGATGGGATTAGCTCACTTTATCTAAGGCTTACATGCTTTGATTTAATTTTAAAATTGATTTGATTAATTTTTTATTTATTTGATTTATTTGATTTATAGATGTGCAAGTATAAATCAGAGAGTTAACTGATTGCATGGATTGATGGTGTGATGACATAAAGTTTGACATGGGTAAGGATAAATAATGATTAATTAGTTAATTATCAATGGAGTGATGTAGTGAAATTAAATGAGATTGATTAATTAACGTAGTGGTGTTAGTGTGAGTTAGGATGCATTGATGATAGAATTAAGGTGGTGGATTAAGGTGTCTACATTTTCTCCTTTTTGAAAGGGTGTTGCGACTAAAAGAAGCAATGACTTTTCAAAGAAAGTATAAAAAATGGGTGCTTAATGATGCCCCTAATGGCATGGTTGGTATGGATATGCCCCATCGAGAGGTCATGCAGGGATGAAACATGTAGATGAGCTCTTAAAATGAAAAGAGGGGTTGAAATTTAAAAATTAGGGTTAAAATAGAGGGTTGGGGTGAATAAATAAGGGTTGTGTCTCATATAATGACTGTATATTATGATGATGTTTATGTTTAGATATGTTGTAGATGTTATTTGTTTTTGTAGATGCATGTTTTTATGTGATGCACATGTAATGAGTTAGAATGAATGTTTATTATGTAAAGTGTGGATGAGTGTTTATGATGTGATGATGAATGTTGTAAATCTTGCACTGAATTCCAAATGTTTGAGCGACATGATATATACTATAACATGTGATAAGATGCACCGTGATATGGAGAACCATGGTGACATTATTTTAATATGCAATAGTACTGACATATATGCAATAAATAATAAAACATACAAACAATTAACAAGAACAAATAATTAACAAGAACACACAAACTAAAAAAAGTAGATTATGTTATGTCCCTTATCAATTTAAAAATCTAATATCTGGTGATCAATGATAATAATAGCTTTGATTTGACCCAAGCAACAATGTATGAGAGGGGGTTGGATTAAGAACAATATATTTTGGTAAAGTTGCAATGATTTGTTTAAAGTTGAACAAGTATTTTAATAGGAGTAAGGACAATACAAATGGTTTTGGGGCTTTTTGACATTTCTGTATCTTTTAGATTTTTGAATTTTTTCACTAATGATGAGGCTAAAAATAAAAAAAACTATTTCTAACATCAGATATGGAAGTGGTAGTGGATGGAATGGAATGGTGATTCAAGATGGGATCTCTAAGGACCACATTGCATAAGAATGATGTGCCCAATCATCCTTGTGCCATTCTAAATTTATGCTACAGTGTGCATTGAAGAATATTTGATATAGAAAGATATTTCCAAAACATGTTTCAAGACTTCCTCCATGTCCTTATCAAGGTCAAAATTGGGAAGAAGGATGGACATGATGGTACAGATACAAGGATGGTTTAAGATGTCTAGGGTTGGATGGAGTGGGTTTGCAGCCAAGTGTAAAGTACTTGTAGACAACAAATTTACACAAGACTCCAATAATTGGTTTCCATCATGGTACTTCCCAAGGTACCATAAAAATGGTTTTCATCTTTGGATAATTTTTTCTCTTTTTTATGATTTTTTTATTTTATTTATTTTTTATTTTGATTGAGGAATTCTTACTGCTCCCCAAAATATGTTGATGTTTCTAGGTTGACTTCAAAACTCTTTTTTTGATCCCTTAGTGAGATGTCATCTTAAAGTCCCATGAATTTTTTGATAGCTTCATCATTTTGAATTAAATTAATTGTTATGTTATCTTGTCAGTCCCAGTCGATAAGTTCTAGGTATTATAGGTCAAGGTTGATGGTGAGGAAAATGGTGTCATTAAAAATTTTGGTGGCGGAAAGATCTTTGCAAAGGCTATGAGAGGAAATTATTTCAATGTTGGAAGAAGTTTCCTTAGAGATTGTGGAAGTGTCACTAACATCCTCAGATATCGTGGAAGTGTCACTAACATCCTCATACTGATCGCCAAAAGGTTTTTATCCAATGCATAAAATTCTTGATTTGCTTGAATGTGTATAGGTTATTAGATCCCATGTTCATGAAGGCCTAGTCCTTTTCCTTTATAGTTCATGATTTGACACATTGTGTTTGCTATAGGATACTTATTACTTTGAAAATAAATTGCTAGGTTATCATCATATAGCCATGAGTGATTTGAGATTTTAATTTTATCATCTATAAAAAACCCCGATTTGACAAAAGTGGTTGTGTTAAACTAATAGGAGATTAATTATGTCTTATTTTTCATGTTGGGACTACCATGGCTTTGAGGAGAAATGGAGAGTTTACCCACATGGAAAGCATATTGTATCTTATATTCTTCATAGCTTTTGTCAAGGATATTGAAATGGGGTTTATAAGATAGGGTTTTGGATGTAGATGGGAGGTCATTTAGATGTATGTAGGATGAAGGCTTTATCGGTTATAATATTGTGGATTCATCCATTTTAGAGCCATTTATGGTGATGGGACAATAATGGGATTTGTGATAGTGCCCCTCCTACATTTTTCAATATTGGAAAGGTTTGGGATCACCATGGATAGTCACTTCTATGCTTGAATGTAAAAAATTGATATTTTGATAGAAGGTGGATAGGATGGCTTGCATATCATGAATCCATGGTCAACCAAGAAGTATGTTGTAAGGGAGGTCAAGATCAATGACTTGGATCAAGGTTTGTTGTGTGATAGGCCCAACCATGATAGGAATATATATAGTGCTCGTTCATTCCCTTTCAACATTATCATACTATTTGATGGTGATGGTATTTGGATTCAATGTTACTTTAAAAAAACCAAGATGTTTGATTAATTTCAAGGTGCAAATATTCAAACTTGGTCCATTATCTATAGTCACCCTTTTCACTTTATGTTTGGTGATGAAGGCCTCAATATATGATTGGATATTGTGCGATGGGCCAATGGGAGACATGTTGTGTTGGTCAAATATGATCTTATGACTCGAAGATAGGTGTCCAATGAGTGCTTGAAAATGGGATACATCAATGTTGTTGGCAACTCTTGACTCTTGAAGTACTTTGTACAAGATATCTTTATGAATAGTGGATGTTTTAAGAACATATGGGATGGAGATTTGGGCAAGAGTTTTCTTAAGATGTTCGATAAGGTTGTATTATCCTTTAGGGGTAGGTAAAGGAGGCCTTTAGATAGTGATTTTATAACCTAATTATGACAACACAATCTATGGATTTAACTTTAATGGTTGTGACATGATTGTTTGTACGTTCAATGTGACCAAAAATTGCATAGTATAAATGGACATTTTTTATAATTGACATTATTGGTTTGGGCATTTTGATCTTGATTCGGTTGTGGATGAGGTTGATCATGTTTTTGAAATGAATCTTTATACATCCCTAATTTGTTATTATTTGATGTCGACGTAAATTTTCAACTTCCTTCATCAGTTATTTAAATGTCCCCTAATTTTGTGAAACTTAAATTATTCATTATCTTTATACCATGCGGGTTTTGGTTGGATTTAATGAAAGGGATTGGTTTGTGGGAAAATGATCATATTTGTAGTGACCAATCAATCAAAGTTAGCTTCTAATGACTCCCCTAGAGCAGTATATTGCCTTATTTTGATATCATATTTAGGTTGGCCCAAGGGAATGGTAATGTTGGAAGTATTTTGGACACCCTGAATGTGTTTTGAATAGGTAACTCTGTGGAATCACCTAAAAGTGGTAATTGGATGCTAAAAGTGTCATTTGAGTTACCCTATTCCTAGCTTAGTCTTAGACCTATCCTAGAGCCTTTGCCACATTTTTTTAGTCATTATGCAGACTACAAACCTCTATAGTCAACTAAAACATGGTCTTAAGACTATCTTCTTAGATCCCAACCCAATTTTCCCAACAATCTACCAAGTGGACATTAGCACCACATTTAGGACACTACAACCACATGGCGCTAGTGTTCTCAACTGTGCGCTTCTGTCCTTAGACCTAACTCTCCCAAATGGATACTTTTCAAACATATGCCCCTTCTAATATCACACTAAGAATATTTTATTATCCGTATAAGCTACATATCTCTATAATACAAGTCTAATTGACCTCTATTCACTAGATAGAAAATAGATCCAAAAACACATTCAAACCAAAGACAAGTTAATAAAAAATAAGGTATTTGATCCTTATTTTGCCCTACTCCTGCATACTACCATCTATAGTAGCCCTAAGCTTAGTTTTCAAAGATTTCAAAGCTTAAGCATGTTCAAGGCATCCAAGTTCACTTTCATTCTAGCATTCACTTGCACTTGCATCAAACATTAGGTGGGAGAAATACATCGGGATTGATCCCTCTTCGGAGTATTGATATGTAGGCAATTCTCTTCACAATAGGGTGTTAATAATGCCTAGCCTATCCTACTAACAAACATATAATTATTGATCATGCCATACTTCTAAGGAAGATTAGGGTTTTCATACTAAATCAAGTTTTTTAGGCACAAAACAAAGTTTTAAGTTTAGTGCGCATAGGAATAGGACCTAAAAACACAGGCACATGTGCTCCAAGAAAAACAAGAATAGTCCTGTAAAAGGGACACTACTACCAATTTGATGACACTACAGTAAAATGTCATTTTTGTCCATATGGGTTGCTACTGTCCAATGAGCAAATAGACTCCAGAATCTTGTTGACAACATTCAAAATTGTTCAAAACCTAGATCATCCACAACAGTCACTTTCCAAATAAGTCTATATTTATGTCTAGTTATTGCTATTTTTAAAAATTTAAAGAAGGTCAAATGCCATAATAAATTAGTGTTTAATTATTGCATATTATTTGATTGATTTAAACATCTAAACCCTTTAATTTTCGAAACATAGGATTTACATAGTTGAACCCTAAAAGGTTAAATCATTTGGTGAACCTAGCTTACTTTGAATATTTATTCAAACCCTAGTTTGCATTAATCTAATTTTTTGTGTAATAAATCAAGGTTGCATACTTTTGATTTTCTAATTTTTTTAGACAACCTAGCTAATTAAATCAATTTCATATTAAGGTTTCAATTTATTTAAATATAATTTAAATTTGTTGCAAAAAAACCCTAGATTTAAATCAACCCTAACCCTAGATACACTTAGGGTTTGTATCCTTTTTCTATTTATACTCAAATTTTATTTCCAAAACTTAGTTTTTAAATCCATATCTTCTAATTTATATTTCATATAACCATGATCATAATGATAGAATAAATTAATCACTTTTATTTCAAAGTTTAATACTTTCATTTGCGTGTTTGTTCCCTATAATTCGAAACGAACTCAAAAAAGACATAAACACATGTAAAGATGATGTTTTATATCAATTGCAATTTATGTCATATCTCATAGCATGTTATCTTTCCCCTGTGTGGAATTCCATTAATAAGCAAACCCATACACACATAGATGATTTAGCACATAATTTAACAACTATGTTTCAAGTTTCAATGTCATATCTTATCTACAAGAAAAAATATCCTCCTCCTCATCTCCATAAGGGTAATAGCTATTTTTCCTCTAACCAAGTCCATGTTATCATTCCTCCATGAGATGAAGTAGCCTACACCGATGTCACTAATCCCCATACTCAACTTATTCACACCTCTTCCTTACAAGGTATGTGCCTACATGTTCAATCAAAAATAGTTAGGATTTGCACTTATGAGACTCTACATGATCAGATTATCAGTATGAGCAAGATAATTATAGGATTACAAAATCAGAATCAACTACTACATGAAAATATTACAACATTTAAAAAATATTTTACAAGATAAAGGCATCCAAGGCACAATAATGTAAATCATGTATATACATCTTCACCTAGTCAATTGGTGGTAAACAATGTTATATATCTAAATCATAAATCACAATAAATTACATCTACAACTAGTGATTCAAAAAGCATTCAAAGGTCAAATAGGATTTCAAATGAGATACTAAGAGAAATGATTAAAGCTAAGTTGATCAACCTACCTCCTCTACACTCAATGCGGAGATCTAGATATTTTTGTGCATATCATAGAATGCATGGACAACACACCATTTCATGTCTACCATTGAAAAATAAAATACAACAGATAATGGATAAAGATGACTTACACATTGACACTTTGTCCAAACAACATACAATGACACATCTACAAATTCAAAAAGGGTCAAATTCAAAAATAGTACAAAAATGGCTACCAAAGCCTAACTCGTAACAACAAAAGGTTCCAAAAGCATAATTATGGAAAAAAATAGTATAACAAGCATAGATAAATCATACAAATCTACCTTTATGAGGCTAAATATTTAATATGGTATGGGTTTGGTTAAAAGTGTCTACAACAGTATGATTATCGTGGTCAAGGTTTGGGCAAACATGCCCAAGGCATCACTTCTCTTATTCTAGCAGTTGATAATATTGGTCAACAGGGTTTGTGATTTATTGAACATCTTAAGGCACATCATTCATAGATACAACTTATCAAGGTAAAATATTCAGATACATAGGACACGTTACAAAAAAAGCAATAACTTAAGTTGTAAATTCAAAATCATGCTACATAAACAAACATTCTCAAAAAAAAAATTCTAGCAAAGGAGCCTCCATAACACCATATGTCTACAATAATCACAGTTTCAAATAGGAAAATCACAATCAATATGCCAAAGCGCAACGCAGAAAGGTCAAGTCCACATCATGATGCAATTCCCTCTAGCATTCCAGGTTATCATGATTCTAATGTTGAATAATATTATGATTTTAATGATGAATAATACTCAGATTCCTATTATAAAAACATTCAACTACAGCATAAAAATCACACTACATGAGAGATTACCATTCATATTTTTAACACAGGCCATGGTGATAGTGAGTCTCCCATGAGACTCATTAGTTAGTACGGTTCCTACCTTTGTACATACTTCCTTCTCTCTCTCGCTCCATGTACATCGTTTATTTTCATTTGCTTGTACATAACTTATATCCAAAAACTACAAAACAATATAACATGTCAAAATATAAAAACATTCAATTATTACTTAGAAAATACAAAATTTATAGATTGTATGCATTGTTATGTTTACATTTATACTACTTTTCAAATATTACATATTACTAGTTATCTTAGTATAGTCGATTTTATCATATATATGCTTCACTTGTTCTTGTCAAGTGCTTACAGATTACATAGAGAACTCCAATCCACTTCACTGATCTACACTGATCCATGTTTATACATATTATACATTTTCCCACTTGTGGGCATCTCTTAGACATTTGCTATAACTAGATTTTATCTTTATATACCATGCATTCCATTTTATGCATTGATACATCTTGATATTGATCATTGATACTCATTTCCCAATTTTTGTCGACAATCACTAGTTAGACTCAATATATATGCACCCTAGCATCTACGTAGATTTATACTACACAGCTATACATGCTTTCATTTCTAGTTTTCCTAGATTAGACTTGACTATATTTCCTATGCTTCTTCCATCTTTGAGGGCATTTAAATATGCCATTATTATTTGGTTCTACGTCACTTCTCTATTTGTATACCTTGGACATGTTCCCATGTCCCTTGTATGTGCTTTCCTGCTTCTATATGCCTCTAGGCCAAATTGCTTGTTGACTACGTATGTGGACATTTGAATATGTCCTTGTATATCTTCACTCATAGATTTAGTGGTGTGTGCCCATTTCCCTTGTATTATGGCCCCTTGGCTTACTTTTATGTGCCTCATGCAATTGTATGTATGCTTATTTATAAGTTTCTAAACCATGACACTTGTATTTGCTTATTACACATACACCAATTTTTTATGCCATGAGGGATCTCACGCATTTACTCTTCCTACTTGGGAGCCGTGAAGGACATCATGCCCCATCCCCCTAGGTAATTACTCATATTTGATTTTATACACATTGATTACATCTATCTTAACACCCTTGTGCAATGTTAGATTACAACATACATCTTATATTACCTACTTATGCTCAGATTCATTTACATTTTGATGTTATGTTTTTACATTGTATTATAATATCATGCATATGATCCAGCTAACACATTTTGTAGAGCTACTTCTTTGAGGACAGTTCTTACACATGTTTCAAAACTACCCTAAAAAGAGGGGGCATTTATAGGGTTTGTCACATAGATCAAGATCATACTTTACTATTCACAGATAAATTTCAGCACACAAACTTAGTTTCAAAAATTAGACACAAAGCAAACACAAAAAATAATAGAGACTCAAAAAATAGTTCAAATCACCTAAATTTCAAACCAGGCAGACATTAGCACCCAGATTGGGACATTATCACCATAGGCACTACTATCTACTATAGGGCACTATTGTCTAGTAGCCCCAACTTTAGGACAATCTAGATCATTCAATCCAGTACACCAGGTACAATAAATATTTACACATATACAACCATATGATTGATATTTATGTTTAGATTTTGCTCATATACATTCATTTCAGCCTATATTCATATCATTTACTCATATTTAGAGGCATCATGTGTAGCATGATCACTCTCATATACAGTTTAGTTACACATATTTAGTTATTACATACTCAGTTCAGATTCAATATACTCAAATATCAGATTGGAGGCATGTGCATAACACATAGTTTTCATATACTCAACTACACACAAGTTGAGTAGATAGAATGGCAAACTCCATGTCATTCTCTATGTTGTATACACTTATTCCATTAATTCATGGCTTACTCCATCTATAGTGGTTAGCATTCTTGAGTAGCCCAGAGTCACCTAATATACCCAAGTGGTCATGGAGCTGACATAAATAGTTAGATTTACTCAGTTAGATATTTTTAGCACTTTACACAGTTTAGTTACAAATTCATCTACTTCACATAGGTGGGTAATGAAGGATTCATTGCCTACTTGAGTTATTGATCTACCCACATTAGAGGGTTAGACACACTTACAATCTTATCCAAGTTATTCACAAATCAAGATCCACCGAGTAGGGGTGGGCAATGATGTAGTCAAAACCAGATTGAGTTATTGAGCCACCCATATGAGGATTGATCAAGCCATCATCTCAATCCAAGCTATTAAATGATATGATCACTATGTACACTCACACACATAGGTTATCACCAGGTTCATGCATTGGTTCATGTACCCAATGAGGTGTATTCGTTCATTTCCTCTCTCTCTACTCAATTACTTTACTTCAGCATAGTTTTTTTTTTTTTTTTTTGATCATCTCTTAAGTAAGGATTGACTTTTGCATGTTTCATTTCAGGACATTGCTTTGGATCATGTTCCACATACGTAGACCTAGATTTACATACTCAGAATCAACTACGCAAGATTCACTACTAAGGTAAGTCCAAGGATGCTTCTTTTACCTTTATACTAGTCATTTTTCCTACATTACTATCATAAAAGGGGGCAAATATAATCACCTAAAAGTGGTAAGTGGATGCTAAGAGTGTCGTTTGAGTTACACTATTCCTAGCTTATCCCTAAACCTATCCTAGAGCCTTTACCACACTTTTTCAGTCATTGTGCATAATACAAACCTCTACAATCAACCAAAATAGTCCCAGGACTATCTCTTATATCTCAACCTAGTTTTTTTAATAGTCTATCAGGTGGACAGTAATGCCATATTTAGGGCACTACAACCACATGACGCTAGTGTTCCCAATTGAGCACTACTATCCTTATCCCTAACTCTCTTGAACATATACTTTTTCAAATGTGTGCCCCTCCTAAGGTTTGCCTAAGCACATTTTCTTATCTGCACAAGATATAAATCTCTATAAATATAAGTCCAATTGACCTCTATTCACTAGATAGAAAATAGATACAAAACCACATTCAAACCAAAGACAAGTTGAGAAAAATTGAGGTATTTGATCCCTATTTTTCCCTAATTCTACATATTACCATCTACAACATGATTAATCCTAGTTTTCAAATATTTAAAAGCTCAAGCATATTCAAGGCATCCAATTCCACTCTCATTCTAGCATTCACTTGCACTTGCATCAAGCACTAGGTGGGAAAAGAACATCAGGCTTGATCCCTCTTCGGAGTATTTGTATGTAGGCAACTCTATTCATAGCGGGGTGTTGAGGATGTCCAGCCTATCCTACTAATGAACACATAATTATTGATCATGCCATACTTACAAGGAGGATTAGGGTTTTCACACTAAATTAATTTTTTTAGGCACAACATAGAGTTTTTTAGTTTTATGTGCACAAAAATAGGACCTAAAACACAAGCATGGATGCTCCCAAAAAATAGGAATAGTTCTACAAAGGGGACACTAACACCACTTTGAAGACACTACAATAACATGGTGCTACTATCCAGTGAGCAAACAGATTACATAATTATGATGATGACACTTAGAACTATCTAGAACCCAGTTCTCAGAACCCAAATCATCCACGATAGTCACTTTCCAGATAAGTCTATATTTATACCTAGTTATTATTATTTTTAGAAAGTCAAAGAAGTTCAAATACCATAACAAATTATTTCTTAATTATTACATATTATTTTACTGATTTAGACATCTTATCCCTTTAATCTAAACATAGGATTTACATAGTTAAACCCTAAAAGGTTAAATCACTCCATCACCAAAAATATTTTTGGTTTTGCTAAAGATTTTGGATATTTTTTATTATGATGATCTCGATGGAAAAAAATTCACCATCCTTTAGCGATAAGGGATTTATTGATTTGAACTCCTTTTTCAATGATTTTGTCAAAGGTAGTAGTACAGTGAACTTTGGCCCCCTAGATTTTAAGGGAATACTTTGATTAATTAATTATCATTGTATGCAATCTCTTAGAAAAACATGAAGAAGTCTTTGACATGTTTCTCTTAGATAACCCTTACCCTTGTATTTATCAAACTTGGTTGGTTAAAATAAAGAGGGAAGATGTATTCATTGCATTTCTTTGTCAAAGGGATACAGGCACAACTCCTCAATTTTTTATTTTTTATTTTGATTATGGGTTCCTTCCTACAGTCCTTAGAGAGCATCCTTCATAGCTTGTCATTATTTTTTATTGGTAATGGATTATTGATTGTTGGATTATTGATTGTGCTCTAAAGCTTTGGATAATGTAAGACTTACATGGGTGGCTAAGTTTTTCAAATTCTAACTTAATTGTTAAAGATGGTCAAAAATACTTTGATTTTGGTCTTGAGGATTTTGTTGTATTAGAATTAGTTTTCCCTTACTAGTGTTGACATAAGAAACATTTGTATTGGGATTTTGACTGGTGAATTCTAGATTTTCTTTGTTTTGGCCAATAAGATCACTAGAAGTAGCATGTTCTTGGTTTAGGTGAATTTAATCATTTCAGCTTATAAGGTTGTGTAGGCTGTTAGGATTAAAACCTACTAGAATTTTGGCTCCTATTTTTATAAGTTTGATAAGGATGTCATATTTATTTTAAAATATGAATTGATCTACTTTGGATTTACCTTGTTCTATTTTTAAAGAAATCATTGGTGCCATCATTGTATTCACTTTGATTGTCAAAGCTATCATTATAATCATCATGAGTTTAGTATTGGCTGAAATGTCCACCAAAGGAATGGATTATGATTAAAAAGGTAATTGGTGTCATGGTTTTGTCATATCGGTATCTTGTTTAAGGTGTTATGTATTCATTTTATATTTATTTTTAGATTGGTTTGACACAAGGAGGAAAATAATAATACACACACAATAACACCCTATGTTAGTCACATAGGTGTAACTACACAATTACAATTGGATGGATCTTAAGCTAGGTTTATACAAGATATTTAGAGGAGTCCTGAATATACATTTCAGTATGTGAGGCCCAAATCTATGATACATGGATATTATTTAAGGCTTGGGCATTGGTGATTAACCACCTCACTTCACAAAAACTAGGTAAAATTGAATGTTCTCTTAATAATTAATGATAGATTCTCCAAGGAATATTTATAGTGCATCGAAACATGGACATTAACTAGTGCTTGGTAATGAAATCCAAGTCGCTAGACCCTAAGAAATAAAAATAAAAAGTTCAAATTTTTTATGATTTCCAAGATCACTTTATGGTGTGAGGAAAGAGCATACACAACTTGAACTAGGGATACACAAGTGATCTAAACAATTTCTAATTCTCAAGCTCCTTTTATCATGCAAGAGAAAAGCATACACATATTAGACCACACAAACAAGAAAATAGAAAATAGAAGATTAATTGACTGAGATTTATTTATTTTACAAGTCTTATTTCAACGTAGTTGCATATAAAAGCATTAATAGTTTTAGATGTTATGGCTTATTTTCATAATATTTGTTGCACAAAAATATTAGTATGATGTAAAACAACAATCATAAATCTTGCACATTAGAAAATCAGAGATCTAAAATAAGTAAAACTAAAAAATGTGCTTTAGAAATTAAAAATGCCACAACCTGATGCAAAAATGCCACTAGTGTAAAAATTCCATTCTGAAGTGTAAAAGAGCCACATAATGAACATAAATGTCATTAGTGCAAAAATACCATTCTAGAGTGTAAATACACCACACAGTGATCAGAAACCCCAAATTCACTAATGTAGGGAAAATATACAAAAGAGCCATTGTAACCCTTAGGCAAAAATTTCACTTGTTCTAGTAGTGCTCAAATCTGAGACCTACTCCAAAAGTTGTTGACACTGACACCTACTTCCAACTCACCTGACTCTTCCCTGCCTGCTTCCTATGTAGGTGACTTCGATGTCGTTGACTCTGATAGGCCAGGGAGAGTTCCACAAAACCTTCCAGTCCCCTCTACACATCTCTCTAACCTAGAGAGTGTATTTCTCATTCTAGAGAAAAGTTTTTAGGGGCCCTAGCAAGAATGACGTGTATAAGTTAATACTATTGCTACTCTACATAGTTCCTGATAAGTATGACATGTTAATATTATCACTACAAGTTTAATAATGAATAGGAACTAGAAATACTAAATTTCCAATGTATACAAAATTAAGAAATAAACATTCCATCGTATACATGCATATGGCCATGCAATTGAATTTGGCAAGTACATCTGTCAAATCCTAGATTAAAAAAAATTGTCTATCAAATCTAAACTCAGTAACTACCGAGTCAATGTAAGGCAAAGTAGGATCCACTCCTATCACTTAGTACTCACGTTCCTAATTCACCACTCTTTCCTTAGGTTTCCATAACCTAATGATCTCCAAAATATACACAAGGTTCAATGAATCCCAATTCTATACTAACATATCATAGAAAGCATTACTATATGATAAATAATTTTAGATGTACCAACATACATACAATAAAAATCATACAATCATTCTGTAATTGTATTAAGTTACTATTGTCTCCAAATTTTGCACCTTAAAAGAGGGTTGTTCAAGCCTCCTCTAGATTTGGGTAACGTTGGGACATTTCTAAGGCTGTGGGTGTGCCTATAAGTGGAAATGAACCTCTAGGTTGAAAGGGCTAGCTTCTTCTATTATTTTTTCGTGCAATAAGTTGTTAACCCAATTTATATGAGTGAAAAGAGTCAGAAGTTTGCATAAATAAAAAGCTTAGTCTAAAATGGTGATACATCAAGAATTAGTATCCACATGTATGCCCTATACTTATGCACAATACAATGGAATATAGTCTATAACTTAAGCTCTAGAAGATTCTAGCATAAGTATTTCAATGTAGAGACAAAAATGAATTAGATCACACAAGGTAAATAACTGAAAAAGACAACCTGTATAGTCTAGAAAAAAGGGTTACATATGTGCAAAATCTCATACAGCTAGAATGCACTCTTCATGACCTATTGGATCAACTCTTTGCTCAAAAACATGAAGGATAGAGAATAGAAGGATAAAACATCACTTGCTATCACTTTGTGTCTCCTGCTACACAAGCAAATGTCTAGAACTTAAAAATAAAATCAGCTTAGGCTTCTTTACTCAAAGGCAAGAAAATGGCAAAACATTCCAACAGGGCTTTATCATACTATCTGTGGATGATAAAACAAGAGCCCAAGGGTCCTATTTAGAGAAAAAGAGGGAGAGAAAAGAGAGCTCTTCGACACCAAAATAGAAGCCTCTAAAATGGTTTGCAGTCACCATCCTGCTGAAACTGATTCCAGTTATTCTCTTATTCAGTTAGAATTTATCCTTCTCGTTGATTCACCCTCTTGAAATGACCAGGATCACTGCAAAATCAATGGTGAGATGACCCTCCATAAGAAATGGCTCAGATCACTACAAAATCAATAGATTCTTCCTGAGAGCTCCTACATTTTGCACTACATACCCAATTGGGTTTTCCAAGTGACTTTACTTCTACTTGCTTCTTTGGGTTCTTTGATTGCTTCTACGTGTAAAAGTCATAAGTAAAGCTCTTTTCAAAACCTGAAAAGCATTGTCTCTTCTTTTTCAGGCTTCTCGATTGCTTTTACTTATAAAATTCATAAGCAAAGCTCTTTGAGAAACCTGATTTACACTATCCTTGCTTAAGACACTGTCGGGCTCTCTGAATGGCTTTACTTCCCGATTGAAGACTTTAGGCATGAATTTGACATCCTGCAACATGTCATCTTTGAATCCCAATGGCTAGTTGGCCACCCTAAATTTGACATCCTACGGTACATCATCTTTGCACCCTAATAGCTAGTTGGTTGTATTAAACTTGACGTCCGACAGCACGTCATGGGGATCCATCGAGTTTATGCTTCGGGCAATTTTCCTGAAGTAATTCCTTTGGACAATTTATCCAAAGGAATTCTTTCAGGAATTTTTTCTGAAAGGCAACGGTTAGTTCCTTCAAAAACTTTTCCTGAAGAACACTTGGGAAAATGTCCTTCGAAAAAGTTTTGAAAGACACTTGAGGAAGGCACAGGGTCCCTTCGAAAATTTTTAAAGGGAATTTATAAAGGAAATGGCCCTTCAAAACTTTTTCAAATGGCATTTCTAATGACAAAGTACCCTTCAAAAAATTCCAAAGGGTCACTTGGGAAGAAAAGCGCCCTTCGAAACATTTTTGAAGGGTCACTTTGGATAACAAAGTGCCCTTCAAAAAAATTTGAAGGGACACTTGGGCTAAAAAGTGCACTTCAAAACTTTTTTGAAGGGTCACTTGGAAGAAAAGTGCCCTTCAAAAAAATTTGAAGGGACACTTGGGCCAAAAATTACCCTTCAGTACTTTTTTGAAGGGTCACTTAAAAAGAAATGTGCCCTTCGGAAAAGTCTAAAGGGACAGTTGGGGGGGGGGGGGAATTAGCAAGACCATTTCGGGTTTTCTGATTGCCTTTGCTTAGAAAATTCATAAGACTTGCTCCTTGGAAAACTTTAATTCATGCATTGTTGAAAATCCATAAAGTATTGGAAGGAGTAATTCAGGTTCGTAAACCTGGATTACTTCTACTCATGACACTTTAATACATCGAGTCATTTAGAGAACCTAACTTGGTCTTGAGGAGTCACTTGGGGTTATGAGTGGCCAAGACTTAACTTGTGGAGAACCTAACATACACTACAATGGAGCCAAAACACTTGAGCCTCCTTGAATTGCAATTTTGGACCTCTGAAATGGCATGTTCTTGCAACTGTTGTTTGACTCTCCATGAAAATGGTTGAAAAATTTGTACTAAGGTGAAAAGTGGCCAACAATCTTGGTGATTCTAAGGAGAGGCATGCCTATTATTTCAAAGACCAGTAACCTAAATCCTTCCATTGGGATGGAGTCATGCATATATGCACTTCAAAGAGAACTAAACAAGCTTTGGTTCAAAAACACACTAGCTAGGTTGATTACACACACAAGGTAGGGATGCACACCAAACAAAGGGAAGGAAAACACACTTGTACTAGAAATCACTTAGGGAAAATAAACATAACAAAGAAAACACACTAAAACAAATTATATGCCATACATGGCCATCAAGGGTCAAAATCAAGGCTTTAAATGGATTATATTCATTGGAATAGGCAGCTCTTCTCCATCCATTTTGGACAGTTGAAAGGAGTTTATTTGCTTGCACTTTCTGATGATGTAAGGAACACTCCACAAGGTATCAAACTTTGTATGTTTACCTAGTTTTACTCTATCTTCATCCCATTTCAATACCAAGTCACCTTCTTTGAACACTCTTGCCCTTGCCCTTTTGTCAAAGGATTTATTCATGAGGACTTGATGGTGTTCCAAAGCTTTGTGTGCATCATCTCTTGCCTCCTGTAGATACATTAATTCTTTCAATCTGACCTCCACGGGAGTGTTTTCAAGTAATTCTAGTTGGTGTGCAAGTTCCAAGGTAGGGAGATCTTGTGATATGGACAGCCTAGCTTCTCTCCCATAAAAAGTACAAAGGGAGAGCTACCAATTGACTTCTTAGGAGTGATTTTGTTTGCCCATAAGGTTATCTTCAGCTTGTTATGCCATGCTCTTTGATTGGTTCCCAACATCCTCTTGATGATTTTGATGAGGTTCTTGTTGGTAGACTCAACCAATCCATTACCTTGAGAGTAGTAGTTGGATGAGGTACTCAAATGAACTCCACTCTTTGCTGCCCAATCAAAAGTTTTAGCACTTATGAAAGTAAGTGCATTATTTGAGATGATGACATGAGGAGCTCCAAACCTTGTTATAATGCTATCATAGAATTATAATATGGCATTTTCATTTGCTTCCTTCAAATCAACAGCCTCTACCCATATTATGAAGTAGTCTGTAGCAATCAATATCCATTTGTGTCCAGCACTTGATGTAGGGTTGATCATGCTAATGAAGTGAAGGCCCTATTGCATGAAAGGTTGGTCCACTTGGATAGGATTCAATGGAAGGGAAGCAAGATTCTATTTTCCAATAAAGAAAGCACATTGAGGACAAACCTTATCCCAATGATAATAGTCCTTAAAAAGACTAAGCCAATAGTAACCAGCTCTCATTATTATTGTAGCTGTTGTTCTAGTAGAGAAGTGACCACCATCTGCACCATTATGGAAATTTTCTAGCAGCATATCAAATTGGTCATTATTAATTCATCTTAGCAACAAATTGCTCACACCCTTATTAAATATAATGCCATCCAAAAGATAATAAGGAATAGCTTTTAGTATAAAATACCTTCTTTGAGATTTATTCAAGCCATTGGGACACTCACCATTTTGAAGAAAACCAATGATGTCTTGTGTCCAACTTTAATTCTACATTTGATCAGTTGGTTGGTCTTGAACTTGATTCACCATAGATTGCACTTTTGTCTCTTTAAATTCAAATGCTAAGTGCTCACATAAACTTCTTCCTTTTACTAGGTTGGCTACCTTGATGTCAATGTCATATTCCATCACTTTCGTGATCCATCCAGCTCTCTTCTCATTGAGATCCTTGCTTAGGAGAAACTCCTTGGTGCTAGGATGGGAGACCATGGCATGGATCTTGTTGTTGAAAACCATATGACTAAACTTTTTTAAGCCTCTAATGATGGTTAAAGCTTGCTTCTCAATAAAATAATATCTCACTTTGTAGTCTTCTAAGCCTTGGCTGAAGAAAGTAATTGGCTGCTCAACATCCTCTTCATTCTTTTGCATAAGCATGGTTGAGATTGTGTCCAGGTTAGCAAAAGTATAAAGAATGAAATCCTTATCAAAATTCAGATTTAAAAGAGTGGGAGAGGTTGCAATTTCTTGCTTGATTGCCTCAAAGCTGCCTTTACCTTCCTTTGTCCAAGTAAAAACTTGGTTCTTTTTTAACATGGTTGTGATAGGCCTTACCACTATTGCAAAGTTTGGGATAAACTCCTTATAAATTTTAATTGTTACCAAGAAACTTTGCATCCCTTTCTTGCATTGAGGCAAAGACAAGCCTAGAATAGCTTCAATCCTTTCGGGGTCAATAGATAAGGCTTCTTTTAAAACAACATGACCCAAAATCTTACCTTCATGGACATCGAAGATGCACTTATTTGGATTGAGGGATATGCCATACTCTCTACACTTCTCAAACACTTGCCTTAGATGTCCCATATGATCAGCAACATCTTTTGAAACAATGGTTATATATTCAAGGTAAACAAGCAAAAACTTATTGATCAAACCTTTGAAAGCCATGTCCATTGCCCTTTGAAATGTAACTCTAGCATTGGATAAACTAAATAGCATCTTCTTATAGGCAAAGGTCCCCCACTTGGTGGTGAAGGTTGTCTTGAACTGATCTCTTTCATTTACCAATATTTGATTATAACCTGAATAACCATCAATAAGTGAGAAATGTTGAGAACCTAAAACAACTTGCAAAATTTGTTCCATGGAAGGGAGTGGGTAATGATCCTTGAGAGACACTTTGTTTAGATCACGAAAATCCACACAAAGTCTGATTTAGCCATTCTTCTTTCAAACTAGCACAAGGTTGGCTACCCAAGTTGAGTGTTTGACAGGAAAGATAATCCTAGACTCAATCAATTTGGTCAGCTCTTTCTTCATGAGTTCTTCTACCTTGGGGTTGATAGGCCTTTGCTTCTGCCTTACTGGTTTAACTCCATGCTCCAACTCAATGGTGTGATGAGCTAGACTTGGGTCAAACCCTTTCATGTCCTTGTATTTCCAAGGAAAGATGCCATGAAACTCTTTGCATAATGCAATAAAATCTTGCCTTTCCAACTGAGAACAAACCTTACTAATCTTCAAAAGTTTGTCCTTGAAAATCAAAACTTCTTCATAGTTCTCTTCTTTTGTTAACATGCTCATTCTTTGGTTTTTCTTTTGATCATCCTCGTTGAAGACACTCTCCAAAGTAATCATCCCCTTGGGTATTTTATTTGTCCTTAGTTTTATAATCTTCTCTTTATAATGATCATGCAACTTCTTTTGATTTCTTGAAGAGAAGCCTGCCTCATTTTGTAAGAAGTGTGAAATGTGTTCATCACTCTTAAACACTTGCCATGACACTTCATTATCCAGAATGGAAGGTCTCACAATGATCTTGATATGAGATTTATCTTTCTCTTATTCAACATCAGTATCTAAGTCAAAACGTGCTCCTATTGTAGCCAGTCTATCAGTGTGCTTGTTCAAGTTTCTTGGTATGGGTTGGATGTTAAGGCATCAAAATCCTCAAGTAGATTCCATACCCTATACTTTTAGGACTTGAGTAAGGAGTTCTTGGTTGTATCTTAACTTCTCACTTGATGAATGACCAGCTCACTATCTCCATATACTTTCAAAATCTTGATTCCTCTCCTCTTTGCCCATTGGAGACCATGAACTAAGCCTTCATATTCTGCCACATTGCAAGTGCAGCTGAAATGAAACCTATAAAAAGAGTAGTAATGATTATTTGATGGGAAAACCAACATGACACCATCTCCTACACCTACTTTTCTCCTTGAACCATCAAAGAACATTTCCCACAAGTCATCGAGCTCATGATCTTCATTGGTGAGTGAAGGAATTGGGACGTCTTTCTCATGCATGCAATAAACTCCCAAATCAGTTTCCTCAATGAAAGTGTAAGGATCAAGGCCATGTGTTTTAGTGCTATACTTGTCAATATAGAGGTCGAAAATACTTTCAATAAGAGAAGATGTTTCATTATTCAGGTCTGCCTCTTCCTCCTTGCTGATTAGACAATTTTGATTTGTCATTGTCTCCAAGTATGGCTCAATGTGGAACCTTGCTAAGGGCTGAGTCCTTATGGTTACCTTGGTTCCATACCTTATCTTGAAATCTATAAAGGACCAATTAGAAGAAAGGTATCCTCCTATCTTGGTCGTAAAGTCCGTAGACAAGCATATAAAGAAGTGTGTTGGAAGGTCCACCACCATAATATCTGGCATGATAGGGAAGCTTAGGAAGCCATGTAAAAACACTTTCAGACCTTTGACCAATCATACCATCTTAGTTGGAGTTTCATCTAACTACAACACATCTTTACTATGTGCCTCATAGTTTAAACCTAGCTTATTAGCCACTATTTTAGGTATAATAGTAGTGCTTGCTCCACTATCCAAAATATAATTGTGGACCAACTTATCTCCTACAATGAGTGTGAGGTAGAAGGGTGGAGGCTTTTTAGATTTAGTGGAAGGCTCCAAAAGATGATTTGGAGAATTTGTGAGAGCCACACTATGATGCCTTGAAGATTGAGGGGCCACATGCATGCTTACTAACTGCTCTTGCAAAAGCTCCTTTTGACCAGGTATATGTAGAACCTCCCAAAAAAATATGCTTGTCTTAGTGCTCTTTAATGAGTCCACAATATTTAGAGATGGAGTATTCACTTTTTCCAAAAAAAATTATGATAATAAAGGAGTTGTTGCCTGCTGTGTTGCAATATTGGTAGCTACATTTACATTCTAATTTTGTTGAGGAATATGGCTTGTGCAAGGTGTAGCACTTTGATTGGCATTTTGTGACCTTGGAGAGACATCACTTGGAACTATTCATGGATCCTGGTCTTCTCCCAAGGCTCTCTTCTTGGACCTTGTATTAGCTGCAATTAACATGCCTTGAGTCAACACAAAATCATCCTTCTCTTGAAATTTCATCATCCCCACACTTAGGTTGTTGCTTTTTCCCTGATTATCCCTTTGGCTGGGACATGCTTCTTTTACTATCATGTAAGGAGTAGCTTCTTCTTGTGTAGTTAAAGCGTAGCTAGTTTTTCTATCATCATGTGCAAACTAAGCTCGAGGTTGTCCCCATTGGTCCACATGATCTTCTCCTTGCACTAGATTTACATGAACTGGAACAATAGCGTTTATGAGAGGAGTAGAATTTGGATTATATGCATTGGGTTGTTTGATATAACCTTGTTGATTTTGTCCTCTCCCTTGATAATTATATTGGGATGGTGCTCTATATCCTTGTTGAGGATAGTATTGTGTATTAGGAGGAGCACTTGCTTGATATTGAGCTTGTTTGAGCTAAGCTCTCAACAATCTGATTTCTTCATCCTTGTTCACAATGTTATCCACCTTCTTGGGAAAGGCTCTTGGCTTCACATTGGCATTTGGAACGCTAAGACATGCTTAGAGATTCAACCAAAGTATGGGATAGCAAAGGCATGGAAACTTTTGGAGGGAGTCTTTCAACTTGAATCAAGCTATTATCAACCTCAATTGCTAGCTCATATGCACCTGAAAGAGTGAATCCTCCCATTGACTACAACATAACAACAACATCAGTACCAATCCCTTTGAGGTATGTTGGGAACACAAAGCTAGGAGGAGGTCTCATGATTGGTGGTAGCCTATACCATGTTCTTTGAAATCTCTCATTGAAATCTCCTATGGATTCATTTGTACCTCTTCTTATTATATTCAGCTGATGTATTAGGTAAGCATGATCACTCTTATTTTTGAATCTTGTCACCAATAGGTCTCCAAAACCATCCCAACTTGTAATGCATCCCCCTTCCAACATTCTATACCATTCAAGTGCTTTGCCTTTTAAAGACATAGCAAGCATCCTAATGGCTATGTTGTCCCTAGGAATATTATGGAAATTGAAAAAATTAGAGATGTCTCTAATATGTTCAGATGGGCTAATAAGACCCTTTCCATTGAAACTAGGAAGATTTTTGGTAGCATTTGGAGGGATGGGGTCATATACAAGAAGCTTTATTGGGTTTTGGGTATTAAAAGTAGGGAAAGGTTGATGTCTATCTATCTCTCCCCTTTCTCCCATTTCTCTTCTTCCTCTATGATCCTCTATTTCCTCTTCTTCTTCAACTTCCTCCTTGAACTTCTTCAACTTCTTCTGCTTCTTCCCTAAAACCTCCCTACCAAGGATTTAATAGGACTAGGAGTGGTTCAGGGCATTGTTCTTTAGGAAAAGCTTCAATTGAAGGGGCTTGGTCAGAAAATCTTAAGGACCTTGTGAGGACTATGTAGGATAATGTATAAAACTTGGTCTAAAACCAGAGATTCACACCCTTTTAGAGTCACCAAATGTTGGGTTAGGGGTATTTTTACTACTTAGGCCTATCAAGACCAGAATTCACCTTAACTTAGAAATAATTTGGGTCCCACCAAGCGTGCCAGAACTATTGTCTCCAAATGTTGCACCCTAGAAGAGGGTTATTCAGGGCTCCTCTAGATTTGGGCAATGTTGGGACATTTCTAGGGCAGTGGGTGTGCCTATAAGTGGAAATGAACCTCTAAGTTGAAAGGGCTAGCTACCTGTATTAGCTTTTTGTGAAATAAGTTGTTGAACCAGTTTGTATGAGTGAAAAGTATAAAAAGTTTACATAAATAAAAAGCTTAGTCTAAGATGGTGATACACCAAGAATTATTATCCACATGTATGCCTTATACTTATGCACAATACAGTAGAATATAGTCTATAACTCAAGCTCTAAAAGATTCTAACATAAGTATTTCAATGTAGAGACAAAAATGAATGAGATCACACAAGATAAATAATTGGAAAAGACAACCTGTATAGTCCAAAAAAAAAGGTTGCAAATGTGCAAAATCTCATATAGCTAGAATGCGCTCTCCATGACCTATTGGATCAACTCTTTGCTCAAAAACATGAAGGAAAGAGAATAGAAGGATAAAAAATCACTTGTTGTCACTCTATGTCTCTTGCATGCCCAGGCAAATGTCTAAAACTTAGAAAGAAAATAGACTTATGTTGTTAAGTTGTGGAGCTAAAAGCTTCACTGATGCAGACATGGAGGAGGGTGTAGAAGGGTTGCTGAGTGCCACGGACACCGGTGTCGGTCAGGCCAACCGACGTCGGCAGAACAAGGCAGGAGAGCAACTGACGTCAGTCAGAGATCGGCCGGCGTCGGTGACCCCCAGGCGAACAGGGACCGGCGTCAGTCGCCTGTGTGGTTCGACTGCGAGTTTATTACGGGCTGTTGGTTGATGAACCAAGTGTTTGCATGCTTAGTGCTAATTATAGACTGAGAGCTGTGGATCTAATTATTGTACTAGGTGTCTAATTATTGTTTAGATGAGATCTATATAATAGACTCATGGTTGTATTGTAAATTAGAGCTAGGGAGTAAGAGAGCATAATTATAAGCTCCTTCGGTGTGTGAGATAGAGCAATGGTGCGTTCCTCCTAGTGCCACGGTACCAGGTGTGTGGGTGCTAGATTGGAGAGTCAGCTAGATTCTTCAGGTATGTATGATCTTGGTCATCAGGTGAGCATGGCCCTTATAAAAGATCTACATGGTAAGTAAGATCGTTGATCTGCAGGTGTGTGTGTGTGTGCAAGGTCAAGGTTCACAGGTGTGCAGAACCAGTATTGATCTGTAGGTTGGAGATCAGTTAGGACAGCAACACAACAAGGAGCAGAATCAGGTAGGATCTACTTGGAGTATGGTGTGTACTCATTGGTATGTACGTGGAGTACACAGAGAGCTAAGAGGAAGGCAAGGCAGTTCCTTCCATAAGTATGGTCTGTTGAATTGCAGGTTGTTGCAGGTTCATGGGAGATCTACTTGAAGTACTTTGAGTACTTGTGGAGTGCGTGGAGCACTTGTGGAGTGCGTGGAGCACAGGTGTAAGGTGAACATCAACTCTGTGTTTGAGTTGGGTGTTGGGACCTAGTAGAGAGAGCTTTGAGGAGAGAATTATTGTTCACTTGAGGTGTGGAAAACCTTTGAAGAGGTGGTGGAGAAGAAGTGGCATCTTCTTTATTGTATTCTTTTTTGTAAGAGTTATTAATACAAGTTGTGTATTGTCTCTCATATTCTGTGTTATTCTGAATTCTAGTTACTTGTTGAATCTGGTTTATTTCCGCATATTAAGTTGCTTGGTTTGGTAATCAAATGTGTGCTTCCGGTGTCATGCACCCTGACAAGTGGTATCAGAGCAAGGTTGCAGGGAGCAGGTTTTGTGTTTGGTTACAGGTCACTCTCACGGGTTTCTGATTGAGTGGGAGCAGAGCAATGGTAGATGAAAGTAAGCTAAGAATGGAGAAGTTGAAAAGCATAGATGGTCACTTAAGCTCCCATGGAAAGAAAGAGCAGGTAAAAGAATATTGTTCGTTTGTGGAAGATCAGCATGAAGAAACTGAAGAAGCAGATGTTGCAGGTGATGTTGCACAGGATGCTCTGGGAGGTTTCTTGGATAAAGTTGAATCTTGGATAAAAGATTCGGTTGCCTCTTTCCATGCAGCCCCAGGTAGAGGAGCTGGTGAGCCTTGCCAAAGAATTGGCAAAGGGAAAGTGAAGCTGAAATTGCAGGCGGCCAACACACAGGTGTTGATGAAGGTCATGCAGGTCCCAGGTTTGGAGATATGGCTAATTTCTTCAGAAAGATTGGGTGATGACAGATGCACAAGAACTCTCACAGCGGGTGCACTTGAATTAGCTGGTGGTAAGAAAATAGGTACCCTTTATCTACTTGTTTATATTACTGATTCTTCTTCTGTTGCGAAGACGTGGCTTCGTAGGCTTGGTCACATGAGCAGGAAAGAGATGCATGTTCTTAAGTGGAAGACAGATATATTTGATAGGCTTAAGAACTGGAAAGCCTTGGTGTTCTTGGAGGAGATGGCGGAAAGAAACCAGTGGATGGTGCTAGATACTTCTGAGCAGGGCAGTTTGGACATGGATATTGATTCAAAGGAGCTCGCGGGTAAAAAGTCATCACTCACAGGCGAACACAGATACCAGTGTCGGTCAGGAAGAATCAGCGTCGAACAGACAGGTGTCGATGTCGGTCATGAGCAGACCAAAGCCGATGATGTCGGGCAGGGTAAGACTGACGTCGATCAGAAGGACCAACGTCGACAGTAGGTAAGACCGACTTCAGTCAGGAGGACCGACGTTGACAACAGGGACACTGAAATTAGCAGGTTGGTAGTTAGGGACAAACGCATGGGAACCAACGTCGGTCGGATGCAGACTATGGAGTGACTGAGGTCGGTCACTGTAATAGATTTTGGGTGGACAGCATGCTGTCAAGGAGTCTCAAACACCCATACGGAGGACTGAAGACGTAAGTAGGCAATCAAATTCATTGTTCCTCTTCTTTATAGTCGTTGCTGATTGTAGAGCAGGAAGGATCCAGGAAACAGGTGGGAGCATGGCAGGGATATGATGCAAAACCAAACGGGAGTTTTGGTAGGTTTGCCAGGCGGTGCGAAAGCACAGAGATGAATGGATTCCTTAGTTGAAGAATAGAGAGAACAGATACGTGAGATGGAAGACCAGGCATATGGTCTTGAGGAAGCTGCAGGACAGTGGTACAGGTTTTGACAGGTGGAGGACGAAGCATGGCTTCAGTCAATGTCAGGGTAACTACTGTGGTTTGTCTTACCAGGTGGATGATGAGTCATGACATCATTATGTTGCTGTATGTGGATGGTATATTTGCTAGCAGAGTTTGTACATACAGGGTTTTGCTGAGCTAAGGGTAAGATTAGTTCAGTGGCATGTCAGGAGGAGTTTGGAGCAGCGAAATTCTTTGACATGGGAGGCATGGAAATCACAGGTTGATTTTGTCTCTAGTGGGAGCTGATGTGAATCAGGTGTTGGCGAGGTTCATTATGCAGGATGCAGAGCTGCAACACACTAAGGGCTGGATAGGTATAGTGTCTAAAATCACATGAGGTCTGGTATAGACTTGAGTACTCCCATGCAGTGGGAGCTGTCAGAGAGTTAGGAGCCAATTCAGGGAAGTGGGTTCTCAGGGATTTTGAGAGGGACCAGCAGCAGGTATACATGCAGGGTCAGGACTTCACTACATGTGTTTGTAGGTTCAGATGTGGCAGGTTACTCGGATGACAGGTGGTGCACCATGGGATGTGTGGTGGGTTGTCTTCAGGATTGAGATTGAAGAGGGATACAAACCAGGAAACATATTAGACAGAGTATAGGTATAGGTACAGTGCAGCTGTTTATCTCCAAGTGGGAGATTGTTAAGTTGTGGAGATAAAAGCTTCAATGATGCAGACATGGAGGAGGGTGCAGAAGGGTTGCTGAGTGCCACAGACACCAGTGTCGATCAGGCCAACCGACGTCGGTAGAACAAGGCAGGAGAGCAACCGACGTCAGTCAGAGATCGGCCGGCATCGGCGACCCCCAGGCGGACAGGGACCGGCGTCGGTCGCCTGTGTGGTTCGACTGTGAGTTTATTACGGGCTGTTGGTTGATGAACCAAGTGTTTGCATGCTTAGTGATAATTATAGACTGAGAGCTGCGGATCTAATTATTGTACTAGGTGTCTAATTATTGTTTGGATGAGATCTATATAATAGACTCATGGTTGTATTGTAAATTAGAGCTAGGGAGTAAGAGAGCATAATTATAAGCTCCTTCGGTGTGTGAGGTAGAGCAATGGTGCATTCCTCCTAGTGCCACAGTACCAGGTGTGTGGGTGCTGGATTGGAGAGTCAGCTAGATTCTTCAGGTATGTATGATCTTGGTCATCAGGTGAGCATGGCCCTTATAAGAGATCTACATGGTAAGTAAGATCGTTGATCTACAGGTGTGTGTGTGTGTGCAAGGTCAAAGTTCACAGGTGTGCAGAACCAGTATTGATCTGTAGGTTGGAGATCAGATAGGACAACAACACAACAGGGAGCAGAATCAGGCAGGATCTACTTGGAGTACGGTGTGTACTCATTGGTATGTACGTGGAGTACATGGAGAGCTAAGAGGAAGGCAAGGCAGTTCCTTCCATAAGTATGGTCTGTTGAATTGCAAGTTGTTGCAGGTTCATGGGAGATCTACTTGAAGTACTTTGAGTACTTGTGGAGTGTGTGGAGCACTTGTGGAGTGCGTGGAGCACAGGTGTAAGGTGAACATCAACTCTATGTTTGAGTTGGGTGTTGGGACCTAGTAGAGAGAGCTTTGAGGAGAGAATTACTGTTCACTTGAGGTGTGGAAAACCTCTGAAGAGGTGGTGGAGAAGAAGTGGCATCTTCTTTATTGTATTCTTTTTTGTAAGAGTTATTAATACAAGTTGTGTATTGTCTCTCATATTCTGTGTTATTCTGAATTCTAGTTACTTGTTGAATCTGGTTTATTTCTGCATATTAAGTTGCTTGGTTTGGTAATCAACTGTGTGCTTCTGGTGTGTGCTCAAAGGCAAGAAAATGACAAAGCATTCTAGCAGGGCTTCACCATACTATCTGTGGATGATAAAATAAGAGCCCAAGGGTCATATTTATAGCGAAAAAGGGAGAGAAGAGAGAGCTCTTAGGTGCCAAAATAGAAGCCTCCAAAATGGTTTATAGTCATCATCCTGGTGAAATTGATTCTAGTTGTTCTCTCATATAGTTGGAATTTGTCCTTCTCATTGATTCACCCTCTTAAAATGACCAAGATCATTTTAAAATAAATGGTGAGATGACCCTCCACAAAAAATGGCTTAAATTGCTAAAAAATCAATAGATTCTTCTTAAGAGCTCCTGTGTTTTGCATTGCAGACCCAATCGGGTTTTCCAAGTGACTTTACTTCTACTTACTTATTTGGGTTCTTTGATTGCTTCTAATTACAAAATTCATAAGTAAAGCTCTTTTAAAAACCCACAAAGCATTGTCTCTTCCTTTTTGGGCTTCTCGATTGCTTTTACTTGTAAAAGTCATAAGCAAAGCTCTTTGGAAAACCTAATTTACACTATCCTTGCTTAAGACCCTATCAGGCTCTCTGAATGGCTTTACTTCCTATTTGAAGACTTTAGGTATGAATTTGATGTCCTACAACATGTCATCTTTAATCCCAATGGCTAGTTGGCCACCCTAAATTTGACGTCCTGTAGCACGTCATCTTTGCTCCCCAACGACTAATTGGTTGTATTAAACTTGACGTCTTGCGGCACATCATGGGGATCCATCAGGTTTATGCTTCAAGTAATTTTTTTGAAATAATTCCTTTAGATAATTTATTCGAAGGAATTCTTTCAGAGATTTTGCCCAAAAGGCAATGATTAGTTCCTTCGAAAACTTTTCTCGAAGGACACTTGGGGAAGGCACAGGGTCCCTTCAGAAAATTTGGAAGGGCATTTCCAAAGGAAATGGCCCTTCAAAACTTTTCTAAAGGGTATTTACAAAGACAAAGTGCCCTTCAAAAAAGTTTTAAGGGTCACTTGGGAAGAAAAGTGCCCTTCGAAACTTTTTTGAAGGGTCGCTTTAGACAACAAAGTGCCCTTCAAAAAAGTTTGAAGGGACACTTGGGCTAAAAAGTGCCCTTCAAAACTTTGGAAGAAAAGTGCCCTTTAGAAAAGTCTGAAGGGAAACTTGGGCCAAAAAGTGCCCTTCAAACTTTTTCGAAGGGTCACTTAGAAAGAAATGTGCCCTTCAAAAAAGTTTGAAGGGACACTTGGAAAAACAAAGTGCCCTTCAAAAAAGTTTGAAGGGACACTTGGGGGGACATTATCAAGACCATTTTGAGTTTTTTGATTGCCTTTGCTTATAAAATTCATAAGACTTGCTCCTTGGAAAACCCTAAGTCATGCATCATTGAAAACCCACAAAGCATTGGAAGGAGTAATTCAAATTCATAACCCCAAATTACTTTTACTCATGAAACTTTTATAAGTTGAGTAATTTAGAGAACATGACTTGGTCTTGAGGGGTAACTCAGGGTTATGAGGGGCCAAGACTTGACTTGAAGAGAACCCGACATACACTACAATGGAGCCAAAACACCTTAGCCTCCTTGACTTGTAATTTTGGACCTTTAAAATGGCTTGTTCTTGCAACTGTTGTTTGACTCTCCATGAAAATGGTCGAACAAATTATACTGAGGTGAATATTGGTCAATAGTTACTACTAGCCAAACATAACTAGCATCATATTTCATAGCTTAACCTATAGTGTTATATTCATAGTTAAGAGCAAATAATGTTAAATTTATCATAACATACAAAGGTCAAGGATCTCACCGTCCTTGCAACCTTTAAAACAACCAAGTGAGACAATTTCTTCTTACTTACAAAACTAGCACACAACAATTTAAAAGTTTATCTCAACCCTTTTTAGACTAACAAGATGTTCTACACATCCTATACCCTACTCGCTCTCAATGAAGGTACATAAATATCTTTTCAAAATAACATGATTCAAAAAGAGAATAATATCAATCTAATCAAAGGTCTATAATATCATAACAATTATAATCAACTATAATTAAAATAATTTCAAGGTTTGCCACTTCTCGTGGTCAAAGTTCACAAGTTAGATAAAGTAGTGACCTTGAAAAGTCACAAGTGGAAAGTAGAGAACTAACATCTCAAAAATAAAACTTCTACATACCCTCACATGGTAAAATGAAACACTACAACCCAATTTACCAAAATCACTACATACTTACCAAATTTATTAGAGTAGTATCATGACCTACTTCCACAACCGGAAGGAAAATACTAATCCACATAAACACATAAATTCATCCAATTCTGCAACTTCTATCTCAACAAGAAGTAGAAGACACTATCCCATGAACTCAAGGGAATATGATCAAAACAACATTTCAAAAATAAGTTCCCACTTAAAGAAACACTAAATCAACTTTATGTAAATACAAATCCTTTTAATAGACTTGTAATGATGTCAAAGGAAAGTGAGGGAGTGACAACTCACCTTTATGCCCACTGTGAGAGATGACACTTTTTCCTAATCCACATAAACATAAGGGTGTCAATCCTTAAACAAACTCTTAACACATAGAAATTCTCACCCAAGACATTTGCACTCTACTACAAGAAAATTCCCACCACATTAAGTGGTACCAAACTAAAAGTGGTCTGATAAGATTTCCCAATCCTAGGATTAGTGACTATAAAATACAAAACCAATGCACATATACTTAAGTGAGAAGCATCCCATGTTTTTTTAAACATTCACAACACACAAAAAAAATGGTTAAGGTGACTCGATTAACAAGAAATATGTAATCATACTCAAGGTGTTTAATCTAAAAGATCAATACTATGGGAGGGAACTCTTGTTCACAACTCATGAACTATGATATGTGTTACATCTCGATTTCTTGCTAGGCAAACTTGCTGGATTATCCGTAGATATCTATAGTTGATAAATTTAGATTTGGTTATTTTTAACTAAGCTATGAGATATATGTTGATATGGGGTAGCAAGATATTGCTTAAGTTACATGATTGCCTTGATATGAGTTAGTTGTATGTAAATGTTTACTTTATGATCATGTTGATTTGTCATTTTAGCTATAATTTATGATTAATATATATCATCATTGTTATGGTCTAACAGCCTGTTTTATTGTGAGGTTGATGTAGGATAACTCAGTCTTCAGAGTGTGATGGAGGAAGAGCATCATCGGAGAAGGTGACGTAGATCAAGATGTCGAAGGATGATAGAGAAATCGACTAGTACCCTATCCACACCACAAATAGCTAGCACATATTAGATGCATAATGACTGATTAGCATAATATATTTTGATGTCATTTGTATTAAATAGTCATTTTAACCATGATTTACTTGCATAGTTATTGGTTCTGTAGAATTTGACTTACATGACTTATTTGTGTGTCCACTGATGTTCTAGAATTTGTGAGATTTATGCATGTGACCATTTAATGTTTTAGAGATGAGATTAGCATAATCAAATTTAAAAATTTGGATCATTAATTGTCAAAATTGACATTAGAATATATGATAATTTGAGATATCAATTAAATAATTAAATTATTGATTTCCTCTATTTTTTATGAAAGAAATAAAAAGTAGGAAATTAACATAAAAAGAAAGAAAAAAAATAAAGTAAAAAATAAAATTAAAAAAAAAAGTAAATATATTAAATAAAATAACAAAAATAAAGAAAACAATGGAAACTCTTCAAAAGATAAAAACTACGCCTATTTTCCTATAAGGAAAATTAAGAAAAAAAAGTCAACTTTAAAAATATAAAAGCTACACCCTTTTTCATAATAAAAGGGCGGGGAATTATAAAAAGAGGGTGCAATAGGGAGAAATGGAAAAAAGAAGAGGATGAAGGAAAAGAGGAAGAACAAGGATACGCTGAAGAAAGAAAGTGGTGGACCGGTTGATAGCATTTGAACACCATAAATAGGTTAATAATGTTTTAAATCCAGAGATAGGAATACAGTTTTTTATTTTGGGGTTATTTTACTCTTAGTTGTATACAATTTATTAAATATACTCAATTGTGGGCTCTAAGAAACATTATGGAAAAAAAATGTTTATATGATTTATTGTTTATGTAATTTTTTTTTAAATTTTGTGGTTTGTTACAATCTCTCCATATTACAATTTTATGGGAACCCATTTTGATGATTCTCAAACTTATTCCCATACGGATAGTCAAAAACTTTGAGATTCAATATAAGTTTAAAGAGGTAGTGTATAGTTATATATATATATATATATAAAAGCTATTAGGCAACATATATATTCTATGTTATTACTACATGTATACCTATATGAGGTTGATATATTCATATATTGACTTATATATATAATCATTGCATTTAAATAGTTAACTTTAGGTAGAAATAGTTAGATCGTTACACTCCTCTTATTATAATAATAAGACTTAGTTGTTGCCTTCTAATTATGAATCGTTGTATTTTGTAACAGCCTAATTTTATGCATGAGACACTGTCAATAAGATTTCTAGCCTTTTAAATGATAGTGGAGTCAGCTGATGATGTGATATTCAATCTCAGACATTGTTAATCACTGCAATTATTCTTATATGCTACAAGTTTTTTGCATAACATTGCTAAAATTTATTTACACATGTATATAAGGGCATAGTTGTATTTTAATCTACAACATACTTACACATATATCATATGGTTGCTTCTAAAATTATGCTCACTACTTAGAGGATAGAGTAGACATGACAAATTATTCCATTTAATCCACTTTTAACACCAACCTGCCCTAATTTTATCATTGAATTTGCAAATTCAAACTCAAAGAAAGGTCGAATAGATTGCCCAGTAACCCAAAGTAAGAATCAATATATGACCTTGTATAAGAATCTGCATACATGTTGGCATTAGACTATAGCACGTCATTCCCCTCCCTCATATTCTCTAAAACTCCTTGACGAATTCCAACTCTGACCCTCTATCCAAAGACACTCGCACATTCACGTCTCCATCTTTGGGGCAAAACCCCCTCAATTCTATCAAATACTCATAGTTGATTGATGGATCTATGTGTCCATTAGGGCCAAAATTATAGAGGTGGTTTGTCAAGAAGAAACACATAGTCATTCCTATTATGTGTGCCACTACAACCCATAATACTCCCATCATTTGAAAATTATTCGACTCACCTTGGAGGATAATAATGTTTTATAATTTGTTATATATTTTTATCAGGTGTCATTACAGTTTTTTTTCCTTGTTTTGGTTTTGAAGATTCCTTAAGGGAGGGGGTTACTTCCATCTAGAAGAAATTGACTATGGCTATAGTGTTATTGAAGCATCCTCATCTATTTACTAGCCAAGAGTGCATGTTGTCTTGAGTTGGCTTATTTCTTTTATTTTTTTTGGCTATGATAAGATACCAGCCTATCAGTGGAGATATAATTAGGATAACATATGGTTACCCTTTTTTCATATATGCCTACATTAGCTAAGTCAAATGATAATAACAATACAATATAGCTAATGTTCATGAGAGGGCTAATGCATAGTCATATCCTTATATGTGCAATTGCTCTACGCTTAGGGTGTAGTAATAGATTAGGGATATATATTGAGATATACATATTTATATGAGTTTATATACATTATTCGAAGTCTTTTCTAGTTGGATCTAACTTGAATTTGATTTAGCACGTAAAATCATTAAATCTGGTAATATCTTAAGTCATATCGAGATTCCATAACTTGGTGGTTCCCATGAAAATGCGAACCTAATATAGAGCTAGTCCTAAAATAATGGAGAGGGATATATATATATATATATATATATATATATATATATATATATATATATATATATATATATGTTTAAAACATATATCCATGATGATATAATCATAGCCAAAATTATAAATCAATTGTATATTCAAATATGATCGATATGATGTTATACCTAGTTGGTTTATATTCTAAGTCACGTTGGGAAATGTATATAAATGTTTGATGTCAAGTTGACTTGAGAAGAGTAAAATAGGTGTATAGGCAATCCAATGACATTAGTAATTGATTTTTTAACTTGAATGTATGACTATAATGATTGCTAAAATCATATTTGGTCATTAATCAAAATTTTAATGACTATTAAACTTTTTGAACCATATTTATATTTTGGTAAGTATTTTTGAATACCTTTAATATGAGGGTTTCCTTATAGAAAATATATTTATATGTCGGCATAAGTATTCATATGATTATATAACTTATATGGGTACATTGGGTCACGTGCTTATACTTATATCTAATGTTTAGTTGTTTTGTTTCATCAGGTGTCCGTGAGATTGGAACAATAACCCTATTAAAATAGTCTTCTAGAAATAGAATAAAATGTTTAAATGAATATATAACAGGTTTTTAGATTTTTTGTTTCTCTACAAAAAATTGATTGACTATTAGTATTATATACTTGTGTGTGATACATATTATGGGTGTGTTAATATGTATAAATGTTTAGTTATATATAGCATATAATGGTACATCATGATGTGTGCTTATAAAGGTATATTGCTTGAATGCTAGTAAGTGATTTAAACTTAGGGTATACTTGGGTAGTATAATCTCATGCTTACTTGATTGTTATTATATATGTGAGTCATTTGATTCTTGAAATCATAAATTTAGATTATTTATTTTTTGTAGTTGGGAACCTATGATAGTATGGAATATCATAAAGTACTACAATATAAATATATATTATACCCAGATGGTACATATTATAATTATTATTCTCAAACTCATATCTACATCAATTGATTATATATGTGTGTGTGTTGATTATTACTATGATCAATGTGTTTGATGATAGTTTGTAGGATTTAGTATATGCATGCATAAATTTTTTGAGAGTTTAATGAATGTTATGATGGTATATTATTATGTTCTATAGGAACTATGACTTGTTTCATTATATTTGATTATTTGAATAATAGATAATGTTTTCATGTATTTAAGACTACTTTTATGATTGATTGTGAAAAATTAGTAGTTATGTCTTAGAATACTAGAATATGGTAATATAGGTTATCATAAGATGTAGTATTTTTAAAAATTAATAATGGTAGTGAAAACCTATAGTTAAATATGTATTTACCTAGATGGTATAAACTATAGTCATTATTTCTAGTATGGGATAGAGATAATGTAAATTCATTCATACATTTGATGAAATAAATGTATGCTTTGGTTATTTTTATATTTAGCATGATGTATGTTGTGTATGCCAGTAAGACGTAAATAAAATGAATCTTGTAGTTGAATTGTATTTGATCAATCTGCATTGTTGATATGGATTAAGGAGTTAGATAGACTTCACTAGCTTACTAACATCATAATGTCAGATAAAGACAGTCCAATCAAATAATGTGTATGACTTTGATTGATATATAGATCATTATTATTTATTATTCTTAAAAATTTGGGTCAAAGTATGCTTAGTGAGACATTATCAGTTCATGAGTATGATTTACATATTTATGTAATATCTTGTAATAGAGCGATATTCTATGATACACTGCATGTTTAGTTTAGAAATCATACAACACAAGGTACTTGTTTATCTATTTGGATTCTCACATCTTCACTATATACTCATCTGTGAAGGGAGGGCCATTTCCTAATGGGATTAGTGTGAGAGATAGTTGGTCTGTGGATAGTGTGAAAAAGTGCTTGGATGATGCTCTTCCTCCCCACAACAATACTACTTATCAAGATAACACTTAAAATTACCACAGATGTTTGCGTTTGAGAACTATGCTCTGAGAAAGCCATGTATCTTATATGTACATTATATTGTACCATATTTAATAATGTCTTGAAGAATTATGGTTATTTATTATTATATATTGACAATAGTGATTGTATAATTGTATCATCAATGGCTGAGTTAATATAATTACTTTTTATAATTATATTTTGATGTATTATTATGATATTAGAGATTAGTGGTATGTGATGTATTATGATTATTGTTATTATCACCCCTCGAGTATTTTTTATGGTCTCTGTAAATTCTCGTGGTGGAATCTATTTTTGGTATATGTGTTTAATTTTTTTTTAAATGTATTTTTAGTTGACCCCGATATGGTTGTTGCATGTGGTATGAGAGTTGTGGCTCGAACTTTAGGACCTAATGAGTCCAATATCATTTTTGTATCTTTTTATTTAATTGAAAGGAGAATTGTGTGTGTGGTATATTAAGTATGTACCCTAAGAGCATTCTTACCCCCCCAAGATTTGTTAAAGGATTAGTTTATCAAGTGTCTCATTATGATGGTTGTATAAGGTGTTTGGGTAGATAAGTGCATAGCATAATTTATGAGATGTGAATAGAGTTCCCTACCATATTTTTGATCTTTTAGATTGAACACCTCGAGTATGATTACATCTTTATTGGTAATCAAATCACCTTCACTATTTGTGTTTTTGTTGTGAGTATTTGTTAAGCACGGGATGCTTCTCACTTAAATATATATGTGCTTTAATGGCATCCTACTAAAAAGTAGTGGACAAAAATGTAGCGGTAAAAAATTAGTATGACAAAAATATCGTAAGGATAAAATATAGCAAGGAAAAATGTAACGGTATTGGTAATGTCATAAAAAAGTCGTGAAGTTTCAACTAAAGGTCCAAACTCACAAAATCACATTTTCCTTTGTTATTTTGCTTGTAAATTTGATGCATTACTTTTCCACTATGAAATGCTAACTACTATCATCAAAATGAACTAGACAACAAATAAACAATGTGATAATCACTAAAATGTCTTAATCATGTTCTTTACCACATTTTTGTGACATTAGTAATACCGTTACATTTTTTCTCGCTATATTTTATCCTCGTGACATTTTTGTCATACTATGTTTTTACCACTATTTTTTACCGCTACATTTTTGTAGGCTATGTTATTACCTAGAGCATCTTTAATTTTTATGTTTTATTTATAAAAATTCTAGGAATAGAAGATTTTATCATACCATTTTTAATTTAGTACCACATAAGTGCAATGGGAATCTTCTTAGTAGAGTGTTGTTGTTTTACTTGATAATTCCTTTGTGTTAGGAGTTTGTTTTTGGAATTTGCACTCTTAAGTTATGTGGTTAGAAATAAGTGTCATCTCTCTTAGTTAGCTTAGAGGTGAGTTGTTATTATCTCATTCTTCTTTGACATCATTATAAGCTACTGAAATGAACTACATTTTTATGATGTTGATTTAGTGTTCTCTTAAATAGTAACTTGTTTATGAAATATTATTTTGACCATATTCTTTTGAAGTTTGTGGGAGAATGTCTTTTACTTATTGTTGAGAGAGAAGTTGTAGGATTGGATGAATTGGTACATCTTTGTGGTTAGTATATTTCTCTACCAATTATGAAAATATATTGTGATACCATACTTACAGATTTGGTAAGTAGGTAGTGTTTTGGCAATATTGAGTTGCGGTGTTTTCTTTTTGCCTTGTGAGGGTATGTAGGAGTTTTGTTGTTAAAACATTAGTTCTATATTTTTGACTTATAACTTTTTAGAGTCACTACTTCATCTAATATGAGAACTTAGACCACGTGGAGTGGCGAACCTTAAATTTATGTTGGTTCTAGATTAAGAACTATAAGTTGATTAAAATTATTATGTTATTATTCACCCTTGATTAGATTGATATTGTTCTCTTTTTTCTTAAAGCATGTTGTTTTCAGAGATATGTATGCACCTCTTTCCTAGAGTGAGTAGGGTATATGATGTACAAAACATCTTGTCAATCTAGAAGTTGAGATAAACTTTTAATTTATTGCATTCTAGTCGAGCAAGTAAGAAGACATTGTCTCATTTGTTCCTTTATAAGGTTGTAAGGATAGTGTGATCCTTGACCTATAAATGTTATGTAAATTTTAACATTATATCCTCTTAACTATGAATATAATGCTATAGGTTAAGCTGTGAAATTTGATATTAGTTATGTTTGGCTAGTGGTAACTTAATACAATTATGGACTAATTGTATGATTTCTCTTATATGTATGTTGATACATATAAAATTATTTGGCATATAATATTATTTTATATGATTTATTAGTATAGATATGTGTTTCATTAAAGCTTGTGCATATTTTGGAAATCATTAGGTCATAGAGACCTAAGAGAAGAGTGGTGAATTAGGAATGTGAGTACTAAGAAATAAGAGTGGATCCTACTTAGCCTCACATTGATTTGGTAGTTACTGAGTTTGGATATGATAGACAGACTTATAAAATTTAGTTGTATGACTATATGTATGTATACAGTAGAATATTTATTCTATAATTTTGTATATATTGAAAATATAATATTTTTAGTTATTATTCATTGTCATACTTATTAGGAGCTCTATTGAGTAGTGACAGTATTAACACGTTATACTTATCCAAAGCTATAGAAAGTAGCAAAAGTATTAACTTGTACACATCATTCTTGTCAAGTTTCCTAAATGCTTTCTTTGAAATAAAAAATACACTCTCTAGGTTAGGGAGATGTACAGAGGGGCAAAAAATTTTTGTAGAACTCTCCATAATTATTTGTTTTGACTTTTATGATGATCTCATAAACTTTTGTAAGGTGGTGAAATTTTAACTGAGATATGTGAGACCCTTCAAAGAAACAAAAATGGTAAATTCTATAACATATAGGCTTATCTTAACGGTTCTAAACCCTGGGAGGGTCATGACAGAACCAATCAAAATAATACTCGCAACCATGTTTGCATAATAGGGAGATGTCATTGATGAGCAGGGTCATGTGGGACCAATAATCTAAGAATAGTACAACTTGATGGAACTATGGTGAGTTCTACAGGTAATTTCCTATTTATTAATTAATTTGATATTGTATGTCATGGTTTTGTTTTGATAAATAATGTTTTTAAATTTAGAACTTATGTTTGAATAAGAGTCATTGAGGATGATGACTAGCTTTAGGGGGAAGGATTTTACATCTCAATTCTTTGTCAAATAAACTTGTTAGATTATCCATGGATATCTATAATTGACAAATTTAGATTTGGTTATTTTTTAACTAAACTGTGAGATATATGTTGATATGGGGTAGTAAGATATTGCTTAGGTTACATGATCACCCTATTATGATTTAGTTGTAAGTAAATGTTTACTTTATGATCATGTTGATTTATTATTTTAACTATAATTTATGATGAATATATATCATGACTGTTAGAGTCTAACTACCTATTTTTTTATGAGGTTGATGCAGGGGAACTTAGCCTTTAGAGTGTGATAGAGGGAGAGCATCATTAGAGAGGGTGACATAAATAGAGATGTCGGAGGATGACATAAAAATCGATTAGTACCCTACACCATAGATAACTAGCATATATTAGATGCATAATGAGTGGTTAGTATAATATGTTTTGATGTTGTTTGCATTAAATAGTTATTTTAACCATGATTTGCTAACATAGTTATTAGTTTTATGGAATTTATCTTACATGACTTATTTGTGTGTCCACTAATATTTTGAGATTTACGAAATTTATGTGTGTGATTGTTTAATGTTTTAGATATGAGATTAGCATAATTGGATTTAAAAATTTAGATCATTAATGGTTAAAATTGACATTAAATTTTATGAAAATTTGAAATATCAATTAAATAATTAAATTATTGATTTCCTCTCATTTTTGTTGAAAGAAATAAAAAGTTAGAAATTAATATAAAAATAAAGAAAAACAATAAAAAAAGTTTAAAAAAATGTAAATATATTAAATAAAATAACAAAAACAAAGAAAATAATGGAAACTCTTTAAAAGATGAAGACTACACCTATTTTTCTATAGGAGAAATTAAGAAAGAAAGCTAGCTTTTAAAATACAAAAGCTACACCTTTCTTCATAGTGAAAGAGGGGAGAATTATAAAAATATGGCACAAGAGGGAGAAATGGAAAAAAGGAGAGGATGAAGGAAAAGAGGGAGAACGAGAATAAGCTAAAGAAAAAAAGTGGTAGATCGGTTGATGGCATATGAATGCTAGAATGTTTTAAATTTAGGGATAGGAATACAGTTTTTGATTTTGAGCTTATTTAATCTTAGTTGTATACAATTTATTAAATAAATATATTTAGTCATGAGCTCTGAGAAACATTCTAGAAAAAAAGTTTATATGGTTTATTGTCTATGTTATTTTTTTAAAATTTTGTGGCTTGTTGCAATCTCTCCATATTATAGTTTTATGGGAACCCATTTTGATGATTCTCAAACTTATACCCGTATGGATAATCAAAAACTTTGAGATGCAATATAAGTTTGAATTAGTATGTATATATATATATATATATATATATATATATATATATATATATATATATATACATATACATACTACTTCAAACTTATATTGCATCTCAAAGTGTATATATATCAGCCATTAGACAATATATATATTATATGTTATTACTACATGTATAGTTATATGAGGTTGATATGTCCATAAATTTACTGATATATATAATCATTATATTTAAATAGTTAACTTCAAGCAAAAATAGATAGATCACTACACTCCTTTTATTATAATAATAAGACTTAGTTGTTGCTTTCTAATTATGAACCATTGTATTTTGTAATAGCCTAATTTTATGCATGAGACAGTCAATAGAATTCCTAGCCTTTCAAATGATAGTCGAGTCGATTGATTATGTGATATTTAGTCTTAAACATTGTTAATCATTGTAATTATTATTATATGTTGCAAGTTTTATGTGTAACATCACTAAAATGTATTTACACATGTATCTAAGGGAGTCATTTTTTTAAATCTACAACATACTTACACATATATCATATGGTTGCTTCCGAAATTGCACTCACTGCTTAGGGGATGGATAAGACACGATAGATTCTTCCATTAGATCCATCTTTACCACCAATCTACCCCAATTTTATCATTGAATTTTCAAAGTTGGATTCAAAGAAAGGTCAAATAGATTACCCAACAACCCAAAGTGGGAATCAATATATGAATTTGTAGAAGAATCTGCATACATGTTGGCATCAAATTTTAGCACACCATTCCCCTCCCTCACATTCTCTAAAACTCCTTATTGAATTCCAACTCCAACCCTCTATCTAGAGACACTCGCACATTCACATCTCCATCTTTAGGGCAAATCCCCGTCAATTTTGTCAAATACTCAGAGTTGATTGATATATCTACGTCTCTATTGGGGCTAAAATTATAGAGGCAATTTGTTAAAAAGAAATATGCAATCATTCGTATTATGTGTGCCACTACAACCCATAATACTCCCATCATTAGAAAATTATTCGACTCACCTTGGAGGATAATAATGTTTTATAATTCATGATATGTTTTTACAAGGTGTCATTACATTTTTTTCCTTGTTTTGGTTTTAAAGATTCCTTAAAGGAGGGGGTTATTTACATCTAGTTGGAGTTGACTATGGATACAGTGTTATTAAATCATCTTCATCTATTTACTATCCAAGAGTGCATGCTACATTGAATTGGTTTATTTCTTTTATTTTCTTGATTATGATAAGATAGCAGCCTATCGATGGAGATATTATTAGGCTAACATATGGTTACCCTCTACTCATATATGCCTACATTAGCTAAGTCAAATGATAATAATAATAATAATACAATATAGATAATGTTCATGAGAGGGTTAGTGCATGGTCATATCCTTATATGTGCAGTTGCTCTAGGCTTAGGGTGTAGCAATAGATTAGGGATATATATTGAGATATAAATACATATATGAGTTTGTATACATTTCTTGAAGTTTTCCTTGGTTGGATCTAACTTGAATTGGATTTAGCATGTAAAATTATTAAATCTTGTAATATCCTAAGTCATATCGGGATTTCATAACTTGGTGGTTTCCATAAAAATGTACCTAATATAGAGCTAATTCTAAAACAATGGAGAGGAATGTGTGTGTGTGTGTGTGTGTGTGTGTGTGTGTGTGTCTGTGTGTGTGTGTTTAAAACATATAGTTGTGGTGATATGATCATAGCCAAAATTATAAATCAATTGTATATTCAAGTATGTTTCATATGATGTTATGCTCAAGTGGTTTATATTTTATGTCATGTTGGGAAATCTATATGAATGTTTGATGTCAAGTTGACTTGAGAAGAGTAGAATAGGTGTATAAGTAATCTAATGACGTTAGTAACTGATCTGTTAACCTAAATGTATGACTATAATGGTTGTTGAAATCATATTAGGTCATTGATCAAAATTCTAATGATTGTTAAACTTTTCAAACCATATTTATATTTTGGTAAGTATTTTTGAATACAATTAATATGAGGGTTTCGTTAGAGAAAATATATATATATACGTGGACATAGGTATTCATATAATTATATAAATTATATGGGTACATTGTGTCATATGCCTATACTTATAGTTAATGGTTAGATATTTTGAATCATCAAGTGTTCGTGAGACCAAAACTACAATCTTATTAAAACAGTCTTCTAAAAATGGAATGAGATGTTTAAATGATGTATAATGGGTTTTTGGGATCTTTATTTCTCTGTAAAGGATTGATTGATTGTTAGTATTGAATACTTGTGTGTGGTATATATTATGAGTGTGTTAATATGTATAAATATTTAGTTATATCTAGCATATAATGGTGCATTGTGATACGTGCCTATAAAGTAATGTGTTGGGTGAATATTTTGTTAGCCAGCTAACTGGTGACCAAAATAGTTCCTATCACCACAGCATAGAGAGATGGGTCGACCAAATGTGTAGGTTTACTACATCAGCAGGAGACAAATCTCTCCTCTCATCAAGGGGAGGTTCGCTATAGATATGCAGGATATGCAGGAGGCTATATACTATATATATATATATATATATGCAAAAAATAAGACACAGGGGTAGGACAAACCATCCATCTCTCTTCTTTCAGAGATGATGCTGACAAATAGAGGAGAAATACTGGGTGATGGGGAAGGTGTTTCTCTTCTTTTAGAAGCAACCTTCAACCAAGAGCCAGATCCCTTCTTGGATAGTGGAAATCCTGGTGAAGTGACAGAAGGCACTTCTCTTCTTTCAAAAGTGCTTATTTTTCTGATAGAGGTAACCAAAGGTGCAGAGTAACTTGCAGCCTGAAATGTAGCACAAAGTCTCCACCTCGACTGCCCAAAGAGTATGTCACAAAGGATAATGGGGGGCACAAAGTCACCCTAGAATCCTCAACACAAAAAGGAAAGGAAAACACATACTGAAATCAATTGTGAAAGCACAAAGTCTTCTCACAGTTGGTTTCAAGACACTTCTTTGTTACCTTTACTAATTTTGTGCACCAAATTAAATGAATAAGGACACCTTCAGATGACACAAGTTAGAATAGCACAAAGTCTAGAAAAACCTACTTTCTCATTCAAATAACAAGGAAAATGAAATTACAACCTGAGCTCAAAGTCTCAGTCTTCTTCTTTCAAAATGAGCAGAGTTTCGTTCTTGTAAAAATGAGAAGTCTCCCTTTCAACAAATGAGAGATTACAATATATAAAGCCCTAAGAAAGACTTGGGTGCTTGTTTTTCGTAGAACGGCCCATGTTGTGCATTCAACACCTTGAATGCATTTTCATGTTTGTCAAAGGACTGCATTGAAAATAGGGCAGTTGTCTTAACTATTTTATCCCATATGTCTTCTCCGTAATATGGACTGTCTGGTCTTTTGCGTATTTGTCTTTACTTTATGGAAGAAAATAGGCTGCATCCTTAGTTTGGTGCACTCAGAAATCTACTCGATCCATTGTTTCACCTTCTAGGAATAACTCTTTTGGAGATATTTTTGGTCCTTTGGTCTTGCTCCTCTCTTCACTGCTTAAGTGCTTCTTTGCTCTTTATAGCCCTTCTTGCCTAAGTCTTCGGGGGGGTCCTTTCTGCGTCTTTGACAAGTGGCAAGTTCTGTTGTTATGAAGCTCATTAGAAACTCATGAAAAATGGAGTCCATGACACATTTTGCCCAAGCAACTCCAAAAGGGGAACACAGATGCAAACACTTGTCACGTTTCGCTAAGCCATAATAGGACACGTGACGTATTCCGCTGCACTTTGCCTTTTTTCATCAGGAACTTTTCCATGGGCTTTTTTCTTCAGTCACTTGGTTCTTCCTTCAAGTTTTATGCTTTATTTGAATTTCAATGAATATTCCCTTACCTTAAATTTGACGTCTGCGGGGACGTCATTGGTTGACTGTTGCTTGAACCATGTTGAACTTTGAACCCGTTGAACCACTGAAAGTTCATCGATTCATTGTTTCATTCTGTCTCTTTGTTTTATCGCTCCTTGGTTCAATCGCTTCTTCACTCCTTAGTTGAACCTTTGAACCTTGAACCCGTTGAACCTTTTGGTTCAATGGTTCATCTGTTGAAGCCCCTTGAACCTTTCGATTGAACCAACTGATTGAACCAACTTTGGTTCAATGATTCAATGGTTCATTCTTCGTTATTTGGCTAGCCTTTTGTTCTTTTGCACCAAGCGCGTTGAACCAACTTGGTCGTTGAACCCATTGAACCTTTGAACCAAAGTGGTTCAAAGTTCAATAGTTCAAGCGTAAGTCCTTTATCATTTGTCGATTGAAAACCTTTTGATTGAACTGAGGCGCTGAACCAATCCTGGAAATGACTGAGTATTAAAAGCTTGTTCTTTTGACTGAACTTGCCTGTAGAAGCTTTTTTAACCTATTGAACCTATGAATCCCCTTTACAAAAAAAGCTTAAAATGAGGAATTTGAAACTCAGAACAAATTTGAGAAGGGGAGAGAGAAATTTTGGTCTGTAGGTTGTCCCAAAAATGAGTGGCATTTTTTGGGGACAACATAATGTTGATTTAATGCTAGTAATAAGTTTAAAATTAAGGTATATTTGGGTGGTATAATCCTGTACTTATTTGATTGTTATTATGTATACGAGTCATTTGATTTCTGAAATCATAAGTTTGATTTATGTGGTTTTATATAGTTGGGAACCTATGATAGTATGAGATATTATAGATTACTATAGTATAAATGTATATTATACCCGGATGATACGTACTGTAATTGTTATGCCCAAATTCATATTTACACCAATTGATTATATGTATGTGTGTTGATTATTACTATGATTAACATGTTTAGTGACAATAAGATTTGGTGTATGCATGCATACAACCTTTAAGAGTTTAAGGAATGCTATGATAGTATATTATTGTATTCTATTGAAACTGTGACTTGTTTCATTATATTTTGTTACTTAAATAGTAGATTATATTTTTTATGTATTTAAGACTACTTTTATGACTGAATGTGAAAAATTAGTAGTTATGTCTTAGAGTACTAAACTATGTTAATATGAGTTATCATAGTGTGCAGTATGTTTGAAAACTAATTATGATAGTGAAAACTTACAACTGAATGTATATTTACTGAGAATGTATAAACTGTAATCATTATTTTTAATATGAAATAGAGATAATGTAATATTCATTCATATGTTTGACAGAATAAATTTATGCTTTGGTTACTCTTATGTTTAACATGTCATATGTTTGGTATGCTAGTAAGACATAAATTAAATGAATCTTATGGTTGAATTGTATTTGACTAATCTGTATTATTGATACGGAGTAAGGAGTTAGATGGACTTCACTAGCTTACTAGCATCACAATGCCAAATGAAGGCAGTATGATCAAATAGTGTGTATGAATTTGATTGATCTATAGATCGTTATTTATTATTGATAAAATTTTGTGCTAAAGTATGTTTAATGAGACATCATTAGTTCATGAGTATGATTTACATGTTTTTGTGATATCTTATAATAGAATGATTTTCTATGATACATTGCATTTTTAGTTTAAAAATCATACAGCACATGGGTACTTGCTTGTCTCTATGAATTTTCGCACCATCACTATCTACTCATTCGTGAAGGAGGGCCATTTCTTGATGGAATTAGTGTGGGGGATCATTGGTCTATAGTTGATATAAAAAATGCTTGAATGATGCTCTCACTCCCCACATTAGTACTATTTATCGAGATGATACTTGAGATTGTCACATATACTTGAGTTTGAGAGCTATGCTTCAAGGAAGCCATGTATCTTATATGTATATTGTATTGTACCATATTGAATAATGTTATGAAGAATTGTGGTTACTTATTATTATGTATTGATAACAGTGGCTATAGAATTATGTTAGCAGTGGCTGAATTAATATAATTACTTTCTATAATTGTATTTTGATGTACTCTTATGATATTAGAGATCAGTGGTATGTTATGTACTATGATTATTGTTATTATCACCCCTTGAATATTTCTTATGGTCTCTATAGATTATTATGGTGTATTTTATTTTTAGTAAATGTGTTTAATTAAAAAAATTACGTATTTCTAGTTGACTCCAGTGGGGTTGATACACTATGTACTCACCTATCCAATCTCATATACATCTATCACCATTGAGACACTTGATAAACCAACCCTTAAACAACTCTAAGTGGGTACAATTTATCCTAAGGTACACACTCAATGTTCCACATAACAGTTCATGAATGTCTTATACTTACAATAGTCACCAAGCGATACAAGAGGATCTATCAAGTCTAAAAACTCTAATCATGGTCTAACATGGTTCTGCACTGAGGCACTATAACTTTAAAATACTAGTGCAATAATTCATGTCACTAAGTTCTCACTGGTGAACAAAAAGATATGAAAATGCTAATTGACTCATTAGGTCTTAGAATTCGATCCACATTTTTGATACCACATGTAACAACCCCATTGAATGTTAACTAGAAATACGTGATTTTTTTTAATAAATACATATGTTATAAATAGATTACACCATGAGAATCTAAGTAGTGATCATATAAAATAATCTAAGTATGATAACTGTAAATAAGTACATGACATATAGATAGTCACTAATCACTATCGACATATGGAACACATCATAATACAAACATAAAAAGTAATTACAAATAGCTAACCACTGTTAGTATAATACACAGTCACTGCTATCAATCCACTGTAAATAAGTAATTACAATTCTTCATGATAATCTTTTCAATAATAAATATAATATAATACAATGTACATAAATAAGATACATGGATCTTCATAGTATGATTTTCCCAGACTCTCCAGTATCTATGGCAATCTCAAGTGTCATCTCAAAAATAGTACTATTATGGGGAGGAAGAGCATCATCTGAATATTTTTCCACACCAACCATAAACCAATGATCTCCTACACTAATCATCCCATTAGGGAATGGCCCTCCCTTCATGGATAAGTAGATAGTGATGGTGCAAGAATCCAAAAAGATAAGCAAGTACTCATGTGTTATTGTTGGCAATTTTGGTTAATGTTTGTAATATTATCATTGATGTCAAAGGTAGCTTGTGCTATCAAACATTAATATCAAAAGTTGAATTACACAGACTTACAGTGCAAATTGGATTTATGAAGAGCTTCTAGTTATAAAATAAGTAAAGCAGTCTTGAGAACCCAAATGGGTCTTGTAGTGCAAAATTAAGATTCCAGAACAACTTTACTTCTTTCAACTTTATAAGTTAAGTTGTTACAAGAACCCGAATGGGCCTAGCAATGTTAATTGGGTTTATGAAATGACTTTACTTGTCTCATTTTTATAAGTCAAGTTGTCTCAAGAGCCTAAAAGGGTCTAAAAGAGTTGATCAAGGTTTTGGAAGCACTTTACTTCTTTCATGTCTATAAAATAAGCAATGTGGAAAACCTAAATGGGTCAAAGAAGAGGTAATCGAGATTTTGGAGTGACTTTGCTTCTCTCATGTTTAAGAGTTAAGCAATGTGAAAAACCCGAATGGGTCTAGGTGAGTTGATCAAATTTTTACAACAACTTTACTTAGTTCATTCTAATAAGTTAAGTAAAGTTGAAAACTCGATTGGGTCTAGAAGAGTTGATCGGGTTTCTAAGATGACTTTACTTCTTTCAAGTCTATAAGTCATGCTAAATGAAGAACCCGAAATGGTCTTGAAGAATTATTTTAGAAAAAATGTCAAGTCTTTTTCAGAAAATTATCTCAAAATAAAAATCCGAAGGGTAGTTTACAAAAGGTCAAAGGGTATGTGGACCCTTTCAGAAAAGCTGAAGGGTAGTTTGCAAAAAGTCGAAGGGTAAGTGGATCGTTTAGAAAAGCCAAAGGGTACATTCAATAAATTTTGAAGGGTATGTGGACCCTTTTAAAAAATCCCAAGGGTAGCTTGCAAAAAGTCAAAGGGCAAGTGGACCCTTCAAGAAATTCGAAGGGTACTTCTCAACAAGTCTGAAGGGCAAGTGGACCTTTCAAAAAAGTTGAATGGTAGTTTGTAAAAAGGTGAAGGGCAAGTGGACCATTCAAGAAAGTCGAAGGGCACTTTTTAAGAATTTTGAAGGGAAAGTAGACCATTCAAAAAATCTGAAGGGTAGTCCACAAAAAGTTTGAAGGGTAAGTGGACCATTAAAGAAAGCCAAAGGGCACTTCTCAAGAAGTTTGTAGAGCAAGTGGACCGTTCAAGAAAGCTGAAGGGTAGTCTAAAGAAAAGCTAAAGGGTATAAGGACGTTTCCAAGGATTCCAAAGGATAATTTATTAGATAAATTATCCCAAAGGATTTTTTCAGAAAAATTATCTTGAAGAAATAAGTCAAGAAAATTGTCCCAAAGAATTAAGTTAGGAAAATAGCCGAAAGAGAAAAGTCTCAAAAAAATAACCCAAGGAAAATAGCTCAAAATAAAAGTCCCAAACAAAGTTATCGAAGGATACCTTTGGATGAAATGCATCATTACAAATCTTTTGAAATAAATCATTTACAATAGTCCCAAAGGACATATAGACAAAAGTAAAGGTCGAGCACAATAGAATAATCTAAAGGAGCAAAATTGATCCAACTATATAAAATATAGTGGAAAACATAAAAAAGAGCTCAATAATTAGAGATGGCATGAAGAAAGCAATTAAAAGCATGCATTTAATGTGTTCCAATGGGCAAATGGAGAAACAGACAAAACTAGTGTAAAACCTGCATGTGATTACACAGGGCTCAAGATTGATTATCCCAATCATATTAAATGATTGATCCAATAAGTGGCACAATAAAGACTCGAATCTCATAGTTGTCAAAGATAGAAATGAGAATAGACAATAGTTGTATGATGCAAGAACTAAGATGCGAGAAAATGCAAAATTCAAATATGCATTAAAGGAGAATCCATAATTGAAACTGGTTAAGTGCAAATAGAATGTGAATGTACTAAGTGAGTTGAAAAACCAAGACATAAGAAAATGTAAAAGTCAAATATGCATTAAAGGAGAATCCAGAACTAAAATTGGTTAAGTGCAAATAGAATGTGAATGCAATAAGTGAGTCGAGAAACCCTAATGAATCCTTGTATAAACACGACTCTTAACATATCATAAAGGTGTTATTGCTATTGCATTTTCAAGTGAGAAAAAGGGTTGTTGATAAAAATAAATATGTAGACATAGTAAAACGTAGAGAAGAAGGGGAATAAAGTGTATTTGAATAAAGCATAACCAAATGTATGTAGATACAAAGTGAAAGACATATGCAGACAGAGATTAAGCAAGCAGGAAGATAAAGCACATAAATAATGAGAATAAGGTGAGTAGTTACAGATTAGACTTGTAACAAAGAATATTGAACTAGATTCACTTGTGAATCTATCTTGTACATTGGAGTTGTAGCTCCATAGTTCAGGTAGGTTGGTACCTACATACAAACTAGGTTGGTGCTTAGTAAGGAGATTGGTGTCTCTTAAGGATTGGTGTTCTTAAATGTAACTAGTAAGGTTTGTCAGTAAGGCATTTTATTTTGAGGTTGGATTAGAACCGTAGATTCTAGCAGTTGATTCTCACCATAGTTTTTTTCTTTGGGTTTTCCACGTAAAAATTTGACGTTATGTGCTTCTCTGTGTGTGTGTGATTTTTGCATTTGTTCTTTGATTTGCACATGAATTTACATCCTCTATAGAAGTTTTTAAACATATTAGTTTTAGCTCATCTATTGATTTACCTCCCCTCTCAATAAATAGTTGTGTTGAATAGTTGTATGTTTTCTAAAATTAAACATGAAACGTATCATAGAAAGCCCATTTTATTGCAAGATATCGTACAAACATATAAATCATACTCATGAAATGATAATGCCTTACTAAACATACTTTAACCAAAGTTTTAAGAATAATAAATAATAGCGATCTATAGATCAATCAAATTCATACACATCACTTGATCGAATTGTCTTTACTTGACATTGTGATGTTAGTAATCTAGTGAAGTCTATCTCACTCCTTACTCAGTATCAACAAAGCAAGATTGATCAAACATAATTTAACCATAAGATTCATATAACTTATATCTTACTAGAAATCATATCACATAACATGTTAAACATAGGAGTAATCAAAGCATACATTTATTCCATCAAACGTATGAATGAAACTTATATTATTCTCTATCCCATACTAGAAATAATGACTACAGTTTATACCACACATTTAACTGTAGATTTCAACTACCACAATTAGTTTACAAACATACTACACCCTATGATAACTTATATTATTAAAGTCTAGTATTCTAAGACATAACTACTAGTTTTCCACAATCAGTCATATAAACTAGTTTTAAATACATGGAAACATAAACTTTTATTCAAGCAACTAAATATGATAAAACAAGTCACAATTTTCATGAAACACATAATATTATATCCTAACATTTGCTATACTCTCATGGATTGTATGCACACATACATAAAGTCCTACTAACTACCATAAAACTTATCATTCATAGTAATAACCCAAATGCATATATTTAGTCCATCAAATGTATGGGTGAGTCTAAATATAACAATCACAATTTGTACCACCCAACTATAACATTAATTTAGGCTATAATATTCAACCTAAATATTCTCTATGACATCCCATAATATCATAGTTCATTATTTACAAGCATAGTTACATAATTACAAACATCTAGACTTACCATTTAGAGAACCAAATGTCTCATAATCACAAATAATAATCAAGAAAGTATGGATTATTCCACCTAGGTATACCTTACGTTTAAATTATATACTAGCATTCAAAAGAAACATAACTTATATGCACACATCATGATGCACTATTATATGCTAAATATGTCTAAACACTTGTACATATTAACACACTCAATATGTACTGTACATAAATTTTCATTACTATCTAAATATATATACTAACAGTCACAAGTCAAGGTTTAATAATATTTCTAAAATAATTACAACCATAAATCATTGAGATTTAAACTGAGAACTACAGTCAATAGACCTCTCTATATCAATAATTCATACTCATTATTTACTGCTATATCTCAAAATAGAAGAATGCAACCTATAATTTGAATCCTCCATATAAGAGATTCACAAGGTCCCCTTATTGGTTTATACTCTATAGTAGTATATGTATTTCATTTATATATAATAATACAGGTTTGACTTTGTCAACTTGTTTTGTATTGTGTTATATATACATTACTTAGTCTCTACTTAGAGTTCAAAACATAGACAAAGCATAGGCTTAGCCTCCTCAAAGCTCATGAATATACATATTTATTCATAGTTTTGAATGTCAATATATGTTTAGATTATATAATTATATCAATCATAGATATGGTATTAGCCTTTCAAGAGTATAGTAACATTACCACATAAATGTCTATCTTTGATATTGTTTTACATAATTATAACAATATCCCTATTAATGAACTATATAATAATATTCATCTCTCTATAACAATGTACATCTATGTATATTCATCCTCGAGCACGATCATCATGTGACCACATGTAACAAGATATATATAATAAATATATAATCACATCTCAAACTATTATTTGTTTATATTCATAACCCATCAATTTATCTAACACAAATTATTTTATATATATATATATATATATATATATATATATATATATATATATATATATATATATATATATATATATATATATCTTTCACTCATAAATTTGCTAATATGGACATATTCAAATAAAAAGATGTATAACATCAAGATCTATGGCTATATATTTCCCTTAAATTGACCTCATGTTAATCCATATTCCTTTCTAAGAAAATTTATAGTGAGAATTAACATGTAAGGAAGAATACTCAGACACAATCACAATATTTTAAAGTTAGAATACATCCTCACTAAATCATCCAGAACCGTTCCATCATAGCTCAATTAACTGCCATTACCCGTCACTTATCTAGCTACCATTATATTTTGTCATAAAAAATAGCTATCTTTTAGAACATACATTTGACTATGCAATACATATACAGAATATCTTTCTAAATGAATATTGTTATCTTTTAGGAACAACTATTTTTTTAATGGAATACACTATATATGTAAATATTCTTACGGATATTACAAATGCATTGAGATATATATAATAGATAATTCTATTAGTGTAACAAATCTATGACTTTCTAATATTTATTTCATTATTTTATGTATACTTGTAATTTTACAGCTAATAACACGTGATCTCTGAATAGTTTAACACATGCAATAAATATCAATAAATTTTAACACTTACTTTGAAGACCATTGTTCACAAGTATTTTGACACATATGGTGGCTTTGATTGTAAAATATCCTTATCCTTATGCAATTTTGACAAATAGTTTTATATGGTACAATGGTTTAGTGATATCCTCAGGTAGTTGAGCCATATCATTCTGATTACCGATGCAATCTTCTCCCATAAACCAAGATATTCTTCAAATTCTTCATCAAGATCCAAGCGCACACCAAAGGCTCTATCAACTCAAGCCAATGAAACATCAATAACTCCCACAACACCAAAAATAAACACCATATCACTAACTTGAATCTATTTTTCAACTACTTCAGAGATGACATCAATATCATAGGAACCAATGCTTAGTAAGTTACGGCCCAACCTATGGAGTGAAGCTTTCTACTCAGGGAAGGTCCAAGTTGATCCTCTACTACACCCCGCAGAATCTCATATGTGAACGCATTGATTTTTAGAAATGCCCTTGAACTTTCTCATAGATTGTCCTTATTGGATGCTTTGGTTTAGAACATACATGTTCACTTCCTTCATGTTCCATTGCTCTAGAGGAGTCATACCCTGCCCGTAGGAGATGCAACAAAATGTTGAGTCCTTCCCACCACTAAAGGCAACTTCATCAAAAAAATAAACTGAAGGAGTTCATTGAATGACATAAATTGATTGCTTATATTTTGCTTGCAATCTTTTATCATTGTTATCTAACACGGCTTTCTCAATCTCTATGGTGATTCTCTTTCTTCCTTTTCTTTTTTCGTTTAAATGCAACACCATAAATAAAGTGATGATACCCTAATAGAGATGTTGGCGTTGGATAAAAACAAAATTGAGGGTATCTAACAAATCAAAGTGTCATTAACCTACAATGAATTTTGGATGCCATTCATTAGATTTAAGGATAAAGAATTGTGAATCTCCTGTTAGGATCTTAGAGTACAATTGATTACTTTTGTATAAGCAACTAAACACGGAATTGAAACCAGAAGTAATAAGTAACTAGAAATCAGAAACAACAAATAATAAGAGATACAAGAAACAACCAATCTGTAATAAACTCTTCTAGAAGGAAATACAATGAAGAAATCTCTTTCTCCTCACACCTCGCAGATGTACAGTAATTCTCCCTCAAGAGTTCTCTCTCTCTCTCTCTCTCTCTCTCTCTCTCTCTCTCTCTCAATCAATTACAATCAACTTAATTACTGAATTGTTCACCAATTACAATACTACCCCATGGGTCTCTTAAATAGAATTGAAAGCAAACAATAATTAAAAAAATAGACTCAAGACTAATTTTAGTCTTTACATGCAAACTAACTGTTCTCCTAAAAATAGAACAAATCTAATTCTAGAAACGAACAAAAATCAGTGTCAGTCTGAAGATAACTGATACCGACTGACCCCTAATTGATGTCGGTTGGTTCTGATCGATATGACCGATGTTGGTCGACCCTTAACTGATGTCGGTTGGTTCTGACCGATGTCGATTACTATGTAAGCCTAGCAACCTCCACATTAGCTCATTAGTGAAGCTTTTAGCTCCACAACTCAACAATCTCCCACTTGGAGATAAATAGCTGCACATGTACCTGTACAACAACATCTTCTAAACATCTCTATCTTGTTTCTCCCTCTTCAAGTTCAATCTAGAAGACCAACAAAAGTTGAATAAAGATTCAACTTCTCCTTTGTTACCGACTTTGTTAACATATTAGCAGAGTTTTTATCTGTATGGATCCTTTCCAGCTTCAACTGTCCATCTTCCAATACCTGTCTAATGAAGTGGTACCTAAGCTATATATGTTTGGTTCTTGAATGAAAGGCTGAATTCTTTGCCAAATGAATTGCACTTTGACTATCACTATACAATCTTTAACTCTCTGGCTCATTTCCCAATTCTTCCATGAACCGAGTCATCCAAATCATTTCCTTGCTAGCCTATGTGATGGCAATGTATTCAGCCTCTGTGATGGCAAACCTTCTGCAACTTTGAAATCCAGCTAACCACCGTTCCACCAATAGTGAACACATATCCTATGGTGCTTCTCCTACCATCTAAGTCACCTGTCATATCTGAATCTACATACCCATGTAGATAAGTGTTTGACCCTCCATAACATAAATGCCTACTGCTGGTTCCTCTCAGATATCTGAGAATCCACTGAACTGCTTTCTAGTGGTCCTTTCCTAAATTGGCCATAAACTTGCTGACAACTCCCACTCCTTGGGCAATATCTGGTCTAGTACATACCATTGCATACATCAAGCTCCCAACTGTTGAAGCATATGGAACTCTACTCATGTACTCAACCTCATCATGTGATTTAGGACACTATTCTTTGCTCAACTTGAAGTGTCCAGCCATAGGTGTGTTTATCGGTTTTGCATCCTGCATATTGAACCTCTCCAACACCTTATTCACATAATCCTCTTGAGATAAAATCAAACTGTGATTTTTCCTGTCTCTCTTAATACTCATGCCAAGGATTTTCTTTGCTACTCCTAAATCCTTCATGGCAAATGTGTTAGCTAATTTTACCTTAAGCTCAGTAATTTCCTGCATGTGTGAACCTGTAACAAGCATATCATCTACATACAATAACAGGATAATATAACTACCATTATCCAATCTATTAAAATAAACACAATGGTCAAATTAACATTTACTAAAGCCATGCTCTATCATAAACCTGTCAAACCTCAAATACCATTGTCTTGGAGCTTGCTTAAGACCATATAAGCTTTTTTTCAACTTGCATACAAGTTTTTCCTTACCTTTGACCTCAAAACCTTCTAGTTGATCCATATATATCTCTTCATCCAAATCTCCATGAAGAAATGTTGTCTTAACATCAAGCTGATCAAGATGCAAATCCTCAATAGCAACTAAAGACAATACAATCCGAATAGAAGTCATCTTTACTACAGAAAAAAAATCACCAAAATCAATACCTGGTTTTTGTGCAAATCCATTTACTACCAACCTAGCCTTATGTCTCATTTGTCCATTCTTTCCTTCCTTTAACCTGTATACCCATTTGTTTTTCAGTACTCTCTTTCTGACTGGCAACTCAACCAAATTCCATGTATGGTTCTCTTCCAAGGAATCAATTTATTCATTCATGCCATGCTCCCACTATTTATTGGATTTTACCTGCATTGCCTCATCAAAACTTTTTGGCTCTCCACCATCAGTGAGAAACAAGTAGTATAAAGAAAGGGAATAATGAATTGGAGGTTTACTTACCCTTTTAGACCTCTTTATGGGCATTTGAGACTCATTTACAGCTTCTTGTTCGCCCAAATTTTTTTTTGACAGTGACCGATCTCGGTCATCTCTGATCGATGTCAGTCTGCACTCGATCGATGTCGATTCTTCCTGATCGATGTTGGTTTCCACCTGACCAACATCAGTTTTCACCTGACCGACGTCGGTCTCTGTATTTTTTTGTGAGTGATGATTTTTACCCGTGAGCTCATTTTGGATCATAACCTCTTCCAAATCAAGATTGCCTTGCTCAAAATTACTTAGCCTCTTGAGCTGATCACTGTACATCACCTTCTCATTGAAAACTATATCACAACTTCTAATAATTTTGTTAGTTTCTAAATTCCACAACCGAAATCCAAAATCTCTAAAACCATAACCAATGAAAGTGCACCGCATAGATTTAACATCCAGCTTCTTTCTATTTTCTTTATCAATGTGCACAAAGGCTTTAGAACCAAAAACTCTCAGAAATAAAAGATCTATCTTTTTACCTGTCCAAGCCTCTTCTAGAATTCCACCATCCAGTGCAGTAGAATGTCCTCTATTAATCAGGTAAACCACAATATCTACAGCTTCTGCCCAAAACTGTAAGGGCAAACCAGCATGTAACCTCATACTTCGTGCACACTCCATTATTGTTCTATTCATCCTTTCAGCAACTCCATTTTGCTGAGGTGTCCTTGGAACCATCCTTTCCCTGCATATTCCACTCATAGAACAGTAACTATTGAATTTATTGCTGCAGTACTCACCACCATTGTCAGATCTAAGGCACTTCAATCTCAAACTTGTTTCATTCTCAACTAAAGCTTTCTATTTCTTAAATGTCTCAAAAACATCAGATTTTCTCTTTATGCAATAAACCCATACCTTTCTTTTAGCATCATCAATGAAAGAAACATAATACTATGATCCTCCAATAGAAGCTACCTGAGCTAGTCCCCACACATCTGTGTGAACAAGCTCCAACTTGTGCTTCTTCTTTGTTGACCCAGTTGTGAGAAACCTCACTTTCTTCTGTTTCCCAAAAATACAATGCTCACAGAAATCTAGATTTATGCTTTTCAAATCTGAAAGCTTACCTTTTGACTTAAGAAAATTCATTCCCTTCTCACTCATGTGACCAAGCCTATAGTGCCACAACTTTGCATCTACATCTGAAGTAAATAAAATAAAAGGAGAATAATCAGTAATACAAGTAGATAGAGAAAGTGTACCTATTCTCTTACCTTTTGCTAATACAAGTGCACCCTTGGAAACTTTCCAAGATTTAGCTGTGAGAGTTAATATGCAAGCCTCATCACCCAACTTTCTTACAGAAATCAGATTCTTCTTCAGGATGGGTACATGCATGACATCCTTCAACACCCATGTGTTGCCATTCTGCAATTTCAGCTGCACTTTTCCTTTGCCAACAATTTTACAAGGCTTATCATCCCCTAAATAAACTTTTCCAAAATCTCCATGGACATAATCATTGAAAAATTCTCTATTTTGGGTTGCATGGAAAGAGGCACCAGAATCTAAAACCCATGATTTTACTTTATTATCCAAAGAAAATATAAGAGCATCCTGTGCAACAATACCTGCAACTTTTGCTTCTTTATTACCTTCATGCTGATTTTCTTTATTATCCTTCAACCAACAATATTTTTTTGCATGCCCTTTCTTTCCACAATTCCAGTAGATTATTCTTCCATTTCTGGATTTGGATCTACTTCCCATCTTTGACCTTGATTTCCTTTGCTTGCCCTTCTCTCTTTGCCTTCCCCTGCTTTCAACACTTAAAGCATTACCTAATGTTTTCCCTATGCTTTTCTTGCAAATTTTTTCATTCAAGATTACACTAACAACATCATCAACTTTCAAGATATTTGAAGCATATGCAGTATTACTAACTGCCATTACCAAACTATGCCAACTTTCAAGTAAAGAGCATAAGATTAAGAGAGCCTTAATTTCATCATCAAAAACTATTTTAACTGAATTTAACCGATTTACTATTATATGAAAATCATTAAGATGACTAGATACAGATCCACCTTCCTGCATTTGCAAATTAAATAATTGCTTCATAAGATATACCTTATTCGAAGCTGAGGGTTTTTCATATAAATTTGTGAAAGTATCCATTAACTCTACCATTGTCTTTACCTGTGATAATTGGAAAACACAAAAGCTACTAGGCTCAACTTTATAAATCCAAGAGCCTTTCTATCAAGAACATTCTATTTTTCATCTTCCATATCTGTGGGCTTCCATGAAACCCCACCCAATGGTAAATACAAATCTTTCTGATACAGATAATCTTCAATCTGCATCCTTCATAATTGATAATTCTTGCCATTGAATTTCTCTATTCTTAGTTTACTTTCTTCTGCCATTGATTTGCTCCCACTCAATAAAAAACTCATGTGAGTGAATTTTGTAATCAACAAACACTAACAGGCTCTGATACCAGTTGTCAGGATCTTAGAGTACAATTGATTACTTTTGTATAAGCAACTAAACACAGAATTGAAACCAGAAGTAATAAGTAACTAAAAATCAGAAACAACAAATAATAAGAGATACAAGAAACAACCAATCTATATTAAACTCTTTCAGAAGGAAATACAATGAAGAAATCTCTTTCTCCTCACACCTCGCAAATGTACAGTAATTCTCCCTCAAGAGTTCTCTCTCTCAATCAATTACAATCAACTCAATTACTGAATTGTTCCCCAATTACAATACTGCCCCATGGGTCTCTTAAATAGAATTGAAAGCAAACAATAATTAGAAAAATAGACTCAAGACTAATTTTAGTCTTTACATGTAAACTAACTATTCTCCTAAAAATAGAATAAATCTAATTCTGGAAATGCACAAAAATCAATGTCAGTCTGAAGATGCCCAATGCCAGCTGACCCCTAACCGATGTCGGTTGGTTCTGACCAATATGACTGATGTCGGTCAACCCCTAACCGATATCAGCTGGTTCTGACCGATGTCGGTTACTGTGTAAGCCCAACAACCTCCACATTAGCTCATTAGTGAAGCTTTTAGCTCCACAACTCAACATCTCCAATCTCTTTTCCCTCTCTGAGCTCCACGCTTCTCCCTGTATGCAGCGCTATTTTATTTTTCTAAATCTGATTCCTTTAATTTTTATCAACTTTATTCCATGATTTTCTTTTTTGTTTTATTTCATTTTTTTCTTATTTATAAACTTTCTTATTTTTAAACTGATTTAGTTTTTTTTTCATGATTTTTGTTATTGTTTTATTAATGATTTTCTAATTTTCCCTTATTTTTATTTTTATTCCTTATTTCTATTTTTTATTTATTTTAGCATAAATTATAAAAATATGTAATTTTACTAATTTAATCAAAATACCTTAATGTCAAAGCAATTTAATGCTAACCTCAATAAATCAACAACCAAATTTAATTTAAATGTGCAAACCATGTTTTCTACTAGCATGTAATGACCAAATATGTTATTCATGCAAAACAAGTTCCATTAAACCATATAGGATATATTAATAAAAACATGACAAACATTTATTTCATACAAGCATAAATAATCACATGTGCAAATCATTTATTATGTATTCTAACATGTTCTAGCTATTATAGTGTGTGTAGGGTTCTAGCTAATTTCTCTATTGTCCTCCGACATCTCGATCTATGTCACCCTCTCTGATGATGGTCTCCCTCCACCACACTCTGAGGGATGAGTTATTTTGCATCAATCTCACAACAAATAGGTAATTAGACCATATTAACATGATATACATCATCATAAAATATAGCTTAAATAATAAATCAATATGTTCATAATGTAAACAATACACTATAGTCAACTCATAGCATTGTAATCATGTAACCTAAGCAATATCCAACTATCCCATAACAACATATATATAGAGCTTAGTCAAAATAACCCAAAATAAATTTGTTAACTATAAATATTCACAGATAATCAAATAGTTTGCTTAGTGAAATCAAGATGTAACAAATAACATTCATAGATGAATTATTATTATCAATAGAAGCATATACTTTATTAACCATAAAATCTTTAAGAAATGTACATATATAGGTGAAAAATAAATATGTCCTCGCATACTCATGATGTGGGATTATTTTTCGTAATGACCTAAAAAGATACATAAACATGTGCAAGAATAAATTATTAAATGGAATAAAAACCTATACTAACACCCTCCCTTAAGCATAGCTTAGGTGGGTAGTGGAATTAGGTCCCAACACAAAGGCCTAAGAAGGTACCCAAGTACATATAAATTTCCCCTAAGGAGGATCTCAGAGCCTCCCAAACCTTGATAAGAGCTCACAAATAAAGATACTTACTCTCAGTGAAAGGTTCAGTTAATATATCAAAATTTTGCTTCATTATCTAGATATAATGGAGATCAATGACTTGCTCATGGATGAGATCCTGAATAAAATGCATGTGAATCTTGATATACTTGGTTTATTGATGGAGGAATGGATTCTTGCATATCTATATTGTGTTTTGATTGTCACAGAAAATGATTGTTGGTCATCAAAATAGGATGCCAAACTTAGTGAAAATCCTCTGAAGTCAAATAACCTTAGTGGCAACGTTAATAGTTCCTCTATATTCTACTTCGGTAGAAGATAAATCAATAACATTTTATTTCTTCTTTAACCAACTAATTAGACTTGAACTAAGAGATAAACTATACCCTAAAGTAGACTTAAGATTTTGAATATTTCCAGTTTAATCTTAATCTAAATAACCAAACAATTCAACATCAATGTTTGTTCCATAGTGAATCCTGAAACTATGAGTACAATGAATGCAGTGGAGAATTCACTTAACTAATTTTTAGTGTAGCTCATGTGGTTCTTGCATAAATCTAGAGGTCATGCCCACTACATATAAAATATTAGGTCTAATGTGCATAAGGTAGATAAGACTACTAATGAATTGTTGATATAAGGTAGCATCAACCAAAGGAGATGGGTAATTAGCCTCAAGCTTCACACCAAATAGAAAGGGAGTTGGAGCTAGCTTATAGTTAGCCATGTTACACTTTGTAAGTAAATCAAGAGCATACATGGATTATGCAATAGTGATCATGGAGTCAGACTGATAAATTTTAATCCTAATGAAGTAATGCAATAAGCCCAAGTCAGTCATTAAGAACCTATCAGACAAAGTAGTTTTCACTATTGTGATGGTGGTTGAAGAACTCCCTATGATCAATATGTCATCTACATAGAGAACTATAATCAATAATGAATCATCTTACCACAAAATGTAGACATTCAGATTAGAATGACATCTAGTGAACCTAACCAAAATAATAAATGAGTCTATCTTGGCATACCAAGATCAAGGAGCTTGTTTGAGGCCATAGATAGATTTTTAAAGTTTACAAACTAAGGAATAATCTTTCACAGATCCTTAAGGTTTCTCTATGTTTATTTCCTTTTTGAGGTCATCATGAAGAAAGACACTCTTCACATCCATTTTATGAGCATCCCAACAATGTGTTACGACTATAAAAAGAGTGAGTTTATTTTAACAACTAAGAAAAATGTCTTAGTATAGTCAAAGTCAGGTACCTAAAAAAATCCCTTTGCTAACAAAAGTACTTTAAGCTTATCTATGGACCCATCTGTGACAAATTTTGTTCGATAGATCCACCTATATCGAAAAAGTTTTATTCCCTTAAGAAGAAGGACTAAATCCCAAGAGTTGTTCCTCAATAATGAATCATACTCCTCTTCCATTGTAGAATCCCACTCAAGAGTGCTTGATGCCTCATGAAATGATTGCCGATCAGAAGCAGATATAATGAATACATATGGGGCATTCTAGAATTGTGAACATGTTCACCTAGTGTTTGATGGATCTCCAATCCATTGACCAGTACTTCGCAGTGTCTGTCTAGCCCAAAGAGGACCACTACTCAAAGAGTTAGGAGGAGATTCTTCATCCTCTGAAGATATTCTAGGAGGAGGTGAGTTCCCATCACTACTCTCATCATCAAAATTAGTATAATAATCTAGATCATCAGGATTCTACTTAGACAGATATGAATCAACAAATTATGATCAAATCCCAATGCATCCAAGGAAGAGGGAGAGGTGTTGAGTGTGAAATCTGAAGGAATCTCTTAAAAATTAACACTCCTCTCAACAAGCAACTCATGACTTTTGGGATGTAAAAGCCTGCACCCATTAACACCCTCAGGATATCCAACAAAGATGCAAGGTTAACTCTAAGGTTCTATTTCCTTGCATTTATTCTTAGGAATGTAGCCATAGTAGGAGATCCAAACACTCAAAAGTGTTTCATTGTGGGTTTCCAACCACTACAAGTTTAAAAAGGAGTGACTCCCTTCTATGTTTTATGAGGAACTCAATTATGGATATAACAAGCATATTTGATGGCCTCATCCTAATACCGAGGTGCAAGAGAATTTGAGTGTAGCATATAGTTGGCCATTTCCTTCAAGGACCCATTCTTGCACTCTATAACACTATTTGTTGAGTACCATATAGAATTGTACATTGTAGTTTAATCCTCTCTAAAGTGTAGAATTGTTCAAAATGATTATTGACATACTCACTACCATTATTGATACATAAAATCTTGATGGCTTTACTTGACTATTTTTCTAAAAGTGCCTTGAAGTCCTAAAAATGATCAAAGACTTTAGATTTCTACTTAAGAAAGTGCACCCAAGTATATCTTGAAAATTCAACTATGAAGGTAAGCATGTATTTAGTCCTATTGAATGAAGGAGTTGGAAATGAACTAGCTCCAATATATGTGTAACTCTCCATGATTTGCTTTTGTCATACTTCTCCTCAAGATTCTTACCAAGTACATAATCTTATAAACTATCATCATAAAAATGAATGTATGACAACATTAAAATCATGTCATGATGATTGAGTTGATCTAGGTAGTGATATTTGAGATAGTCAAAATGCTCATGTCATAATTTACTCACCTCATCTGAATGAGTGAGTAGAGCAGTAGAGGATTGATTAGGAAAAAAATGTGAGAAAGTATACAATTGTGATTGATGATTTATTTTTCCAAATTCAATAATAAAGACATTGTTTACTTCCCTAATAACCATACAATTAGGCATGAAATTAACTCTCTTCCCTAAACTGATGTGCGTGATCTGATTATTAGATAAGATATTGGTGGATAAATATGGAGCACATAGAACATCATGAAAGGTCCCATCATTCAATTCAACATATCCTCTCCCACTAATTTATGTGGAAGTATCATCACACAATAATATGAAAGGCATAAAACAAGGTTCTAAGGATGAGAAAAGGTCATGAGATGAAACCATGTGGTGTGAGGCACCAAAATCAATTACCCATGTGGAAGGTTGGGATGCAATTGTAACAAGTTTTTTGCCCTTATCTTTACTCTTTATACTATCTTTTGCCTTTAAAGACTCCTCTACTGATGAACTTTGATTCTTTGAATCAATGACATTGATATTGTGTTTCTCGAGCATCTGAATTAGTTGGTCAATTTGCTTATTCATGCATTTAGTTTCATCATGTTCATATTTCTTATAGTCAGCAAAGGTGAGCCATTCTATCTTCAATTTCCCATCTCAAGAGGAGGACTTTTTCATTGCTTTGGACTTAGCATTCTTTGATTTGGGTCCTTATTTTATTTATTCTCCTTACTACTGGAAGCCTTATGTTTGTCATGACTCACAATTAATGCATGAGATTTAGAAGACTAAGTGTATCCATTTGAATAAGCTTGTCTTGCTCCCAAGTCAAGTCAATAGTAAAGTCATCCAAGGATGGCATGGTCCATGTAGATCCAAGCACATGCTTGGTGGCATGGAAGGTAGAAACAAAAACAAAATAATTAGATCCAAATTTGTCAAAGATGGAAAGAATCAATTGATCATCCATTTTATCATTGTCACACAATTTCAACTATAATCTGAGTGATTTAAATTTTGTGAATAAGTCATGTATAATATCAAAATTGTCTGGGCTTAAAATGATGAGCTCATTATTCAACTCATGACCCCTCATTATGTCTTGCTTTCCAAAGAGTGTTTCCAATGTGGTCCACACTTTATTATGAGTAGTTACAGATTCAATATGAAAGAACAAGTATGAAGACATAGGCAAGCACAATAGACTGTAGGTTTCATCACTTTTGTGGTACTACTTCACCTTCATTTCATCTGGTGTCAGTTCTATTTCTGTACCCATAGTGATCCAATGTAATCCTTCGCTCCTGGATTTGTATTTTGACTTTCCACTTGTGATAGTTAAATAGAGTAAGAAGTAGAACTAGAGACTTATCCATTGTAGTAAGTAGGTATGTGTTAAAATGAGTGTGCTATAAAGACAAATATGTGCAACCCCCATGAATCTAAATAAATTTAATTTTAAAAGGCACAAGAATATTACCAATGCATAGAGCTTGAAAAAACTCACACTTAAAAAAAACATCACCTAAAAAGGAGCTATAGACTAAAAGTTATGGAAGTTTGATAATTTCTTGCTTGTAAAATAATTCTCCACTTTGCATAAATTTTGGGTGTGCAAAAGTTTGGCTAAACTTTGTAAGTAAAAGTTAAGCCCCCTTGGGTTGGTTGTGACCAAGGGGGTAAGGCTTAAGATGAGTGCCAAGTAACTACAAGTTCAATCATGGGGAACTTTGGACTAAGGATGTAATTGAGAGTTTTGACAATGGAAATTTTGATCATAAATGTAGTTGAGAGTTCTGACAGTGGAACTTTTGACTCTAGATGCAGTGAGGAGTTTTAGCAGTAAAACTTTTGACTGTGAATATAGTCAGGAGTTCTGGCAGAGGGTTCAAATATCAAACTTTTGGGCTACTGATGTAACTCAAAACTCTAATTTAGTTTTTGAGGTTGTTGATGTAGTTAATAAGTCTAATATCGAGGTTTAGGCATGTGGGAATAGTCTAAATGTTTGATAGGTGTGTGCAAGTATGATTTTTCTACCAAGTCTAAAATCTCTAGATTAGATATGGCTATAAAAAATCCACCAAAGACCCATTTAGGATCTCCAAAAGAAAGAAAGAACTTATAAATAATTTTCCCTTGAAAACCGTAAATAGTACATATTTGTGAAAAAATCATAAAAACACCTTGAAATCCTCTGAAATGGCAGAAATCGACTAGAACAAAACTAGGTCATGTTTACAGTTGATCTTAGGATTTTGACACCTTATGAATAAAAACCTACCAAATGAAATATGACCAATAAGAGATACTTTAATCTTGTTTTTTTTCTAAATTTGGATCAACAAAGGACCCTAGAAGAAGAGCTAAATCTAGGAAAAGATGAATCTTCAATATGTTAGGTTAACAGATGGTAGATCTGTTATATGCAAGCTAAAACTCAAGATTTTATAACATGAATAATGGCATTGATATACCAGAAAAGATTTGATACCATGTCAAAGTGGACCATAATCAAGGATCAATTTGGAGAAAATATAATGCATAAATAAATTACCTATTTGTAAAAATGAAATCAAACATGAATTAGAAGAAGCTTTATTATAACAATCACAAATGAATTATCATTACCAATAGAAGCATATACCTCATTAATCATAATATTTTTGGGAAAGTTACATATATAGGTAGAAGATAAAAATGTCCTCGCATCCTCATGAATGTGGGATTATATTTTACAATGACCTAAAAAGTTATCTAAGCAAGTTAACTAAACATGTGTAGGGAAAAACTATTAAATGGAAAAAAAACTTACACTAACATAATTACATAGAGAAGCTATATGCCCCTATAAGTTTTAAATTTTTGCTTGATAATTTACTTAATGTCATGTTATTGCTAATTTTAAATATTTTTTAGCATTTTGTGTACACTTTTCTTAGCATTTATCCCCTAATGTGAGAGGATTAATAAATATTTAAGTGCATGAGCTTGTGTGTTTCCCCCTTTCAAGGTGAAGGATGAGATCAATGAAATATTTTGCATCGAAAGGAGAGTAATAAGAATTGATGTAGTATGCATGGAGTATATGCGTGTAGTAAGAAAGCCATAATTAGGTATTTGTAAATTTTTCGGAATGTCATAGGAAAAACTGCATTCATTATGATGCAGATGATGATATCATTAGGATTCTAACAAATATTATGGTAAGCGATTTGGATAATTATTGTGCAAGATATTGTAATTTTTATACGTTGATAGTGATTGGCATAAGTGCCATGTAAACTAGTCGTATCCTTAGGGTAATATATAGGTTGGTTAAAATAATTTTTACTATTAATTTGCATTATAAACCAATAGTAAAATTTTGAGAATTAGTGAAAATAGAATAAAAATGCCTCAAAGGAGACCAATATTGTCAACGTGATTTGAGTGAGTACGAGCAGTTATGGAAGAGGATGCAGAGCTAGATATTGTGAGTATTGAATCCATTATAGTTATTGAATATTATTTTTTCTCTTTTTATATTTTTTTATTGATTTTTAGCTTTCATCGCCCTGTCCTGCCATGACCAGTCTTGTCTAGACCTATTGTGACCTTGTCCAAACCTATTATGGCCTTATCCTGGATAATGTGACATTATCCATGGTGCAATCCCTTGTAGCATGATGACATATGCATTGTTGTCATGAGTAGTGTGGTTATGTCTTAAAAAAATTGAATTTAATATTATAGTATTTAATGGTCATGGAATCTAATATCTAACATTTCTTTATGATTATGATTGTTGAGTGATATTAGATAATGGGAGTTCCATACTGAACATATTTATAATATACCTAAATAGGGTATATATTGTATATTGGGGGTAGAATAGTAGTAGAATGAATAGTAGAATGAATAATAATGAATAGTAAGAAATAGTAGTTTAGTACCACATGTGTAAGAATAAGGAGTTGGGTATATTAAAATAGTATAAATATAGGAACATAGGCTATTGTAATGCATCCAATAAGAAGAATTATAATTTAATCTTGCTCAAATGAGCTAGCCCCCTAAAAGAGGCCCGCGATCAGAGTTATTCTTTTCTCAAAAGGAATTGTGTGTGTGTAATGTGTGATTTAGCTAATATATAGTTAATTAGTATTGTTATTCAGTTATTGTGTGAGTTAAGTTCTTAACATAAAGTATCGGAGCTCTTTATAGGGCCATTTTCATATAATTATTTTTTTGTAGGAGGTTGTGCAAGTAGGTTAAGATATATGTTTTGAATGAGAGACTATAATTGTAAAAGTACATGTTTTATGGTATTGTGAAGTCAGTTGGATCTGCCATTTAATTACAATTTCAAGTGCAGAATTATGTTTTTGGTCCTAAAAAAAATCAATTGGTCATATGTATGCTTTTATCAAACGAAAAACAATTGCATCAATTTTTTTTTAAGTGTTATGCGTATTTGTTCCAACTTTCTAGAATAGTTTGAATATTTAAATTTGTTTAAATATTACAAAACTTATCATAGTTTTACTAACTTCGATAGTAAAAAAATTTTAAAAAATGATTGTTCTTCTACATGTTACTCTTAAATGGGAAATAATTGCACTAATTTTTTTATGGTTTTTATGTGCCTCTGTTTCAGCTTTGCATAACGGTTTGAATATTTATATTTAATTGAGTATTTCAAAACTTATTGCAATTTTACTAACTACTATTGTAAAAAAGAAGAAGAAGAAGAAGAAGAGTATTTTTAGTTATTGAGTCCATCTTTTGGTTCTCATGGATTTTTCCATTTTATCTAGATCAATGCATAAATTAAGTAGTGTTATGGATAAATTCAGCAATAAATGTATGTTGCTTTAGATATATTTGAGCTTCACTTCCATATAACCACACAATATAGAGAGGAAATAGATGCATGGATATATTTGGAGGATTATTATTGAGCCTGGTGTGTTGATTTCCATCACTTGGATGAGACTACTTCACATATGGATGCATTAAAGCTGATAATCAAAGAGCCCAAGCAAACACCATAAGTACCCACACCAGCATTCAAAGTACCTGAGTGGGCCACTGATGAGACCACACTGGCCACCAATGCTTCAAAGAATTATATGCATTGTTTGTTGGGGTTAGCTACTCTAAAAATAATGTATGTAAAGAACAATGTTAAAAGGGATGACATGTATTTTCCATTGTCTCACTGGGTAGACTATTTTTAGCATCTTTGTTCCAGCTTTGAGGTGATCATCGTCAAGCTTCAAATTTCACTACTCTACTATAACCTCTAGACTAAAATGTTTCCAATTGTGGTTATTCCATTCATCCATATTTATGCACATCCACCTCGTGTTTAAGTGCATCTATTCACACTATTCTTGTACATGCTCTTATTAATACACGAGAAGAAGAATTGGAAGCAAAAACAAATACATGGATTTGATTTCATCTAGTCCTCAACATATTTTTGATATATAATTCTTATCATGTTTTGAAGGTGAAACATGTCAAGGGGGATGGAATGTAATATACCTAAGTAGAGGTATATATTATATATTAGGGGTGGAATAGTGGTAGAATGAATGGTAAAATGAATAGTAATGAATAGTAGTTTAGTACCACATGCATAAGAATAAGGAGTTGGGTAGATTAGAATAGTATAAATAGAGGAGCATAGGCTATTTTAATGCATCCAAGAAAAAGAGTTTTAATTGAGCCTTGTTCAAAGGAGATATCCCCCTTGAAGTGGCCCACAATCAGAGTTATTCCTTCCTCAAAAGGAATAGTGTGTGTGTGTAATGTGTGATTTAGCTAATATATAGGAAATTAGTGTTGTTATTCAGTTATTGTGTGAGTTAGGTTCTTAACAATATTATGTATACCATTCATGGGATTCCATTGACAATTAAGGAGATTGTCATTGTTGATGCACTTGGATTAGGGGATATAGGTCATTTTGACATAATGCCTTATGATATGTATATGATTACCACCTTATCAAAGTGGTGGGATTCAGATTCATGTGTATTTTTGTTGCTTACAAAATAGATATAGAGGATGTGTAGTGTATATTATAGCTATTAATATTGGGTACCTATGTTTTGGTAGGCATTGAGGTTAATATTATCAAGGCCTATAGGTATGTTATTGGACATGAAAAAGGTAGAGGGTATGATGCAAGGGACACAATGATTTTATTGTTGAAGAATGTTATTTCAAGAGTTTTATTATTGCAAAAAAATCTCTACAGATTGTTAGCTACTTTTATTGTGTTGATGGAGGATGGGTATCTATTTCTTATTGGATGGTTGATATTGTGTGGAATAGAGGAGTATAATATCAATTATTCATGGGGTTGTACTATGTTGTCCCATTTGTACATGGATTTGTAGATGTTTACTCAAGAGGGATATGGTGATGTCTTGGGTTCATCTATATTATTACATTGTTGGGATTATAAGAATACAACAATGATTAGGCATGTAGGGATGCCTCGATCCAGACGGACACATTTGTGTATGTATGCATGGAGGTGTGTGAGTACAGGGAAAGTGACATAGTCAAGTGTTACAATTTTTCAATATATTTTAGATCATTTAACAATGGGTGATGTGATATGGAGATAATATCATGGCTTTGATGGTTGAATGGAAGATGCCATGGAATTATAGTGGATACATGTGAGCTTTTGGATGCACAACCACTTCCTAAGTGTATATGAGAGGTTTGAGATGGAGTGAGTTACATGCCAATTTGGTATTGTTTAGGTGATGCCCTAGGCACCGATGATATGGAAACATTAAGTTAGGGCCCATACACAAGTAGGGGAATGAGCTCAACTTACAATAGACAAGTTGGCTCCTTGACTAACAAATGAAAGGGATGATGTTATAAATATTCTAGATGTGGATAATGTAAGATGCACATATCAGTATGTATAGTGGTGGAGCCAGAATAGGTGGCCAACATTGTTTCCTATTGTAGTTGTGGCAGATGCAACAGAACTAGGGGTTCCCAGTGTAGTTGGTGGTAAGTATATATGTTGTTGTGAAACATGGTTTTTAGTATGTTATCATAGAATAATAAATTGTATATTGATTTTATTTGTTTTGTGAATATAGGAGATGATGAGTATTGGTCTTTGATCATATAGGCTACATTGTGTGTGATTATTAGACAAGTGCTGAATAATTTTATTATGGAGGGTATTGTGGAGCAAGATGACATGCTAGGGTCCCATGCCCCTTTATTTGATAGATTTTATATTGCTACAATGGCATATGTGAATGTATTATATTATAAATACTTCTTTTAGTTCTAGATAGGTGGTTAAAGATCCACTAGGAAGGGAATGAAACCAAGTAAGTACACATCCCTTTAGGCTTTTAGGGAATAATTATAATAACATTCGGCTACCATTGTAACCATTCATAGTTTCTCGAAAAACTCTATATAATTAAGGGTCCATTTTTCCATCAAACGTGGAAATTGTAGGTATTTGGAAGTTAGGGGGTAAGGGTGCATGCAAAATATTACACATAATAGGATTACCATGGACTACAGTAGAGTCAACCCAAGCGTGATACACTTTACTTTTTAATGATATATTGTATTAAAAATGCTTATTTTAGTTCTATATAGGTGGTTAAGGATCCACTAAGAAGGGAATGAAACCAAGTAAGTACACATTCCTCTAGGCTTTTAGGGAATAATTATAATAACATTTGACTACCATTGTAACCATTCATAGCTTCTCAAAAAAGCTCTAAGATGCAATTAAGGGTTCCCTTTTCCATCAAATGTGGAAAATGTAGGTATTTAGAAGTTAGGGGGTAAGGGTGCATGCAAAATATTACACATAATAGGATTACTATGGATTACGTTAGATTCAACCCAAACATGATACGCTTTAATTTTTTATTATAATTGATTAAATTTATCTTGCAAAGCACCTACAACATGCATTAATGAAATGAATTCTTGAGAAGGCATGCCAATGCTTTTATAGGTTCATGTAGGGGTTGATTTATTTTGTTAATCTTAGCCATTGGTACATTATGGTGGATAGGAAAAGGCGACATAGAAATATTTTTTTCCTTAAAAATGGTAGGCTTGGGAGATTGTAATTTTATATAAATTTAATTTATAAATCTATTACATTCTATTGAAATAGAACAAATAACATTGTTACCACTAGAATTCACATGTTCACACATTTTGTATTTTGAAGGGGAACTAGAAACATCATCATGATATGCAATAACATTATCATTAACCACATGATCATTTAATTGATTATGTAACATATTATCAACATGAGGGGAGAATAAAGAAGAAATAATACTAGATTTACTATAAACATTATCCTCATCCTTATACACATAATAAGCATCACCATTCCAATACTCATCATGATCACTATAGTTTTCATATTGAACACCAACATTTGAAAAAACAACATTGTCATTTTCACAAGAAGAAGATTTGCTTGCAATTATAACACATGGTATGTTAGGGGAAGAGAGAGGAAGTTTCTCCTCATTAGGTGACAAGGGGGAATAATTATGACATGTAAGGTAAATATCCACCAAGTGGAAGGAATAAGGGATGACATCACTATTAATAAGGCTTATTTGCACTTCAAAAGAAGGAGGAATGGGATTTTTATCATGAATAACAACATTCTTATTCATGCAAATCTTATGTGAATTCACTTTATAATTGTGAATGCAATGAAATGCGGTAGCAAAATGGATAAAAAGATTAGGTATGCAAGGATAAGGTTCCTCCATTTGAAGAGTAGGTGACAATCTAAGAGATAAGAGATAGTCATACTAGGAGGTTCTTTATGCTCTAACATATCTTTCAAGGAAGAAGGTAAATAAAGATCATGGGTAGACTTTAAAGAGACATCCATAGTTGACACTAAAGAGGAATCTAAAGGATAATCTAGAGGTGTGACCAAAAATAAATCCAAATAGGAATCTATATGTATGACCAAAGGTAAATCCATAGGGGATTCTAGAAGAAAATCCAAACAAGAATCTAGAGGGGTGACCAAAGGTAAATCCAAAGGGGAATCTAGAGGAGAATCGAAAGAGGAATCTAGAGGTGTGACCAATGGTAAATCTAAAGGGGAATCTAGAAGAGAATCCAAAGAGGAATCTAGAAGTGCAACCAAAAGTAAATCCAAAGAAGAATCTAGAGGATAATCCAAAGAGGAATTTAGAGGTGTGACCAAAGGTAAATCTATTGGGGAATATAGAAGAGAATCCAAAGATGAATCTAAAGGTTTGACCAAAAGTAAATCCAAAGATGAATCTAGAGGAGAATCCAAAGAATAATTTAGAGGTGTGACCAAAGGTAAATCCAAAGAGGAATATAGGGGAGAATCTGAATAGGAATCTAGAGGTGCATCTAAAGATGAATTTAGAGGTAAATTTGATTTAATGAACACTTATTCTTAAGAGTCAATAGAGTTAGATTGTCCATTCATTGCAACATACTCAAAATCATAATCATCATTGAGATCATCTTCACATTTTTTTTGCTTTTGATGATATGTCCATTCATTATGATAGATAAAAAGCATAAGTAAAGAACAAATTAACATGTTGATTTTGACTATCCATGTTATGTACAATGACAACAAAGGCGATAAATAAAATGCTTATAAAGAAAAAGTAATTTAACATGTAGAAAGGAGTTAATGACTATGAATAGAACAAAATCAAGGTATATAATGAGTGATCTAGGAAACGGTTAAAATGATTGTGTGGGCTCTCAAATATACTTGCTCATTTATTGATTAGTGTTGGCCCAATGTTTTAGAGTACTAATTACATAGTCAAAACTATGTCTATAGCCCATTAACCCCATTTTTGAGGGTACGTTGAGAGTAATTTTCCCTGGTGATATGCTCCTCTTAGGAGAACCATAAATCAACAAAATGAATAGGCTTCATATGGTATAAAAAAAGAACCCTCAGAGTTTCTAATATACTATGAGGTATGTGGAAAGTAAACTTTATGTTTAGTGTTGTATAATTGTTATGAGTATTGAAGTAAACCCATCACAATATAATGTCTATAAAGCAGATCACTACGTACCCCATAATAACAATCACTAAGTAGTTTTAAAACTACCGAAACATAGTTTCTAAAAATAATCATAAGCAAATAGAAAATAAAAGTGAAATATTTTTGTGTATAAATACAACAAATTTCAACTCAAGGTCAAAATAAAGAGCTTCAATGCCAGATTGATCCAAGGTGATAAGACAATTTCTTTAGTATTAAATTAAATCTAAAGTTGAAGAGGATTGAATCATTGTGTGTCAGATTTATATTCAAGGTTGAAGGCTATTTCATCTTAGTGTCAGGAATTTACAAAAAAATGAATAAAATCCTAAGATAAAAAATAAGCAAACAACAAGCAATGTTATAAATAAGATACAGTTTCACCATAATGTTTATTCTATTTTTAATTGAGTGAATCAAACTAATATATTTAAACTATTGAAATTGATATACAGTAAAATATAGAGTTTACAAAATTGAAAATTAGTTAAAAATAGTAAATTGATCAATAAATACATAACCCTCCCTCAAACACATCTTATGTTGACTGTGTAGGCTAACTATGATTGTAAATTACTTGATAAGACCTATGAACTATGTCGTGACCAAATGTAGGAATTCAAAATATATTGGGATAAAGTGGTACTAGGAGGATAGGGTTGCATTGTAGCCTTGTTTCTTGACTACGATCACATCCTAATTGATTGTGTGGCTGATTTTTCAATCTAGGTATTGCACCTATATGCAAGGGTTTAATGATTTGTCACGTGAAGACTTTCAAAACATAAACCCTAGATCTTGCACAATAAATACAATAGATATCAAATACCAAAAGGGGGAATAGGGTTAGGAGAATAGTTGAGATATCCTCAGAAAATCTTGCATAATCTGAGTGTTGCCTACATAACTCAAAAGACCTTCAGGATGATGTAGTTCTCCCTCGTATATGTGTGTGTGTGTGTAATCTTGAATGCAATGTTAGATGCTTTTGTACCTATGATTACCCTTGACATAAGAATGCAAATAATGTATTTAAATTTTGACCTGTAAATTATTTAGTAATTTAGCAGTAGTAAGCAAATATAATTTTTATAAAGTTTTTTGTGATAAGAATAAATTGATCCCTAAATTTTAATAGGAACTTTGCTTATATAAAACTCTTGAGTTTGAATTTGTGGATTATTGGTGCATGGGGGAATCAATTTTGAAAATATAATAGCTATAAAAGATACTATTATAAACATAAAAAATTGAAAATATTCCATAAGTTATGATGGGACAAGTTCGCATTACTTAGACAAGGCCGCAATATGGCATTATTCATGGAGTGTGATCTTGTCCAAAAGATTCAAAACATCAATATGAATATAAATAATGAAATTGGGGATCCCCAAGATAGATACAAGAATGCAAAACAAAAACATAAAAGACATTGAAAAAATAAACAAGAGAGAGAAGCCTAAGACTTAGACCACGACATGCCCATAAGTCATTCATTTTCGTCAACAATAGTCCAAATAAGCAAGGTTATGTAAAAATGCATATTTTGGATTAGATTATATCATATTTGGGTGTCTACATCATCCTTTATTATTAGATGCTTGGATGGAGTTAACAATGCCTTGTGATGTTTCCCCAATCCTTGTCCTATATATCCCATTTTTTGTAAATATTTAAACCCAAAACCATATTGATTATGATATGTCAATGATGATTAAATTGGATTTTAAGTAGAGATCGATGCCTCAATTGGTTTAAACCCTTGAGAATATGGTTACATATGAGGAATGTAATGATCCTCGGGTTGGGTTAATACATAATACTTAAATGGTTATTGATCCAAAGGGCATGTACATATATATCCTTGATGAATGAAATTTAGACATACATATAGGGTAGAAGGAACTACATCCATCTCATGAATCCATGGTCTCACTAATAAAATATTATATTTGAGGTCATTGGGCATGACCTGACAAATTGTGGCTATCATTTGAGGGGCCATGGTAATACGCAATGTAGTTTATCACAATACTTTCCATGAAATGTTATCCAATCCACAAATATTCATATTTGAATAATTAAGATCCTCTAACTAAATAGCAAGTATGTTAAAAAATAAGATATTACAAATGTTAGCCCTGATCCATTATCCACCAAAACTCATGTAATTATATTATGTTATACTTGAACTTTAATATACAATGGTAAATGTTGATCTATAATGTGCTTAGGAGGAAAATATTATTTTTCATATGAAATACTTTCCTCCATCCATCATAATATATTGATAATATAATCCACATAGGATGGTTCCAAATCATTTGGTAAAGTTGTATCACACAATGTTGCATAGCAGATATCTTTGTCAACAGGTAGTGTTTGAAGTAATTCTAACAAAGAAATGTTGGCGTAGGTATTATCCATGATGTCGTACCCCTTGGGTTGATTATCTTTTTTGGGTGGTGGTGGAGGAGGGGTTGAGGAGGGACATGGTAAGGTCATTTGGTTTTTACTATTATATGGGTCACCTTACTCCTTCGTGTTATGACATCATGGACTGCAAGATCCAATATAAGTCGAGGGTTGATATTAGAAATGGGATGGTAACTATCAATATTATAAAAATTAGGGGGAAGAATAAAATGAACAGTGCATGACTTTTGTCATCTAGTAGTAACAATGGGCATCTCAGATTGAATGTTATAACAATAGGTTTGAACAAAGGCTTGGGATTATTTATCGGTAACCTTAGCCTTATTAGTGAATTTAGATCTAATATGTGTTATCCATTTGTTTATATAATTGATCCAAAGAAGATACACTACCCATGTAGAAAAATATGAAAAGATTAATTTCATTAATTGTTTTAACCAGTAATGTTCATTCAACATGGTTATGATTAATATGTATTTTTAGGGAAAAAATAAAAATCAAATGTGAAAATAAAACACTAAAGCTGAAATCTAGAACCCTATAAAGATGAACTCCTAAGGGAAAACCAAGGGTTTGGCATAGTTTGATGTGTGTACACGTTAACCAATATGTTTCACCATAATTTGCATTAATGGGTGAGATTAATCTAATTAATATAGAACTTTGAAATGTAATTTAGATCAATAGATATGCCATTAATCATACATCTGAATGTAAAAGGTTGAGACTGATTCTTTTCATTTGACAAGGGTATATTTAATATATAAAGAGTATTGAAGAGATAATGATACTAATATTTTTTGGTTGACTATCTGACTGTGATTGTATTTTGGAAGTGAAAATCATAAATAATAAGACTTGTGGTTTGTTTGGTTTTGAAACTAATTCATTTTTTGCACTGGGTCAATTTTGGAGGATCAGCGTAGCATTGTCAATCAATGCTAACCCACTGGTCAATATTGACCTGCATGGAAATAGAGCATAGTGACTATACAGTCACCTATGATTATATTTATTTCTAGGTGTTTGTGATCTTGAACCTTTAAGATGCACGTAGATCTAGAAATCAACCTCATTTATCTTGAAATCTTAGATGTGTTTGTGAGGGCTAGAAGCCTACAAAAATGGGGAAGTGTAATGGGTTGAACTCACCTCTACCTAATGATTGAATACTACCTGTGTATCTAATACTCCAAGGAGGGAAATCAAGTTGCGCGTAGTTCTCCCACCTAGTATGATTGTGCAATCATGCTTATTAGATTATGGAAAAGCAACCAAATATCAAAAAATTATTGCTTCAATTTTGCAAGTGTAGTGTGAGCATATAAGTGAGAGTTTGGCCAAGAAGAGAGCATCCTACCTTCTAACTCAAAATAAATGGTGGTTAGGGGAGTTGAGGTGGGGTTAGAGGTGGTTACGGCAATAGCAGAAGAGGAAGCTGTTACAATTCCCGTAATTACGCAATGATGAAGATAGGTTTTTTTATTTAGTCATCTATTTAGTCTAAATTTTATTATGTTTCATTTGTGGTTAGGTTTTTAAGTTATTTTCTACTATAGGTGATCATTGTTATAATAATCAATAGTTATGAGTTCTAGTGTATAGTTTGTGGTGTAGTCAATAGTTGAATTTTGAATAGTCTTTTTCATATTTTTAGCTATAGTGAAAGTTTGAATAAATAAAAATAGGTATAATATCATGTATTCTAGTTATCAGTGTCTATAAAATATGTATTATGGTAATTGTTAAAATATTAAAATTATCCTTGTAGGATGCATTATCAGGTGAACCCGATGCCCATTTTGTGTGGGGGGAGTTATTTTCACCCATGTGAGTGCTAAGGGGGGGAATGTTAGGAGTTAGTACTCACATAATGATGAATGGTTATTGGTGGGTGGTTATTTGTTGTGTGGCATGTATGTGTGTGTCTGTGTAACCTACCATATTGAATAATTAATATGGTGGATTAATTCAATTCGAACATTTGCTTTCACACATTGGGGATTTTTTCCAATAAATAATGCATCATTTAGAATGGATTGATCGATCTCAAATATTTCAAAACAAAATATCAAGTGGTAGATATACCTCTTATGGAAGTCACTTTTATAGAATTGAAAGATGTGTTTGGAATTCAAGGAAATGTCATCAAGGGGGGATGTTAATGTATGACATGTTCAATGAAGAAGTGCATCATTGTATTATAACTCCAACTAAATAAGTTAAGGAGAGATGTTGTGGTATCTCATGTTAGGCATATAAGTTTTTGATCATTGATCATGCTACACTATTAGTGGTTGAAATCTTCTTGTAGATACCTAAATATAGATTTCACATGATAAACTAGTTTTACACACTAGACAAATATCACTCAAGGCTCTACCCTTTAGTTCTTAACCTTCCCACTATTGAAAGGCTCATGTTCCTCATATCATTGTGCCTTAATTCTTATCTTATGGTCACAACTTGATATTTTGATAACTTAGATCACATGCAGCCCACAATATGCGTAAATATCGATATATATCCTTCACTATCAGTTACAAAGCTTCAATAATTCTTTATTCTCTTGGACGCTAGTGTCTCAGATCCAATACAAGTGTTTGTACCTTACAAATAATCAGATTTTAAATTATTTATATATGTATGGGTTAGTCTATTTGTCTTAATTAACCATTTGTGAGATTATTTTCAAAAGGTGCGATATAAATACAAAATAAAACATACTCATTATTCATTTATAAATTACCAAGCGAACACCTATTCAAGCTCACTAAATCATTTTTGCAACTGAGTTATATTTCCCTATTCCTACCTATTTCCAAATCACTCATAGGATTAACACTTTTACAATTTTGAAGCATTCAAAGAACATCCCATGAGCAATATTTGTAAAGTTTTAAGATAGATCAGTATTATGCCCTCACATAAAACATATTACATCATTATTCACATTCGAACCCATATAAGGAGATAACTACATCGGTCTAAGGCCTTCTATTGAGTATATGGATATGTAAGTATCACTCATTGATAGAGGGGTCTTTGAGTCAATCTCAACTTCACTTGAGCCCACTAACCCTCATTTTTGTAAGGTGGCATGCCCTAATTGGAAGATTCAAGGTTTTGATCAAAAAGTTGATTTTGATAACTTGTGCATGCAATACAAATAGAGAATATGAAAGGTGATAATCAACCATAATAGGTGTATATGGAAGTTCTAGGAAAGATTCAATATTTATTATATGACACTAGTGGTAGAATTAGGACATTAGCATCGATGCTAGTGTCCAAAGGGTGACACAACTTTTCAGACTAACAAAGAGAAAATACCTAGAATCTAATAGTGGGATACAAAGCATAAGTTTGTATTCTTTTACACCTATATCAATTAGACATGTTTGTGAATCACTAAACAATCTAAGTATTATCTCTTCTTTGTGTTTAAGCAATCAAATTACTAATTGGCATTGTACTTTCTATATTTAGCATATTTCCATAATTCAACACTGTAATTGAATATTGTGAATCTAAATTATTTAATTAGCCTATTTTTTGGAGTAGCTTAATTCTTAATTTGATTAGTCTACTCTCTTTCCCATTAATCTTTATTTCTAAAAAGGGTTAAACATTTGGTGAACCTGACCTTTAAGTCTTCTATTGCGCAACCATGGCTTTCTCTAAGATTCTCACTTTTTTAGAGTATCATTTTGTATATTTCTTCTATTCCATATTTTATTAAAATATGTATCAACATTATATGAGGGCCCAAGTTAAAAGGTAAACTTATTCCATTAACACATTTTTCAAATCAAGCATAACCTATGAGGAAGAAGAATCATATATTTGCCATGCCATGGATATTGAGCAAAAGCACCAAAATTTTAAATTCTCAGTGTTGCAATATCAAATTAAAAACCTTACCAAAACCAAGAGGATAACAAGAAGCATGTTTGAAAACTTTCATTTGCCCACATACACTTAAGGTTTCTAATAGTCATCATCCCATTCCCACAATTCACCCATTGCTTATATTTTATACCATGCTCCATGCTATTACTAATTAACATGGTAGGTCATTTAATCATGGAGATGGTTGACATGTTCCTCCTCTAACAAACAAAACACAATTCTCTATGATTGAACCTAATCTTACTTTATTTAATCATACTAAATTATACCAAGTTCATAAAGATATCATGTATTCTATACAACAATCCAATGACGTGAAGATTTCTTCATGCAAAGAATTATAACTCATCAAAGTTTCTACATGTTCACATGATGTGAAATTTCATGATAATGATCAGTCTCTTATTCCTATGTTTCAAACCAATGGTGAATTTCAACCTATTGGTGCATATTATCAAATTTTAATCATTCTTACAACTCATGGGGTGTCAATGATGAGAGTTATAGGAGATCTTCTAAAGCATGTCACAATTCTCAAATTTCAATTATTCTCGTGTCATGATCAAATTAATAATAATACCATAGGAGGTGAAACTATTATGTGATGTTTTTTAATATCCTTATCCAACTAATTTTATTATGCCTATGTTACCAGTATTTCAAGGTTATGGAGGCCTCTCCATCTGTTTGCACCAATATGTACATTCTTTTGGTCACTGAGATAAAAATGGGTGCACATTGTTAAAAACATTACATAAAAAATTAGCAAAAATGGCTTAGAATTGGTTCAAATTTTTTCCCAATGGTGCCTTATATACTTTTTGAAATCTATAAGATATATTCTTTTTAGTTTTTCATAAACATGATGTGCCGAAATTCACATTGGATCATTTACAAGATTTGAGGCAACATGATGATGAGTCTATCTATGGCTATGTTATATGGTTCAAAGATACATTATATTATTTAACATTTCAACCCTTGTATTTAGAAGTACAATTCATATTTATTAGGGGCCCTCTTCCTTAACTTTGAGAAAGAGCATTGCATAAGCATTACACTTCTTTTGATATTTTATATATGGATGTAAACAAGTATTCATCTAATCTAGTGGACAATAAAAAAACATTGGAAACATATTTATTACAAGGAAAATACTTCATTCAAAATGATCCTAATGAAATCAAATTGTTAATAAACAATCATAAGTGAAAATAAGACCAAAAGGCAATTCCACATAACATTAAATAGTGGGTTCCACAAACCACTACAACTTTTGCTTCTACCTCACAACCACAAAGTCCTATCCAAAATAATTTAACAATCATAGTGTTTATGTGTGAAGCTTATTTTTGATGTAATTGTATTGACACTACTCAAAATTAAAGTCAATGCAATTTGAGCTTATTTTTACAGATGGGATATACACTCAAAGACTTACATCATACGAGCAATTTGAACGATTATTTGGGATACATTCTATTACCACTTGCTTATGGACCCTAGGTTGTCCTTACAAAGTTGTGGATTATGGCTCACGTATATTAGTATAACATTATATGTCACATCCCGATTTCTCTCTAACCTAAATAACTTGTTTAATCCATGGATTATTATAGTTGATTATCTAATATTTGATTTAAGCTTGATGACATGTGTTGATTATGGGACAGTTTGTGTTGCTTAATTTACATGATTAGATGCTATGAGTTAGCAATACTTTTATGTTCATTATATTTTACTCAGGTTTGATTATTATACAATATTATTTTATGGATATAATGATGTTTCAGGCTAACTAACTTCATTGGCATGAGGTGGATGCAGGACATATTTTTTTCTTAGATCATGATGGAGGGAGAGTATCATCGGATATGGTGGCTAGATGGAGACGTTGGGGGTCAACATAGAGAGAATTTGGAAACCCTTGCACACATCACTTAGTATATTATGTTTCATAATTGTTTGATATGGATTATCATATTGTGTTTTTATGTACATTTCTTTAGATGATTATTAGTATGAATTTTGGTAAAATCTTGATTGATTAGATCATGTTGATTATTCAAGTTATTTTAATGATTTTATGATCTTACGTAAATCATCTTGTTTGGATAAACGAAATAAATTATTTGTGTTTACGTATATCTTTACCTTATCATGTTTAGAGGAATAATAAAACATTATGATATTGTGATAGATTCCCTAATCGTTACTTGACCTATAATATATAGATAATAATAATTAAATATTATTATTATGATAATTACATTTTAATGTAAAAAAATAATAACATTGTTTTGAAAGAGATTATATTATTTAACTATTGTTTTAAATATTTATATTCATATACATAAATGTATACACATTAACGTTAATTATAGAATGGTTTTAGAAATCATTGTAACTATTATGATATGAATAACATCTAACATAAACTCTAAGTATTATTATGCATAGTTGCATTGCTAAGGTTATATGATTGATTGAGTTAGTCATTGCACGGGGAAATACTTTGGATATCAACTAGTTAAATTTTTGCATGGAATATAAGGATTGTTTGACTTATATGATTGGCGTGGTCAATGATGGTTATTCATTACCATGTAGATTTGTTAAAGGAATAGAATTTGGTTAACTAGGGATTTGTAAAGAAGCATAAAGAATGATTAGGTAACTAATCACTCATTAACTTTAGCTAAGTGATGTTTGAGAAGAGATTTTAGGGTTACTATGTTTTGCATTGCAATCTATCTGGGCATGCAGAGTTGGAACAATTAATACCGACCATTAATGGTGGGTAGTGGAATAAAAATAGAGAATGAAAATAGATAAAGGTGGAGTATGGGATGTGAATGGACACACACACAAAGAGAGGATGATTCACAACAATTCTCAGTAGAGAAGGTAGAAGGTAAAGAGGAGGTGGATAATTGCAAAGAAGGATTTTCACTCAGCTAACTTGGACACTCGTACATTCACCAGGTTGGTCTTGTAATTAAATTTATTAAGTGAAAATAATGAATGAGTTTTCCTCTTAATGTATTTGTTTACTGGGTTTCTTAGATTGAATCATTAAAAAAATTGGGTTGTGTGTGAAGCCCTGTGGAAGGCCTGGCCTCCATAGAACCCCACGTTCAACTAAGGTAACTTGGGAGATGGGTAGGGACATACATGGCTATTGTTAGTTTTTATAAAATACCTTATCTTACACATTTTTAGACATTAGGAAACCTTTGTTCATTGTATAATATTATCATGATGGGTATACAAATAATTTGGTTTGTATATAATAGTAAACTTGAACCAGATTGTTATATATGCATTGAGGGTATATGTAAATTTAGAGGAAATAAGTTAACTTGTATATGCAGTCAACTGTTAAATCAAAATGGACTTTTAGATTTAAAATATGGGTCTTTAGGATTAATAGATATATATGCATAAGTATATAAATGAGTATATACTCAATTAAAAATTAAGTGTATGGGTATATTCATCTCTCTCTCTCTCTTTATATATATATATATATATATATATATATATATATATATATATATATATATATATATATATATATACATATATATATATATATGAAATTGTATTCAACCTATAGATTTTTTAAATGATTTTACACACACACATAACTGTAGTAAATTGTTAAGTTGTGAGAAGTGGTAATATTTGTGTGTGTGTAATAAACCATCAGATTTATAATTGACTATGTGTTATTTATTTAAAAAAATGAAGTTATTGTTTGAACTAGGCACAATAGATGTTATAGACCCTAAGCAAGTTGTGAAAATAGATTATAATGAGAAATAGGATTTTTTATTGCGAAGTCATTATTAATAACCCGAACTCGAGTATATGGACAATTAGACTACAGGTTCGCTAAAATAATTTTTATAAAAAGCACAAAGATTTCTATGGCTGAGTTAGTTATTGAATTACACACATACATGAATAAGATTGTGTATTATAAACTATGTATGTTTATTATATTATACCATGTATATATTTTGCATAGGGTATATAAATTCCTACATATTCATTGCATAGTAATATTGTTTATTTTGATTTGTATTTAGTCATCCAAGTTTGAGATATTTACATCAAATACTTTAGTAGGTATTTAACTGTGTGTTATTTATTATTTTATGTGAAACCTGAATAGGGTAAAAGCAACTGTGTTAGTTATTTTTGCACTTTTAAATAGACAAGTATGGATGATTGTTTGATTTAAGATGATTTGAATATAAATTGAAAGATAAATAAGAACTATGATAGAATTATAGAAATTACGCGTATCTATTTATCATGGGAAATAGAGTTTCCAAAATATAATAATATGGTTATGGAGCCTTGATTGTATATTGGTTGTTTACAATATACTCTAAGGCTAAAGACAGTGAATGTCTCCGTAGTAGTAAATTGTATAAACAAAGTATGTAATGTAATGAAATTGTATGTTTGCATAGTATATAAATATGTATTATACATACAACAATGATATAATTGGTATATCAGTGAATAATAAATGCTTGATTATAATTTGGTGTTTATAAAAGCATTTCAATGTTTATATATAAAGCACTCATTGTATTTATGAGAGTAAATACATAACATATTTAAAAGTATGGATTGACTGTTGTATGTGGAATATACACAATTTTATAGTTAGGTTTATATTATTATTTAGTGAAGAAATAATATTATAAGTTGTTTAATGTATAAAGCAACTGGCGGTCTAGATATTCATAGCCAGAAGGTATGTTATATTGAGGACTATTTTGTATTCCATTTATTATTTATAATAAACTAGATGCATAGATTTCATTCACTTCATTTGATGGATTAAATGAATGTTTGTGATATTTCTAATTTTAATGTATTATATGATTAGCTAAAGTGAAATATGATGAATGAATCTTTTTGGTTTTATATTATTATTTATTTTATGAATCTCGCATTCATGACCTTAATTAAGCAATGGATGGATTCCACTAGCTTAATTCGCGCCATCAATGCAAGATAAGGGGTAATCCAATCAAGTGGTGTGTATCAATTTGACTGATCCTAGAGATCATTTATTATTGAAAAACTTTGACCAAAGTAATGTTTGATAAACATTGTCATTTCATATGTTGATATAATTTTCATATTTATGCAATATCATATTAGAACGTATTTCTTTATGGTACACATTATGTAATAGATATCTTTGACACAGGGGTTCTAGTTTATTACTCGAGATTCCTGCATCATCATTATCTACCCATCCATGAAGTGAGGATCATCTCCTTGTTTGGGAGATAGTGTGGGGGATCTATGGTCCATGGTTGGTGTAGAAAAGTGCTCAGAGGATGCTCTCCCTCCTAGCTAGAGTACTATACTTATGACTACACTTGAGATTACATATTGATACTTTGTGGAGACTCTTGAGTTGTATAGACTCTGCTCAAAGGAGTTTTGTATTGTGTTTTATTATTTAATATATCTTATGTATGGCTAATAATAATAATAATTATGCATTGTACTTCTACAACAGAGGCAGTAATATTGTTTTAGCGGTGGTTGAATTTGTACTATATCATTTATGTTGAAATGCAGTAATTATGGTTATTCTCTAATGTTCATGATTTTTATATCTATGCATGGTGATCCTTAGCTAAGTGGATTAACTATATCCTTGATGGTTAACTAAATTAACACAAGTAGTTAAATATCACTAATTAAGTTTTTTTGTGGTGAAATCCTTATGTTGAATATGTGTATTTTTTAAAAATAGTATTGCAATATTCTGGTAAAATCCAGTGGGGTTGTTGCATTATATTTGAAATTTTTTTGTCATACCAAATGGGATCCATAATTGATCCTAATCATCATGGCATTATTTTTTTCTCATAAAGAATGCCTAATTCACATACCACATGATGGTAATAAAATCAACTGCCATACATATATGCAAAGCATGCTATGTACCTATATGAAATGAAATGATTCAATCCTGATGAGAATGATTCATTCAACCAACGTTAATGATCAAATTCCTTTCAAAAAATTAAAAATAAAAAAATAAAAAAAATCAATAAAATACAAAATCATTCAAATAAATAAAAAAATCAAATATATTTAGCATTTCACATGTTTACTAGTTTTTTACATATATTGTTTACTTTATGTTAGTATATAACATATTATTTCTATATAAACATAAGTTTCACAAATACTTGAGTGTAATAAAAGTATATATTAATTCCATGTTGCATGCTCATGCATATGTTGGACCTTTCCTCTACCAGATTGACACACTACATTGGACCATCTTGTTTTTTGTGATCACGATTGATATAGGTTCTATTATTTTATGACCATTTTATATTATCATGTTGAGCTTATATACTAATGCTTACATATGCCTACACTTTTGATTACTATCTTATATTGTGTATTTGAAATGCTATTATACAAGATATTTTGCTAACACATGTATGTAAGGACTGATATGACATGTTTATGCTAGTTTATTATATTTTACATATTTCATATTATCACATGGCTTACTTGAGTGTACTTCTTGTTTGTTTCTTTATCTTGATTATGGAAAATTTGAACATGTTCCTTGGTTGTTGGCCCCAATGCCCCGAGTGTTGATTGTTTTTCTGGTGTGTGGACATCTGAACATGTCCTCCCCTTCGAGTGTGGGATATTTAAACATGCCCCTTATTTGTGGTCTTCTTAGACCTTATTTTGTGTAACATTGAGTGCTCTTGTGTGTGTGTTTGATTGTTTGACGAGTTTTTTACTTCTAGACATTTCCATGATCCATATCATGCATCTTAGGGCTTGTTATGTTTTGATACCATGAGCTTCATTGATAGATGTACTTAGACATAGTACCATAATATATTTATTTACTACATGATTTATATAGATATAACATGGTTATATTATCCTCTTGAGATAAGGTGATTATCACATTTCATTCCCCTCACTTCAAAAGGGGGGCATATCAATAGGGGTATGTCATAGAGATATGATTCCACATACATGCAATTGATAGCATTGGAAGAAATTTGATACAGTTTACATGATTTAGATATACACTTGTTTTAAAATATTATACATTGAGCATTGATTTTCATAGATTTAGGATACCTTTTTTTAGATTTGTGATGCATATTAAACATAATTTATAGAGTAGAGATTATATTTTGACAAATACTTTAGCTTGATACATATTTGAGGTGCATATGCTATGCAAATACACCAAATTATAGATACATTATTCAAATCATACCAATATTTATGCATTGACCTTACTAAGAAGCAACAATTAAACTTATATCTGCTACAACTATGGCTCCCTTCAGTAGTGCGATCAAGATTCTACACCCTTGATGGACTTGGCACTACTTCTATTATTATGGGTTGATATGGTTACACTATTTGACTCGGGTGAGATTGGCTAGATTAGCTAAATTATATTTACATTTGGGCTATCTGATTGAGATTCAATATTCTCGATGGACTTGGCATAAATCACCCTTACATCAGATTGGGAACATAATCACCCTCCAATTCCCCACTTCACATCTCCAAGGTTCAGTTGTGAACTTATTTACAATGCTTCAGCTAGGAAACATCATTAACAAAACAAACTATAAAGGGACAACATGGTTGCATCAAAACATAGGTGTAATCCTTGCTTGATCTCTTTTATTTCAAGCAATTTCAATTATTTATTTTTATATTATATGCACTAACTAAATTTGTAACATGCTCTTGGTTGCAGGTTATACACATACAACAAATTCAAATAGGGCTCAAGGCAAAACAATGTATGTTGTACACACTATGATACATATTTCTTTCCTTTAAACTAGTAATTTCATCCTTGTGGATTACTAAATTAAATAGGGAGAAAATGTAGGTACCTGAATCTAGGTTTCACATAATAAACTAGTATTGCACACTTGACAAATATCACTCAAGTCTCTACCCTTCTGTTCTTGACCTTCTTGCTACTTGAAAGCTTATGTTCCTCAACTCACTATGCCTAAATGCTTATCTTATGGTCTATCCCTAATATTCTAATTACTCAGATCACATGTACCCCACAATATGCTTAAAACTTGATATATATCATTCATTATCAGTTACAAAGCTTCAAAAATTCTCTATTCTCCTGGACACCAATGTTTAGACTTGGACATTAGCATCAATGCTAGTGTCTTAAATCTAATACAAGAGTCAATACCCTATGAAACTTCAAATTTGTAATCTTGATATGTATAGGTCAGCCTATTTGTCATAATTAACCTTTCATAAGATTATTTTCAAAAGTTATGATATAAATAAAAAACAAAGCATACTCATTATTTATCTAGTAATTACCAAGCAAGCACCTATTCAAGCTCACTAAATCATTTGTACAACTGAGTTCTATTGCCCTATTCTTCTCTATTTTCAAATTAGTCATAGGAGCAATATTTTTATAGATCTAAAGCATTCAAAGACAAACCCATGAATGATTTTTGTCAAGTTACAAGGTAGATCACTACATGCATTTTCATATAGCATATTACATCACTGTTCACACACAAGCCCACATAAGGGGGAGAATTACATCAATTTGAGGCTCTCTTCAAATCATATGGCTATGTAGACATTGCTCACTAACAGAGGGGTCTTTGAGGTCAGATCAATTTCACTTGAGCCCATAAACCTCCATTTTTTCAAGGTGGCATGCCTTGATTGGAGGATCTAGGGTTTTGATAAAAAACCCTATATCAAGAACTTATGCGTGCGATCCAAACAAATAATTTGAAATGTAAAAATCAACCCTAATCGATGCAAGTGGAAATTTTAGGAGAGATTCAATATTCCATACATGACACTAGTGGTAGAATCGGGACATTAGTGTTGACACTAGCATCCCAACTGTTTAGACTAGCAGAGAGCAAATATCTAGAATCTGATGGTGAGATATAGAGGATCAGTTTGTATTCTTTTGCACTTGTATCAGTCAGACCTATCTACACATCATTAAAAAATCTAAGTATAATCTCTTATTTATGTTTAAGCAATCAAATTATTATTTGGCATTGTACTTTCTATATTTAACATATTTTTATAATTCAACACTATAATTGAATATTGTGAATCTAGATTATTAATTGGCTTGTTTTTTATAGTAACTTACTCCTTTGTTTGATTGGACTACTCTCTTTCCTATTAATCCTTATTTCTAAAAGGGTTAAACACTACTATATTTCATCATGTCAATATTTAGGGGGGATGTTAGTAAGGAAAATCTTGCCTATCGTATGAGCCTAGCCACTACTAGGTACGAGATCATCTTCTCACAATGTTCGGGAACCTAATGACTACTAGGTATCAACAAATTAATGTATACTTGGGAACCTAACGACTACTAAATATCAATAAATTGGTGTATTCTTAATAACCTAATAACCACAAGGATTATTGACTTAGACTATCTTGGGAACCTAGTGACTGCTAGGTTTCTACGATTTGGATCATTCTTAAAAACCTGGTGAGTACTAGGTATCCATGACTTAGAGCATTCTTGGGAACTTAGTGATCATTATATATATGTGACTTGGAGCATTCTTGGGAGCCTATCAACCGTTAGGTATATGTGACTTGGGGCTTCTTGGGAACCTAGTATCTGCTAGATATATGTGACTTTGAGCATTCTTGAGAACCTAATGACTACTAGGTATATGTATATACTAAAACTGAATATTTATAACATCTTAATCTTGTACATTTGATAAATACAAATCAGGGTTCTACCCTTCAGTTTGGACCTTCTTGTTGTCAATAGGCTCTCATTCACCATCTTATTGTGCCTAATTGCTTATCTTATAGTCTGACCCTTATCATTTTGATGACACATAACTCCTATACTGTATAGAAAGCTCAAAACATGATATACGTAATTTATTTTTAGTTTAAGATCCTCAAATATTTTCTATCCTTCTGGACTATATCAATCATAGAGGGACACTAACGTTGATGCTAGTATCTAGTCCTCAAAAGTCATCCAAATTACAAATAATCTGAAACCTATGGGTCAACCTATTTATCTTATTGGACTCTATTGTGAGATATTTTAAAAAGGCACGGTATAAATACAAGTATAGACCTTCTCATTAATCATCTAGCAAATACCAACCAAACATCTATTCAATCTCATTTATTCAATCACACAACTGAGTTCTATTACCTTATTCCTCCCTATTTTCATATTAGTCACAGGAGAAGTCATAAAAAAGGTTCGAAGCATCCTAAGAGTAGCCCATGAGCGTTATTTATCAAGTTACAAACTAGATTGTTGTATGCATCTACATAAGTCAATTTCTATGGATAATTTTGGGATTCTACAGGTTAAAGAAGACTATATAAGCAATCATGTGATTCCACTCTCGAAGTATGAAAAAATGAAGAAATATTAATATCCTTATGATTTAAGGTGTTTTTGACATTGCATTTATTTGCATATTTGTTATGTTGTGCATATTACTTTCATATATGTAGTGTTTCTAGTAATCATTAGAGTGTTTATCATTATTTGAAGTTAATATTTATTATTTCTCGTAAAACACTTTTTGCACATGACCTAGTGTTCTGTATATCTGTAGAGATATTTTCATTTATACAATTTACTACCCCTTGATATCTTTTATTGAATGGTTTCCACTATTTAGGGCCCTAATAATTACACAATGTTTATTGAACCCAACTAACCCTCAATAAAGGTCCCGAAAACTCACATTATTTTCTTTAAGTTTTAGGGATTATTATCATTCAATAGTAAGGAGAATAAAATCTATTTTGTAAGTTATAGGTGTTGTAGTGCATAATTTGGATTGAGTAAAAAAGAATTGAAGACCAGGCGAACATAGTTGTCACTTCATTTGAAATTGTCTTTCATCTACCAAAAGCATCTTAATGTTCCATACATCTCTGGTAGAAGCATATCAACTCTTATGGCATTCAACCTAATTAGATCTATATTGTTGGGTGAGGTTCATAACACTTACGTGTGCACATTTTTGAATTCATATTCATATGACTACCTCCAAATCACATGTTATAAATTGTTACGTATCAAAACCAAGTAAATGCCCTCTCACTTGTTTGGAAAATAATAATTAAGTCTTGCTATTGTATTTATTGTAATTACATATGTTTGGCATGCCTAAATAAACATATTACTTTTATTCGTGTCACATTTATTGAAATCCATTAATTTATCACAATCTATATATTTTAAGATGCCTAATTACGCCTTGGACCCATGTTGCTCCATTGTAAAAAAAAATCAATGGATGCCACTGAAATTATTCCATAGTAGATTTGCATTGAAACAGTGTAGTGGATTTTAAAATGGGATAACATTATAATCGCAAAGAAAATCTAAGTGATTTGGATGACGAAAAATAATTGAAATATATTTATAAAACAATTTTTGATTTGTTGTAAAGCGAGTTTTTAGTGCTAAAATATTTTTTATAGTTGCTACAAATCCCTAGCCCCCTAACTTATCCATCTCTCAAAGTATTTCTCTTAAACAAACGGTGCTTATATTTCTGAAGTAAAAATCGTATTTTTGACTATCCCTTGAAAATTTCTATTGCACAAAACCGATTATTACAACACTATAATAATTGCAATTGCCTCTTTCATAAGACCAACAGATTAGAACAAGACATATTTTATAACTATACATTATAATTATTACCCACATTATTAATTATTATATAAAAACTAAAATAAAAATAAAACAACTAGTAAGTATGCGGCATGTTTTTCAAATAAAAAAACAAAGAAAAAGAGTGTGCGGCATGCCTACGTTTTTTCACTCTTAAAACTTTAAAAAAAAAATTTAGAGCCCTTAGATAATTGAAAGTTCCCCACCGTTGATCTTGGAAATCGAGGAACAAAAAGGAAGAAGCAAACTTAAACACGAGCTTGCTTCGAGCTCTATGTAAGTCTGCAAAATCTATTAGCCTGGCGAGGGTCCCTTTCACAAATAAATATGGAATAGTCAATTCCCATCTGAATGATGTGCTGCCAGATCCACAGTAGAACAGGCATTGAAATCAGTTAAGGCCATGGTGGTCTGCAAGTGTAAAAAGGTATTTCGTCCACCCATTTTATTGAATTAGGGGTTGCCGTTTCCATGTGGGTTTCATTCTGGTGGTTTTAAAGGCCTCCCGGTGTGATGATTAGGTGTAAGAATGATCAGATCTTGCCTTGCTGACAGTCACCCATCAGATACAATGTAATTGAATTTTATTTCCATACAAGATCTGTTGGAAATGAAAAATGCCAATTATTTAATTTATTTATTTTTGTTGGACTTCAATTCTCTCCTCGTCTTAGCCGTTACTGCCATTCATTTTTTTTCAATGTGAAAGTTGCTGTTTACAACTGCATTGTCTATTTTAACAAGTCACCTGTAATTACGTTATTCCTTTTTGCTTTCTGGGAGGAAAATTGTGGAAAAAGTTTTCGGATTTTTGTTAATAGAGCCCAGGTTAGTCTCTAGATGATCATCTGAGGTTGTGAAAGTGTGGAATTTACTGACAGGAGTAGAAATTGGGGATTCTTTATGATATGATTTCGCCTATGGGGTGGGAGGGTGGTTCCTGGTATACGCATTTGAGCTTTTGGACTCAATTACCTTGATTTAAGGTCCTGTCTCCGCTAAATTGGCAACACTTAACCTACCAGTTTTATCATGCTTGTGCAATGTATGATCAAGCTTAGATTGCCATTCGGTTTAGAAGCATGTCACTGCGGTTTCTATTTTTCCAAAGTCCTCACGGGAGCATGCCCAGCAAGGCTTGAACCCGTGTCATTGTCACGGCCATCACTTTACCTTGCCACTAACCCATGGTCTGCAGACAATGGAAATTTTATCTTCTTGTGCCAAGCTTTTTGATTGTTAGGAATCGTCCGACACGTGCCAGTGGGGGTCTGGACCGCACAACAGTGATTTCCTTTTGGCATTGGATGCCATTTCTGAGAGGTAACTATTCTGCCAATATTTCCGCGGACTTGCACTCGGCCTCATCCCTTTTATTCACATGGAATTTGTGTGGAGAAGACCTCAACTGGAAAGGAACCCTGTTGTGTGGCATGAAACACTGCATAAGTCATCAATGAACCATAGCACTATTGTCATTGCATCAAATTATTCTGATAATTATCAGGAGTGATACACCCTCTCACTATACTTGACAATGTGAATCACACTATGGATGTTTCTTGTCTGAGAAGCCAACCAAATCGTCATACCACAATTGGATATTTGGATTCATTGAAAGCCAAATCCTCTGCTACATCCAACAAGCAACATGCACATGGAGATCGCTTAAAGTTGGGGCATGACCACTGGGATTTGAACCTAGGTCATCATTGCAATAAGTGCCCAATTTTGTGGCTAGACCATACTTCTTCAGATGACATCACATCAAATAATGACTATAACTTCAATTTTAAAATTATCTTAGGTCCTTGCTCAGGAACTGTGAACTAAAAGACTCTTGAAATGGTTGTTTGGATTGATGTCTGTTTCCTTCAGCTTTCTAGGAAGCCATGTTTGTTTTCTTGTTTTAACTTTTCACCTTGGAGATACATCCTTTACTGTAATTTTCCTGACTACAAACTGCATTGCGTTCATGTATTTTGAGCTTCTGCAGTATCTTGTTTATACTATTTGTGATGCTTATCCAGATTGTAGATGCTTTAGTAGATAGAAACTAAGGAGCCGATCTTGGTACTGGTAGGATACGGATATGGGATTCAGGTACATGGATACGGCAGTTTTTTTCTTGGGCCTAGCTACGTTTTTGGATCTGGCTGTACAAAAAATATATATAAAATATTAGAAATATAGCCATATAAGCAAAATTAACCACATAATATGCATAGAGTAAACAAAATAAATTAAATAACCACAAATCATATTGATAATTCAATGCCAAATGTCATGATATTCAATGGTTGAACTTAGATTAGTCTTAGAACAATTACATAGTGTATATGTTTACAATGTATGGACAAAAATAAAGACAAATCAGCATATTCATTATTCATTATATCCATATTGGTCTTCAATGTCTTCATCGAAAACATCATCGTTGCAAGCTTCTTAAACTCCTTGGCACCAAATGGGTAGTTGTAATGGTGTAGGATTAGTAGAAGGGAGGAGTTTCAGTCCTAAACAATTGAAAAAATGAAGGCGAGGTAAATGTGGTGTGATCGTTGTTTTCTTTTGATAAAATGAGTGTGAATGTTGCCTTTAGGGTTTTCCCTATACTTTATTTTATTTTTAATTGTTTTTTGAAGTCCATATTTGACTTTTTTAAAAGTGAAACAAAAAAAAAAGTTCTGGGCCATGGATCCTGCGGGAGGACTGTGGATCCTCCCGGATACATCCTGGGATCCTGGCTGTATCTAGGCAGGATCCTGGATGTATCACGCTCTGAAACGTTTTGTAGGGGGATTATAGGTTCTGTGGTGAAAGATCTGGTAATGTAGAATAGAAACATTGCCAAAAGTAGAACAAAAAATTAACTAGGCTGTTCAGGCAAATTCAAAAGATATGCTATTACAACAACACTGAGAGCTATGCTGATCCAAGACCTGAAATAAGAAACAAATGCAGTATATCAGGTAAAACTAACAAGTTTGTAGGGATCAACAATAAAATTGATAAAAAATTAGATCTAAATTTTGGACACTCTAAGTGCACAACATCTTACAAGATTAGGATTATTGGAACTGTTGCAAAACATGCATTGCTTATATGCCTCAACCTGTTAAAAGAAAACACATTATATGTGGGTTCTTTTCCATATCTATACTTGTGACGTTCCCTTGTGATTTGGACTTTGGAAATCCATTACGGAATTCATTCTCTTTCCCACAATAAGTTTTGTTACTTACCTTCTGTTCTTGAGGTTGACAAACCTTTCTTTTGCAATTCTCTTACTAGTTGGATATTCAACCTAATGGTCAGCTAGCCCCATCCGATGTCTAAAATTAATCTGTACTTCATCTACATATCACAATTGGATAGCCAGTTATATACATTTGGTTTGTTAACGAACATCGTGACAAATAAAACTCAAGTTTTGCATCAGTTTGTTTTTCCTTCCACATGTTCATGTTATGTCTGTTAATGTTTTCAATTTTTATCCTGTTTTCTGAACTTTGATAAATATTATTTTTCTTCACGCGGAGTAAAACCTATCGTTTTGTGTATATTAAATATCCCCTGAAGATTAATATGTTGAAAGGGATTCTGATTTCAGGCAACTAAGCTATATTGCTTCGTGCATAAAGTTCCAGTTTGTGGGGAATGTATGTGCTTTCCAGAGCATCAATTATGTGTGGTAAGTGTCTAGACTCTAAATCTTCTATATCACTTTTAAATTCAGGATTTCCTGAAATGACTCCTTGCAAAGTTTTTTCATATGCATCTAAGAGTTTTTTGATCAATTCATCCTGTGACATTGATTCCAAAAGGCAATTGTAAAGCTATACATTATGAAATTAAATTGAGCATGAGTGCTTGTTGTCAGATATCTAAACATTTATAGTCCCATATATCATGCTTTTTCCAGTTGCATCTGACCAAACCAAAGCTTCTACACGCCTCATCTAATGAAGAAGGCCGATCTGCTCCAAAAGTTATTGACTTTATTTATTTGCATGGAGAAAAAAATAAACTCAAAGTGATAACCATTTAAAAGAAGCAAGAAAAGAACATAATGTGTTAATCAGTTTAGAGCTGAATATAACACTGGCAATGAACATTGAGTCCTCTTAGCAAAGACAGTCAATATGCAAGGAAATTTATTCCTAAAAAGGGGTTCGCCAGTCGGAGACAGCCAAATTTTAAGTGAGAATAGGATTGTGTCCCCTCAAGTGTATCTTTATTGCTTTTAGGTGCAAAGCTTTTGAACATTAGGCTGGCCAGCCAGAGGCAGCCAAATTCTAAGTAAAGCGAGTGCCTTAGGATTGCACCCTCTCAATTGTATCTTGATTGCGTTTAGGTACAAAACTTGGGAACATTAAAAGCATTTTCTGGCTTGCATTTACTGTGGGTCAAATCCTAGAACATTGTTTACTAATTAGTATCAATTTTGACCAGTTCAAAGAGCTTGAAATTTTTGAGACTACACTTAAACCAAACACTATACAAGGCACTTACACAATATAATGCATTTGATTCTGGTTCAATATGACAGAATTTTAGTACAATCATGTGAAGAATCACTTGTGTTTCAATATGTAAAGTTATGATTAGTAGAATTTACAATGTACTGTCCTTTGTTCCCCTCCTCTCATAGCTTTTATTAGTGACATTCATTCCTGTGTTAGTTATGAAAAAAGTTTGCTGTACAGGCTATATCTGCGGGACTTTCTGGATAACCTGGGAATTTGATTTCTGAATAGCAGCATGTCTTCCAGTTTAAGGAGCTTGGTGTCTAAATTTCTAGTAAAAATGTAACAAATGTTCAATTGGGTGAGAAAGTCTTGGGAGCGAAATAGTTAAATTTTGGGACAATGAGTCACTGTGATTGAAGTCTGCATGGCTATAACCAATACAGTTGTCCATGAAAACCATCCCTCATATTGTGTGAGGGTGGACATGGATGACATAGAACAAACTTCTTGTTTCAACGCCTGGACACATAAGAACCTTCAAGACTGCTTCAACAAAAGACAAGAAAGGTTAGGCCACTTCCAAGTAACAATCTGCAATTTTACATTCTATTCAAGAATTATTTTTGGCTTTCCCAAATTATTAAAATGTGAAGAGAGCCCACTTCAGGCTGATCTTCTATCAGATTTCAACATATCAAATGCCCAACGTCGTGGTAATTGGGTTATTGAAGAGGACTTATAATTCGGTTAGCCTTGTGATCTGTTTATGAATTGGAAACTGTTAAAATTTATAATTGGAAAATCAGAGAAAGAATCACAACAGAGGAAATTGAAGTCTCAAAATTTTGTCTTTTTATCTAAGTCTTTGGCATCCATGTGATAGCCTGGTGTTATAGCTTTGTTGCAGTATTGTTCAAAACACAGGAAGATTGTGTACATGAAATATAACTGACAAGTGTTAAAAGTGTATTTTGTCCCTTTGGTCCTTGCTTAAATCTGGTTGGGGTAGCTATAAGCTATATATAGCACCCCCCTCTACTTTATATAAGTCCCTTCAGTTTGCTTCTTGGGTTAATGCAGTTGTGGTTCCCTGGCATAAACTCTCTCTACTGTCTACAAGTAATCGAGGAATCTGGGAACCTAGATGACATATTAACCATAGAGTATGTTGCTTTGTCCTTTAAAATCCTGAAAACTTAAGTAAAGAAAATGATCAAGTCTATCTATTCTGGAAATTGGGAAATAGGATGACAGTATGATGAAGAGGGTTGTTTCCATGGCATGGAAAATCCCGGAACCTCAGTAAGAAAATTTAAACAATGTATATAAGGTCCTTAGCATTTGGGGAATATTAGGAGTGTCAGGAATAATCCTAGGTCCTTTGTCTAAAGTTTCTACGGTATGTAATTACTGCCTAAACATAATTAATTGTTTACCTTGTGGTTATGGGTGGTTACACCTGAATTGGTTTGGGTGGTTACACTTGAATTAATTCGGGTGGTACTATACATTCATGCTGAGATCAATACATTGTCTCACATTGAGTTTCTTATGACATTTTTTGTGCAGATTTACTTGATTCACAATCTCAATTATTTAGAGAATGCCCTAAGAATTCTTTTTGCTGTTGAGTTTGGATAATTGATTGTTACAAAAAGTGGTTTGCATGGTAGTATTTTTCCCCTTGTTTTTGGAATGTTATTTTGTGAGTTAGCAAAGATAAGAAGGCAGCCAGGAGCAACGTACAGCAAGGAGATGACATAGAGAAGGTGGCCATGTTTAGAAGGAAGTACCATTTTTTTGTTTATTCAGTAAAGGGGAGAACAAGAATAATGTTGTTATTTACCTTTATGGTTACAGTAGTTGTTTGGACGAAGTTTCTATAATTTTGGATGAGGTTGCATAGATTTGCTAATGGGGTACTGCCATAGAAGTTTGTTTAGCATTGTTGTCAATGGAGCTGATTCCATTGAAAAGTGATAGATGCAAATCTAATATTTTGTGAGCATGCATAATCTGATATAAACAAATCTATTGTTAGCTATGTGTTTTCTGACAAGAAGCTCTCAGCTCACGCAAGGGAAGTGCATTACCAGGTATTGCGCTGGAGGCTCCCATATCCATACCCGAAAATTTAAAAACAGTGCTGATCTGCACAGGACAGTCGTAATAAAAATTAAAATAAAATAAAGGACACAACAAAAACACTTAGAAAAAAACTATGTGAATTAGCAAAGAGATACATAGAGAAACTCATGCACAAGAACATTAAAGTCCCAAGTCTATGCAAATAAGCAAAGAGATACATAAAGAAACTTATAGAGATACATAAAGAAATTATTGCCAAAGAGTGCAGAATAATGAGGCTCCTTTGCATTAAAATTGAATCGACTTCGTTATTTTTCCAAAAAATTCCTCTTACAAATTTTGTATTCTACTCCATCACCTTCTGTTGTATCTTCTTATCTATCCCTACATCTGAATTTCCATCATATATTTATATGCTCAAGTACAAAGTGGAACAAGGAATGTGAACCATATGGTTTTGACCATGTCTCTTAAACTTCCACTTGCTTTCTTGGTCATTTTGTCCTTTTGTGTTATGAAAATGCAATAGGTTAATTAAAGATTAATTTGTTGTTGGATTTTTCTCTTAATTTTTTTGTCTTTTCTTTTCCATCTTCATTTGTAGCTCCTAAATTAGCCACAAACACTTCACAAGCCTGATAATTTGCCTCCATATGAGACAGACTCACCACCCCTTGAGTTTGCATGTTTAGAAATAATGTCAAGCTTTGAGGTACTTTGATATCTGTGCACCAAGGGATCTTACAAACGTCAATCAATCTGGAAGGTCCAAATGACTATTGGTTTGCTTAAAACAAATGCTAGGTGTCAAAGTTACACTTTGGTTCATCTCAAGCCTGAAAGTGGCTCAGTAAATATAACTGACAAAATATGGCCAAGTAAATTATTTCAAAGTTGTGAATTTGCCGCATAAGGTTGCTAATGGAGGTGATACTTGTGTCACTGTGTTCTCCTCACATTCCTCTACATCTCCTCAAATTTGCAAGTGCATTCGAGTTCATCTCATTGTGCAAATATTACTTCAAATCAAGGCAGCAACATTTTAGGAAAACTATGAAAATTATGGCTGACATACCATTTTTGAAGGATTGAAGCTGCTGCAAAAAGCAGCAGATGGAGTTGATTCTTGTTCCATTGTGTTCTACTCTCATTCCTCTACATCTCCACAAATTTACAACTATAGACCACATTAATTAGACTTTCAAATTGTATCTTGAAAATGCTTCGACAATCATTTTTGGAAGATATGTGAACCATAAAAAATGACTCAGAGCACACTTTTAGTTGTTATTATAAGAGTCTGAAATGTTGCGAATGAATGGGTAATTTATGCCACCATGTTCTCACATCCTCCTGCATTCCCACCAATTTTCAACTATAGATTATATTAATTTGACCTCCAAATCATATCTCTGAAATGATTCGACAGTCATTTTGGAAATTGTGAATTGTAGAAAATGACTGAATTTCTGCGAATGAGTGCACATTGACACCTGTGGCACGGATCTCAAAAAGGGTTTGTTCAAACTGGTCTAATTAACTTCTCCACAAATTATCAGATCTAAAGTTAAACTCTAAACGATCTTCTAGTTCAAAGTTTACTGAAACTACCTGCTTTTTTTTATCTATACAAGGATTGCAACTTTACAAAGGAAGTACCTTGAATATTGCAGGTAGAGCTCCAAGATTTAAAGATGAAATGTTCAGCTTGTCATAACTAAGCTTCACCCAAGTTTTCATGGTCATATGTCGAGCCGTTTTCACCCAGCTCTAAAACTGCTGCCAAGTGTGTCTTTTCTTTTCATAGCAGAGAAGAATGAAACAGATAAAACCATGAAATTAAACAAAGATCATTCAAGGATGCTGTAAAGCCAAGGAAGCTTTGAACAGGAAAATAATAAAAGATTAAATTCAGGTACAAGTCGTCTTAAATCTTCTTACCTTGAATAGCAAAAATAAAGACTTAAGAAAAACAATATGCAAATAATGAAAAATAAATATATTTTACACATAATGCACAAGGAGTTGCCATTAAAATGTTTCATATAATAATACTTTGTCGATCGCTATAGTGAGCATATTTCTGAATTTTTAATGATCCGGGTGGTGGTTCATAATGGGAGTCTATTAGCAGGCATTGGCCCAAGCCAACGTGCGGGTTGCATTAGGGACCACAGAGTCAACAACTTTGTTTTTTAGATGCCCCTTATGAATACCTGTTGAATCTGAATGAGACACATGGTGATTTTTCATTTTCTTGCAGTGAATAAGCTCTACCTCTACAAGTTGCTTCAACTACATTACACATCTATACGTACATCTCCTATAAGAATAGAGTACAGAAGAGAAGAAAGGGGGCCCTACAATGAAGTTACACGAAACTCTGCCCCATCTCTCATTTCCGTTTAAGAAACTAAAGCTGCACCGAAACATTTCAGAAATGACCAGAAGCATTTCTTGGCGTCTCCCATGATGCAAACATTTATTGTGGTTTCCAATGCATTTATGGCTTGGCAGAGCATTTCAATGCCCAAATGGCTATTATTTGAAAGAAAACTCTGGGAAAATATATTTGTATATCTTTTTATTGTGTTAAATGCTAGGAAATTGTTAGGACAACCCATGAATTTTGTACCATTTACTACCTATGTGATGATGAAATGATCATGCATAAGGGAAATACTAGTGTTATGGAGTGAAATGATAATCAGACCACTTGTTATGTGTTTGTACAAAGTTATAAAATTTTTTGGTACAAAGTTATAATACTAACTGATAGTTTTTTAGTAGTAAATGTCATTTTCATTCATGGGAATCCGTATTTGCTTGTAGTGATCACATTGTGCTCATATACTAGGCCAATTGGATTTAAAGTTGGATTTGAAAATTTTGGATTGTTATTTGTTTGATACAAGTATAAGCATATATTTTTGCAATTCTATATTTTCATTTTTCAATTCATCCATATCTTGTGTTGATTCCCTGTTTCTAGAGGGTTAGGGGGATTGCGTTTCTTTTTTGGAAATCATACCTGTTTTCATGTTTTGTGCAACTTAGTTGTACAGTCATCCCTCCCTCCCCCGAGCAAAGATTTCAGCACACAACTTGGTACTTTAGCTATCACACATGCAGCTTGCTCTCACGTATAGGAATTCCACACATTCCTTGAGGAGAATGGCTGTACACATACAACCCTCTCCTCAACGTTAGAGTACAGGGATTCTACACACATCTCTTGACACTAACCAACTTTTACACCATATTACATTCTGCCTAAATGCTCATCTGAAGAAACCTACAACTTATTACGCTAAGCTGTAAGATTAGATACTGTACTCACGTATTGAGCTTACATTAATACATATAGTTTATACTTACATTATCTGCTCTCTGTTCTTGACACGTGTGTACTTTTTTACACTTTTGTTCTATTTTGGTAGAACTCTTAGAGTCTTCTCCATTACCAGATCACTGTTACAGATAAATTTTACAACTATCTTTGCACAGCAATTGTTATTTTTTATTATGCTTCTGCTTCACTATAACATATCAATTCCATAACTGATATTTTGGCCCCTGTCCATGTCATTCAAACTTGTTTTTACTCAACGCCTTGACTAAATATTGTTGCATAGTCCTTAGTTGTACAATAAATCAGCCCAACCTCCTCATCTTGCTCCTGCCCTTGAATGTAATATTGATGACTCTATATGCTTGTCTGTAGCATGGAGCAATAAAGTTTGACCATATTTAGTTGTCACCATACAATGGTGTTGCTGCAACTTTATATGACCAGGAATTCTCTACAAGCAAACAGCCTTGTATGTTGCATTGACTGCCCCTTTGTATTTTTTCTTTTCTAGAAAACAGTATAGCATGATGTTGCTTTTTACCACTCCTTGAGATAGCTTACGATTCCTTACTAATTGTGTGATTTGTATTTGACTTCATGTCAAGTACAGAACATGACCAGTTAGAAGATGCATATCTAGCCAATCTGAAATCACTATTCTTCACAAACTCGAGGGTATATGTGACTTCCCTTCACATTCTAAAATCATCTTTGCTACATTTTAATGGATAGCCTTCACTGCAATCGTGTATTAAGAATCAGTGGTCACGGCATAGCTTGAGTCAGACTTTGGTAGTGATGAGATAAATCAAGCTCCCTACTAGCTGCCGATGGAAAGCTTCATATACAAGATTCACATGCTCATTAACTGACAATTTCAGCCTTTTCTCCACATGGGTAGAAGAAGATTTACAATCTGACTTTTTTCACCAATTCCTGTCCATACTAAATCTGAAAAATAAAAATGCAATTTTGTTAATGCTGAACTTCAATTCCTGTACAATAATGAAGCAATCCTTGTCTAATGTCAAAACCTTTTCAACAATGCTTGATTAGTGCCAAAATATTTTATCAAGATCAGCTTGTACCCCATCTTTTATGTTGATTTTGTTATCTGTACCGATAAAACCATCAACAGACACAATCAGAAGCACAAGCCATCATCTTTGATATTGACATGCAAATTTGGATTTAAGGGAATTTTCTGATCTGTTTACAACAAAATGCTCATTACTTTTTGCATACCATGGTCTAAAGGCCTGTATCAATTTATAGAGAGTTTTTACCACCCTACATACCGAATCTCAGTGCCTTATTCTAAAAATCTCCATGGCTTACTGGGTTACTGCATTTAAACCTTCTGTCATGTTTCTATTCACGAAAAACCCTTTTTGCATTTATCTAACATAACATTGCAACCAAACCATATTGCAATTGTCAAAATCGTTCAATAGTGGTTAGTGTGTATTGGTTGGATAAGTCTCTTTACAGTATTTTCCTTCTTTCTAAACAAATCTTTTTGACACCAGCCTTGCTTTATGTGTATCTAAAGTTTTTTCTGCTTTGTACTATTCCATGCACCCATTTACAGTCTACCTTCGGGGAGTTCATCAAGCTCCCAAGTATTATTTTTCATCAAAAATATTTTCAATCTGAATAGCTTTATCCCATTCTTTTTCATGTGCTTCTTCATGATTACTCAAGTCATGTAAATTTACAGCAAGCAACACTTGACAAATCTAAATGGATATATGACCGGTCATGTGTTTATGCAGCCATTTCAGAATGCATATATGGATGTAGTCTGTGATTTTGTATATTTTGATGGTAGCCAAATGGCACATCTGCACAAGAAGAAATTTTAAGACCATCCAAGGGTTGCCGTCTGCAAAATATATATTTTCTATATTTTGATTGCAATCTATGTTTGTAGGATTTAGTACTTGCTGCAGATTTGTAGCTAGCTAGGTATCATTCCCACGCTCTTTTGAAAAGTTGGAAAGGGCTTCAATGTAATGAAGTTTTTAATCTCCGGTTAAAATATTCCATTCTGCTGTTTCTCCAAATTCAAAATGCATCTTTATGTATGATTCACCCCAATAATGATATAATTTGAACTTTCAAAATAAAAAAAAAAACTAATCAAAATCTGTGTAGGACTCTCTAGACTTTGGTTTTAATTTGGGCTCGTCTGTTTCATAACTTTTGGGCGGCTCATCTAAATTGATGTCCTTTAATGCTGTGAAATACCATTTTGGCCTTGTTTTAGGAATGGTGGTCCGTGCCTTCATTTAATTCTTTAAGTCCACATCTGCCTCTTCATTCTTGGCAGCCCTTCCTCTTGTCAGCTTTATTTTCCTTTCTTTCTTCATCTTTTATTTGCTAAAATCTTGCAAATTTTAACATCATACAATCTGTATGCCTTGAATAATCAATATAACAAAAGAATGTACTTTTTGATTTTATTTTCCAACTTATGCCTCTTTTCTTTAAGAATGAATGCATAAGTGGTCCAGCTAAAGCTGTCTTGCAAGCTCTTCCTCACCCATCACTCATACCTCTGGAAGCATAATCTATTTACAATTTAATTTTTTTTTTTTAATAATTTGATAATATCATAAATGAAATCATACCAGGCAGGGTACAAATATGATGGGAGTTGGTAAAGTTGTTCCTAATATCATGAAGAGTGGGATATTGAAACAGGATTTTCATCTTCCATTTAATTGGTATTAATAAACTTGTAGAGTTGCTCTTGCCACAAAGTCTAACGGTCAGTCAAACGACCCATCTCCTTGTGAAGATCATGAGCTTTAGTTCCAAATCTTTTAGCATATAACTGACTGGATATTAATCTCCTTTTGATGATCATGAGCTTTAGGTCCAAATCTTTTAGCATATAACTGACTGCCTTTTAATATGGATGGAACCTATCTTATCATCTGCAGACTATGAGTATACACAGAAAAAAAGAAAGAAATTATATTAATGTCCATGAATGACCAAAAGTAGGCATTACACCAAGTCACAATAGGAAGTGCTAGGGTAAAAGGACACTAGGAACAGTGACTAACTAAATAAAAGAAGAATAACAAAAGCACTGAAAGTAAATACGGGGTAAACCCAACTTAGTAAATGCCCCAACCCATTTGGTTAGGGTAACTGTTGGCCATTTTTTGGCCCACATATAAGCTTTTGCATGGGCCGATGAAGCAGTGGATCAAAGGGGTTAGAAATGGATCCAGCAGCAATGTTCAAGAATAAGCCTACAAGCGAGAAGCTAAGTGCAAAATCTTTTATTTGGCTAAGTCTTTACTTGTTCATTCTTTCGGACTTTGCGGGGACTAAGTGTTTCTTTTCTTTCAAGGCCTTTTTTGGCTAAGTGTTGAATTCTTTCGGACAAGTTGTCCGAGACAAGGTTTCTGAAGGGATATTTTTTTCTGACAAAATGTCTGAAGCAAAAGACAGACCTTTTCTTTCGGGAAAATTGTCTGGGACAATTTTCCCGAAGGGTAACTCTTAAATAAAAAGGTCCTTTTCAAAAATCCGAAAGGTATGTTCCTTTTGGAAAGGTTTCTTTTCAAAAGCCCGAAGGAATTTCCAAAGGGTACTTTTCCTTCGGGAAAATTGTTTGAGACAATTTTTCCCCAAGGCAAAATTCCTTCGGACTTTTTTTTCCGAAATGAAGATCCCGAAGGAATGTTCTAAAAAACTTATTCGAGACAATTTTTTCGAAGGCAAGTTTCTTTCGGAACTTTTGCCCTGAAGAAAAGGACCTTTTCAAAAAAATCCGAAGGGAACTTTTCTCGGCGAAAAGGTGACTTTTTTCAAGTTTCGAAAGGCACTTTCAAAGCAAAGGGCCAAAACACTTTGTCCGAAGGGTCTTTTCCAAAAAGCCGAGGGTTCATTTCAAATAACCAAAGGACATTTACAAAAGTTCAGAAGGGTTCTTTCCCTTTGGAAAGGGGCATTTTCGAAGTGGCCGAAAGATACTTTTCTTTCGGAAAGGGGACTCCTCCAAAGGACTTTTCAAAATCCGAAGGGTCTTTCTTGAAAAATCTAAAGTTTAATTCCTTAGGAAAAAAGTCCGCGGAAGTTGTTCAAGCAAATTGCTCGAAAGAAAAGGCTCACAGGGAAGTGTCCGAAGGAAACATAGTGTTCGCACTAGTGTTAAGGTTCAAGCTCATAAAATAGCCGTTGGGATTCAAATATCCCATGACGGCTTGCAAACGTCAAAATTTGAACCCTTGCAATTAGCCGTTTGGATTTGTATGGACTTACATCGACATAAATGGATACAGGAAAACCAATGTCCTTAGATTGGTTTTTCACCTATAAAAAAGATTTAGTCCAGGTTTCAAGGCAGAAGCTGGTAGGTGAAATTAATGGAGAGGTCCTTGTCCTTCGACATGGTCATCATCTCCGACAAATAACCGTTCAATGTAGAAGCAGCATGGTTCGGTCCAGATTCAGAGTTATGGGGATGTTGTCCTTATATGTGCAAGACAAGTGAAAGATGCCGTGGGAATGAAAGGTGAAGATCAGGTTATTAGAAAAGGTAGCTCGAGCATTAAAGACGTTCTTAGAGAAGTTCTTGTCTCTAGCATGTTTGCTAATCAATGAGGGGCTCGAGGAGATTTGTGGTGATCTTGGACGGTTCATTTCATGGTCAAGGCAGTTGCATGTTCTGAATGCAAAAGAGTTCAAGGACATAGTGGTGGTTGCAGCGATTTATGACCCCTCTCTCCGTTTTCTCACACAAGCCCCTTCTTTTCTCATCCTTTTCTGCTATATATATAGGCTTCTGAGCCTAAAAAGGGATACCTCAACTGGTGATAGAGTTACTTTGTCAAAATCACCTTGTAAACTCTCTCTTGAAGCAATAAGATAAACCTTTTTGATTCTGGTTTGAAGTCAAGTATACATTATTGGAGTTTAATTTGTAGATGTATGTTCCTTTTCATCATCTGTAGATTCTTTATGTATCTTGCTTTAATTCTTTTGGTTCCTTGCAGGTTGTGTGAAGTGTTAGACATTGGTGTCTTTCTTGAAGTGTCACAAGTTTATAGTGTCTCACACAGATCTATTTCTTTCTGTCCTTCAAATTGCAGGGTTTCCATTCGACTTTCACACAAAACACTTATGCTTGTGGCCTTGAGATAGGATCAGATTAGTCTGTGTCTTGGTTAGGTTCATTAGTAGTTGTTAAGGTTTCTAGGCTGAAAGTGGATCATTTCATATTTTGGTGCATCACCATCCTTAGCTTAGATTTCCCTTTCATGTTATCTTTCTATCCTTTTTTCTTAGTCAATAGTAGATTCTAGTGTGGGAAACAAGCCAAAGTGAAGTATATGAGGAGTTAGCCTAGAGGTTCAACTTCACTACAGGATACCCACAGCCTGAGGTTGTTCCAATATTGTAACTAGGAGTGAGAGAGCCTGAAAAACTCTCCCACAAGGGTGCAATTCTAGCCTACAACAGTAACAATTCAAATAGCCATGTGTGGGGAGCAAGAACCTCCGAAGATCATGCGCTGATGAGAGTCAAAAGTCGAAACAACTGGTTGGTAGCCTTATTGAACATCTCTGATGGTGTTCGGAAGAGAGGAATTCACTGTGTTAGTTTCTATCACTGTTAAAGGGCCAATACAAGATCTGATAATGCTCCTTGAGGAATGTCTAGGGCTGAGAGGGCTAGGTTTGGTAATCCTAGGAGGAAGCAAGGAGCTCCTCCTAGAGTCCCTCATAACATCCAAGGTTGAAGACACTCTCATGGCAGCAAAGAAACTCGTAATGTGTGCTTGCCTATGCGCCCTGGGAGGCAGTGAAATATTCCCTTAAAGAAATACCCTTGAATTTGTTTTTTTAAAATTTTAATTTGCTATTCTGATTTTTTTGTGTTTTTTGAAATATGGAAATGGGAAACAAACCCTAGCCAAGCAAATCTACTAAAACGAAAAATACCCAGAAATGAAAAATGCAAGAACTGATTTTTATTGAATTTTTTGATAAAACTCTAGGGACAAATTACACAAAATCTGAAAGTGCAATAAATACCCATCAAATCAATAGCATGGAAAACGAGGCAAAAAAGGTAGTCGTTGATTCTGGGAATCTTTTGACAAGAAATACGTTGTCGTACGGACGTTGTATGGATCTGTATAGAACTATACTTCCCCCCCTGAATTCTTGATCTGTATGACCTACTGTATGGATTTATTAATCGCTGTTTTTTTTCTTTTTTCTTTTTTTGATTTTTAAACCCTAGCACCCACCTTGGGAATGGTGCCCAGCTGAAATCTGATGAGTTACTTGGAATTTTTTGAATCCGTTTGTTGCGTTTTAATCCTTGGATGGAATTGTCCAATGGGTCGGAAGGGTTTTCATCCCTCTGATCTGGTTATCCGTAGGGTTTTCGTCCTCGAATTGAAGGTAAAAGCTCTAGAGTTCTCTTTTCCTTAGTTGCCAAAGTTGTTGAGTGATAATTGATACTCCAAAAAATTCACTTTTCCAATCTTTTATTATTTTACCTTTTCATCCTCAAACCTAATTACATCTTATTTCTGATTGGCTGAAATATTTCACTTGAATTAAGTCACTTAATAAAGTTACTTTTATAAAGTCACTTTATTAATTTACTTTTGGCCCCCATTTAATAATAACTAATTGTCGTTTTTCAACATTATGACTTAAAGTACCTTTTGGACAACTTAATTAAATTATTATTAATTTATTTCCCTTTTATAACCCCCATATAGCCGACGGGAAATGAAAATAGGCTATGGGTCCTCAAAAACGGCTAGTGTGAAAAAGGGGACTTGACAAGTAGTTGCGAAGAAGTAGATCCACGACGCCAAGAAGTAGATCCATGACATTGAGTGGGAGCGGATTTTCGTTGCCAAAGGCTAGTGTGCTGGGGTACCTTAGGAGTGGTGCCATGCAGAGATGAGTGATGCCTCACTAATCTACCCCCCTCAGTCTGTGAAGCGACAGTGTCCAAACATACAAGATATTATTTCTGATAGAAGAGGTTGGCCATCTGTTCAGCATCTCCAATCCTTGGACATATATTCAATTTCTTTGAAATATATTCCAAAAGTTTACTAAATAATGATAATATATCCTTGAAAAATATAATATGAAAGTGGCAGTATGACATTACTAATAATATTAGGAATTTCTGAATGAATACTACAAAGTAATATTAATTAGACAATGATGTTGTGGTAATTATGTGCCCCAAAATAACGTACACAAATACAATGAAGACAGCATGTACAAAAACCATTTTCACATTTGCAAACAGTCATGACTTATTATAGTTGCAGGTGAGAAATGTACATATAAAACCTAGGTACAGCAGTTCAATTTATTTTTTGGGAAAAAATTGTAAAATAATTGAAAGAGTAAATAGTTTTTTCTTAAATAGCTTAAAATTTACTTTAATACTAAACTGAATAAGCAGCATATGATCATTTTCCCTATATATATTCAAGGACAAAAATGTATGGCTAGCACCTTGTTGCATTCTAAGAATCCATGTCTTAAGGTTAATGAAACCCTTTGGATTGTATTTATAAATGATTGAGTGAAGTTTATGACTGAGCTTTGGAATATATTGGGGAGTGCTAAGTTTCTTTCTTGTTCAATATATTGCAGATTATTAGATTTTGTGTTGTGTTATTGTCAATGGGTTAGCTAATTCAGTAATGCTTTATTTCTAATGATGAAATATCTCGATTGTGTACATTGTTACAAAAGCTGTACTTTGTCCTTAATTATGCCATTACTGCAAGGGGAAACTTTATCCTTGCTCTTATGTCATCACTGCAAGATGATTGTATGTTTTAAGTACACTTGCCAACATGCTAAGTTCAATTATGGAACTTATGAAACATCTGAGTTCAAATGTCTTTTAGTATTATGATGAGCATAGTTTCATTGCCTGGTTGGTTCTAACTTCTATTCTTAATTTCAAGCAAAACTTATAAAACATCTTCCAAGTTGAAATATCTTTTAGTATTACGACAAGAATAGTTTCATCGCCTGGTTGGTTCTATTCTTATTTTCATGCAAAACTTATAAAACATCTTCTGAGTTGAAATATCTTTTATTATCATGACGAGCATATTTTAATTACCTAATGTGACATGGCTGATTCTATTATCAATTTCAAGCAAATTTAGACAATGTTTTTTAATTTTTTCTAAGAAATGCCCACTTCATTTTCTTATCATTAAAAAATATCTAATAATATTCTATATTTTCAAGTGTGATCATGAATTGCGATTTATAAGTTTGAAATGTATGATATTCTGGTAACAGGTCCGGACTTATTCAGAGTGGGTGATAGATGGAGACTATGATTGGCCTTCTAGGTGCAGTATATGCCAAACAAATTTTGAAGATGGAGTGGTTACTACTCGATTGGGTTGCTTGCGTAAGAGTCAATTTTCAAAAAATAACATAGAATATTGTTGGTCTCTTTGTAGTTTAATTCAGAGCCGTATGCAGTTTTCACTAGTTTGGCTTGACTATGTACTCTGGAAAACATTCCTTACCCTGGTGGGATTTGCATTTGAAATTAGATGTCGTGCATACACATTGTTTGGTGTCACATCTCCAAAGTTTTCCTCCTCACACAGCTCCAGCAGGATATGTTTGCCCTGCTTGTTCATCTCCGGTATAATATTTTAACTTAAGTTCTTTATTACATTGAAATATCTTCTCTAAGCTTTAGAAATGTTAACTTTTGGTGTTATGAACATTTTGAGAAATATTTGGCTTTCAACATGATGATTTTCTGTTCATAAATATAACTTTTATTATGCCATTTGTCTAACATATATACTAGGGTTCTTTCTTGCAGTTTTTATGCTATAGTTTATTTCATCGGCATGACATTTTACTTTAGATTTAACATCCGAAAATTACGATTTAATTTGTTTTAGAAGATTCCTCTGAATCGTCTAGTTTGAGTGGGTTTGATTCAATAATTGAGGATCCACATCCATTTAGTTCTCTACACAAATTGATTAAGGACTGAAGATTCTCACAACTTTCATTTGACAAACCTTGTTGTCTTTGATTCAGAGGTTAATAAAACATCTAGGACTGATTCAATGGTAGTAACAAATATCATGATACCTCATGTTCATCCAAACTCACAACTAAGGATCTGGTCATTATTCATTGATGATTGAGAAACATAAGTCTTAGAGCCGCAAAGCAGTACCATTCAGCCCAAAAGAATTCCTCAGTAAGTGCTATTATCTTTATAACAGAAGTAATGATGTAAATCATGCTCGAGGATTGATTCTTCATAAAAAGAATCCATAATACATTAGTTATTTCCTCTAGATACGATCGAGTGTAAGTTGGATCATGGTATACAAGATAGTCATATTAAATCTTAATGAGTCACAAAATACAAGGTTGCTGTCAAAAGTTATCCTTCTATAACATATTGATCTAAACACATTCTGGACTTTTATAGAGGTATTGATCATATGCATGGGTTAATCATTCCCTAAGCACATGAATCATTGGATGCTAGGGCAACTTTATCTTGACCAATATGTCTAATGAGCAAAACATATTTTGTTTACAATAATTGGGACCCTCTAAATGTCATCCTATTTTCTGAGCGCACACAACAGAGTTCTAGTCTTATCTTGGATTCATCTAAACCCTAATATGCCTCAGCCTATTTATCCCATGCATTAGCTGATCTAATGAGTTTCAGATATCACAACCCATTTTAAGTAAAATTAGATGCACCATAACCTGAAGATTGTATAAAAGCATCGCTTTAAGGGAGATAAACTTTAACCATATGTATTTTCCATTGTTGTTTCCTAAGTCACTCTCACATTTTTACACAAGTCACTATTTACAGTCAGGTACAGTTGTACTGACAATCACTGTCAAGTTTTTAACATTAGCACCCTTGTTTTAACAAATGACATGACAACCATTATCCACAAAGAAATAAGAAAAACTTTGTCTAAATAATTTATATTAATTTCCAGGACACAAGCATGACCGTATCCCTTGAACATATTTCAGTCTATCCCTATTACCAACTGAAATAGTAAGACAGTGTTCCCTGACAGCTTAATACAACAAAATAATGATTCTATGAAGACAACGCCTGAAGCCTGTGTGAGTTTCTTGTGAGTTCGAGAGCTAATGGCAGCGAAATAATCATTGATAGTGAAACATGTTCTTTTGAAAAGTTAGAAATAATGAAACGTGATGACCGATTCCATAAATTTCAAACAAATTTTGATGTTTTTAAATGTTTTTCTTGATTAAATTCGTTTTTGAAATTCGAGACAAATTTCAAAATGAATTTCAAGGATTTTCTTGCAGTTCGGCGAATTCCGAACTACTTTGATTAGGTTCAGCGAATGCGGTTACTTAGGGGACAACCGCATTAGGCCCTCCATTGCCAACTATACAAGTTACAACACTTTACAACCATATTCTAACATATCAATCTCATAGCTCCTTTGTTGCAGTGCAAGAAATACTAACATATTCCAAAATACAATGATAATGTCAACCAGAGTAGGAGAAAAACATCTTCAATAGATGATTGTAGAACCACAACGTCATAGGGTTTTGGAATGCATCCAAGATATCAGAGACCTTCAAATTTTTATGATGGGGATGGGCAAGATGAGATCTCAATAAGTTGCCCTAAACCATCCCAATCATCAGACAAAATATATAAGGATTCTTTGAAGAGGATGACCTTACCGAGAGAGAGACAAGTAGGACAACAAGGTCTATTTAGGGCTTATCCAAGAACTCAACAAATACACATAGTTCAATTAAGTTCAAGGCTAACAATTTAAAAAGGAACAATTATTCTTGATAGATCAATTATGCTTTCATCAAATTATTCAATGAAATAAAAAAATATGATGTTCAAACCACAATATTTGTTCATTGTTGAAGCTAAACACCCAAGTGATCAACTGATCTATTCCAGTGAGTACCATTCATACACAACATTCTTCTCTTGAGAAAAGCCATCTAAGGGCGTTGCCATACTAACCTTATCTAGGGTCATCTATATAGATCTCTTATGCCATCTAAGGGCTATCAACAAAGAAATAAATGGTTGCAAGAAAATTACGCTCCTTAGTCAACACAATTGAGAATCACCTACTCTAAAAAACCCTAAAAATTCCACTGCAATTTTCTTAACAAGCCCAATACGCTGAGTAATATGGTAGTTTTCTTTACAAGACCTTGTCTGGGTTGTGTAATACTTCACTGAGGTCTTAAACACCCTCGTGAAGCATTCAACATCACAACCATGGCCAGGGAAGGCCTATGCCTTATAAAAATATGCTCTCTTCAAGTAAAAAATAAGGCTTTCGAAGGAAATTAACCTTGATAATGCTATTTTCAACCAAGCAAGCCAATATGGTCTAAGTGACTATTAAATTTATTAACTAGCTATTAGTTAGGAATTAACTAAAAGTTGGTTATCAACCTTCCCAACTGAATGTAACTACTTTTGTGCTCAATAAAATAAGGATGCACATGCACTTCATCGTTTGCCTTGTTTCTCTTCATTATTTCAACATTCATATTTGCTAACATTGGTATTAGAGGCATTGTTTGAGGAAGCTCTAAGAGAAGGGTATGAATAGATAGTTGTAGTGTTCGAGGAAGCCCTAGGTGAAGGGTACAAACAATCATTTGCAGAGTTTGTGGAAGCCCTAGTTGGGTATGAACATTGGAGAAGGCAGAAGAGGTAAAGGATGCCACGCAAGGCACGGGCTCATGCTGGAGAAAGGGAAAAATTCATGTTGCAAGGAACGTTTTGAAGAGGCAGATTGTGAGGATAAGCGTGAATAGGAAGGAGGTTCGAGACCATCGCAAAGAAGCAATTTACACCACCAAAATTGTGGGAAAATCAAATAGACCACCAAAAAATTGTGGGAATTAAATCGTCTCTTCCCTGTAAAGAAAAAGCGACGTTTTTAGGGCACGTCCATATGAGATCATGGGAAATATAGACCAAATCGTGGGAGTACCAACCCAAAAATGATGGGAAAATTCATTGGGAAATATAGACTAGATCGTGGGAGTACTAGACTAGAAATGATGGGAAACCTTGTACTAGAAAAGGAATACAATGGTGAAAGTGTGAAGATCTAGATGCAGAAGACTATTGTGATTTTTCGTGATGTGTGGAGATTAGAACCAATGCGTGAGCAGAGGAAGAAAATTAAATCCCGTGTTGCAGGAAAAATGCTATGAGATAGAGTTTGTGGTGTGTTAAGGCATAACTGAAGGAAAGGAAGTAGCCACGAACTTGTAGACAATTCACAAACCAGACGTTGAAAACGAAAATCATTATTTTTAGACAGTGTTGCTAGGGCACAAAACCATGCGGGAAGAAGGGAAGTACAGTCCAACAGTCTAGTTCTAGCCAAAATTACGATTTCTAGGGTTTGTGCTAGGGCACGGGTGGAAGATTTGTAGAGGTAATTAGACCTGTATGCAAAAAAAAAGTATTTGTTTTTGCATTGTTTTTTGGTAATCAGACTTGTAGTTTTTTATTTTTGGGTTAGAAAATTGTGCATTTCCTGTTGCATTATTTTTCGGGTCAAAATTGTACTTTTTTTGTTGGTTGTATTGATTTCTGAATCAAAGGTATAAAATTGTGTATAAAATGGCCAATGTTCAAATTTGGTTATGCTAAAATCAGAAAAGTTAACTAGCCATAATTATAATGTTTGGAGTTATAAGATGTTAACAATTGCGGAATATCACGATTGTGATAAAATTGTACTCAACACTGAAGCAAGACATGTTACAAACTTTGTGGATTATGACAAGTGTCATAAGGAGGCCTTGTTAAAGTTATTTGTGTCAGATGACAGGATACCTGATGTCCGGAATGCCATTGTCGCAAGTGCCCTGTGGACTAGTTTTGAAAAATAAATATCAAATTTCAGAGAAAAGCTAGGTTCTGTACTTGAAGAATTTGCTATTTTCCACAAACATGTTTGAGGATGAGTGTTTGTCAAAACACCTTCAAATGAAAGATCTTTGAGACCAATTAGGAGCCACTATCAAAAAGGTTGATGATGACAACATGGTGGCTCTTGTTTTGAACAACTTGACGCCCCCTTATGAATATTTTGTGTGGGCTTTACACTTGATGAACAAAAGCTAGAACTTGACATTTGATCAGGGTAGTTTTTATTTGATACAAAAAGAACACAAACATACACAAAATGAATCTAGTGTTGGACAAATAAAGAGTGCACTTGTTGCTCAGGCAAAAGGGAAGTGGAAACATATCCCTGTTGACTCATCTTCAAAATATTAGGTGGTGTTTATATTGTCATAATGTTAGGCCAAAAGGGATTGTTGGAATTGACAATATGCACTTTCCCAACAAAGCAATTAGGCGGCAAATGTGATAGCAGTTGAAGAACAAGATTTTGAGGAAGAGTATGCCCTTGTGGCATTATACTCTAACGTTAATGCTACTAGTTGTTGGTTCATTGATTTTGGCGCATCCAAACATTTCACATGGTGTAAGGATTGGTATGCCAAATTTATTGCAAACACAAACTTTTTTTCTTCAGTTTCATTAGTTAATGGTCAATCATATGCAGTAGAGGGGATAAGGGATATTTGTATAGTACTATTGCTAGAAAAATCAAAGTAAGGAATATCAAGTATGTTCGCATAAATAAAAATCTCATCTATTAGTTAGTTAATAGAAAATCCCAACATTGTTCATTTCTTTGGGAAACAATTTATTATGTCTAATGTCAAACATGACATAGTGGTTGGCCTAGGCATTGGGAAAGGTGGCTTGTATAGGCTCATTGACCCTGCCACAATCAATGTAAATGCACATGTGGAGGGGGACTCCACCATACAAGATGTGTTGAAGGATGAAATTCCTCATAGGTTTGTTGACCTTACTTCAATCAACTTACATGAACTAGTTGTCGAGTGATTATCCACTATAAAATACATGTAGGAAGATGCAATTCATCAATTTCAGTCAAATGCATAAGTAATGCAAAAGGGATGATATGCTTCAATCAAAGGCGTTGGCTCAGAGCACCTAAAGCAAGGTTGTTAATTTAACAGAGCATGGTCATGTTGCTCTCGTTTTTGACCTTTGTATGATACTTGAACAATGGTTTAAACAACCCATCAAATGCAAATGGGTGGACAAAATCAGTACTTTGAACAAGTACACAACTCTCACCTTGTTGTGAAAGGCTTTTCCCATCAAGAGGGAACAAATAAGGAGATGGTTTCTTCTATTGCAGAGTTGGTTTTTACTTCCATTGCTATTGCAAAGATGGTCTCATTTTGGTTGCTTCTCTTCGAAGATATGGACAAGGAGATCTACATGGTGATGCTTGAAGTTTTTCGGGTACTTGTTCATAATCATTTGGTTTGCAGGATGATTAACTATATGGACTTAAGCCTTTTTGGCCTAAGCATGTACATGACCTTTAGCCTAGTTCTTTTGGTGCTTTCCCTAGGCTAAGGGAAGAAAGGTAAAATGGGAAACACTAATTTACCCTCCTTAAAAGGAAAAAACCAGTTTTCATTTAAGTTATTCTAAGTTTGCATTAAGGAGGGCCCATTTTGACTTAAAGGTCTTAAAAAGCCTTTAAGTGTTTCTAAAGGATGGCTGACCTTATAATCCTTTGAATCTACCTTTATAACTAAAAAGGTGAGTATATAAAGGGGATTGGATTTCATTTTGAGGGATTATGCAAGATTTTGATAATTGAAATTGTAAGCTTAAGCACGGAAACGCTCAACTTATCCATTGAGAACGAAACTCTTCAATGGGAGTTGGAGTAAGGATGGAAACCTTTACATTCAACTAGGGCATCCTCATTTAGGGGCTGTAATTGAGCTCAAATATTCAGAAAATTTAGGAATACATCTTGGGAAGTGTGGCGACTTTCATCCTAGTGTGGCAACTAGGGTTTGGACACTTGGTGACGGGATTTGAAGACATTTTTAGGACAACAGGCTGCTTTTTGTGTTGAAGACCCCGATCTTTGGGCTGTGTTACAATTAGGAGATTAAAGACCCTTTAATTAAGCTGCGTTTGGCGTATTTTATTTGGTGGATTATTCTACAGCTGGGTGACCTCTGGTCGGGATGGTTTTCACCCATTTCTAGGGCTAATTTGGTCTAGAAGTCAGATCTGAATATTACCTAATAGTTCACCTACTTTATTGGTATTTTTCCAATAATTTGTTGCTTAAAATATTCTTAAAAAGTATTTATATGAGCTATAATATTTTGCAAATTTTGGTAATTGTTTGATCGTAAAATAATGGGGTTTCATGGTGGAAGGGCTTCTATAAAATTCTACTATTTTCCAGCACTTTGGCGCCTAGGGTTTTGAGATTGATTTCAGTATTTATTCCATTTTGGGATATTACAGCAGGCTCCATGAACTTGCTATATTTTATTTGTTCAGCATCTCCGCGATTGTGGATTTAGAACTAAGGAGGTCGAGCTAAAGTTATTAGCCAATGATGATTTATCACCGGTCAATTAAACACCCTACAAAGAACTGGTGGACAACTTGATACATTTATGCCCACACTACCGGATCTTTTTTTCATTGTTGGCTATCCTTTTCGGTTTTTGTCTACACTGAAACCTCTACATTGGACAGCAACAAAATGTCAGAGGATTGCAAATTTCCTGTCAATATCTAAAGAGCAACTTGTATATGTAATGACTAATATATTTGGTCCCACTTTGTTTGTGGCAACTCTGGAGTAGTCTTCGTTTTAGTCATTAAGGGAGGGTGTTAAAGTTATTAACTAGTTATTAGTTAGGTATTAACTAAAGGTTGGTTATTAACCTTTTCAACTAAATGTAACTACTTTTGTGCTCAATAAAAGGAGGATGCACACACACTTCAATGTGTGCCTTCTAGTTTCTCTTCATTGTTTCCATATTCATATTTGTTAACAATCAGAAAAACATATTCTTTCTTACTTATCAAAGATGAAATAAACATTGCCATTATGCAAGTAAACCCTAAACAATGGGGATCCTTGGGACTTACTCAAAATGCAACCAAATGAATGGGAAACTGCCTCAGTCCACCACATACCCTTTGTCTTTCCTTCCTTTATCTTCTTTACAGTTTTTCTTTATTTTTTCACCTCATTTATCTCCCATAGTCCAATGCATCCTTGCATATAAATACAAGTGTATAATGACAAAGACTTACCATACAAAATACCTATGTTTTTGATTTGTTTCCCACTATTAAATGCAGTAAGAGTTAATCAAAGAGGAGTTTACTGGTGGCATAAATGGAACAAGAAACCCTCCATGTTGATAACAACGTTGCCAGTGCCTTAATGGCCTTGATTGAATTGTGACAAAGAGAAATCAATCGTAGCATGAATGCCTTCCTTCTTGCCTCCCTTTTCTCTTACTTCTACCATATTATTTCTTCCTTTGCACTCAATTCCCAAGATTATGGAATGAAATCCTAATCATTCATTATATTCTTTTAAACCCTTGTTTGGAATGACATGACCGCGTAATCCTGTGGTTTGAACAGGTCAATCAATGTAAAACATGATTACGTCCCAAGAGAATTGTCAATGATTAAAAAGGACCATAAAACATCATTAACATGAATTTAATCTTAATCACTTTTTAGTGATAATATAAAGCAACATAATCATGATGCTTTTCCAAGTCATAACCTAATGTCCCATATGTTAAATTCACCAAAGCATTATTACAAGTCTAAGGCTTAAGGACAACACTGTTTAAAACACATGCTAGAAGAAAGATGAAACGGAAAACTGCGTTAAAAGATCACAATCAACGTTTTGAGTCAAGAGCTTGGCCCATCTTCAGGGAAGCTTGAAAAACATGAGAGAAACAACACATGCCGAACACCATAAATAGGAAAAGAGTATGAAACCAGCAATGGGTCGGCCACAACAAGGAAGAACTGAAGTTATGTTTGAGTGTTATTATTTTTAATAAGATGATAGACTTCCAATTGGTGCTAAGTCTCCATTTCTCGTCTTTGTTAAGATTATTAGGGTACTTTTCAATCTCAACCACTTCACAGATCCTCCTTTTTAAATAAAAATCTTCTTTTGTAATGACATTAATCTTATCCATGCATATATGATGGCCTGAAATTTGATAATGCTCAGCAATAGCAGACTTTTGGATACGATTGTGAGCGAGGTCAGCACAATGCTCTTTTATTCTGACTTGTATAGAATGTCCTGTCTCACCAATATAAACCTTACCACAGCTAGTTTATATGCTATGAGACTGATATTCTCAAGAATATCAAATGGTCCTTGGGAACATCATGAGGAATATAACTGTCCTCGGGAACATCATGAGGAATATAACTGTCCTCCAAGGTGACAATGTTCCTGCCTTTGCCCTTTGGCACTCAAGGTACTTTTCTATAAAGTGTGCCTCATCTTGTTTCAGCGCTGGCCAAAAGTAGAACTGTTTAAGGTCACGAGTCATTTTGGTGAACCTAGGATGAGAAAAATGAGGAGCTACATGAACTTCCTCCAAGACTTGGTTTGGAAGGTCTGGAAGAAAGTACAAAAATCCTTCCTTGAAACCTTAATAGACCATTTGAGTCCAAGGAATACCCAAAATACCTTTTGTCTAAAGTAATTTGTGTAAGTTCCTAGTTAATCTTCCTATAGAACACATTGCAAAGATGTTCTATTATTGAATCTTTGGATTTGACCTAAGTTGAGAGATTTCAATCAAATACTTATGTTTACTAAGAGCATTGGATACTCTATTTTGTTTTCCCTTGACATAGGATATATCCATTGTCATAATCACTGATTAGCTACGGCCATTTATGTTATAGTGTTCAAATTACCTCGAGTATAAATATGCTCAAGGTTTTTGTGATCTGTTTTTAGCTTAAAAGGCTTACCCAAGGGGAAGTGTTTCCACATCTTGAGTGCATGAATTATTATAGCTACTTCCAGATCATGAGTATCATAGTTCTTTTCACACTCTTACAACTTACGAGACTCGTAAGCTATGACTTGACCATCTAGTGAGACATAGATCCAAATCACAAATTTCCATATGGATCAGGGACCATCAAAATACAAGTAGAAGTTAATAACTCCTTAAGTTTAAGGACAACTTCCTCACACTTGGGAGTCCAATTGTATTTTTTTCCTTTTTGTTGCAAGGAGGTTATGGGTTTTGCCTCTTAGGAATTTTTTTTCACAAAATGATAGTAGTACCCTGCAAGTCCCATGAAACTTCTGACTTCGTGCACATTTTTGGGTGCCAACCACTCTTTCATTGCCTTGATCTTGGAGGGTTCAACAACAATTCCATCCATAGAGATTACGTGACCCAATTAATGAATCTCACTTTTGTAGAAGAAACACTTTGAAAGCTTACCAAACAACTTATTTTGTCTTGGTCAATGCAAAATAAGGCACAAATGATGTTCATGTCCCTGTTTGTTTCGAAAGTAGATCAAGATATTGTCAAGAAACACCAATATGAAATCATCAAGATAATCTCGAAATCCACTATTCATGAGATTCATGAATGTAGCTATAGCATTAGTCAAATTGATGGGCATGATTATGAACTCATAATGACCATTCCAAGTTTTGAATGCAATCTTGTGAAGATCTTCCTTGAGGCGCAACTAGTGGTATCTAGACCGAAGACTTATCTTAAAAAACATAGCCACACCTTTCATTCGATCGAACAAATCATCGATCTTAGGCAATGGATACCTATTCTTGATAGTGAATTTGTTGAGCATGTGATAATCAATGCACAACTGCAAAGCTCTATCGTCCTTAATAAAGTCAACTAGTGCACCACAAGGTGACACACTTTGTAATGTCCACTTTTCTAAATTAAAATAATATTCTAATTAAAATTAAAAGTATTTTTAAATACTTAAAAGTAAAATTAATAATATTATTACGTGGCCAAAAATGTCGGCAACTTATGTTTTATTATTAAAAAAAATAAAGTGGGGTCTTGAGTGGAAAGGATATAAAAGGAGATGGAAGAGCTCCTTTGGGGGTATGCATGATTTACTAATTGAATTCTTTGAGTCTAAGCATGAAAATGCTTAACTTATCCATTGAGGACGAAACCTTTCAATGGTAGTTGGAGTAAGGATGAAAACACTTACATTCAACTAGGGCATTCTCATTCAGGGGCTGTATTGAGCTTTATTGGTCTGATTTTTACAGAATCTTCATATTTTGGACAGTAACTTCATCTTCATTTTTAGGGCTGGCGACTAGGGTTTGGAGCCTATAAATTAGGGTAGTGACTAGAAAAGCAGGTCAACGACTGGTTTGGAGGGACAACGCAGGGTTTTGAGGGCTGTGGATTGCTTTTAGAGGGTTGTACTTGGTACCCTATGGCAACAAACTGCCTATGACAATTGGGTGACCTCTTTTGGTGTCAAATCTGAGGGTTTCAAGCGCTATTTCAAGATAAAACTGCAATTTTGAATATTTAATCATTTTCTGCTATTTTTATTGGTATTTTCCAGTTATTATTTATTAGGAGAATTCAGAAAGCAAGGTATTCATTTTGGTAATAATATTCAGAATTTATTGGTGAATATTCAAGGGTTAATTATTGCTTTGCACTTGAAAAATTACATTTCTAGTATTTTGTAATTTTTTTCTAGGGTTTGAAGTGGAAAAATCTTAAAAATGATAATTGTTGATTAGGGTTTGATATTTGAATTAGAATTAGAATTTGCACATGTGGTGTTAGGGTTTTGTTGGGAAACCCCTTTGATCTAATTTTAGCCATAAAAGGGATATTTCAGTGGTATTAGAGCCAAGATTTGGGCAGCCTATAAAAGGGATTCTAAATCTTGCTAACCTACAAGGGTATGAGTCAGAGCATTTGTTTTTTCCCACTTGTGAATCTGACAAAATATCATGGAGTTCATAGAGGAAAAAGAAAGGCAACACAAGCCTACTGTGAAGATTATTACAAGCTTTGTCTAAAAATTCAAGCCATGTTGACACTTCGAGAGTTTTGTGATTTAAGGAGGAGATATAATCCAAGAAGAAAAGAAATACTTGTCATACAAAATTATGTGAGCGAGCTACCCACATATGTCGAAGAATTTGACTTTACCTTTGAAGAGTTCTTAGAGATGCTCAAAGAAGGTAGAAGTAGAAAATTAAAGAAAGAAGAAGAGCAATTGAAACCAAAACCTCAAAAGATTGCTAAGGAGGAGATCAAGGAGCAAGAACCCAAGAATGCATCCCTGAAAGAAGAGGAATTCTAGGAAGGTCTTGTTGGGAAGTATGCACATGAGGGAGGGGCCTCACAAGCTTCGTATGATGATCTTCCACTTGCTGGAATTTTCAGACCAGCATATAAAGGTAAGTAATTTAATTGTCTTCATAACAAGGATTTGTTGTATCACCATCATACTATGTCCTTACAATATTTTGATCGTCATGACTATCATGCTAACAATGATGGTAAGATGAAGGGCACTAAGTGGAGGAAGGAATTTCTCCAAGAAGACTTAAGGATGGGGAGTTGCAAATTTTCGATATTGATGTGGAATCCAGGGGAAAATTACGGAGTTAGTGCTGCTGTCATATAAATTCTGAGTTCACTTGCACCCATACAAGTGGGTTGGCAAGCACTTTCAGTCCTGGGAAGGAGCAAGTTTCGGTTGGTGATTGTTAGGAAATGATTCTTAGCCTTCCATGAAGTGTTTTCAGTAACTACAATGCTCCCAATTCATGTTTTTGCACAAAAGTTTCAACCATGCAATTGCTGTTCCATATTCAGGTTGCTAACCTTGGAAAAATCAGATTTTAAATTGTCATTTTCAAACTTGAATAATTGCAAACTTGATCATTTTAATGCCATTGAATAATTGGGAAATGCTGGTGAATGGTTCCAACTGAAGAAAATGAAGACTTCAATCAACATAGTTCAGAATGGGGTGGAGAATCAGGGAATTCATGGTTGTCGTAAGTGTTAGGTTTGAAGTCACTATTCATAATTACTATTCATGGTGACGTGGCATGCATGTGACATGACATGCAGGTGATGTCACTGATTGGTGATGTGGCAGGGGCCCATGGAGGGTCATTCACATGTGATTAGGTTGATGTGATGGGAGTAGGGCGTAGCACTCCACCAAGGCACATGGGTTTGTTGTTGGTAGCCACATGGGTTTTGTTTTGTGGTGTAAAAGATAAGAGGTCAAGTGTGGGGTGCCATATGTGTTGGCTCTTAGATTCCACGTCTGGAGAAAGTCAAAAGGTGATTGCAACATCTTTTGGACTTTTGTGTGCACATGGGAAGAAGAAGATAGGGGACCATTGTTGTTGATTGACCTCACATGTGTGATTGGGGTGCCATCTTTGGAAGCACATGGAGGTGGATGGATTTTGTCTAAAGTAGTGGATCTACTTTGTTAACCATTTGAGCATGAAGACAAAGTCCACATTGTTGATCACTGTTCACACATGGAGTTTGGCGCATTTTTGGGGCCACCATGATGTTACTCTCTCCCTCTCTCTCTCATTGTAAATGCTATAAAAGCATGTGCTCTTCTTTGTATTTGTTCATCCCATTGAGCATCACTCTTGGATCCTTGCAAGTTCGGGCTTGCATGTTTCTAGAGAGGTAGAGCCTGAAGGTTATATTGGTTGGCTCACTTAGATGCTTGGTGTGTAAGCATTCTATGCATGCTTAGAGGTTAGAGCTTGAAGGCTTTGTAAGCTTGGCTCATCTAGATGCATTGTATGTTTTCTTGTAAGCATGGATATCCTTGAGGTTGGAGGTTAGAGGTTGGAGGTTTTGTATGCTTGGCTCACCTGAGTGCTTGGTTGTTAGCACTGTGAAAGGATTTGTGGAGAAAGCTGTGTAGAAGAGGAGATTTGTTGATGTAATATGAAGTCTGGAAGCTATCATTTGCCCTGTGGTTTGTCCTTGCACATTGCAGGGTTTCCACGTACATCTTGTGTAATGTGTTCCCCTCTTGTCTCATGTTTTGTAGCTTGTTTTAATTCCAAATGATTTAGTTGCACTGTAGAATATATCTTTCCTAACATCTGGTATCAAAGTTTATTGATCGTAACATGTGGTATCAGGGTTTTTGATTCTAACACTACTGTTTCCAGCTTGCATACAAACTGGTTGGTTTCCTTCCTTGGAAGGAAGGACGTACAAGATGTTCAATAAAGATCATCTTACAAAGGTAGGTGCACAAGTGATGATTGAATTGTTTTCTGAACTGCGAATAGACATCCTTGTTGATAGGGTTGAGAGCTATGCTTGCTGATCCGAATTGTTCCCTCTATTCGGTAAGGGGCTAGAACTTGAGAGCTGCATGGAAATTTTCAGGCCATGGGAAGAGGCTGCAAATTTTGAGTTGAGGCAGCCACTACAGCATGTGGGAATTCACCCCACTCCATATTAAGTATCAAAAATTTCAATTTTTTTTTGTTGGGACAGCCCCTCCATTTTATGGAAACTCAACTCATCCCAAGAGTTAAAAATTCTGAAAATTATGGGTGGGGACAGTCACTCCAATATGTGGGAACTCAGTGCACTTCAAGTAGCAAAAACTATGAAAATTTTGAGTGAGAGCAGCTACTCAAATGTGTGGGAACTCAGCCCATTTTGAGTGCAATTAAATCTGGAAATTCTGCGTGGAGGTAGCCACTTTAGAGGGTGAAAACTCAGCTCACTATAAGCATGGTAAAAGATGATGAAGAGGTTACAAAACCACTCCATAGTGAAAGGAAGGATTGGCGAGTTGAGGGCAGCTTAAGGTCTGAAAGTGTCCCTAATTTGTTGTGCACTCACATGCCATGTAGGGTGTATGATTGTAAGGGGCTGCATATGTATGGAAGGGAACACTTGGCAAGATTGGTATTTTTTTGTGCATCATGGCAAGGCTGCCTTCTTTTGGGGAAACCAATTGAAGATGGAGATGCAAGGAAAGTCACTTGGAGTGACAAAATTGGCCAGGACTCCTTCATTTTGGGCTTTTGAAGATATCCACATGGCAATTTGGAAGATAGGGACTCAAGAGAATTGCAAAAAAGGTATGGTTTCAACTATGTTCAAGTTTACTTATTTTAGAAAAATATGTGAACCCTATCACAGGCTTAAAAGGAGAGCTTAAGGATCATTGGAGGTCATAATGGGTGCTTTTGTACTACCTTAAAGGATCACTTCTCAGAAATGTGGGGGAGTCTTGGCTAGAAATAGAGTTTCCGGCAAGTAAGAATGGAGGATTCCACCAAGGAAGGAGGATGGCACATCTCTAAGGTGTATGTGCGGTTAAGAATGGCCAAGGGAACCATGGAGGGCAGCAATTGTACTTTTTTTCCCATTCTGCCTACAACAGTAACTGCTCATTTGGTATGAGCTTGAGGCTCATCAAGTCGATGTTGAAGGTATGTTGTAAACGGAAACATCCAAAGGGAGAGTTTTTGTCAAAAATTCTCATTAATGTGGATGATAAGAAGGCTGTTATGCATGATTACAGTCCACTAACCACCGGATTCATGACACTGTATTTATGTCTTTTGCCAAATTGAAAAATCACATGTTGATGGAGAATGAGGAGTTGATTTCAGTCATTTTGGGAGTGTTTCTATCCCATGGAATATGTGCAATTTTAAGTTTAGGGGCAAGTTTTGAGCATGATGGCAGTTATTCTATGCTGGGTGCTATTTGGTACATCATAGGCAGCCCTTTAATGCCTTATTGGGCAATCATAAACATGTTTCCAGCCGCCAATTGGGAAGAGAGTATGCAAACAAGGAAGGAGATTTGAACCACACTCCTATATGGCTTGGAAGGAGTAAAAAAGGGAGGTGGAGAGCCTTGGTTTTAACTAACATGTTTGCTTCTTGTGCAGAAAGTACAATGGGGACACCCATACCCTAAATTTCCAGCAACTACCTTGCTATAACAAACATCTTCAGCCCTCATGATGCCACTTTGGAATATGTTTTAGCTTGTCAAGTTGCTGATTATTCATCAATTCCTTGCTCTAGGGCTGAAGTTACAACAGCTTGGAGAGTTTTTAGTGCAGCTGAATATACAAAGAATAATTTTGTTGATGCTGTTTTTGAAGGGGAAAATGAAGATGGCAGGTCTAAGGTAATAGCTGATCTCTCTGCTTTAAGGAAATTTTTAAACTTCATGGGCTGCCAAAGAACATCATTAGGAAGGACAACATATATATGAGCTTGTTTTGGCAAGAACTCTCTCATTTGATAGGCGCATGATCTAGATTATTGGAGCATTACAATGTATTTCTTCACTTTGGTATGATGGTACTTGGGCATGAAAGCTTGCACTTGCTTGAGGGCAAGCAAATTTGTGAAGGGTGGACTGTAATGTCTCTTTTTCTAAATTAAAATAATATTCTAATTAAAATAAAAAATATTTTTAACTACTTAAAAGTAAAATTAACAATATTACTAACTGGCCAAAAATGTCAGCAGCTTATGTTCTATTATTAAAAAAAATAAAGTGGGGTTTTGAGTGGGAAGGATATAAAAGGAGATGAAGGAGCTCATTTGGGGTTATGCATGATTTGATAATTGAATTCTGTGAGTCTAACCATGGAAATGCTCAACTTATCCATTGAGGATGAAACCCTTCAATGGTAGTTGGAGTAAGGACGAAACCCCTTACATTCAACTAGGGCATCCTCATTTAGGAGTTGTATTGAGCTTCATTGGTCTGATTATTACAAAATCTTCATCATATTATGGGCAGTAACTTCATCTCCATTTTTGAGGTTGGCGATTAGGGTTTGGAGCCTAAAAATTAAGGCAGTGACTAGAAAAGTAGGGCAACAACTGGTTTGGAGGGACAACGTAGGGTTTTGAGGGCTGTGCATTGCTTTTGGAGGGCTGTACTGGGTACCCTAGAGAAACGATCTGCCTATGACAGCTGTGCGACGTCGTTTGGGGTCAAATTTGGGGGTTTCAAGGGCTGTCTCAAGCCAAAACTGCAGTTTTGAATATTTAATCATTTTCTACTAATTTTATTGGTATTTTCCATTTATTATTCTTTAGGAAAATTCAGAAAACAAGGTATTTATTTTGGTAATAATATTTAAAATTTATTGGTGAATATTCCAGGGTTAATTATTGCTTTGCACTTTGAAAATTATATTTCCAATATTTTGTAATTTTTATTTAGGTTTTGAAGAGGAAAAATCATAAAAATCATAATTGTTGATTAAGGTTTGATATTTGAGTTAGAATTTGCACATGTGGTGTTAGGGGTTTGTTGGGAGACCCCTTTGATCTAATTTCAGCCTTAAAAGGGATATTTCACACTTGGCCGAATTAGTCCTTTAATCAAAAGTTCTTGTAGTTGAACCTTAGTCCCTGTAAATCAGCCGTATTATGGAACCTTAAAAGCTGGAGCAAGCCCTGACATAGTGTCAATGGAGAAGTCAAATTCCTAAACTGAAGGTAATTCTGCAGTTCTTTTGGGAGTACATAGTTGAATTCATGAACAATTGCAAAAGCTTGCAAACTTGGTTCTTTGTCGTTGGTTAACTTTTCTAGTTGAATTGAAAGGAGTTGACATCCTTTCCTCACAACTTTCTTAAGTTGCAAATAAAAAAATTACCTTTTGAGCAATGGGTTTCTTTATCCCTTGAAAACCTAGTTGATTGTCTAGAATGTCCAAACATAGAACCTTCTTTTCAAAGCAATCTAATTTGGCTTGATGGGTTTGTAGCCGGTCCATTCCAAGGATGATGTCATATGACTCCATTCTAAGGATGATGTCAAATTGATCTAGGTATTCAGATTATGGGCATCATTTTCTCATGCCAAATTATACTTCCCAGGATTTTCTCAATCTCATAGGATGGATACAATACTTTTGAGCTAGTGAAGGAGATGCAAAGCTATTTGAAGCACCAAAATCTACCAAATAAAAAACTAATCAAGAATTGTGCCTCTAGTTTCAATAGAAGTGGATTGCATGTCAGCATGTTAGCTCTCAACAACTACAAGTATTTGAAGTTTAGCCCCTTGATTTGTGAGGAACTCCAAACAATCCTTCTTATAGTGATCTTTCTCGCAAATCCAACATCCTTGAATTGGCCCATGCCGAGGCAAGGTATATTTTAGCACTAGTAGTTGGATTATGGTGTGCAGGAGGAGGTGCAAATTTTTGAAAACTTGGAGGCTTGAAGCCTCCCTTGGACTGATTGGAAACTTTTCACAAGTGGCCCCAAATTTTCCAAAATTCTTCTTGGCATCAATTCTCTTGAACCCTTTAGCAATGGTAGTAGAAGATTGGTGTTGTTGCAAAGCCTTGTTCATGAATTTCTACCTTGCTTTCACCTGAGATTTCTCTTTTTCTTTTGCTTTATGAGTTGATTCAATGGTAAAAGTAAGAGTCTTGGGGGTTTGGTCATGTTTACATTATGCATGATGACCTCACATAACCTAAGTTCAATTTTTGTAACCTTAATCTTCTTATCATGCATGTCATCAACATAATGGAAAAAACTAAGAAACTTTGATTCGTACTCAAAAAATTATAATAAACTACCCTATTGAAGGAGTTGAAATTCAGACATTTGTTCCTTGTTAGAGACAAAAAGATACCTCTTACAAGAATTGTTTTTCTAAATCTTCCCAAGTCAAAGTCTTCAAATCATATCCCTTCAGAGCATACAAATACTCCCACAAGAGGGTGATAACATTCAAGGTCATTTTGTGCACCCAAAATATTTTTTGAGGCTTACTAGCTAAGCCTTAGCTGCATTCCTAGTTTCTTTACTAGTGTACATAGAAGGTTATAGTTTCTTATCATTCATGTAATCAACATAATGTAAAAGACTAAAAAAGTTTGTTTCGTACTCAGAAACTTATAATAAACCACCGTATTGAAGGAGCTGAAATTTGGACTTTTGTTCCTTATAATATTTCAATTTTTGTAACCTTAGTCTTCTCATTATGCATGTAATCCACATAATGTAAAAGACAAAAACTTTGTTTCGTGCTCATAAACTTATAATAAACTACCCTATTGAAGGAGTTGAAATTTAGACTTTTGTTCCTTGTTAGATAAGATTATATAAATATATTAATGTTCGACAAATGACCACAAAAGTAGGTCAAAGGGACTGTAGAGTACAAAAGGTGTCAGAGCAAAGTTGGAAAAGAAAATGGTTTCCCACGGAGAACAAAAAACGGATAGAGAAACAATACAACAAAGAACGGGAGCCATCAAAAAGGAAAGAGGCAAAGAACAACCCTCATCCAACAACCCTAGCCAAACAGAGAGGTGGGAAAGTACAATATGAGAGAACTAGGAGAAGCAATGAGAAAGGTCCTTCAAGGAGTGGACCCAACTTTCCTAACATCCAAGGCCGTCGAAAAGAAACTCAAAATAGATGGATAACTAGTGGAGGAGGTGGAGTGTCTGGTCATTCCCGTGTGCTGTTGTTTGGAGGGAGTAGCTCATCGCGATGATCTAGTGGATCTGGTTTGACTCCCGGGGCTAGGATTGGGGCTGGAATGGTTATGTCGATGAGACCCTGGGGACTTGTGAATGGTCCCCTAGATCCGCAGTGATTTGGAGTGTGAAGTTGCGCTGATGTCGGTTTGGCGCTTAGTGCCTCTCCCCGAAGGTAGCACCGTAAATAAGGAAGTAATCCGCTGGATAGATTGTGGTCTAGTAGGGCCCTGAATCGTGAAGTCACAGAGTATGATGGCGTCTTGCATATATAGAGCCAAACATCTCTAGTCTTCATATCTAAAGAAGATGAAGAGAGTAAAGGTCTCCCTAAAAGGCGGAGGAACCTCCTTATGATCTCTTAGTAGATGGGGCAACGGAAGATGAAGTGTTCTTCTATCTTGACCTCTTGAAGATTGCATAATTAATAGATCTTGTCTGCTCGATCCATCTGGTGATCTATCTCAATCCGAAGCCTATGGGAACCCACTCTGAATTGTTCAAGGGGAATACAGAGAGCATGCATCCAATGGCGGAAAGTGTACTGAAGATAGACAATAAGCCCATCCCTTAGTTCTAGGAAGTTCTCCGCATAAAAATCCATCTTTGGGCGTAACCCCACACAGGGGTTAACCCAAGTGGTATGAATAAACTGTCTGTAAATATCCTCCTTGATAATTCTGTTCAATCCTTGTCTGGTAGGTAGAAAGTGGCTCGGAGCGTCCAAAGAGTACTGAAATGGAGGGAGATGGGCCATCCTAATCCCAACATAACCTATAAGATTCGAGACCCCAGTGTACCAACAACGAGCCCGACCAAGAAGGCTGGAATGGGCAATAGCTTTTGAAGAACAATAAGCTAAGTACGGGTATTTGTCACGCCCCTTCGCTGAGTTGGCGAAGCTCTAGATGCGGTTCAAGAAAGAGATCAGATAAAATATAGTCTCCAGTCTGAAGGGATAGGCCCCAAACTCTACAAGGATGATGTGCTAGGGAACAATCTGTTTGCACCTGATAATGCGGTAGAGAAGAAGTGTTTGGATTCTCTCAACTGAAGCCCATTCAGACTCAAGCAAAGAGGTTCCCCAGACCATAGACCCATAGAGAACAATGGCCCTAATAAGGGTGTCCATGAGGAACATCTTGGAAGAGATGCCCTGAAAATGGTGTTGAAAACATTATCTCTCAAGGAGGGCTAAAGAACCATACCCCTTGTTTTATACCTCTTATAGAATTGTTTCTCTAAATCATCCCAAGTCAAAGTTATCAAATCATATCCCTTGAGAGCATGCAAATGCTTCCACAAGAGGGCGATATCCTCATCGAGTTGAAAAACTCCAATGCGGGCCCTAACATTCAAGGTCATTTTGTGCAACCCAAAATATTTTTCGAGGCTAACTAGCTAAGCCTTAGCTGCATCCCCAATTTATTTAACAATGTACTTAGAAGGTGGTAGTTCTTCAGTTCACGGGTGAACAAATCTACCCCTAGTTGCTTGGGGGCTCTTTCATCTTCAACCCTATCTTGGTTTTCCCGACTTTTAGCACCACCGTTTCCTCCTTGTTCATTATTTGAGTTTTGACGAACCTAGAAGCCAACTGTTTGTGCTTCATGTGCTTCTAAGTTAGCTTGGATGGTGACCAACACACTAAATACTCCTGCAAGTACTTCAACATGATTGGGTGGTCGTGGAGGTGGATAATCATGGTTTGGCTCATGACCTCCCCTACCACCCTTGCCACCATGAACACCACTGTGTCTTCGCCAACACGAAGAGCACACCACTTATTTAGGTCCAAGAAACTATTCTTAGAGTTCCCTAGAGTAGAACTTAGAGCTCTGATATCAGATTTATCCACCAATAAATACAACCTATTTTTTTTTTTGACGATTCCTCCGAAGTGTCTAGTGCATTTGATTCAATAATTGAGGTTCCACATCCATGTAGTCCTTCAAAAAATTTGATTAAGGTCTGAAGATTCACACAACTTTCATTTGACACACCTTCTTGTCTTTGATTCCTAGGTTAATAAAACATCTAGGACTGATTCAATGGTATTAACAAAATATCATGATACCCCATGTTCATCCAAACTCACAACTAAGGTTCAGGTCATTATTCCTTGAGAAACATAAGTCTTACATATGATGCAATGAAGTACAATTTAGCCCAACAAAATTTTTCATTAAGTGCTATTATCTTTATAACAGATGTAATGATGTAAATCAGGCTTGAGGATTGATTCTTCATACAAGAATCCATGATATATTAGTTATGTCGTCTAGACATGATCGAGTGTAAGTCTGATCATAGAATATACCATAGTTGTATCAAATTTTAACGAGACACAAACAAAAGGTTGCTGTCAAAAGTTATCCTTCTATAACATCTTGACCTAAACACATACTAAACTCTTATAGAGGTGATTGTATGCATAATTTAAGCATATGAATCATTGGATGCGAGGGTAACATTATCTCAATCAGTATGTCTAATGAGAAAAACATGCTTTGCTTACAATATTTGGGACCCTCTGAACATCATCCTATCTTCTGAGCACATACAATAGAGTCCTAGTGAAATATCCCTTTCAGGAAAACACCGAATTCTGCAATTTATATTTAATTCTGGAAATTCACATTTACAGACTAAACTAGCACATGCAACTCAGAATACTGGAATCCTAAATTGAAATCTTTATTCTAATCAATGATTACATAAAGAAAGCCGAAAGTACTGGTAATTGAACAATTGTAACTCAGCCAAACCCCAATATGCTGGAATAATTATTTTTTATTATAAAACCCCTTACAGTGTGATTTTAACTATCGATTGACGCTATGGCAACATGAATGACGGCTGGCAGAATGGGGCAATCCCTCCTAGGGCAGCAATTTCAGCAACAGCAGTAAAAAAAACCCTTAGTTAGGGCAGTGGCAACAGTCCGAGGGCTGCGCAGAAATCCAATAGGCTGTTGTTTGTGGTGCAATTGCATCCAAGGGGTAGGGTGGTCCTTGAAAGGCAAAAATTCTGATTTATATTGCCCTGCTGATCCTTACCAAAAATTCTGAAACTTGATAAGTGATAACACTTTCAGCCCCGGTTAGTGAAAAATTCTGCTTCATTGCATTAGCAACCCCTTCAAATAAATTCTGGAATTGATCAATAGCTTTAGCCAATACAAATTCTGAAAATAACCTGATTGTCTGCCCAATTGTGATCTCTTTATGAAATCACCAATCTGAATGCCATTCTATCTTCTGAGCACATACAATAGAGTCCTAGTCTCATCTTGTATTCATCTAAACCCTAATCCGCTTAAGCTTATTTATCCCAGGTATTAGCTGACCTGATGAGTTTCAGTTATCATAACCCATTGTGTTTAAAGTTAGATGCACAATAACAGGAAGATTGTATAAAAACATTGCTTTAAGAGGGATAAATTTTGAACATATGTTTTTTCCATTGTCATTTCCTTAGTCTCTCACAAATTCTTACATAAGTTGCTATTTACAGTTAGGTACAGTTGTACTGACAATCACTGTCCAATAGTTAAGGTTTTAGCAATAACACATATGTTTTATCAAATGTAATGACTACCATTATCCACAAAGAAAATAAGAAAACCTTTATCTAAATAATATATATTAAGTTCCAGGACACAAACATGACCTTAATCCCCTTGGCATAATTCAGTCTATCCCTCCTACCAACTGAAATGGGTAGTACAATGTTCCATGATGGCTTAATACAACAAAAGAATGATTCTATCAAGACAACAGAACCTCGGTATTCTTAGCAGCATTAAATTCATCATGCAACAATATCAAAATCTCAAGGAACTGTATCTCTCATTCAAATACAGTGCTTCACACCATTTTTTATTTTTATTTTGAGAAATCATTGCGTGCAGTAGACATATAAGACTTATAACCGATTACCCAAGTTTCAAGAGTCAACTTTTCATTAACTTTCATTGCAGCATTATGCTTTAGAACTGAGAACGCTGCAATAAATAAGAGATATAACATCACGTTATCATAGATGTCTTAATTATCTCACTATCAATATCAATGACAAAACATCATAATGCTGCCACCCATAACAGAAAAGTCACAAACTAAACCTTGCCCAAGGTCTCTTGCAAGTTATTACAGTAGTGAGCAAAGCTCTTGTTTAATAATAAAGGAGGAGTTCAAAAATGAGGATAGTACATTTATAAGCTGCCAAATCAACTTGTAATCAATCTTATGCTTTACAACCACTGAAAAATGATTTTATGTATCTGTTTGTCATTAAAATTCTTTTCCTTTCTTTAACTGTTTATTTTGTGGCATGCTGTACAAAACAATGGTTGGACAATGTGTAAGATCCAAATGTTAAGATTTATTTTACACCTTAGTATATTATTAATAATATAGCTGCTTAATTATAGTTCTTTTAGGGTTTGATAAGTCAAATCTTAAGAGATAAGTCTAAATGTTTATTATGGTTTAGGTTTTTGTGTTAGCTCCCCTCCCATAGGAAGTTTGTTATAGGTCTGTTGGGGGAATGTATGGTTATTCATAACCATGTCTGTTATGCTGTAGTGTTGTATAAATATTCTTCAAAGTATGAATACAATATCTGATACGTGTATTTTTTGTTTCCAACATTTGGTATCATAGCAAGGACAATCCTGTGGGAGCACGTGAAAGATTTAGAAAATCATTTTTTGCTGCAATCGTGGGATCCAAAGTTACATCCATGAGATCTCTATTGCGTGGAGGATTGTTGTTGTTCTTTCTACAATGAGTGTTCATCCTAATTGGGTGGTTAGTCATCTCCTACAGCTGGCTTGTGGCTGTGTTTTATTCTGCAGGATCTAGACGCTCCAGTGCAAATTTTAATCTGCTCTTAGAAGCATTTTCAAGTCGTTGCTTCCAACAGTGTGGCTTTTGTTTTTTTCCATTATAATACTACACAGCTTTGAATGGTACATCCTTTTTTTGCCTCCTAGATTGCATAAATTCAGTAGGGCAAGTGCTACGTATCTCAATTCAATGGTCATGTACAGAACCGTGATAGTAATGTTGCTGTTAGCAGTCATTATTATCTTAAGCACATTCTTTTGTTTCCTGTCCGCTTTAGAAATGGAGCTCTTGATAAGGGGTGTACGCAAAATTGATAAGAAGTCAATGTGTGAAGATGAAGAATTTCTAAAATACAGCCCAGTATTGAATCACAGATGCATTCATGAAGAAGATCCAGCCTGTTTGTGAACAGCTAATCGAAGCTCTTTTCATGAAATAAAATGTAGAATGGAAGATGAATATGAAAGGTGCGAAACTAAATAGTAAATACAGATAATTGATTACAATAATAGAAATAAGTGTTACCGAAAATAATAATGGAGGGTTCCTAGATCAACTCCAACCGCTAGCAAATGTTCAAGAGAGCTGCCCTGGTTTGAAGAAATCACTGTGGAAGCTGACAGCAGTCTCCTCATTGGAAATAATTATGGATGTCACAAGTCTTTGTGCTGCTGCAGATGTCCAGCAAGCTAGCAAAGCTTATAGGGAAGCTGTGAGTCTGATGGATTTTGTAGCTTCTCCTGAGAGCGTAGATATAAATGTTGGTAGCTTTGACACCTGCAATGTTAGAGTCTTTGAGGTCAGACTTGCTGCTGTTTTCAAAAGCAATTTGCTACCATCATATGCAGAAAAGAATGATAGAAGGGCGTGAAAGGCAAGGGTAGAGTGATAGCAAAGCAGCCAACAACAAAGGTGCAACAACGATTGTTGGGATCACAAGAAAGGTAACAAAAGGTGTGAAGGGTGTCTGAAGGAAGGACTGTGATGGTGAAGTGGTAATTGCAATAGTTTGTTTTTTATTATAAAGTTTTATTTTATAAAAAACTAGGGTTATGAGTTGAATAAAAGTTTATATAATTTAATTTTTTACTTTTATGAAAATTTGAAATTTTACCAAATATATTAAGAAGCCCAGAGGATCACATTAATAATTTAATACCGTAACTTTTGATCTAGATGGAGTTATAAGGTGAAATTTTGCTAGCATTCTATTATGTTTGGTATTTGTTTTTTGCTTCAACTTTTATGATGTGTAAGATTTAATTGTTTTTTCTGTAAAACTAATATACCTTTTGGAGTCCTTTTTGAACTATAAGGTACGTTTTGTAAAAAGGTGCATTATTGGGGGTACCCAATACCCTTACAAGCATTTTTTTGATTGAGGGATGGGAGATCTTGTATATGGAGAAGACAACTATTGTCGGAGACATTGATGACTGAGCTTTCCATATTTGGCAAGTCACTAGTGCAAAGAAGACTCTAAAACATAAGTTGTTTGGATGCAAGTTGAAGAAAGTCAAGTGTAGACACTATTTATGAATTATATAGCACTTCAATCTTGTACACTTGGTAAATATAGACCTTGGTTGTTCCTCTCAGTTCTAGACTTTTTCCGCTGCTGGAAGGTTCGCATTTTCTATCTCTCTGTGCTTATTGCTTATCTCTTAGTCCAACCAATGTCATTCTGATAACCCAGGGCTTCTATCTTGCCCATAATGCTGTAAACCTGCTTATCTTCCATCTTTGCAAGTTCTGGACCTGCACCTATTTTCCAACTGCTTGGACACTTGCATCCCAGTCAGATGCCTCTGTCAATCAAGTGTTTTATTCCAATGCAAGTATATGGTGCCCTAAAGTCATCCGATTTACTAATGAAACATATTCCTATGGTTGGCCTAAGTGCTTTTATGCGAGATATTCTCAAAAGGGATTGGTATAAAAACAAGATCAATCCTCATTCATTCCAGACCTAACACATACCCAACACAAACCAAACAACTCACAAGGCAATTTACCAAAGGCATTAAATCAAACACTCAAGTGAGGAAAGCTTCTCTATTTTCTCCTATTTCCATATTAGTGATAGTGAAAACACATCTACAGGCTGAAGTATTGAAAGAGCATTTCATGAGCCACATTTGCCAAGTTACAAGCTAAGTCACTCTATGTACCTATCACATATTGCATGATACACACACAAGCCGACACATAGGGGAGAACTACATAAGTATGAGGCCCTCTTTGGAGTATTGAATATGTAGGTAGTGCTCATTGACAGAGGGGTCTTTGGGGCAACTCGACATTGTGAGCCTACTAACTCATTTTTCTCACAGCCACTATGAAGATGAAGAACTAAGGTTTTGCTATTTGAGAAGGAGTGACAATCCATGATCCAGATTTGAGCACACCAGAGCGAAGACGACATAGAACGTAGAATATTCTAGGTGGTTGCATCCAGTTTCAACAGGTATTCCGTACTGGACACTTGCATTCGAGTTGGACAGTAGCGTCGATGCAACCGTCCCAAGTCGATGCAAGTGTTCGTAGCTAAAGAGGGCATTTTTCTAAAATCTGACGATTGATCCAAAATCTTTTTCCAGTCTACTTTCTATTTGTTCTAGTTCCAGATCTATATTAGCATCAGAACCAACTATTTTATTTTCATTATCTTTGCAATATCTAGCATAGTTGTACTTTTCATTTTTAGCATATCTTAGCATAATAAATTCAATATATGTTTTATTTGAGTTTTGTAATAAATTGGCCTACTATAGATCTGTTTATCACCCTTGTGTTTATTCATTTCTATATTCTTAATCCTAACCCCATAGGATCCTTATTCAAAACTTAGGGTTAAGCAACAAGGTTTTGCTCAATAGCAAAAGTGATGATGAAGATTGTGCTCTTGCAACACACAAGGTGTTGTTCACTTAGACCCAATTTCCACCAAGTACTAAGGCATAATATATGATATAGGATGTTTCCCTTTTAGTCTTAGCATAATTATCAAGTTATGTTATATTTTGGATGCTTAGTGAAGGTTTAGGTCATGAGTCAAGTAGGGTTTCTTGTTGGTTTGATAGAAAGGGTGGAAAAACCCTAAAGAATGTATCTTTTTATCATTCAATTTCTAATGCAAACATAGAGCCACCGTTTTGTGAGAATGCTCGTGTTATAAATGGATTTGCAAGTGCAATCCACTCTTAGGGGAGCATGTGCCCCCATTTTACCACTTATTCTACTTTATATTTGCAGTTCCATTTTTCATTGTTATTTGGAATGCGATGAGTGGTATTAGAGCTTCAGTAGATTTTCGTAGTTGCTGCTAAAATGCCAAGGGGAGTTTATGCAAGAAACAACTCGAAGTTTGTGACTGAGGATGAGATAAAGGGTTTATTGAGTGAGTTCGCCAAGGAAGTTCAAAAGGAGATTTGGCCTAAAAAACAGTTGGAGCAACCAAATGATGGAGATGAGAATATCAACCTTAGGGGGGGATCTTAAGCATGACCCATCAGATAATGAAGAGGAAGAGGAAGAAAGCTTGCAACATTTCTCTTTTATCTTGAAATTGAAGATCCCAAAATATGACTTTGGAGATTGTACGAAGGTCCACATATGGTTTAGCAAGCTCAAACTAGCCTAATGGTGCAAAAATTTAAAAATCGAGATGAAAAATTAAATGTGGCTTGACAACATCTGGACGGTGCTACCCATACATGAGCTGAGAGATGGGTTTTGACAAACCCTAATGGCAAGTTTGATGATTTTTCCAATGCTCTAACTCGGAGAGAAAATTGTTATTTGGATGAGCCATATGATACCTAATTAATGCACTTTTTTTAGAAAGATATGTTTGTAGAGGAGTATATAGACAAATTCCAAGTTTTGGGGTCAAGGCTAAGCTTTCTTCGAATCTAGGGTGGAAAATCTATATTTTCAACTTCCAGGTTGAGATTCGAACAAATGTAAGGATGTTTGAACTAATTTTTTTTGAAAGGGCTATTATTGTAGCTAGAAGAGCAAAAAAAACCTATTGCTGCCCTAAAAAATAAAATGGTAGGAACTAATTTTCAAGAGTCTTTTGATAAAAATCCCAAGGATAAGGGTAAATCTAAGTCTTCACTATTTGAAAACCCTAGTCGTTAGCCTGCCCCATATATCCACCGTTATAAACACCTATCATAAGTGCTCTCAACCATGGATCAAGGCTCATGTATGTAACAATTGTTTTTAATATGGCAGAAGATGCGTGTCCATTTGATCTAGAGTTTGAGTTTGATAATGAGGGTACCCCCAATCGATTTGATGTAGAGTATGAACCAAACAACATGTCTCATTTTTTAGTACAAACAGGGGAACTATCAATATCACTTTATGCCATGATAGGGTTGGATCATTTGGACACCTTCAAGTTCTCTACCCATGTCAAGAAATCCGAAGTGTTGGTCATGGCTGATCCAGGAAAAATTTCCATAGGCTAGGCCTCCACGTAGACATCTTTGAGAGTTTTGACATTTAGATTCTAGGGCACAACAACATTGATTACTGGGGAGAAGTGCATAATGTGAAACTTTCAATGGCACTCGAGGATAAATTCTATGTTGTTGATATTGGGAGCGTGGATGTTGTTTTGGGGGTTCAGTGGTTAAATTCTCTTGGATCATACTCCTCCAATCATCATGAGATATTCTTGACTCTAGCAAAGTTACCATGAGTATACTATCAAGTCTTTGCTCCTGAGGGAAATCAAAATGGTTGAATATAGTTAAATGAACACAATTATAAAGAAGGGGCATTCTGAGTGTATGGTTCACCTTTACTGTATGGATGTAGACTCTTCTATCCCATGAACAAGCTACATGGATTTTAGAGCTGCTTTGCAAATAGAAGTTAGTTTTCCAAGATTTGTGAATAAGCTTGCCACCTGACAGGGAATTGGAACATATTATTGAGTTTGACCCTACGAAGGGTCCAATTGTGGTACACCCATGCAAACTCTTGGAGGTAGGTATCATCATCCCTAATAAGAGCCCATATGCTACTCCAGTTGTTCTAGCCAGGAAGAAGGATGGGTTGTATAAATTCTATATTGATTACAATGCCTTGAACAAAATCACAATTAAAAATAAATTTTCTATGTCAAGGATTTATTTTTTGCTTGATGAGTTGTGTAGGGCAAAATATTTCTAAAAAATAGATTTCAGGTTTGGATGCTATCAGATACCAGTTCAGATTCAAGACCAAGAGAAGATTGCATTCAAAATTCATTAGGGGCACTGCCAATTTAGGGAGAACTCGTTAGGGGCACTACCAATATAGGGTCATGCTTTTTGGTCTAAGCAATGCTCTGACTACGTTTCAGGCACTAATGAACAAGGTATTTAGCAAATTCCTATGCAGGTTTGTCCTTGTATTTTTTGATGATATCTTGGTTTACAATGAATTTGATATTGAGCATCTAGACATTGTGTTTTATATCTTGGCTAAGGACAAATTTTATGACAAGGCTTCAAAGTGTGATTTTGCTAAGGCATCTTTGGAACACCTTGGTGGCATTAATTTTGTTGATGGGGTGCCCATTGATTCGCTTGTGTCGAAGATTATGAAGAAACTTATTTGTTTCTTAGGTTTGGCAAGATTCTATATAAGGTTCGTAAGGAACTTTTCCACAATAGCCCATCCCTTGATGGACCTTACCAAGAAGGATGCCCTCAAGTGGTCTGCTAAGGCACAAAAATCATTTGAGAATCTCAAATAAGTTTTTGTCTCTACTCCAGTTTTAGTGATCCCTGATTTCTCCAAGTCCTTTGTCATTGAATGTGATGCTTTTGGATTTGGAATTGGTGCAGTACTTTCTTAGGATGACCATCCCACTGCATTTGAAAGTAGGAAATCGAATGATAGGGAATGACGAACGTCAACATATAGGAATGAGATGTTGTCCATCCTGCACACAGTGGCCAAATGGTGTCAGTTTCTCTTTGGGCAAAAGCTTTTATTAAGATTGACCATCTCAGCCTTAAGCACTTGTTGACTAAGGGAACCTTAACATAGGAGCAAAAGAAGTGGATTGATCACCTACAAGCCTATAATTTTGAGATCCTCTATAAGAAAGGGAAAGCGAATGTGGCGGCTTGGATACAAGATTTGCTACAAGACTACTTAACTGACGATGCCACAAGTAAGCTCATACAAGACATTGAAAAGGGAAAAAAAGTGAATCTTGGTCTACTAGAAATGGCATCATATTTTTTAGAGGACACATTTACTTAAGGGAGGAATCCATATTTTTTAGAGGACACATTTACTAAAGGGAGGACTCCCCTTTGTTTAGAAGGCATTGGAGCATGGTTCTCCATCTTAGGCCATGTTGGATTTCAGAAAACCTACAAAAACATTTATCTTTAATTTTTTTTGGCAAAACATGAAGGCACACATCATGCAATTTGTAGATGAGTGTGAGACCTTCTAATAGAATAAGGTCATGAGTGTTCCTTCTCCAAGACTTCTGCAATGAAATGTTGTACCAAATAAAAAGTGGAAAATTGTGTAAATGGACTTTATCTCAAGGCTTCCCAACTCTGAAGGTAAGGATGAAATATTTGTTTCGGTAGATTGATTGACTAAGTATGCCCATTTCATTCCCATGAGAAAGGCAAGAAATAATGGATCGAAGGTTGGTAAATTGTATTTCCAATAGGTGTTTTATCTACATGGTATGCCAAAGAAGATCATTCACGATTGGGATTGAATATTTCAAACTCCTTTTTGGCAAGAATTGTTTTGTAATGTAGGGGTTACATTTAACATGAGCATTGCCTACCATCCCCAAACGAATGGTCAACCAGAGTTGGTGAATATGTGCTTGGAATAGTATTTGAGAATGTGTGAGGGGATAAGTAGAGCAAGTGGGTGGAATAGTTACGTTTTAATGAGTATTGGTGCAACACCACATATCACTCGACTATCAAATTGACACCCTTTAAGTCTCTATATGGGTGTGAGCCACCATCACATTGAATTGGGTAATTCAAAGGGTCAAGGTACCCGTAGCAGAAGCATGGGAGGAGATGCGTAATTCTCTACAAATTCTAAGGGACAACCTAGCAGTATGTGCCAATAGGATGAAGCGGGTCAATCAACAGAGGACATTTGAAATCGAAGACATGATATTTATTTGGATACACTCATATAAGCAGACCACTTTGAAGAACACATGAAATCAAAAGTTGTAGCCCAAATATTATGTCCCATACAGGGTGAGAGCAAAGGTGGGTGAAGTTGCAATGCACTGGACATACCAAACAACGCTGCATGATGTCTTCCATGTACCCTATTTGAAGAAGAAGATAGGAGGGCATGGTTTGCTACAAATAGAGTTTCCTATCGCGAATGGAGTCTTGGGTTGGAATTAGAGTGCATTGTTAGGGAAGAGTTCAGGAAGCTGAGAATTGGGTTTTCCAAATGTTCAAGGTCAAGTGGAAGGGGCTACCGACAGAGGATGCAACCTCGGAGACAAAGGATTTTGTAGGAAGGCATCCAAACTTGCCACATTGGTAAACCAAAAAAAAAAAAAAAAAAAATGTTATGGGAAAAGAGGGTTTTCAAGACAAGCATACAAAATTCCATGTTGTTGAAAAACATGCCTTAAAATGTAAGGGTAGTTTGATGAGTTAAAAAAAAGCCCCAATTTTCATTCATATATTTGGCTAAATAATATTGTATGGTGTGTTGGATAGAGCTTTCTTTTATGATATAGTGGTCTTGCGGTCCATTCGCCGTGCATCCTTCACATATATTAAAACCCATAGTGCAAAATTTTACACATGGGAAGACTCCAAGAGGTCAACTATCCTAATACTACTCTAGGTTGAGCGCACTTAACTTTGATGTTTTTATTAGCTTTGAGGATAAAGCTCCTTAAGGGGGAGGGCATGTTATGTACCTAGATGCAACATATGTTATAGGATGTTTTCCTTTTTATTCTTAGAATTATTATCATGTTATGTTATATTTTAGATGCTTAGAGTTGGTGAAGGGTTAGGTCATGAGTTAAGTAGGGTTTCTTGTGGGTCTTATATAAAGGGTGGAAAAACCCTAAAGAATGTATTTTTCCCATTCAATTTTTAATGTTCTAGACATATTTTGTAGGGGCATCCACTCTCAGGTGAGCAAGAGCCGTCCTTTTTCCATTTTATCATTTATTCTACTTTATATATAGAATTCCATTTTCTATTGTTATTTGGAACGCAAGAGTCCAATTCTCACTAATGAAGCATGGTGAGGCCCAGTTCGACTATTGTTATTGGCGAATAGTTGAATGTGTCCTTGTTTACACAGGTGCGTGTATTGATTTGTTGTGTGTGTCCTTGTTCACACGAGTGTGTATATGGACTATAGAGTGTGTCCTAGTTCACACAAGTGTGTATATGGATTATAGAGCGTGTCCTAGTCCATGGATTCTGATGTTTATTAGTGAAATGTCGAGTGTGTCCTTGTTCATCAATTGTTTGTCAGTGAATTGGATTGTGTGTGTCCCAGTCCACATGCAAAGTTTATTCTCTCCCCATTCTTGGGATTATGATGTAATAAGGGGGCGGGCAGTGGGAGATGCTAGGATTTATATTACACCATAGTGTATTTTTTATAATATATTTGGTTAATTATAGTTTGTCTAGGGGTTTTAAAGTCAAATCGTAGGAGATAAGTCTAAATGTCTATAATTGGTTACTTTGTTGTATTATCTCGACTCTCATAGGAGGTTTGTTAAAGGAGCTTTGTCTATTAGTGGAATATATGGTTATTCATAACCATATCTATCATGCTGTAGTGTTGTATAAATATATTTTAAAGAATGAATAAAATATCTGATAGGGTATAATCTGTTTTGAAAATCGACTTCCATGGCCAAAGATCTACTGACTAATAGGTCATGCCTCTCACAATGTCAAACCATAACCACAATGCCCACAACCAACAAAGGAAGGCAAATCATAGATTGGAGATACAAACATCAACATCTGAAACTGTGGCATTAAAGTTGGCTATTGTCGTAAACACCAATACGAAAATTCAAAGGGGGGCAACTCTAGAGTGTATGACCATTTTGGATGTTACTGGAAGCTTTGTAGGGCCATATTGTGCCCTAGGCTTTGTATTCCCAAACTCCATTAGTTCAAGCTCTTCAACCATCCCACTTGGTAGAGAGGCCTAGAAAACTTTGGAGACATCCTTTTGGAGTTAAGATCTGTAAATTATGGTTTTGCTATCATGCCAAGGAATAGGATTTTTGGGTGCTTTTCATTTACCCTTGTTTGAAACTCTTGTGACTATGCTTAGCTTTATGAATTCTGAATTAGGTGATGGATTTTGAAACCAAATGTGCTAGTCAATAGCAGCTGTTATAGAATAATCAAACACAAGATCATCATTAATTGAATTGCATTGAACCGATGCTCATGGGAATGTCATGCTGCTTAGAGGTCGAAAAAGACGCTTTTGGTGAGTGTGTGTATTTGAGATCTTTAGATCGATGAAAAACTCTTCTAAAATGAGATCTTTGGCATTTGCATTCTAGTAATGTGTAGGCCTGTTGCATGCATTTTGTTAGAGAGACAATACAAAGATTGAAATAAGAAGAAAAAGAGATCTTCTGCATTCTTTGTTGTTTTCAATCTCTGTGTACTGTGTTTTATATAATGTTATTCTATCTAAGAACTAAGGAATGCAATAGTCTAGCACATTATGGATATGGTGCTTCCAAGTCCTGTCAAGAAATAATGTTCCTGAACATCATCAGACTTTTCAAACGAGTCTAGGGGCATAACAGATTGGATCCTTTAATGGGGTCTCAAGTAGGAGATTATGAAATTCATGTTGAGAACCCAAATTTGATACTTGAATTTTCATTTTGATAACTCAAGGCATGGGGCACATATAATAACATCATTGAAGACAACTTTGACGACATTCCACAATGTGTGCCAGTGGGATGAATCTGTGATTGAGAGTTGGAAGGCCATGGTTAATCAAGGCTGTAGTTACAACATACTTCAATTTCATGCACTGACTAAATACCCTGTGCTATACCCCACTTTTAAATGCCATTGCAAGTCTAAGTCAAGTTGGCTATAAGGTTGGTCTTCCCAAATGTTTCTACAACTGCCCATAAATTTTTTTTCACATTATGAGTATGTTTTGCTATGGTCCTTTTCAGCTTGTGACGTTGAGGCCATGTGAAATCTCACCTTGTGTATGATGAGGTCGCCAACATCCTTCTTTTATAAATAATTTACACGTGAAGTTCTATGGCTTGTGATATGGGCAACCATTATCATTGTGATAGCTGGGATCACACCATTGACACAACTTCCTTGTTACCTGAACTGGGCAGGCTCTGCTCTAGTGCTCCAGTTTCCTACAATCATAGCATTTAAAAAACTGAGTTGAGTGTCATTTTCAAATTCTCTAGAATTCTGAATTTTTCTTGGCCTTCTATTTTCTTTGTCCTTGAGATTTTGCATCCTAACTTGCTTATGGGTTTATTCTCTTTCTAAGTGTTATTGATGGTAGTAGGTATTTTTTCCCTACTCCAAGTTTAATTGAGTATCGAGTAATTAAGCATAGAGAGCACAAACACTTACAATGAACACAATAACATAAAACTTTAGAAGTGTAGGAATGCAAGAGAATTTTATTTGCATTGAGAGTTTCATCCTACAACCCAAGTGGAGGGAACTCCTTGTAACATGACATTGATGCTCTTCAATGCACCCCAGTTAAATGTATGAGTAAGCCGATTTTGAATCCAGGTGAAATATATGATTGAGATAGCACCATTCCCCAATCTGGGTTAATATGGATATGTATGAGGATAGGAAAGTGTGGTTTGATTCTTACATTGTGACGAGTCCTTTGAGATGACTCTTGAATGGGGGCCTCTTTATGGAAAAGTGTCCAGTCTGATATGTAAAACTTTCATGAGTAAATCGCTCACTCGTATTTTAATAAGCTTAATTAGTTCTCTTTCTCAATATAGCACAACGTTAAGAGCCCACACAACTAATGCCAAATATTTTCCCAGATTATCTCATTGAGCTTGCCCCTCGTGATGAGTCCCTTCTGAGCCAAGCTGTGGCTCCACAAAATTAAAGTGGCTGAGGTCTCTGCAGCTCGTGGAGCTCAAATTTTTGAGCTAGAATGTGGGGAAATGTCTTAGAGCTTGGGATTTTTCTGATCAAAACAGGGTTCTGAAGGATGCAAGGCAGCTATGTACAGTGCTACCTGCTATTCTCCATGCCTTTGCAAGGCATTATAAGCAAGTTTTTACTGCTCAAAATACAACCTAGCCCAAACTCAAGCTATTCAAACATGCTTGGATGGTGTTTCCTGCAAGCCTTTTGAAGCCTAGCATGTGGTGTGTGACAAAGTCTTTTCTATCAATAAACTTTCATATGCAATCAATTAAATGGCTAATGATAAAGCTCCTCGCATTGACAGATTCACATGTGATTTTTACCAGATTCTGTGGGACACAGTTTGCCCAGATTTGCATAAGGTTTATTTAGAGGCAGTAAAGACTTGTTGGGGAAACTAATTAACAAAATGGAATATTAAATTCGTCCCCAAGGAAAGAGACTCTCAGCTCATCACAAGTTGGAGGCCTATAACTCTATTTAATGTGCCTTACAAAATCATTGCCAAAGCTCTTGCATTAAGGCTTCAAAACCTAATCCCTCTTATTGTCCGTTAGGAGCAAACTGGGTTTACATGTAACAAATATATCCTTGAGAACATCATTTCCATGTGGGAGGGTATGTAATGGGCTAGGGTTTCTAACCAACCAATCATCTTCGTAAAAATTGATTTTGAAAAAGCTTATGATAAAATAGATTGGCCTTTTATTCTTGTCATGCTTCAAGCTCTTAGTTTTGGCTTGAACTTTGTGAAGTCTAATCAAACCTTGTTCAGTGATGTCTTTGCTTGTCTCACTATCAAAGCCTAATTTGAACAATTTGGGATTTTCAGATACATACATCAATGTTGCCTTCTAGCTCCTTCCATCTTTGTTCTTGCTGCTAAATGTTTTGGCTATCTCTTGGGCAATTATGCCTCCCAAGGGCTTGTTTAAGGAATCACTCTTCCATGGGACTGCAAAGCTCAGCTGATAAACGGTCATTTTACTGATGATTTGTTCCTCACTCCCGTCAAGGAGGAGGATTCATTTTTGTTTGCCATATAATGCCTAGATATATTATGTCTTGCTTTGTTTTTATCATTCAGTGGGGACAGACCTGATGTTATAGGCAATCCTTCTCCACCATTCCTCAGTGGTTCTCTTGGTTTGGGTGGAAGTGGATCTATTATGACAAAATGTTTAAATTTCTTGGGATCCCTTTTGAGTTCCAAATCTCAAGCTCTAAGCTTTGGTCCCATGTCAATCAGAGAGCAGAGAAAATATTATATTGGATCGCTAAGCATCTCTCCTTGGGTGCTAAGTTTCAATTTTGCTTTAGAGTCCTTTCAACCACCTATGCTTATTACTTGTCTTGTTGGTCTCCTTCTATGGATGCCGACAACAGGTTAGAGAAGCTGCTTAGAGATTTTTTGCGGGCCAACTCTGAAGGAGACAACAACTTTAAAAGAGTTGACTGGGACTTGTGCTGCTATTCTAAGGAGGTTGTGTGTATGAGCCTAATAGATAATAAAAAACAAGTCACATTCCTAAGTGTCAAGTGGATAATCGGAGCCATAAAGGGGAATAAGGCTTGGAAAATTATCCTTCATTATTGCATTGCCTGGGGATGCCCTTATGGCAGGAGGGCCTAGAGGAGACTTAGGCAACACACCCTCCTAATACTTGTCGAGAGAGTTGGCACAGTTGTGGAAAAAAGTATTTGGAAATCTTTGGAGCCATTAAACATTGGCTTCTCCGGAACATGGAGAAATTCTGTACAGGTCTTTCTTTTAACATTTACTTGAAATGGTGGTCCCATATCAGTAATTTTCATTGTTTTCCATCTGCTGAAGTCCCCTAAATTAAAGCTGAGGTTTTTCATAAAAGTTTTAAATATTAGTGACCTCTTTAATATTCAACTGCTCTTTGGTTTACTTGGCTTGAGTTCAAGGCTGAATCTTTCACTCAGTGGAGGGTACTTTGAAACTTTAGTGAGATGGTTTTTCCTGATGAACTTGTTCACAAAACTGGCATTAAGGCCACACCAGTGATGGAGAGATTTGAAATGGCATGTTGATATACCTTTCTTCTGGTACAAACCCTGGCTCAGTTACCATTGGCTTTCTCCAAAGCCTGTGCCTTTGGGAAATCTCAATCACAGATGGTATCTTAACTCCCCTGCTTCAGTTTGGAGCTGAAGATTTTAGAGAGTTTGGAAAGTTATTGAACCCAAAAAGGCACAGTTTGGTTGGTGTGTGCTATATCAAGGCCTGGCGGTATGTCAGAGGCTCCTTCACTTGGGCCATTCAAACCCTGCCTAGTCTGCAAGCAACTGAAATTGATTAAGCACTTGTTCTGGTTTTCCCCAGGATCCAAATGGTTGGTTATGTATTTATTTGTTTTTCAAACCCTTCCAGCCTGAGTTCTTTACATGCGAAATGTTTTTGCTTGGGAATTCTGCCGTGCTACTTTCAAGATTCACACAAATTTGCCACATTTTTTGCATTGATATTGTGTTTGAAATATGGAAAATTAGAAATGAAGCTATTTTAACAATACATCAATTGATAGCAGATTTGATGCATCTAACAAAGAATCCGACATATAAAATGTTATTAGGCATCCCTGAAAGTTGACCACCTCAAGACACTCATGAGCCACGTCCTGCATGTTATTAGTCGGGTGCATCCTGACGCCTCTTGGCAGTTTGCTAATTTGAGGGCGAGGTCATGTACAGAGGCAACACATGGTAGTGGTCCAGAAGCTGGTTGGGTTTCTCACTATTGCCTTGTTGGCCTTCAAAGCTGGTTGGGTTTCTCACTATTGCCTCGCAGGCCTTCTATATGTAGATGTCATGGTGGTTGGGCCCCTCTGTCATGGGATGACAAGTTTTCCTGCCTGGCTTTGACCATTTCTCCTACCCATTCCAAGTATCAACAGAATGAAAATGAAGGGGCAAATTGAAGAGTAGACTCCAAGGTATCCCTTAGTTGAGACAGCAGATCTTGCTGGAAGGAGGGGTCGGGGAGACAAGTCAGACGACCCTTTGCTTCTCTTTGCAGCTAGGCTTCTCGCTCTTGTGGCTTGATGTTTTCTTTTATTTATATATTCATGAATTTATAGATCTGTGTGACATTTTGGGGTGTTTGTTCGGTCGTATGATCCAAAGTAGCTTTAATTATTATTTTGTTTTGTTAGTAAATTAATTAAATATGTTTGTTATTGGGTTAGTTGGTTCACGGGAATTGGTACATCCCATAACCACCCGTAAAAGCTTATATCTCCTTGTAATTTATTAACCAGACATAATACATTATTATATATTTGTCGAATACTTTATTAGCAATGTAATTTCACAGTTATTTCTCCATTGCCTCTGGGCCGTTAGAAGTATCAAAGCCACGACAAGAAATCTTAATTGTGAAGGAGGATAGAAGAAATTTGAAGAGCTTGGTTTATGCACATACGGAGGATTGAAGCCACTCTTATCAGAATTTGAAGAAGAGAGAAGGTTGGTAATCTGAGCATGATTGATTTATAAATATACGACATTCATAACCAAGTTGGTTACTTCAAATATTATTTTTCATGCCCCTATTTGAATTTTTATGGCGCTTCGAGGTAGTACTGTAGTGTTTAAAAAAAAGAAGAAATTAAAAGGACCAATAGCATTGAAATCCATTGACACATAAAATTATTTGATCTCACCAGTGTATGGCATTATATAGTATATTGCCACACGTCTCTTTCATTTATTTATTTCTCACATTGTACGGCTTCTAGAAGGATTGATAGGGCGCCAACTCTAATCTATCTCTTGTAAAATGGTGCATTAATTGTTTTTATTGCCTGTACGGTTTGTTTAAGGTTCTTTTCACAGCGCCATACAGAAAATTCAGTGATTCGTTGCTGATCATTTACATAAGGAAAGCTCTGGTATGGTGTATTGCATGTAAGTATATGGTACAACAAACCAAAAAAAAATAAAAAAATCAAAACTGGTGCCGTAGGGTTTGGTTCATTTTCTTTTTTGCCTTGTGGGCTCCACTAAGAAGCCAACGTTTTACAAGCAAGTAAAAAAAAAAAAAAAAAAAAAAAAAAAAAAAAATGAAAACAAGCCCAATGCATTTTTACATTGAAGTAAAATATAGATTTTTTTTTATGAGCAAAAAAATAAAAAATAAAAAGATATATAAAAATTATCCCTTGTTTTAAAGATTTCTTGAAGGAGAGTTGGTATTAAAGCTTTTGTAAGACACTCCCAAAATGAGGGGTCAAGAGTTCAATTCTTTCTAAAACACATTTTTGCTTTTTGGGAATATGCTTTTTTGAAAAAAGAATATTTTGTTTTAAAAAAAGGGTTTGTAAAGAGAAATCGTTGATATAAGGGTGTAAGTCGCGTAAACACTTGCAACACTCGTAACTTTTGTGACCAGTGATTTGTTTGTGTGAAGGTGGTTGTGTGACCAGTCGATTTGTAGGTTTTTGGGCATTCCAGACAACAAAATGGTTTATTATGTGTCTTGAAGCTTCTCTATATGGTTTTTGTGACAAATATATTAAATATGATGTATAAAAGTGTATTTTTGGTGGAAATTGACACCTTCAATTTTTTTTTTTTTTAAATTTCATCTCACGCCTGTGCTATTGGAGACCATGTCGTCCTTTACAAGTCCATTAGGATCCTTGTGATTGACAAAGTGTGAGTGTCACACTGGAAGTTGGAAGATATGTTGGAGGCTGGAGGACTATTACCCTTCACCAATTAGCTATTCATTCAGTGTTTGGGTTCAATGCTTGAATGACAATCTTGGTAGCAGTAGTTTGCTTATTTAAGTTCCATTTTTGGCTTTTTATCCATAATATTCACGATACAGAGTAGGCATGATTTTTTTATTTTGTTTCTCTTGTTGCATGTCTCACCTTTGGTCTGATAGGGGGAAAAGATATAGCATTGTTAGGTCTTTGATCAGTTGTCGTTGATAGCACTAGTTGATAGGGGTTGCTAGCACCAGCTATGTTGAGCAAAGGTCGTCAATGTTTGTTGGGCATCAGGAAGATGTGCCATACAGAGTACAAGTTGCTCACTTTGACGGGCTTTTGGGTGGAACCTTATGCAGATCGATGTAGTTGGACATCGTGTTCTACTGCAGTACGGTATGATGATCACAAGGGATGAGTAGGCCTTGATCATGTTCTATTGCAGTACGATACGATGATCATAAGGGATGAACAGGCCTTGATTGTGTTCATTAGCCTTTTATGTCACAACTCTTAGTGCGGGCTTCTGTATGGAGCGACATCGGTTTTGGTCAGTCCCAAGATGTATAGTACACCAGTTGCAGTTGCTTCAGAGTTTCTTTGATAACTTCAAAGTCATTGCTCTTGTTCTTTCATCTTCTATACCCCTTTGGATCAAGGGGGAGTTTGTTGGGTCATATGATCCAAAGTAGCTTTAATTTTTTGTTTTGTTTTGTTAGTAAATTAATTAAATATGTTTGTTATTGGGTTAGTTTATTCAAAGGAATTGGTTACATCCTGTAACCACCTATAAAAGCTTATCAAGCTTTTACTCTCCTGGTAATTTATTAACCCGACATCATACATTATTATATTTCTATCAAATACTTTATTAGCAATGTAATTTCACAATTATCTCTCCATTGCCCTTGAACCATCAGTGTTGATACTTGCAATTTTGGTTATTTTGAGACTTTGGTACATTTTGATCCTAGGGTTATGATGAAGCTTACGGCTTTAAACAAGATGTGAGCCGGATAATGACTTTGGAGCATGATGCCTTTCCACATTTTTTTTTGGTACAGCTAGCTGTAATATTTTTAATTTTGAGTTAATAAATGGCAACTTTTCAATAAAAAAAATCCTATTTGAATCTGTATTTAATGTTCTAGGATAAACTGCACATACTTGAGGGAATGTCTTGTACAACTATAAATCATCTGCATCTTATGTCTTAGCATAATTCTTGTTTCTCTCATGCATGGGTCATTGAAACTATCAAGCCTTACCTAATATATCAAGAAAATTATTTATTTGGTGCCAACTTCGTGGCCGTTACATGCACTTTAACTTATCTAGTATGATTTATTTTCAACGTACCTAAATCTTGTATGTCCAAGTCACTGTATCAGCTATAAAATCTCTACTTCTTTAACTAAAGTTAAATATTGTAGCTTTTGAAAAATTAGCCTGGCTGCGTTATACATTTTTCCTCACTATTATGCTTACATGAGTCAGGTGTGGCCTCCTAAAAGCATTAAGGACTCAGGATCTGCTCTGCATGCGAAATTGAAGGAAGCTATTTCTCAGGTAGAGACTATGTTTTTCGTCTTATTTTGCACAATTTTAGCATCCAGTAAGTATATGGTTATATTTTTATATTTTAATTTTTTTCTTTATTGTTTGGAATTTTTGTTTTCCTTTCATACTCAAGCTTGTCTATTATACATTGTATGTACAAATATTAAGGGTCATGATGTACTAGACAAAGCAATTCACTGAACCAACCAAAAGAGTTTTCTGATTCAGTTCGGTAACATACACACAATATCATCCTATCAAAGTACCTCTTCATTTGAGCAATGACTTGCAATATTACTTATCTCTGATGATTTCTCATTACTCTTCATTGGATGATACAGTTCTTCTTGGACATTTTAGTGCCATTATGTCATTCTCTAGTGGAGTTGATCTCATTGTCTTCATATTCTTAGTGGGAACCCTTGTTTGCCTGAATCCAACATGTTTACTTGCTTCTTTCTTAGTGAGGGTGCGAGTGCGGTCAATTATGCTCTTGCTAGCAGGTCTTTGATCCTTCACATTTGGGATCTTTTGATCTTTCATCAACACCCCCTAGTTGATCATGTTGTTCTTTCACTTTCTCTACTGCCTATCCTTTCTTTCCCCTCTTTCCCTTAGGGCTCTTTAATATCCCTCACCCCAGGATTCATTTTGATGCATGGTACTTAGTACGCTAATGCTTATGCTGCCTACCTTTCTGATCTTGGCTAACTTCTTTTTCCTGCTCTTCAGCCATGACTAAGTATAACTTTTAATCGTGTTCCCTTTGTGAGGTTTCCCTTGACTCCTCTCCACATACAATTCATTATATTCTAACATGATTTGTGCCTGTAGTACTTGACCTATGAATTATGGGTAGCGTGAATAATGTAAATCTATGTCTAGGAGACTCTGTTTTGTCCTACTGCATGGCCCTTCCATATCCTCCACATGTAGAGATTATCGCCTTTGACTATAGAGACACAAGTTCTCAGATTTGGGAAACATTAGAGTCTTGATTCTTTCCATAATTCCCCCAAGATCCTTTGGCATGCCCTCCTCCTAAGGAAAAATTCCTCTTTGGATATTTATTACCAAACTTGGATTGCCCATGGCATTTCTGTTTGTGACTTATAATCCTGTTTGCTTTGAGAGGCTGCCTTTGATTCCTTTCCTCATACATGATTTTTTATTTTTAAACATTTTATTTTTAAAATTTTATTTGTTTTAATTTCATATTAGGTTGCCGAGACTCGGTTTGCCTGACACACACTCATCTTGAGACAACTTGTCAAGATGTGTGAGGCATTGAATAGCATAGTTATCAACCATCTTTGGGGTGTATGGAGGCAGTCAAACACTAAGTTGGCCACAAAGGTGAAAAGGGTTGATCCTCAATGATGGATGGTGGGAATGTGTGGAGTATTTGAAGGGTAGTAAGCTGAGATTTGTTGATATGGATCATCCATGTTTAGGTGAGATTTATGATGGATTCGATTCAATGATAATGCCAAAGAGCAAGAACCTATGTAGAGATTTGTCAAGGATGTGCAATCCCCCCATTGCATCTTCTTGATTTTGCTTTGACTCCCAAATATTACAGCACAAAGATCCTTTCTTTGTCTAGGGGGGCCCCCACCATGTAGGGATGTTGAGGTTAGTGAGGGATCTAAGGTGACATTCTCTAGACTTTTCCATGATTTAAAAGTAGAAGACACAATCATGGGAGAGTTTGGGTATTTCTTATACTCCACGGGTCACTTCCTTGGCACTCTTTCGTGACAAGTACAAGGAGGACGCTCATAGGTGGTGGTACCTCCATGGGAAAACATCCACCCACCTCTAGCTATTTGTAATAAAAATCTTATTACAAAAAAGTTTTTGTTTTTTTTTAACTCTTACCTTTCTTTTCAACATTTTGTTTTAACTTTTAAATTTTATAGTTTTTAATTGACTTTGTAGCTTTCCTCGATAGGTTGTGAGTTCCTCTTTAGCTGAGCAAAATTGGGGTACATACACCTTTGTCCACTTAGTTAAGCGCAACAAGTTGGCATCGGATAAGGTGGAGAATTTGAGCTGTGTCTTCCAACCTGCATCTTCTAACACAAAAGCAAGATGAATACAAGGGGCAACAAAGTGTTAGGATGTAGACGTAGAGCCTACTGACTTGGATGCTTCCATTGCCTACCTTTCATTGCTCTTCATGGGGTTAGCAGGGTCTTTACACGACCTACATAGCAGTGCTAGTGGGAGTGGCATTACTATTGCTTGTGGTTCTAATGAACTACATGGTGATGCTATTGATGAAGACATTGAAGACCAATATGAATATAATGAATATGCCGATTTGTCTTGATTGTTGTCCGTACATTGTAGTATTTGCACTATGTACTTGTTCTAAGGTTAATCTAAGTTCGACCACTGAATCTCATGACATTTGGCATTGAATTATCAATATGTTTTGTGGTTATTTAACTTGTGCTTACTCTATGCATATTAATTTTTTTTCCTGCATCGGCGTACCCGAACCCCATATCCGTACAATACTAGTACCAGGATTGGCTACTTAGTTTATGTTTATAAAGTGATTAAATTTTTTTGTCATGGTGTCAAAACATTATTTGGTACTGTCATTAAGAATTTCAAGGAGCAATATGAGTTCTTATGACAGCTCTTATGATTACACGATGATTCTTGGTTATCTCTCATCAACCTCAACGTATACAGTAGGCATTATAACATAACTGTGATCTTTGCAAATTGTACCTTTGGAAGTATTTTGTGGATTGGTATGTAACAGCTGGTGGATAACCTGTTATGAAATGGTTGGTTGACATATTATTCGTTTACAAAAATTCACATTCATATGATTTTTCCAACAACTTGCATATGGTTCTCGTGTTCTCTGCAATGAAAATACTTATGGACTGCTTGCTTATCCTGTGCATGTTTTGGTCTGCTTTATCTTCATTTTATGTAGATTTTTTTTTAGAAAGCTACTTAAAAGGTTTACTAATATCCTTCACATATTTTTGGTAGACTGCACTACTTCCTGTTGATGACCTTTCTAGTTTTTAACCACATCCAATTACTATTTTTTACGATTTTTCTGTGTTTACATATATTTTAGTAGAGAGTTACTTTCCCTCTCCTATCATTGGAAATAAATTCTTTGCTACACTTGTAGTGATAACATAAATTTTGATGGATACTATTTATCATCCCAGCAGAGTGAATTGGCAAAGAGTCTGCTAGGAAATGATTTAAGTGCTGGTAAATCACATGAACATCGGACTACTCCACCAGCCTTTGCAGCTGGTCCACTTGTTACCATGGCTACCACTTCCTTGCAAGGAAATGCCAGTGCTAATATAGTATCAGCTACAATAAAAGAGACAAATGCATCAGGAGATGCATCTTTTCCTGGAACAAGGTCAGGCAATTCTACCAGTTTGAGCACAGATATTGTTGAGGTAGATGGAGCTGTTTCTGTTGGTCTCCAACCTGCATTGACTCCCGATCCTCAATTCGCAAAGTCCCCGAATACCGCTGGTGTAAGTTTGTGCAACTCATCAATAAATTTTCAGTTTCGCACCTTACATTGAAACAACTCTATGTCAAAGATAATAGAAATGAAAATGCAGAAAATTTAAGACCTTGAAGGCTTGTAGATAGAAAATATCTGTTGACTTTATTTTCAGTTGGATTTTAAGAATATTTGGGTGTTTATGGGAGTTGTCAACTTCAGCCAGGGGCAACAACAAGAAAAGGCTCCTATCGTGGTGACAAATACAGCTCAACAATCTCCACTTATGAAGATGATGAGGATGCAAGCAAACGAAAGTATACTCGACGGGGTGAGCCTTTTCTGATAAATTTATTTTCTAAGAAGTGTATGCTTTTATATTCTATGTCTGAGTTGTAAAATTTATCCAATATGTTTAATTCATTTGTGATGCGGATTCATGTTCCAAAGTAAACTTGGACATAAATATGGACTGACAATGTTTAAAATATAAGTTTCTTAGTCTTTCTGTATTATTCATTTCATGATTGCCAATTGGTCTGCGATCTTAATTCTTTGATACTAGATATTCATCATTCCTGTTAATTGATATGTTTGCATCTATTCAAGTTTTTGCCATTTCTTGTTTTGTTGCTTCAAAATTTGCATGATTACAAAACTAAGTAGATACCTAGTGGCCTTATTCTTTTGCGTTTAGATTTTTGTCTTTAGGGCTTAATTTCATGATGTTTATCCAATCTAGTAATTAGGGTCACTATGATAGCTGAATAAGATTTTTAAAGATCTAAAATAAAAGTCTGAATTACTTTGGCAAATTCAGTTTGTGTTGCATGGATATGACCATCAAAAAGTTAAAAACGAATGCATGGGCCAGGACTTCTCTACAAAGCCCTTATTTATCATGCTTTGTTTTAACAAACTGTGGAAACACCACCGAAGAAGGGTCCACTATGATTAATAGAAGAGATCCAAAAAGTGAGTCCTATTTTGGGAACATAGTTGGCTTGGTTTTTCCCTTCTTTTGATTTTCAATGTGAACTTTAACACATTGGGCTTATTTACATTGCTGATTATACTCAAGATTTGAACATGCACATGTTAAATTGGGACACTTCAAAAATATGGGATGCTTCTCCAGTCATGCTTTACAACTTGATCACCACCTTGAATTAATCCAGCACAGATTTCTCTTTTCCTCTCATAAGTGTGACATTGATATGGCCTTTTAATCAGCATGGCAAATGCACCATCGCGTAAGTGTATCACGTACTTCAATGAAGTGATGATCCTCACAATTCCACACAAGAACTCAAGAAATGGGGCCAGCTGTGGGGCCTTCCTTTGTGGCCTAGGATTAAGGATTTCATCTGGCTTATTATGCAAGGGAAAATACTCACACATGACAATCTACAAAAGAAGTGATGGATGGGGCCTAATATTTGTGCTAATTGTTCCAGAAATTTGGAAAGCATTTCTCACTTCTTTTTCAATTGCCCCTTTGTGAAGGACATGGCAGGAAAAAGCTTCACTATTTGGTCACTCTCCCCTTGCGTCAATGCCTTAATGAAGAAACCTTACAAATGGAACGGGCTGAATTCCAAAATGGAGGTGTCCCAATTCATGCATATCCTCGTCACACATTTTATCTTGTGGAATGTTTGGAAGGAGCACAATGTGCACACTTCTGAAAACACCCGACTTGATGTCTCATGTGTGGTCAAAGCATTAAAATCCAAGGAAAAAGCATAGAACCTGGTTAAAAATTTTCATATGGAAAATGTTGCGTCACAAATCAAGGGGATCTTCCACTTTTCCACATTGCCCAATTTTTTCATCAAAAAAGACACATGAATGGAGTCGCAGATGATCTTGCTAGTAGAGTCACGGATTATGATCATGACATGGAATGATGGTATACTAATAGTAGGCTCAAACTTCCAATATGTATCCAGTAGATGGTGGACTTATAGAAACCCACCTCCTATACCTCTCAACTATTGCTAACCATCAATTGGAGTTAGTAAGGGTTGCGGCTTGTAATCTTCATGTTCATACCCATAGGTACTATAAGTACCACCTCTCTAGTATAGTTGACAACATACTCATGGCCTTGCACATGTTTGCTTTTAATGTCACCTTGTCCACGTACAAGTTCATCCCTTCTCACCCATCTCTCCCTATGCAATTGTACCATATATTTAATATCCCAACATCCATATTCACCTTTCCTCTTTTTTACCACTTTAAAGTTGTTGACTGCACACATGCCATCTCTTTATGGTTTTATTCAGGCCACTCGTAGTATAGGCACCTTATCATATTTCCCCAGTCTTACTACTAGACACCTTTCTAATAACTCATCTCTAGTTGACCCTGTGGGACACCTTTCTAATAACCCATCTCTAGTTGACCCTGTGGGACACTTCTATGGTCTCTTTTTTACCTGTGCCACCTTTTATACCACTCACCTACTGCCTCTGTGTCCTCCGTACAGCAATGCAAGTTGCCTTGTTGGGCTTATTTTCTTATGCCATTTGGCTGTCAAAGCCATTCAACACTTGTGCTGTTATCCATGTAGCTTAATACAGATTCACCAACCTCCACTGCTCATTACCATTTGATTCGTTTAACCATCAATATTGATTCACTTTCAGGGTTTTTTCTATGCCAAATACAATGCCTTTGTTCTTTGCCCAGTACATGGATGATTATGGTAGATGTCTTCTATAACTATGTTTTCATCCAGCTTGCAGTACTGCCAGTTTGAATACCAAGAATCAGGGTGTATTCGAAGTAACCAGTTCCAAATTCCTGTTCAAATGCCAACAAAATCCAAGTGCTGCTTAAAAAAATCCCACACCAAGGGTGTCTTTCTTGGTTGATTACAGACGATGTGGAATCGACCTTCACAATTAGTCTATTTTTTAGGGCCACACTCCACTTTCATTGTCAATCGTTTCTTGAGGATTTTCATTGTGTAAATAGCCGTTGCTTGTCCTCTCACTACAAGGAATCTTGCCACTTCAAATCTTCTGATAAATCTACTGGCATTCATTTCTCTTACTCTAGGATTACTTTCCCAATGTGCCAACGACGAAGTGCTAGACTCAGACTGTTAGAAAAATAAATTTATTTATGTAATTTGTCACCAATGCAGTTGGCACATTTTATACAATAAGCAATTCTAGAGACTTCCACCTGGTTGGTAGTCAGCAGTCAGCAACACAACTAGAACTATCTCACCGACTAAACAATGTTTTCACATTATTCTACCACCTACCAATATTTGTCCACATTCTACATATTTTAATATATAAATAGGAACGAAAGGATAGCAGAAGGCATTCCATCCTAGTGAAATTTAGTTGCATGTCTGATATGGTAGCAAAGCCATAGCAGTGAAGAAGTTGTGGTTGAGACGAGAGTGGCTGATTGCAAGAGCGATGTGGAGCTGATTAGGTAATTTGCAGGTTGTGGAGAGTGAAGGTTTCAAGAGGCCGTGGACAGAGTCTGTTGTGGCTGAGACTATGCCGTCAGAAAAGAGCTGCTCAGATTTTAACAGCTGCAAAGTTCAAACTGTTGTGCATTTCCTGCATAAAGCTGTGAAAAGTTTACTTTGTGGAATAAAAGAAGCCAGGAATATAATAAAGTGGGTGCAGATTTTTAAAGTAACATAGAGCTGTCAGTGCATAAACAAAGTGTGGATATTTTAAAGTTTCATTATTTCAATTGTTTAAAAGGGCTGTATTTTTAGTGGAAAGCAAATATTAATAAGCACCACGGTTATAGCATTTGAGCTTGGAGAAAATGTCAAGTATTTTTGATGTGTCAAGGCCATAATTGAGACTGCAAGTTTATACAACAGTCGTAGAGTCCCAAGCCGAGTAGGGTCCTGCGAGTTTTAGTGCCTCAACTCAGCTAATTCGGTAACTTTTATTTTTCAGAATGTGAACATTATTATTACACTATAAATACATCACATTTGAAAAAATATTATTAACTTAGCCCATTAATACATTTGGTTATTTTTGGCAATTGATCATTTTCCTTGTTTTGAAATTTATTTTGAAAAAGCTTATTGGCCTCTATATTTATGTTTGATTGCTTGATATATATGTTGAATTAATTTGATATGTTAAATTAATTTAAATAATAACATTTTATTAATTTTTTATATACTACTGATATTATTTTTCTATAAAATACATAAGAATTTGTTTTATTTTAAAATTTGCAATTTTTAATTTTACCATGTCTTATTGAGTTTTTACCGAGTATGAATCTGAGCCTAAAATGTGTTTGCTGAGTCTCATCCAAGAACGAGTCTCAATACTATGGTTAAGGCATTAAGACAAATGGTCGATGGCTTTCAAGGTAAACAAATGAAGTGGAAAATGTTTAAGATGAGAGTGTATCTCTTTGGTGTGGTATTTTTTATATTTGTGGTATCATGGCTTCTACTTAAAGTATTTTAATCCCTTTTTGTAAATTAGATGGAAAGAGTTTCTCTTTGGAAATACAAGGTGAAAGATTTGTTGCTTGCAAAAAATCTATGAGAATATGTAGAAGATGAAAACGAAGTCCTTGTTGAGCATAGAGAGTTAAGTCTATATAAAAGAAAGAATAATGAAGCCATGTCCATTATTGGTATGTCTGTAGTTGATGAAATCATACCACAAATTCAAGATATTAATAATGCACATAAAGCTTGGGAAGCATTGAGGAAATATTGAGAAGCGTACAAAGACTTAAGATTTTGTATTTCAAGAAACATTTGCATAATTTAAGAACATTTGCACAGTTTAAAAATGACAAATGACCAAGATGTCATAGAAATTCTCACATTTTTAAAGGAGATTAAGAATCAACTAGAGGCTATGGGAGAGAAAATTAAAGAGCAGTACCTGTTGACCAAATTTCACCTCCATACAATGTTTTCAACTATTGAAATAGATGGTCTTGAGATTCATTGAACTGGTTTGGGGTAGTGCCTGGTTAGCATCGTTTTGAGGATAACATTCATTTGCAAATTTGGTACCAAACTGGTGAATTCGCAAGTCTGCCTGGAAGCACATTGGAGGTCATAAGTCCATCATTCCTGGTCCAAATCACATGCTTCTGACTTTGTTGCATTGCTAGAGCCTGGGCGTTTCAGAACTGGTCATTCTCGGCACCCATTGTTGCAGCAAAAATTAATATATATTTTCCATACAGGCCGTACTATACGGCCTGCTCCTGGACATAGTACGGACCTGCACCAAGGACAGTTCGGGGGTTGCAAAACTGGATATTCATCATCAAATTTCGATCAATAGCAATCGTATCATTTCTAGGTTCTTCTACATCCAATTATAATAGTTAGATGAATGTATGGGTGTCATAATTGTAAAGGGGTTTGCATTTTCAGTCACCGTGTAACAGTTATTTCAGTCACTGTGTAACAGTCATTTCATTATAAATTCAGACACTTTTTGTACACAGCTATATGAAGTTTGTATATCTTGAATAGGGGATAAGTGTATGCGACATTCATGATCAGTCCATAAGAAATCTTTACATTTGCATATTTTGTAGTAGTGGTTCAAGTGCCAAGATATTTGTCCTTGCTATTCTTCATACCATATTGTCATTTGTTTGGTAGAGAAGCATTTTAACATCTGAACAAGAACTCAGAAATTTCAAATCAGACTTTGCACACCAACCGTTTGACAAAATGTCGTTGAATCAAAAACTGAAAAATTCAAGGCAGAATTAGTAGGTTATGTTACAGTGGTATCAGAGCTTGTTTATCCTGCCATCCTAGTGGGTACAAACACAATGAACAGGTGGTGATATGACAGATTGGAGTGTTCAACCTTTAACTCATCACTATAATTTAAGAAGAACCAGGGCTCGTCTAAACACAGGACAAGAGGAACAGGGAAATCTAGAGGATCATATTGATACAGGTGAACAGGTTATGGGCAATATGGGAGACAAGAATGCTGGGGATCGTGGAGAGGAAAGATTCTTACAGTTATTAGAGACCTTGGCACATGGACAACGATTAGCAGAACAAAGGGCACAGGAACAAAATCAGAGATTGGAGCTTATGATGTAGATGATGGCTCGTCAAATGGGGTTGAATGCTAACATGGGTGGAGGAAATAATCAAAATGGTAATAATCAGAACGGGAATAATCAGGATGGGACACAAAATGGAGGTGAACAAGTTGGGAACAATTTCGGTCATGCACTCCAGCAAGCTAGGACAGTGAGTTCGAGGCCTATGATTCCCACCTTTCCTCCTAGAGCTCTGGTACAGCCGGTACCAGAGCCCCAGATCACTGATATACAGGATCAGCTGAGGAGAGATTGGGAAGCTGGAGGACCAGACTTTACTGCAGCAATTACCTTTAGAGAGTATATGGATGTGCGGATGAAACATATGCCACGTGGACATGACATGAACCAAAACTATGAGCTACGGAAGAAAGTAGGGAAACTACAGTTACCATATTATGATGGCTCGGGGAAGTCTACAGCAAGAGCTTGGGTTCAAAAGCTTGACACATACTTTCAATTGAACCCTATGCCTGAAGAAGAAGCTATTAAGTACGCAGCAATTCATCTGGATGGGTTAGCACACGAGTGGTGGCATCATGGTATGGTGACTATGGGTCATGCACACATTACCTCATATGTGGAGTTTACGAAGAGACTGATTGAACGTTTTGATAGGAAGGATCCAAAACTCCATTTCAAGGAGTTAGCTCAGCTTAAATAGTGGGGATCATTGGAAACATACATTACAGAGTTTCAGAAACTCGCAGTGTTAGTAACAGATGTATCTGAACGGAGGATACTGGTTCTATTTATGGATGGGTTAGCTGATCCGTTGAGAGGATGGATTAAAGCTCTCAACCCTCCCACTTTGCAGGAAGCCATTAAGAAGGCTAGGGACATGGATTCCTCTTCAGCCTCTAAGAGTAAATTCCAGGCAAAGAATTTCCCTTTGAGGAAAGATAAGGATAGGAAACTGTTTCAGAGAGAGGCTCAGCCACCTAAGGAGGAAAGTAAGAGGTTGGACAGTGAGACACTTAATGATCTCAGGAAGAAGAAGCTTTGTTTTCATTGCAGGGAACCTTGGGATTTGTCACATAAGTGTCCATTGAAGGCAAAAGCTAAGCAGATGGAGTACTTTTCAGCCGAAGAGTCAATGGATGGAGATTCAGAGCAGTCATCAGAATCTGATGGAGATGATGATGGTTCTTCATATGAGGAAGCACGTAATGATAGCACGATGGCTCAATTGTCCAGTCTACAGGAAGCTGTCACTTTCAGAGTTAGAGGGACTTTGGATGGACAGAGAATTGTGGCACTCATTGATACAGGGGCAACACATAACTTCATTGATGAGAAGTTTGTGTCACGTAGAGGATTACATACAGAGGAGCATAGGGGATTTAAGGTGATGGTTGCCGATGGCTTCAAGATTGACTGTCGCAAGAAAATCTCCAACTTGCAGCTTCGTTTGGGAGATTATGACATGGTGGGAGATTTCTTTGTGGTCAACATTAGTGATCAGGATATGGTGCTTGGGATGAATTGGATGAAGTCTCTGGAAGAGTTTACATTTAACCTCCAGACAATGGAAATGAGGTTTGAGGCAAATGGTAAGAAGATAGTGCTCAGAGGTTTGTCAGATGGGAAACTTCGAGTGGTGTCACTCAAGTGGATGCAGAGTTTCTTTAGACATGATCAGGTGCAGTGGGCAGCAGAGTTCAGAGCAATGCCTGAGATGACAAAGCAGCATGAACAAGAGTATCCACCTGATGTGCAGGAACTAATAACCAAACACACTAAGGTGTTTGGTGAGATACCTCCAGGGAGACCCCCAGATAGGGGAATCGAGCATGTTATTGAGTTAGAGGAAGGGGCTAAGTCAATTATCATCACACCTTACCGCCATCCAAAGAGATATAAGGATGAAATAGAAAAAGCAATCAAGGAGTTGATTGACATGGGGCACATACGGCCAAGCAAGAGTCCTTTCGCTTCTTCAGTAGTATTGGTGAAGAAGGATGGTACAATGAGGATGTGCATAGATTATAAGGAGCTGAACAAGAAAACAATCAAGAATCGATACCCCATCCCGCGCATTGATGAGCTTATTGATGAATTGCACGGTGCACGCTACTTCTCTAAGATTGATTTGAGATCCGGCTACCACCAGATACGGGTTAAAGAGGAGGATGTGGAGAAGACAACTTTCAGATGCCACTACGGACATTTTGAGTTTTTGGTCATGCCCTTTGGGTTGACTAATGCCCCCGCCACTTTCCAGTCCTGTATGAATAGAGTGTTCAGAGATCAGTTGAGGAAGTTTGTGTTGATATTCTTTGATGATATACTGATATACAGTAGTACTTGGGAGGAACATCTGAAGCATCTTGATACAGTGGTTAGTATTCTAGAGAGGGAGTCATTATATGCCAAGATGAGTAAATGCGAGTTCGGGATGACAGAGTTGCTCTATCTAGGGCATATTATTAGTGCAGGAGGCGTTTGGGTTGACCCAGACAAGATCAGGGCCATTATGGATTGGCCACCACCGAGGAACACTTCATAGCTCAAGGGATTTCTCGGGCTTTGTGGGTTCTACCGCAGATTTGTGAAAGGATTTTCACAGACAGCAACTCCACTTACAGGCTTGACACGAAGAGACAGTTTTGAGTGGTCAGAGAGGGCTCAGTATTGTTTTGACATGTTCAAGGAGCTGATGAGTTCATGTCCTGTTTTAGCCATTCCAGATTTCACCAGGCCTTTTGAGCTGCAGTGTGATGCCTCAGGAGAAGGCATAGGAGCTGTCCTCATGCAGGACAAACATCCCATCGCATATGAAAGCAGAAAATTACGAGGTGTTGAGAGAACTTATAGCATCTATGACAAAGAAATGCTAGCAATCATGCACGCGCTAGCTAAGTTTAGGCAGTACTTAGTAGGAAGCCGATTCACAGTAAAAACAGATCATAATAGCTTGAAACATTTCCTTGGACAAAAGGATCTTAATGACAGGCAACAGAAATGGGTAAGTTACAGGCCTATGATTTCGACATAGTCTGTCAAAGGGAAGAAAAATATTGTCGCAGATGCTTTATCCAGGAGGCCTCATTTGCTTGCTGTTGGGATAGTCATGGATGATTGGAGAGAGATAATATTGGAAGAGTATGCCAAGGATAGTTGGGCATCTAGCGTTATTGAGGGGGCTATTCAGGTTGGTCGATATATTGTTGTAAATGATCTGATCATTTACAAGGGGAGGATTTATTTGGTACCTGGGTCTGCTATGAAGCAAAAGATCTTGAGAGCATTTCATGATTCACCATTAGTCGGACATCCAGGATTCTTTAAGACATATCGGCAGGTGAGAGAGCGCTTCACTTGGAAGGGGCTCAAGTCTGAAGTGCTACAGTTCGTTAGGGAGTGCCCAGTGTGTCAGCAGAACAAACAGGAACATTCCTTTCCAGACGGATTACTACAGCCCCTACCTATACCAGAGAAGAAGTGGGATAGCATTTCCATGGATTTTATCATAGGCCTTCCAAAGGCACAGGGTCGGGATTGTATTTTTGTTGTGGTAGACCGATTGACAAAATTTGCACATTTTTTTGCAATTTCGTCTACATATTCAGCAGCACAGACAGTAGAGCTATTCTTTCGAGAGGTATTTAGATTACATGGGATGCCACGGAGCATAGTCAGCGACAGAGACAACAGGTTTATGAGCCACTTTTGGCAGGAGTTGTTCAGGTTGTGTGGAGCAGAGCTCACTTCGAGTACCAATTACCACCCCCAAACTGATGGGCAGACAGAGATAGTGAACAAATGGGTTGAGGGGTACCTTCGGAACTACATTGCAGGACAGCAAAAGGCTTGGGTGAAGTGGCTACATCTAGGGGAGTACTGCTATAACACCTCTAGGGGAGTACTGCTATAACACCTCTTTCCATATGTCTATTCAAATGTCCCCTTTCATGGCACTGTACGGGTATGATGCTCCTAATTTCTTGGATTTGTTATTTGGGGACAGTAGGGTGCCTAAGGCCAAGGATATTTTGCAGGAGTGTCAGGACATTATGCGATCCTTGAAGGAAAATTTGCAAAAGGCACAAAATCAGCAGAAGCAATATGCCGATCAGCACAGGATTGAGAGGTCTTTTGAGGTAGGAGACATGGTGTACCTCATGTTACAGCCGTATAGATAGTCCTCTCTCAAGAAGAGTGGAGCAGAGAAACTGAAACCACGCTACTATGGACCATTCAAAGTAATCAGGAGAGTGGGCGAAGTAGCTTATGAGTTGGAGTTGCTTGCAGACAGTAAAGTGCATAATGTGTTCCATGTGTCACGCCTTAAGAAGGCATTGGGGCACAATGTGGTGCCTTCAGTAGTATTGCCACCTCTTGATGATGAGGGGAAGCTTATCTTGGTTCCCGAGGCTATACTTGACACCAGGGAGAGGGTGCTTCGCAGGCGGACTATCAGGGAGTACCTAGTGAAGTAGAGGAACCTACCAGTTGAGGATGCGACATGGGAGGCCGAGCAGATTTTTCAGCACCCTGAGTTGAGATTGCTTGGGGACAAGCAATTTCAAGAGGGGCGGACTGTAATGTCCCCCACTTAGCCAGTGTGGATGTATGTTGTCGTTAGCCCGTTCTTTTTTATGGTCCCGAGGGCTAGCCAGGACTTCAAAAGGGATCCTGAGGTTATTTGGCCTAGACAAATTTAATTACATGCCAAATGGAGTTCGTTTGTTGGGTTTTCAGAAAGACTTACTATTTTTAGTAAGCCAACAGGGGATGCAGTACCTTCAATTTTCAGTGACAGGATGTGATGCATTTTGTTGAGCTCTTTCCGATGAGCTATTATATGTGGGATTTTGAGTTTATTTGGTATATTATTTTAATGTTTGAAGTTATAACAATAAAATGACTATTTAAATTAAATATTATAATGTTTCATAAAGTCACTTTATTAAAAATCAAGATCTCCCTTTAGGGTACATACATGGGCTTTTGTAAAAGGCAAAAAATAATATCCCACATTGGCAAGACGGAAGCATAGTTCTAGTAAGGAAGGATTAAAAGAAGAGGATAGCTCTCTTTCGAAGGGGGGCTTGGAAATATCAAAGAAATGGGATAATATTCTGGAGATTATTTCTCAATAGTTTGAAGGACGAAATCCCTTCAAGTTGGAAATCTTGACGCCATTGAAATAGATGGTCTTGAGATTCATTGAACTGGTTTGGGGTAGTGCCTGGTTAGCATCGTTTTGAGGATAACATTCATTTGCAAATTTGGTACCAAACTGGTGAATTCGCAAGTCTGCCTGGAAGCACATTGGAGGTCATAAGTCCATTCCTGGTCCAAATCACATGCTTCCGACTTTGTTGCATTGCTAGAGCCTGGGCGTTTCAGAACTGGTCATTTTCGGTAGCCATTGTTGCAGCAAAAATTAATATATATTTTCCATACAGGCCGTACTATACGGCCTGCTCCTGGACATAGTACGGACCTGCACCAAGGACAGTTCGGGGGTTGCAAAACCGGATATTCATCATCAAATTTCGATCAATAGCAATCGTATCATTTCTAGGTTCTTCTACATCCGATTATAATAGTTAGATGAATGTATGGGTGTCATAATTGTAAAGGGGTTTGCATTTTCAGTCACCGTGTAACAGTCATTTCAGTCACTGTGTAACAGTCATTGCATTATAAATTCAGACACTTTTTGTACACAGCTATATGAAGTTTGTATATCTTGAATAGGGGATAACTGTATGCGACATTCATGATCAGTCCATAAGAACTCTTTACATTTGCATATTTTGTAGTAGTGGTTCAAGTGCCAAGATATTTGTCCTTGCTATTCTTCATATCATATTGTCATTTGTTTGGTAGAGAAGCATTTTAACATCTGAACAAGAACTCAGAAATTTCAAATCAGACTTTGCACACCAACCGTTTGACAAAATGTCGTTGAATCAAAAGGCAGAATTAGTAGGGTATGTTACACATGCTTCATTCGTCACTCTATGTCATGAAGCTAGGAAGGTTTCCAGCTATCCCTTTGATCCAAGAGGAAGTGTTCATCCCAAGTCTCTTTTGTAAATAGTAGTCTAGGCGTGTTTCCTTTTGTTCGCTGTTGTGTTCCCTAAGTACTTTGTAGCACAGGGGTGTTTTCCTTCCTTTTGTTTGGTGTGTGTCTGCCTTGTGTGTGTGATCAACCCAGCTAGTGTGTTTTTGAACCAAAGCTTGTTCAGTTCTCTTTGAAGTGCCTATATGCGTGACTCCATGCCTAGGGGAAGGATTTAGGCGACTGGTCTTTGACATAGCAAGCATGCCTCCCCTTGGAATCATCAAGAATGTTGACCGAATTTCACCTCCGTATAATTTGTTCAACCATTTTCAAGGAGAGCTGAACAACAGTTGCAAGAATAGGTCATTTCAGAGGTCCAAAGTTGCAACTCAAGGAGGCTAAAGTGTTTTGGCTCCATTGTAGTGTAGGTCGGGTTCTCCACAAGTCAAGTCTTGGCCCCTCATAAACCTGAGTTACTCCTCAAGACCAAGTCGGGTTCTCTAGAACGACTCGACTCATGAAAATTTCATCAGTAGAAGTAATCCGGGTTTACAAACCCGAATTATTCCTTCCAATGCTTTGCAGGTTTTCAACATTGCATGACTTCGGGTTTTCCAAGGAGCAAGTCTTAAATTACTTTATAAGAAGCAAGCAATGAGAGGTCCGAACTGAGTAAGTAATAGGGCTTAGAAAACCCAAAATGGTCTTGATAATGCCTCTCGGGTTTCCTAGGGTAAAAGTCTTAAGGATTTCTGAAGGGCACATTCCCTTCAGAAAGGCCCGTTTCAAGAAGTCTGAAGGTTTCAACATTTTTGAAGGGACACTTTCAAAGTTTCCGAAGGGCATTCCATCCTTCCGAAGGGCAGTTCAATTCTTTGGAAGGGTAGTTCAACTTTTCTGAAGGGCAACTCCATCCTTCCGAAGGGCAATTCCTCAGTTCCGAAGGGCACTTTCAGGTAGGTGGACCGTTTCAACATTTTCGAAGGGTACATTTCCAAAGTTCCGAAGGTCTCTTACCCTTCGAAAGGGCCATTTTCACAAATCCGAAGGGTCTTTCTCGGCAAAAGTGTCCTTCGAAATGTTTTTGAAGGGACACTTAGTGAAAACCCGAAAGAATTGTTTCGGACATTTTGTCGAAAACAATATTTTCGAAAGGACAAAGACAATGAGAAGATGCCACGTGGTGTGAGCTGGAGCAGAGTCGGCTTGTTAAAGACAGATGGAGGACAATCCACAAGTATCCGTGCCCAGTAGATCAACGACTCAAATCACCAATTTGACTCATTCCTTGAGGACCAATCAAAAAGGAAAGACAATTAAATAGAATAAAAACTTCTCTCCACGCCATTGTGCATCGCGACAAGCCAAGGAGAAGTAGTTGGGCACTGAAACATATTTCTAACAGGTGGCTCCAATGACAACAACCATTTTAATGCCATCTCCAAATACTTCAATTCTGTTGAGCAGCCGTTGGAGAAGCATCTTCAAGAGCGCAAGCCAAGGGCGTTCAAGATGGTGACATGGATCAATCAGAGTGCCCTAATGAGCATCATTGGCAAAGACAGTTGCAGCTGAAGACAATGACTTCCAACATGATTGATTCCTCTCCTTGGTGCCAAAAGGCTTTCCTCTCTCTCTTCCTTCTTGCTATATATACAGTCCCTTGGTTAGTGAAAAAGAGAGCACGCAGTGTATGGCGAAGCCCTACTAGAATGATTCAAGTGGCTCCAATGACAGCAACCATTTTAATGTCATCTCCAAATACTTCAATTCTGTTGAGTAGCCGTTGGAGAAGCATCTTCAAGAGGGCAAGCCAAGGGCGTTCAAGAGGTTGACATGGATCAATCAGAGTGCCCTAATGAGCATCATTGGCAAAGACAGTTGCAACTGAAGACAATGACTTCCAACATGATTGATTCCTCTCCTGGGTGCCAAAAGGCTTTCCTCTCTCTCTTCCTTGCTATATATACAGTCCCTTGGTTAGTGAAAAAGAGAGCACGCAGTGTATGGCGAAGCCCTACTAGAATGATTCAAGTTGTGCCTTTGAGCATTTAGCATAAATCTGTTTCCTTCAAACTTTTTTTTGGGTTTTGGTCTGAGTGTGCAAGAGATGTATAGTGGCAGCATGTGATGATTTTTCATCGTTCTGTCCACTTTATCCTTCATCCCTGAGCAAGAGTTCTTAGTCTAACTAGTCACACAATGCATATCCAAGTGTATTGAATTTTTGCATGTGTATTACTGTCTTGAATGTGCAAAGTTTGCCTTTCAGCTCATTTACCTTGTTTCATTTTTTACACATCTCACCTCTGTGTTGAAATATTGTTGTTAGAATCTTTATAGTTTGGGAATAGTTTTTGCTTTTGCTGTATTGTGCATTAAAATCTGACATTCATGTGGAAAATAGTTTTGGTGTATCACCACTCTTAGAATAGGATTTCCTTTTCTGTAAATTTCGAAGTCTTTTCCCTTTAAACACGCTGGTTTAGCAGAGATTGTCTTGCAAGGACATATACAGGTAGCTAGCCCTTTCAATCTAGAGGTCCATTTCTCCATAGGCATACCCGCAGGCTGGAAATGTTCCAACGTTGCCCAAATCTGGGAGAGGACTGAACACTCTCTTCTAGTGTGCAAGATTTGGAGACAACAGTACCTTGTTGAGATAATTCTTAATATTCTTCCTATAGCGTATGAATCTCTAATCACATTCCTAGAAGTGACTAATAAGATTGAGAATCTAACATTTGAAGAATTAAGTGTTAGATTCTAGAATTGGTCTAGGATAACAGAAATAACCTCAAGAAATCACCCACAATGCATGCATATTTGTATAACATTAATGTAAAGAGACAAATATGTCAAGGTAGAATGACTACCAAATATATCAAAGCATTGATGTAAGGAAGGGCAATGTGGCCTCCACACAAAAACATTTACAATGAGCCTTCAATGGATTACCTTCAACCTTTCCCTCCCACTTCTTATATAGATAAATAAGGAGGTTTAGGATAGGAATGGATCTTTTTTTAACGGATATTAGCTCAAAATAGATAAGCCCTATTTAGAGGTTAATCATTAAAAATATTCTTATTTGTAAGTGACTTATAAATAAGCTATGGATAATGATGTGCACATAAAATATGCATTATCATAGTAAATAATTTAATTACAAATGCATTTTAGACAATATAATAGTGTACGTCTTAATATACACTAACACCCCCCATAAGATGTACTTTGTAAAAGGAGAGGATGAATTCAACTACACTGGCCTAAGTAAGCTTATAAAAGATGTGCATAGAATTGTGTATAGGGCAACTTGGAGAAAGTGAGCAAGGGATGCAATCCTTTGATATGGGTCTTGACAACTAGGCCATGTTTGGTACCCATGTACAATTTGTACAAATAATGCAATGATCATGAGAATCATTGAACTGAAGATGATGCTAAAGCATATGTCTATATGTTGATCAAGACCAAATAGTGCTAAGATCCTTATGGACGCCATGTGATCCTGCCAAAATACATGGGTGTCAAGCTATTGTAACTGCCAAGTCAATAAGGAAATGGTGCTGAATAGGAGGATCTCTTAGAAACTGTAGGATGTTGAACATATAAATCTAGTGCACTTAAGCATAGAGCGATTATCTTTGATGAACAAGGCTTGAGTGAAACAAATCTGCTTCTCAAGATTCTATGTAAGCGCTCCCCAAGTTGTCAAGAAGCATTAGCCCAAGAACAACCATCCTCAATATGGACTTGGGAAAGTGACATGCCAATGTGAATCACATATATGTAGAGGTTCCATTAATTGGAAAATCCCTACAAAGAGAGAAATTTTACTATACCATCATGAGTACAAAAAAATTGTTCTAAAGTTGACACATTTTTTATGTGCAGGATGAATGGTCAAACATGTGAGTAGAAATGCTTTGCTCTGAAGAGGACACATTTTTGATGTGAGGATGAATGGCCAAGAAACCCTTTGCTCTAAAGAGGATACATTCTCTGTTCAGGATTAATGGTCAAATTTGTTTGAAAACTGATCAAGATATGAGAAGGACAAATCCCTTTCCAAAGTTGTGAAGTGACCACTCTCTAAGTTGTCAAGAGGCATTGGCCCAAGAACAATCATCTTTTATATGTAGAGGTATGAAATACTGATTGGAAAATGCCTATAAAGGCTGAAAGAAAAAACATCAGTGAAAACTGTTGTATCTGGCACAAAATCAGAGATTTCAACGTACCACTGTTTTTTTTATTAAAAAAAAAATGCAGTTTCAAAACAATTTCATAATGAAATAATTCATTATGCTGAAGTTATCGCAGATTGAAGCATGAACAGTTGAGGTGGCATCTAAAAAATTCCGAATAATAGCAAACTAGTCAAATATCCAGAAACCATACATATCATTGCAAATCAATTGAAAATTTTTGTATGTTGAAAACAAATTTCATTGAAAAAGACCGCCGTATGACCAAGATATGGCCTGTGAAATTCAGGGTGCTAGAAATGAAGCAAAACCTTGAGGGGTCATTTGCAAACAATATATTCTTAGGGAAGAAGGCTATCATAGATTCATACAACTCCTTTAGCAACTTCCAAATGCTTTGGCATGTTATTGCTGGTCTGCACTTTGGGTAGCATTTTGTTAGACACGGATAAACTTTTTTTTTTTTTGATTGGTAAATTAAGTGTTTCTATTGTGCTCTTATCCTTGAGAAAATTCGAGAAAGACACTGAAGAAAGACTAGAAAGAAGAAGTGAGAAAAGGAAGAGGGAAAGAGAGAAGGAAAGAGAGAGCCAAAGAGTGAGAATTACAAAGCCCATAAACAGGGTAGCACAAAATACGCCATAAACAAGCAAATATAGAATCCTTCCAAATTGTATCTACAAAACCTATTAATAGGCCAACATAGAAGGGAAGCAAATTTGGCCTTGAAGCCACATGCACATAACAAAAATGTCTCCAGACCCTATCACCCAATTCAATCTAAATTTATTTAGGAATAACTTTTACAAAGTCTACCACTCCACTTAGCTCGAGGAAGAACAACCTTTTGGATGTTTAGTTTAAATAAAAACCAAGAGTATTCCAATAGAATAAAAAGTAGGAGACCAAAAGAGAAGAGGGATAATTGAAAGTCTCACCGAAATAGAATAAGAAATGATGCCCAAGGAGTCGATGAAGCATGAAAACCTTTGCTACATACATGGGCCCACACCCTACTAGAACCAAAGCACAACTGTGAGAATCAAATGGCTGGAAGGAGACGACTTCCATGAAGCTTTGGTCAACAAGGCCCCTGTCCAACAACAAACCAAGGGCCCCTTTGCAAGAACCTTGGGAAATTAAGGTTGCACAGAAGAAGAGAACACTGAAGATTGAAAGAAATAGAAGAATATTTGGCCAACTACTCCTACTACTCCCCGAAAAGGAAAGGGACACATAAGTGGGAGAAGTCAAGCTTGCTTGAAAGCTATTAGTGTCTGTAGGAGAATAAGCTCTAAACAAAGGGGTTCAAAAGAAGAATGACGAGCCTCCTTCCCATCAAGCAAAGAAAAAGTCTTAAAACATAGAGACAATGGAGCTAGCAACATTGAAAGGAGAACCTATACACTGAGCTCAAAGTTACTCGGAAAAAGATTGTGTTCATTGAAAAGCCACTTGATCTGTTGCATCTTGACTCAGATCAAGGACAATGTAATCCACAAAAGCCGCCACACAAATATTACTTGAGGAGAGAGAACTAGAAAGTGTTTTGGGCAGAGCGAGTGCATGCATAGGAGCAGCCATGGGTTAGTCAAGGATGCCAAAGTTAGAAAGGTGAGGGCCCAGAGCTGTATTTAAAGAAGCTAAGAAATATTTAAGAGTATATCTTTAGGGGAAGTGTGTTGCGAAGATGAGGTGGGCTACGAGAAGAAATAGGAGAGAGAACTCTAAAGTGTTTTGGGCAGAGCGAGTGCATGCACAGGGGCAGCCATGGGTTACTCAAGGATGCCAAAGTTAGAAAGGTGAGGGCCCAGAGCTTTATTTGAAGAAGCTAAGAAATATTTAAGAGTATATCTTTAGGGGAAGTGTGTTGCGAAGATGAGGTGGGCTACGACAAGAAATAGGAAGTGAAGCCTTTGTTTCGGTTGCTAGAGCAAAGTAGGAAGAAAGAGAAGAGTTCAAAGCAACTGCTAGAATGGTTGAACACAACATGCCTCATAGATCCATAGAGCAAGATCCCAAAGAGAAGGGGAAGAGCCGCCGGTCCAGAGCAGAATTGAATAGTTGAAGTGAACACAAGGAAGGAACCATTGCAGTTGTAGAACCCAAAGCAGAAGCAAAGGAGGAGAAATGTAGGATCCCATTGAGTAGACCTTTAGCATAATAGGGAGAGAGAGTAGGTGCTAAGAGAAGGGAGGACAAAAGCTTGCAAGGAGCCATTGGAGCCCATCCTTGGTCGCTACATGAATAAAATTTTGACCCAGTCACAAATATCTTTATTAGCATCATTGCTTCTCTATTTCGCTCATTGAACTTGCCCTAATCTTTACCTACTATTGCAGGTCTGGTTTCCATCCACCAAAAGAATGATCTAAGCATTTGTACTAAAAAATGGCGAACATTCCTTTTTCCAGGTTTTATAGTTCTCAAAAACTTATGGTTACCCTCCAACATTATATGGGACAAACTATCCATTTAAAACAAAATGTATGCTAATAAGAATGCTGAAATATAGAGTCACAACTACAAATCTTCTCTTTCCCCCCCCCAACTCCAAATATTGGAAGAACAAAACAGAGAAATACCTAGCCAAAACTGCTGAATCTATCCAAAAACCTTGAAAACACCGAAAACACTGAAAATTGCTAAACTATACAGAAATTTCAGAAGATTTGCAATTTGCAATTTTCATTTTTTTGAAAAAACACTAACCTGTACAATTCTGCACAGCTGCACTTTCTTCATACAAATATCCACCAATACAATTTTATGTATGAATGCATCTCTCTCACAACTGCACTTTTCTGTACAATTCCATACAAATTTATTTTTGATGTTCCGTATGGTAAAAATACCTGATCTCTTTGTAAAAAATAAATTTAGCTGTAAATAAAAAAAAAAGCATCTAGGTTTAAACCAGAAAAAACAAACCCTACTTTCTTTGGTTGAAAGTCCTTTTGGTTTATTAGTCTGTACCATAAGCAGTCCCACAGCCCGCCACTGATTTGAGGAGTCCTCAAACCTTCACCCAGTACTTTCTGGCTTCTCCTCACTGTTAGTCTGATAGCATATTATGAAAACCGACCACACAAAGAAACCAAACAAGTACACAAGAGAGAACTTGAAAGAGAGAAATATTTCTTCAATGAATTAATTAAAGGTCAATCGTAACTTTATAAGAAAGCAACAACTTAAAACCCCTATACAACAATGCCACAAAACCTAACCCTAAAATGACTTGAGTGAACATTAAGTTATGTTGCATTATATGCTGAACCAAACTAAATTCATAAAGTGACTTTATTACTAAGCCTATCACTAATACTAGTATGACCATGAAAACTCTTATGGGGGCAATGCCCCATACCAAAATGAGCATTACACTTTTGACGTCGATCAATGCAATTGTTGGAAGGTGAAGAGTCACACATGGAATGTCAATTATTTCAACTTCCGTAATGATTCTTTTTGCCTTCACGGCTTTGTAATATATGTATACACTTTTTTAGTTTTAGTTTGTAATTAGAGTAGAAGATAGATATCCGTGCATCTTTCTCAAGAGTATGCCATGTACAAAAGGCATAAATTAATTATTTTTTTTGTTCCAGTTTGATTCTCTCCCTTGATTCTATGCATATTATCTCATATAGCTTTTGTGTACACACAACACATCTAGATAACCATTAAGGATGATAACAAATTTTCAGCACCAAAGAAACTACCTTCTTTAGATAGAAAGCTAAAACAACTTGAGACAGGTAGATGATGTGACAAACAGAGCAGTAGCAACCACTCCAACTCAGAGTGCCATGCTCTGAAGAGTTTGCTTATGTGGGTAGAGTCGAGCATCCCTTGGATGGAATCATTGATGTAGATCCAAATGTTGTTGTAGTCACTGCACAAGCAACACCAATAGTGCAAGATGCTGAAGCAGAATACCTATTCCATTCACTAATGAGGGTGCAAGGGCAACAATATCAACTTAATACAAGAGATAGCCACCATTGTGTCAGAGCTCTTTTGTTACAGTTGATTAGCAGTTGCAATCCACCCTTGGGGAAGCAAGTGCTCCATTTTTTCTCGTTTATCAACATTTTTACTCTATTTATTGCAGTTCTGTTTTTTGGGTTATTTCAGAATGCAACATTTAGATGAAAGATGAACCCTCCAAATCACGCATCCTTAGAACCTAGTTGTAAAGTGCACACAATAGATGGTCCATTAAGTGCCACTGGTAGAGGAGTTGGCATCTAGTATACCTTCTCAATTACTAATGCACCTTTAAAGTTGACAGTCTTGTCTTGTTGCATTGAATGTGTACGTTAGATATGGTAGGATATGAGATACCTTGGATACTTGTTGCATTTGTTTCTTTTTTTGCGAGAAATAATGTCCCTGCCTCCCTCTTCGAAGTTCAATGCAGTTAACACCAAGGGTTTTTGTGCCAAACAACCAATTTTGATGAATGGACATGGAACTGAATTGCAATAAAACAATAGCTCCAAATGCTACAAATATATCAGCAACAATCCAAGGCTAATTGTAACATGTTCTTCCAAAATGGTAGATTGTTTTGGGGAAGATAAAAATTAACTGAATATGCTATCGTATATTAATTATGCTGATAGGCATTATGCACAATTGTAGCTGGGGGTGGTGGTGGGCAGTAATGTCTGTGATATGTTAGAAATTAATGACTGGCATTAAATTTGACGTTCATTTGATTGTCATATGGCAATTTCAAACTTAAATTTGACATCCATTTGACCATCATATGAAAGTTTTTTCTTCTTGCTTGGAGAAGTCGATTGAAAAAGCCTAATGTCTTGGGTATATGGTGGAGTTTGGAGCTCATTTTTTTCACCCATAAAGACTTTTTCGACCCGGACACAATGGTGTATCTAGATTGAGCCCATTTGTCATCAGTTAACGAGAAACAATTGGAGAAGGTAGTGGAGTCATTAATCAATATAGTATGTGACAAATCCAGCACAGGCACCTTGAGATCGATATTTCTCTGCATGTTTCAGATAGATGTATTTAAGATACCTGTACTAGTATTAAAATCAGTTCTGTTTGCACATATGACCAAAAATTGTAAATATGACAGAAAAATAATAATATTATCAAGTGGGACAAGAGCGCCTGCTAAATGTATCTCTAATGCAAACAACAAATATATAATTTTAAGATAAATAGAAAGTAAAATAAGGTCAAGTAGTCTATGTATGCCACAAGGTTCGAGTTTGTGGGGTGAAGATAAGTTTTGAAAAAATATGGCAACTGAAAAATATGTTTTTAAAGTTTAAAATTTCTAAAAAAAAGAAAAATCAGCTCAAAATGAATACATATCTGTAGCTACAAAGTTTATATAAAAACATCTCAAAACACACATTTAACTTATATTGAAATAAAGTAAAGAAATCTTTGTAAAATCACTATATGTTAGTTATGAAATCCACCGTATATATTAATTTCTTATTTGCCATCTGCGCAAGTCAATTGAGATTGGGGATGGACTTGGATTGATTTATGAAATTCAATTGAATGGGAGTCCGGATTTATAGTATATAGTATTAAAATATATTTTGATAACAATAGGAACAAAATGCTTTACAAACATATGAAAGACACGGGATTTATAATAACAAATCAAATACTATGACAAAAAGAAAATCAAGGACAGAAAAAGGATATTCATATGTTTGGTGGTGATTATATTATTTTGAAAAACTATATACAATGGCTAAACGTCAAGGTTAGAGATATGATGTCCTTTTGTTTGGTAATGAGAGTGGGAAAGGCCAAGGAAAATCAACTCTCTTATCCCAAAGTTAGTAACAGACCTTGAAAACGAAATTCGAAGATTTGATACTAAGTAGGAACTTCAATCCATACTCTTTTCCTTCCAAAAAGATAAAGTCCTGGGATCTTGTATTCCTTGCACAATTTTACCGACACTTCTGGAAAATAATCAATGAATTTCTAGGAGTGGAGGAGTAATCAAGGTAGAAACACAAAATGCTGCTTAGGACCAATGCTACAACACTAGCATTGATCCTAAAAGTTGTGAAGGCACTAACTCTTGATTAATGTAGATCAATTGCACTTAACAATGCGATTTACAAACTAATATTGCAGCTTGATGCTTGGTGGCTTTGTCATTTCTGTCTCAACTATTCTCATTTCGATGGGTACAATTGGCATCTAATCCTTAAAATACAGGACTCTTATGGATTTAATCCCTGTAATTCAATGGGTTAAAAGTTTTATCACCACGCCTAACTACACCATCTTTATGAATGGAATGGTTAGAATCCCATTCGCAGCATCTCTAGGCCTGCAACAGGGGGACCCCTTGATTCTGTTCCTATTTATCACCATGGGGTAGTAATAGACGAGAAAGCATCTTCAAGCTCTCGGCAGTTGAGTGAGGGCCACAATTCTTAAATTTCCAGTTTGTAGACGATACATTGTTGCCATCAGCGCTTATTGTATGATAGATCAGATCTCTAAAGACGACCCTGGATGTATGTCAACAAGCCTCTGGGAAAAGTATAGACTTCCACAAGTACAAAGTATATTTCACCAATATACCTATGAACAGAAAAAGGCAGTACTTAAAAGTCTTAGAATTTGAGGGACAACTTCCAACAATGTATTTGAGGTTCCCTCTCCACTTCTGTCCCTCACTTTCACTATGGGTCAATGCAATCCATAAGTTGAGGACAAATCTCACTCTATGGACCAGCTGGTGGTTCTCTTTGGCCAAGTGCATACAATTACTGCAGCTGATTCTCCAAGTAGTGCCAATTTATCTTTTATCACTGCTGCCTCTACCTCTTCAGATAGAAGCAGAAATCATTTCAGCCAGAAGAATTTCCCATTGTGAGATGTAGAGGACCAGCTCTGTTACCCTCTCCTGTTCTAGGGAAAAATCACTCTGCTGAAAAGAAGGGGAGCCTAGATCTAAAAAACATTCATCTTTTTAATGAAATCCTTACAGTGAATACGGCTTGGACGGTTCACAAAAATCTCTTATCTAATGGCACATTGATTCCACAAGCTTAAGTCAACTGGAAATGCATAGGTGCAGGCATATTTGTCCTCTTTAGCGACACAATGTGGCAGGTCAATAGGGTAAACGGGGTCAAATTCTGGGAAGATAGTTGGAATGGAAGTTCCCCTCATAATTTTGGTTGTTGATACCTATTACCACTAAAAGAGGCAATGCATGAACAAGGTTCAATACACATTGCAGATTACTTAATTAAGGGCTCTTTATGGATGGAATGATTCTTAGCTGAACAATTTTTGGCAGGACTATCTAATGCAGCTGGATAGACTTGAAAATTATCCTTGCCAAGGCATGCCACAATGAGACATTATGAAGACCAACTAACATGGAGCCCTACTTCAAATGTGGAATATACAATGCATTCAACTTGCTCCTTACCCCAAGGAAGGAGATCAAACACAAACAAGATCTGCGGGACAATATGGAAATAAAAAACATGGCCCAAAATCAAGGCATTCATGTGGCTTGCCATGCATGGAAATATTTCGACAATTGACGGCCAACATAAAAGGGGGTTCCACAACCCAAATCCTACTCATGGTTTCCAGCTTCCTATATTGGAACATCTGGCTCCAAAAGGAATTAAAGAATCTTTGATGGTTCCAAAAGGACAAGTTTCAAGGTTGTTCACTGCTTAGGCAATCAGGTGTGTATTGCAGCTCTTATCCATCATGGGATTACCTGGTCAAGGTTCTATGCTTCCACCATGATAGGGCTAGACTTATTTTGTTGTTGGCATATTCCATTTCATTGTAAAATTCCCTATTTCCAAGTTTTTCCCTCCAAATAGTCACCCACTTGCCATCCATATGAGCAGCTCAATTTTGATGGAGCCTCCTTTGAAAATACAGGGTTGGTAGGCCTTGGTGGCCTTCTAATGGGACTCACATAGGAAATCCTTTTGCATCCACCACCAATATATAGGCTTTGTAAAGAACAACTATGTTGAGCAGTGGGTTCTTTAACTAGGAGTTCAGTTAGCTTCCAAACAAGGCCTTACTTGCATATTGAGGGAGTCTCTAAACTAATCATATCCCATGTAGGAGTCTGTCCAAGTGCAAACCTTGAGGCTCGCCCTTGACAATCAGTCCCTTAAAAGCATATTGTAAATACCATCTATGCTACTGTTTAAGTTCTAGAGCATTAATTTTGGCCATGAAAAGAGACGAGAATGGTGCAGCAAACCTTTTTTCCAAGCATGCTACTAACCAGAGTCTATAATGGGTCCCCCTTTCACCTATAAAATATCATCAATTCCCCCAAACATCTTTTCTAGGATATATAATGAAATTTCAACTTAAAACTATTTGAAATCCCTACTACCATTTTTTAACTATTTTTATTCATTTAATATCGCCGGAATACTTGGCCCCTTTCACACCTACTTATTACCATCCACCTTTCTCCCTCTCTTATTTCTATTTTACATTTTTCATTTCCTAAGACCACTCCCTCTATTTCTCATTATCCTTTTAACCTAAGCTCCCCTTCGCCCTTCACAGCTTGTATCCTTCCAACATTATTCATCCTAAGCCTTTACCCACATTTCTCTTTTTGTGAAATTGTGTTCATTCCCTCTTCCCCTCACCACGACATCCATCCCTAAGTGTCCTCCATCCACGATACCCCCCTACCTCCTGTTATCCCCACTTTAATACCATTTTAATTTGTCATAAAGCCTACAGACAAAGCCCCACCAACTTCTATTATGACTGCATTTATGGCATCAAGCTGTTCCATTGCAAAATGCAACAGTCTACCATGGCTGCCGTGACAGAGGGGATGAGCTGTACCAAGGGGTTTATTCTATTGTCCAGCATGACTTGTCATCAATTCCATTAAAGTCTTCAACAATCCACCATCTATCTTTATTCATTAAGTTTCTTGCAAAGAGGTCTCGAGCAATGACCCTGCAGTAAAACAGATGGGTTGCAACATAGATGAACAAGATGTGAGTGTATGACTACTATGATCCACAATAGTTTGAAATATTTCAATTTCACCCACTTGAAAAATTGCAATTTTTCAAGTAATGCTTCGCTTCTGCACCATCCTGCTCAGGCATATGAACCCTCAATCAGTCTTCTCATGTTGCCTTTGAGATTCAACCCAAGGCCAAGGGCACTCTCTATAAATTGGTATTGAGTTCATTGTAAATTCCATTGTGTTCTTCAATATGCTAAGCTGTTGAAAGTTTATTAAAAAAAATAAGAGGAAAAAACTGTAGCCATATCCTCTCAATCCTCAGCTCAGAGGAATGGTTCCTCCTAAGGTCATAAATGTTCACAACCCCATTGAGATTGAGGATGAAGAGGATAATGTATTACCGCCCGTCAAACAATGCTTCTCCAACATGGGCTGCATCAGGTATGTGCACCAAACACGAAAGTCCCTATTCTGAATTCTATTTCACCAACTATAGAAAACCCTGGGGCCAACCTTCCCTGCCCTTACACGCACAACCCAATCCCTCCATCCATGCTTCTCCAACGTGGGCTGCATCAGGTATGTGAACCAAACACGAAAGTCCCTATTCTGAATTCTATTTCACCAACTATAGAAAACCCTGGGGCCAACCTTCCCTGCCCTTACACGCACAACCCAATCCCTCCATCTAACAGGGCCCAAACCCTGACTATTCATTCTCATCTCTCCAGCAGCTCCTCTGCATCACAGTTTGAATAGGACATGATGGCCTTTGACGCATATCCTTTTCCTTGGACTCTTGGTCTGCCTGCCCCTTCACCCCTAGATACAAATATACAAGGTTCCCAAAGCACCTCAAACAAAATCTTCCCAAAAAATGCCCGAACTGACTCTGGGTAAAATCACAGTGACTACCACACTGCAGTCAATCCATACCAAATCCCAAGTCACTTTGCCACAAGCTCGGTGACCATGCCTTTCACCACACCCTATTCGAAAAATTCTTCCATCTTCAAGTGGTTCTATTGCAACAACAAAACACAGTTAATGTGATTAAGGGCCACATATTGAAAGGAGCTAACCTAAAGCGTCCATCCAACACCATGGCCATGGAGCACAACTCTCATACCCAAACATTTAAATGGACTTTAATATTATCATGATTATGTATTCTCCATATGAAATTTCAGTATGCCCCTTCTTTTTTAGCCATGATTCCAATTTTAAAGCTTCATTGTTGCTTTGAATTAAAATATTTCATATGGCATGCATTGCATCCCATATAATTAACATTGACAGTGACAAGGTTTACTTTCTGCATTCTCAGAGTCCTGAAGAATGTACCTCAGTTGCCTTGAATGACCAGGCCATTTATAAAAGTCTCTTTCTATCTTAAAGCAACAAAGATTTTTACTAATGTTGTTCTGAAACCTGAAACCAAGTACAAGAGGATTGAAGATGGTGGGATGCAGAATGGTGATTACATGCGTAGTAACTGCTGCTTTTTTTATGATCTTTTTAGTTTTATGTTTTTTTCATATGGCATGCATTGCCATCCCATATAATTAACATTGGCAGCGACAAGGCTTACATTCTTCATTCCCAAGAGTCCTGAAGAATGTACCTCAGTTGCTGTGAATGACCAGACCATTTATAAAAGTCTCTTTCTATCTTAAGTCAGTGAAGATTTTTGCTAATGTTGTTATGAAATCTGAAACTGAGTACAAGAAGATTGAAGATGTTGGGGTGCAGAATGGTGATTACATGCGTAGTAACTCCTGCTTGCTTTATGATATTTTTCTAAGTTGCCGATATGGATACGGGTAAGAGTATCGGATACGGGGATACGTTGATTTTTTTTTTGGTGGTTTGGATACAGCTGGATACGACCATACAAAAATATATATAAAAAATTAAAAATATAAAAATAAGCCATATAAGCAAAATTAACCACATAATATGCATAGAGGAAACAAAATAACTTCAAATAAGTTATATAACCACAAAATATATACTCAATGCCAAATATCATAATATTCAATAGTCGAACTTATATTAGTTTTATAAATTATAACAGGTACACGGTGGAAAATTGGAAATGTTACAATGTATGGACAAAAATAGAAACAAATCAGCGTTCTCACTGTTCACTATATACTATATGCTTCTTCCCCTGCAATGTCTTCATCATCATGTGGTTCATTAGAACCACAAGCAATAGCAGTGCCACTCCCACTAGCTCCACTGTGCAAGTCATTTGAAGCATTGTCTAGCTCCGTGTCAAATAAAGAAAGGTATGTAAGGGAGGCATCTAAATCAGCAGTGTCTGAGTTCACATCCCACAATTTTGTTGGCCCTTCCTTGTATTGAGGTTGTTTATGTGAGAGAAGACGTAAGTTGGAATGCACATAAACCAAATCCTCCGCCCTTTTTGTGGCCAACTTGTTGCGTTTAACTGAGTGGATAAAGCCATAGCTGCCCCAACTCCGCCCAACTGAAGAGGAACTTGCAACCTATTGAAGCCACAAAGAGAATTAGAATTTATAAAAAATAAAAATTAAAAGACTCTAAGTTAAAACTTAAAACAAAACATCGAAAAGGTCAAAAGAAGGGTAGAGTAAAAAAATTAAAATCTTACTTGTGAAAGAATTTTTATTGCAAGTAGTTGAAGGTGGGTGGATGCTTGTTCATGGAGGTACCACCAAAAGTGAGCATCCATCTTGTACTTGTCACGGATAGCACCAAGGGAGTGACCCACCGAAAATATAAAATGCACAAACTCTTCTATAACTCAGTCTTCTACCTCTGGATCGGGAAAGATTTTAAAGAACGCTGCTTTATATCCTTCGACAATCTCAACATCCCTATTCGGTGCGACCCTCCTGGGCAAAGAAAGAATCTCTGCACTGTAGTATTTGGGTGTCAAGGAAATAACAAGATGTAATGGGGTGGTCATTTTGTTCCACCTTTCAATGAGATGCGACTGCACTTCTTTGAAGAACTTCTCCGTGGGATCTTACTCTTTAGCATTTATGATGGATTTAATGTTCTCAATCATTGAGTCAATTCCATCATAAATCTCACCCAAACATAGATGATCCATGTCCACATATCTGAACATGCTGACGATGGGCTCAGTAAAACTCAACAAATATTCCACACGTTCCCACCATGCATCATCAAGAATCCACCCTTTCACCTTTGTGGCCCTCTCACTGTTTGCCTGCCTCTATACGCCCCAAAAGTTGTTGATGACCATGCTACTTAATGCCTCACGCACCTTAACAAGTCGTCTCAAGACGATGGTGTGAGGCAAATCGAGTCTCAGCAACTTAATACAAAATTAAAACAAATTGAAATAATTAATAAACTTAAAAAATTGTTCAAAAATAAAAACACTACAAATTACAAACGTATAAGTTATAATATTAAATAATTAAATAAAGAGTTGCCTTCAACAATTGTAATTTTGAGAAGGTTTTAAAGATGGCTTGGGACATGTGATGGTTGGTTATGAACATTTGGATCTCATTCGTCTTCTCATAGACTTGTTTGATCGAGTCAATTTTTGTCCCCAATTTTTGCAACATAAGGTTGAGGCAATGAACGGCACAAGGTGTTCAAAATATATGCCCATACCTTGCCTCAACCAACATGCCTGCAGCTCTGCAATTTTTAGCATTGTCCGTTACAACTTGAACAACGTTTTGAGGCCCCATTGTTTCAATGGACTCTATCAGGATGTTAGCAATGAATTGTGCATCATTCACTTGCCCCTCACAATCAACGGCCTTAAAAAACATTGCCCATTTAGGGCTCATTGTAATCACATTAATCAATAGCCTATTTGCCGTATCTTTCCATCCATCGAAAATGGACACCCCTGTTTTGAGCCATGAATCCCTGATGGGCGTCAATGCATATTCAATGTGTTTTCTTTCTTTTGTCAATAAGGTGGTGCGCACCTTTTCATAACCTGGGGTGACAAATCCATTAGGGGCAACATTGATAGATCTCACCATTTCTTGCCAGTATGGTAATCTAACAATATTAAATGACAGCCCATATGCATAGATACGTGTGATGCTCTGCTCCGCTATCTCCCTGGAGTCATTTTGGAATGCCCTCTCCAATGGGCCTGCATCTTTTGTTCTTTTGCGATCAAGAGGTGAATCCTCTTCCTCTTTGGTTGCAACGGGTGTTAGAAGAAAGGGGTGTGATGGGGTCACCACACTAGCACGTGCTGGATCAACAGGTGGTGATCCTTTCTCAAAAGATGCTTTGATCTTTGCCCCACAATAGTGTCTGCTTCTTCTTGCTCTTTGATGTATGCAACGATCTTTCCCTGTGGCAAGCCCTTCCCCGGCCTTCCACCTATGCTTGGCCCACCACAAATTCTGATTCCAGTGCTAGAGATCGCACACAAATGAGCTTTCATTCGATTATACAAGCTCTTGAATTTAACGTTACACTCTGAGCAAACCCAATGAAAACACCTTCATCAGGCATTTGTTCTAATATTGTCAGATACTTCCAAAGGGACGTTTGTGGATCAGATTTGGAGGTTATCACTTGCCCCTCCGAACTAGCACTTGCGCTCTGAGATATTCTAATTTTTGACAAATCCGTATAAGCTTATAGCTCCAGTCCTGGTACAAAATAAAAAATTGCTATTAAAATTTAATTATAAAAATTAAAAAGTTAAAACTTAAAAAAAAAACAATTACTATTAAAATTAAAGAAAAAATCATTTTATTAAAAAATTAAAATATTAAAAATATAAATATTATTATTAAGTTATTAACTATATTATTTATTAATATTTATAAATTAGAAAAACTTAATAATAAAATTAATATAGTTAAGTTTTTAATTTATAATAAAGTTAATAAAAAATAGTTAATAAATTAAATAAACTTAAAGAAAAAAAATAATAATATTAACTATATTTTTTATTAATATTAAATATATATTATTAATTTATTAATAATTATTAAGTTATTTAGTTTTAACTAAAAGAAAAAAAAATTAAACCTAAGGCCGGGGACCGCGCGAGCAATGGCGAGCGACGGCAGCAACAGCGGCGGAGGCCGAGTCCTAGACGGGTGGCGGAGGCAGAGTTCCAAACGGGCGGCGGAAGAGAAGAATGACAGTTTTAGGGTTATTATTTTGAGTTTTGACTTTAAAATTTTTTAAAGTGAAAAAAGAGTTTTAAAATAACTTTTAAAAGGTACGATCCACGGGAGATATGCCCAGGGCACGTCTTGTCCCCTGCAGATATGGCCGGATAAGTCCAAGAGAAGAATGACAGTTTTAGGGTTATTATTTTGAGTTTTGACTTTAAAATTTTTTAAACTGAAAAAAGAGTTTTAAAATAACTTTTAAAAGGTACGATCTGCAGGGGATATGCCCAGGGCATGTCTTGCCCCCTGCGGATACGGCCGAATACGTCCACAGACATATCTAGCCGTATCTGCAGGGGGCAAGACGTGCCCTAGGCGTATCCCCTGCGGATCGTACCCGTACCGTACCATATCTGTATCCGCAGGGGGCAAGACGTGCCCTGGGCGTATCCCCTGCGGATCGTACCCGTACCGTACCTTATTCGATGGACGTATTCGGCCGTATCCGCAGGGGGCAAGACATGCCTTGGGCGTATCCCTTGTGGACCGTACCGTATCCACGTTTCACCGTGCTCCCAGGGCCTGGGGGAGGCATATTGGTAATGTAGATATTTTTATTTATATGGTTTTGCTTCCAAAAAATTTGAATTTCTGAACGGCAACAACAATACTTCTAACATCCTTGGCCACTTTTGGAATATCATTTATTTTTTCCTTGCATGCCAAAAGAAATGATGCATCATGAAACACACTACCCCATACCGTAGGTTGACAAAAACTTGTTATACAGTTGATTGTGGTTGAACTTCTGTAAATCAGAATAGACAATTTCTGCAATGGATTGGTTCAATGTATCTATTTGTGGAAGAGTCATTTCCAGATTTCACCATTGATCAGCAGTGAATTGCACGTACGGGACCCCATGCCTCACAACAAATGGCAAAATAAAGTTTCATGCAGGTGATTGAAGTGCGCTGCCTCCTTGCACATTTCAATGTCATTTCAAGAATCTGGTCTCAGTTTAGTTCTAGCATCGGTACTCTTCCTTGATTTTTTTACAGGGTTAAAAGCATTGCTCGTTGGAAATGTTGGAGGGGTGAACCCCATGGAAATAATCTGAAATTAACCAGCTTTGAGGTTTGCCCAAAAGTTAACAACTTTTTCTGGTTCCCATAAGTTTACATTTACAACTATTGTGGGTTCACACAAGTTTTCATTTCCTGTGCCTGTTCCCACAAATTCAAAATTTGTGATTTTCACTCTGTTCTTTACCCTGTTTTTTTTCAGTTTCAATATCTTCACTCATAGGTATAAAAATGTCTTCCATTTGTATGCCTTGTTTGACAGTAGTTGAAGACATTCACTGATAGACATGGTCGATGGGTCCCTGTCCTACCTCGATACATTTTCTGCTTGTTTTTTCATCTTACACAAATTTGTCCGCAAATTGTGGATTTTCAGATTCAAAAATTTGAGAGTGTCTTCCTTGAGAGGGCCTCAATTATATTACAAATGTACATTTCAATTCATGAATAATTAAACATATTTCCAATTCTAGTATTGTTAATTGTTACACATGGGCACAATCTTTTCTCATATTTATATGATGATTAGACGTATAACTATGAATATACTATTTTCCTTAAATGATTATCATCAGTAGACGTACACAATAAAATCCAGATTTGATAGTTACGGATTAACTCAATCAGTGCACGGCTTTACATGTATAATTTGTAGATGCTATTGTTTGCAAACTTTGCTTATGCTGAACCTCTCTTCTGAATTTATTCACATAAGAATATTTCTTTTAGGTTTTCGCCTGTGAGTTTAGCATGTATTATTAATCTCTATTTTTAGTAGCTATTGGTTACAAACTCCTAACTTGCTCAACCCTCAAAACATTTAGCATTGATATTCTGAAATATCTGACATCTCATTTTTGGGGTGCTCATGGCAGGCGGTTTTCATAGAAGGTTCTTGAGGGTTTTGCTACCATTTTGGTCTCCTGCTTTGCCTACCTTGCCAATAACAACTCCACGTAAAGAAGACCGAGATGGTTCAGCAACTGATGAATTGATTGAGGGCCACTCTCGAAGGCGGCGTTCCACAGTAGATCCCAGGAATATCCTCCTCTTTGTTGCAATTCTGTATGCATTTCAACTTCGTTTTCCCTCTTTGCGAGTTATCATATAGTGATAGATATTTTCATTTCCACGCAGTTTTGCCACCATTGCCTTATTTTAATAGTGGCTGGTTTTTATGTCCTAAATAGCTGTAATGTGATTTTTTTTTTGGCTTGAAAATGCTGTAATATTATTTTCAAACGTCTGTCTTTTTATGCTCAAAATATTGACAATTATTTCTTGATTGGTACTTTCTACAGGTCTTGTATGGCGACCATGATGCTTCTGTATTACAGGCTCTCTCAAAGCAGTGCCAATGAAGATCTACCTGACCTAGAACAGCAGTAATTATCCTTATAATTATGGTTTTATTAGTCTATTTGTTATTTAGTTCCTTGACATGATTCTTTAGAGATGCAGATAAATAGCGGCTGCTCTACTTTAGTCAGCAACTTGAGGGTGCATATAAAAGAATTTAAATTTTTGTTCTTGTTAAGCTACTTGCGGTTGATAAGTTAAAACGGCTGTCCTAAGATTTTCTCTATTTAGAAGGGAATGTGGTTATGTAAGTAAACCTTGGACATGCAAACAGTTGAAGAATGATATGGAGCAATCTGCTTTTATCTTGTTTATTAAATGAAATCATCTTATACAGCAATTTATCTATTATTCACGATAGAGGCATGTGCAGACATCATGCTGAATAACTTGTTTTGGGAAAGGATTTGAACCCCAAAATCATTAGACTGGTTTAGCTACCCATGGTTTTTCCTTTTGCAAACTTTGAGGCAAGTGTATTCAATTTAATCTTGTATCTTGTTCTTTGCCCTTTTTAAAGTTTTTCAATGAGCTCCATTAATGTTAGGTGTGGAGGAATCTATAAAGACAACTTATTGTGCAATAGATAGTTCTAGAAGGCATTCATTGTTGCAGATCTTCTCACTGAACATAACAATAATCTTGGAGAGTTGGCTTTGGAAAAACTGTGTTAAAGTTTTTGAATTGATGTTTCGGATCTTAACATGAGATCCATCAGCAAGGAAAAATTATTGTTAAGATTATGGACAAAAGCTTCTTATATAGATAAGTACATGACGCATAATATCCCACCAAAGGAGAAAATAATTAATAAACTAGTTGTTACAAACATTAAATATTGCAACAAGTGGTCCACAAACATTTATTACACCTCTCCTATGGCGTGGGGTCCTTTTTTAACATGTTGATAATGGTCCTTCTCTAGAATGGTTCAATTTTGTACCATTCAACGCTATTCAGATTACGTGGATGCTTGCTAATATCCACCGCATTCTTGACATATGTTTGAAAAAATGATCTTCTACCACAATAACATTAAATCTATTTTATACCTCAAAACAAGATTATAAAGATAAATTGAAACCTAGGCAGAAAAGTGGAGTTTATCAAATTGATTGTTCTTGTGGTATTTGTCGGGGAACTGGAAGGTCCATCAATGTGAGGGTAAAGGAACATAGCACTGATATCTAACAGGAAAGGGTAGAAAAATCAGCTCTAGTTGAGCACTTGTCCTCAACGAAGTACCAAATTTACATTGAGATGGCCAAATTTATTGAGGCAAGCGAGAATTTTTTCAGAGGTTGTGTAAGGGAGGTAGTGGAGATTAGCAAGCATCTGTGTAATCAAGTTATTGAGGCAAGCGAGAATTTTTTCAGACCTTGTGTAAGGGAGGTAGTGGAGATTAGCAAAGCATCTGTGTAATTTGAATAGGGATGAAGGTTTAAAAGTGAGCCATTCTTGAAGGCCCATTATCAACATGTTAAAAAAGGACCCCACACCTTAGGAGAGGTGCCATAAATGTTTGTGGACTAGTGGTTGGACTATTTAATGTTTGCTATGGATAGATTATTAATTGTTTTTTCCTTTGGTGGGGTCATTGTGCATCATGTACTTAACTTATCTATTTAAGAAGCTCTTGTCCACAATCTTAACAAATAATTTTCACTGATGATGGATCTCATGTAGAAATCTGAAACATCAATTCAAAAACCGTGACACAATTTTTCTAAAAACATATCTCTAATATTATGGATTGTGAAAGCTTTAAATTTATAATAACAATAACTTATTAAGTTTTAGCATAATATGTAGACGCCGGTTTTTTCATTTAGCCGTACAAACACAGATGCTTTACTTCAAGCAAAGCACAAAAGTATCGTTTGAGTGTAGAAATCTGAAACATTAGTTCAAAAACTGACATTTTTTCTAAAAACATATCTCTAATATTATGGATTGTGAAAGCTTTAAATTTATAATAACAATAACTTATTAAGTTTTAACATAATATGCATACACCGATTTTTACATTTAGCCATGCAAACACAAAGACGCTGTACTTGAAGCAAAGCACAAAAGTATCGTTTGAGCGAAATTTGTTTTGATCATAATGCAATATTTTTTAATAAATGACATATTTCTCCATGTATTTTTGAGGGGTTTGTTTAGCAATTGTTATTTTGACTCTTGAATGGAATACTACTTGACATGTGTCATTTACACATTATTGTCCTAAGTGGGATTTTGTGGTTTTGATTATTTTATGTTTATGATTCATGTACTTTTTCTTCCTTGTAATCCATCAAGTTTGAAGATGCATTTTTTTTGTAATAGTCTTCTAAACCTATTTTGCATATATTTGCATTTTGTTGTTTTCTTTAATGCTTATGTTTAAAGTATTCTTAAAGTACTCCTAAACTACCCTGTTTGATGGAATTGTATAATTAATAAATGTTTAGGGGCCATTTGTAGGTGTTGACATAATGCTCCATTTTGAGTTGGGTGGGTGTGCACATCAAAGTAAAGTAGGCATGGTATGGATATGAAAGGTTGTGCCCCTTGAAGCCCCTAAAGTAAACTTTAATGTACTTGTGAGTCTTATAAGAACATTTACACATGTATTAAGTGTCAAATAACAATAATAAGTTGAACTATAGAAGAAAAACTAAAAATGATACTCTTGGTTTGATTAAAGATGCAATAATACCTCAATGAGATCACATCCCTCTGAATCAATGTTAAACTCAGTTTTAAAGCCTACATTCATAGTTGAGTGCAAATTTTAAGTACAAAAATAAAGCTAAATCAATAATAAAGTACTAAAAGAGAAGGTTAACTAATGTCATGAATATATCCCATAGTGGGAATAGGTATCACATCTTGGGTATGTCCAGGAGCAAGTGAAATATGAATGCCCACTCTATAGGAGTGAAAGTTGTGCTGAATATCTAGAGCTTGGATGAATATAACGAGTGCAATGTATGCTTGGCTTTTGAGGTGTATGAAGAATCTATGAAGCACATATTTCAAAAGAAAAGAATTACATGTATCATGCATAAGATAAAATATAAAACCAATGATGTCTAACATAGAAACATGTCATTATATTCATGCATGCTATAAATTTGTTTCTCCATACGGGGTTGTGATGTAATCAATACAAGCACGAGTAATATATCGTGCACATGCAAAAGACGTAAGCATTATAGCACTTAAGGTTAAATTACACTCATAAAAAAACAAGATGTAAGTATTGCAAGATCAATAAAAGATGCAGGTTTGGGGGGATATGAACCTTTGAACAACTTGTATAACAACAATACTCCATGCCGTATTTTGTCTTCATCAATAATTTCAAGGTCAACCCAAGCACACATGGTTGTATCATGAAGACCTAACTGCTCTTCGTTGATGTTGCCAAATTCCGATAGTGTCAATACTCTTCTACATAGTTGCATAATGGCATTACGAAAAGCTAACAAAATAATGATAAGAAATAGTCATGAAACAATTGGTCATCAATTTTGTAACAGTGCAATTGAGACTTTGTCCTATACACATATATTAGTGTATTTTTCCATTCTTTGTAGTGGTTGAGATAGAATAAGAAGTATAGTGGTTAGACATCCAATAACACATCCGACTTCTCATAACATTATACAGAACTATTGCATAAAATAGTTTTGTAACTTACAATTCTAATAAGGTGTATATTGTTCTGTTATTCTCTTTCCATGTTTGATAGCACTTTTATGTCTTTTGGCTTTTATCATTATATATATGCCTCTGCAATAGTCAATTTAATCTGTTAAGTGTGGTTGTCCACTAAGTCTCTCTCCCCAGATCAGTGTTATTAGAGCATATACACTTCAAATCATATCCCTTAGTATTGTAATTTCCATTTATATCCTTTTCTATTTGTATGACAATTCATACAAGGTCTGATTACAATAAGTTAGGGATAGAAAATCGTGACCTTTCTAAAACCTTCTTTCACATCCTCAAATGGTTGACATAAAATCTTTAGAGATGCCATCTTTAGTTTTTTTTTATAAAAATGATAAAGGAGGCCATGTATGTGAAAAAACAGGGATTGTCGATCAATTTGCTCAACTTCTTAAGTATGTTTATACTCCTTTCGACACATTTCCTTCATAATAACCTTTTGGCAGCCAAACTCTGTACAAGGTACAAATAAACATATACATCTCTATATTTGAAGGAAAAATAGACAAAAATGCTCTAGATAATTGGTTGAGTCTTATTTGTTCATACCAAGTGATAAATAAATTCTCTGACGAAAAAAGAAAAATCTCTGCTCTTTTGAAAGTTTCATTATTTGTAAAATATGGTGGGATAAATACCACATTGCACATTAAGATGATGACTTAACCTCTGCTCTTTTGAAAGTTTCATTATTTGTAAAATATGGTAGGATAAATACTACATTGCACATTAAGTTGATGATTTAACTCCTCTTTAGATACCTGGAATGGTTTGGTAGAAGCATTTAAAGCTACCTATTATACTGTTGGAAAGTAGGATGACTAGTACATCAAGTTTTCATAGTAAATGTTTAAAACTCTGAACAAAATCTTATCTTGAAGTATAGGTCAGGCATGTGACCATATATTTAATTTGAGATAGGTGTTCTCCAATATTCTCTTTAGGAGAAGCTTATATATTTTATTACAAATTCAAAGCAAAAGCTAAACAGGATTCTAAGAACGAAGATTTTAAGTCTTAAGACAAGATGTAGATGGGAATGGGGGAAAAATTAATGGTTTCCTTACTCCCCAACCTAGACATACACTCACCCAATGGACATACAAAATACCAAACAAAATTCTCAGACTTGTAAAAAATCACACATCCTTTATTGCTTGAATGACAAAATTACAAAGATATGATTGCACACATATTGGGAAAAATCTCTAATCACCGTGATGGAAATTGATATGAAAGCATGAAGGTCAGGAAACTCATCAATATGTACTCAATCCATTAGATCTAAAATACTCTGCAAAGGAAAGATGCAAGGATTAATTCATATATTTGTAATTGATTGAATATAATCAATCCATTTTTCAAAGAGGTCCTATCATCTATTCCAATACTAAGAGAGATGAGATGTATAAATAGTTTGAGCAAGAGCAAGTTCCCCTTCCCTATGGGTCACTTAAGTGGTACATGTGATTGACCCACTTGAAGGTGGCATTGATAAGTGATGTGTATTAAATACTCATCATATTCTAAGCCTAGATAAATGTGGTTAAGCACACTTAGCATAGACAAGCTAACATAAGTTAAGTTAATATTAGTGTGTATTTTATTATTAATACTAATACTAATAATATACTATATATAAATATATTAATAATACTAATAATAATTATATATTATATTATTATATATTATTGTTGTTGTTATTAATATTATAAGAATAATGTACCAACACCCCCATTAAATGCAAGTTAGGGAGGCCTATACATAACAAGACACTGATATTTCTTTGAAAATGGGTTTTGATAACTAGGCCTAGTGAGGTACCTAAGAACAATAAAATGCACTAGAAAAAATGAGACACTGGAAAGGTCTCTTAAAAAATCAATAAAATAACATAAGTGATTGAAGGTGCCAAGATATGCCGCAAGGCCTCCCAAAAAGTAGTACAACACACAAGTAGTACACTAGAATGTTGAAAGAGGATGCACTGATCTATCATTGAAGAGAGTACACTAGATCGGTTGATCCATTACTAAATAAAGTGTAATAGATGGGCTGAAACCATATTTGAAGAGAGGTGCACTGAAAGATCTGAATCCATCACACAAAATATAAATATCTTCTACTAAAGGAAAGAGAGAAGACCATACTAGGACTAACTACATATAAAAAGTTGTCTCACTAGCTATAAGCAAGTGCTATTTTTAAAGGGCATATCAAAGATATAATATGTAAATTGTCTACAAGGAACTGATGAACAAGGGCAAGCTAGATCCAAGATGATAAACCCTAAACTAACAAGATATAAATGCCAAATGACTATAAGGGTTGTAGCTGCATACAAAGGTAATCAAAACTAACCGAAGCATAGATAAATGAAATCTAACTATGGTTGTGTCTGCAGGCCTAAATAACCCACACTAGGATAACCTAGGCAAGGAGAGGAGTAACGACAAATATACTAATATAACAATATGCAAAATATATGTATTTATTAAATTAAATAAAGGAAAGATGTTAGGGACACAGATACTTACCTTGAGTAGACTTGTCAATACGTTAATATTTCCTTTGGATCTCGTGGCACTTTACAAGAGATGTTGTAGGTGAAGTCCTCAAATGGAAAAGATGAAGACCTAAGTGTTCTTAATTAGGGACTCCAAAGACTAAGGGGCACCTCCTTACTTCAATGTCTTATTGAGCTTCAAAGATCTTGAGTGAGAATAAATCTCCACAAAAGTAAATTCTTATCTCGGAATTCCTCCTATATACTTAGAGCAAACTTTTTATGCGCAAGAAAATTAGATTACTATTGTCCTCTTATAAATATGATATTTTGGGACCCTATAAATATCAGTGAAATTCCTAAAATTGACTTAGCTCAAATTCTGACAATATTGATCCAAATCATTTCATTATAGTGAATTGAGATGATGCAAAACTGTGTCAGCCTTGCCAATTTAGTCCAAAAAATACACAACTAGATTGAGCATGATTAATTTAGTTAGAAATACGAAAAAATTAAATCGACTGGGTTGATTTAGTAGAAAAAAGACATATATAGGAAACAAACTAGATTGTCCATGCTGATTTAGTAGGAAATACAAGGAAAGATGTATAAAAATAGATCAATTAGGATCAATTTAGTTGGGAAAAATCAAAGCACTAAGTATAATAAGAGAATTTTAGGGAAAATAGTCATGGAGGAGGCGAAGTAGAGATGAAGGCAAGACAATGATGAGACATAGGTATAATAAGATAATTTGGACATCTCTTGCAAAGCACCACGAATCAACCCCACTCCTTTCCTAGTGCACTCCTTAAGACATGCACTTCATAAGATTGATGGGCTGGAAATTTATGTAGAAGACATCATCATTAATTGAAAAATATAGGCGTATACATAGGGCCCACCCAAAGTTCATCATGTGTCACAATCGTGTAATGTAGGCGGCTACTTTGGGACATAAACAAAGTAACACAAAAGCATAGAAATAATTATTGTAAAAATGAGATAAATAGATGAAATAGCTAAATATAATATACACATGCTCTTAACTTTCCTTTCTGTTTAAAATATGCATGTAAATACCTTAGTCTTGGTCATGGCAAGCATAAAAAATGCTTATGGTAACCCTAATGACAGAAGGCTAAAAATGGAATAAAAGAAATGTGGGTGTAAGCAGGGGAGGCAATAAATGTAAGTATAAGAAGCTTTTGGAGGATATTTTAAAAACAAAGGAAAGATCGACAAGCTGAGATGATAAGGGTCAATTAGAACTGACACACTCAAGTAGGATAACATAAGCAAGAGAGATCTGATAAGATAAGATGCTAAGGCTAAATTATGACCAAAATACCCAAGGAAAATAAAAATCACAGCTAAAATAAATCCAGATAGAAGGGGCCAAAAAACCACAAAGTAAAGGCGAGTCTGGACAACCCAAGTATAAAGTGATAAATAGGAAAACATAAAGTAGAGTAGGAAAAGTAGAAATGGGACTAGATGACTTGAAAAATGTGATTAAAATCCAAAATTCTCGAATATAAGTAATAGAAATCCTAACAAGATAAGACAACGACCAAGAGAGCATCTTGTAACAACTCAAAGATGTAGCTTCTACTCAAACATGCCAAGTTTAGAGAGGAATCATTGAACACTAACACCTATCACAATGCTAACATATATAAATGAGACAAAGAAATTTTTTTAGAGAAGATGGGAGAGATATGGAAACAAGTCTGTCTATCAAGGGGAAATAATTAAGGGAGGGAAAATAGGTCATTGCCAAGGAGAAAACATATTCTTTACTGAAAACAAGACACTCTAATCAAGTTGGCAAGACTAAAAGTTTTTGACATTAATGGCCCTAGATAACTTGACCTAACAAGAATGAAGCTTGGGTTAACCATTGAAGTATAAATATTTTCCCATGAAGGATTTATGCATGAAAAATTAAGAGATCCTACCTTCTTACAATTTGTTCCCCAAGACTGTTGTGAGGATCGGGTACTTGTGTGAGAAAGTAAGTGGCACTAATGATATAAATAAGAACTCATACCCCAATCTATTGACCTAATGCACCTCAATAGAATTCAACTCTATAATGAGACCAATAATGAAGTTTTATCTTCAAATAGGATAAGGGGATATGTCAAAGAAATATGATCACATATTTTAGTGTGATTAAAATTTTGAAAGATATTTTTGATTTTAAAATTGCCTTTTGATTTTTTGATATGATATTATGGATTTTGATTTTTTTGATTTTTTAATTTTCTTCCTCCATATGGATTTGGAAGGCTAATAATGGGTGCTAAAGGTGACTAACACAAGAGAGTTTACACCTAGTCACTAAACAAGAGAACTTTAAGACCAAGATGATTAGATACTCTTGGACTTGCACCTTTGAAAATAATGCAATCTTGAAATCGACCTTGGTGTGCCCAAAAGGAGGTGGAAAAGAGAGGGAAAGACAAAGGTGAACATAAAATGATTGGGTTTCCAAAATAAAAAAAAGTATAAAGGGAGACGATACAATGACAGACATGTTTGATACTTTCATCATTAGAGATCATAAAATGTGGATGGGAGACATGTAGATAGATTGTTATAGTTTTTACACAAGAGAATATAGATAACTCTTAAGTGAAAAGACACCATCCTTGACCATTACCTTATCTTTTTGAGAAGGCACTTAGCTAAGTTTGGGATAAGAAGCATAAGCAAAAAGTACATTTTTAATTTTGTACTTTGGTTTGGGTGGCATGGTTTTTCTTTATTTTGTTATGATTAGAAATCTTAAAGTTTATATATCTATATGATTAAGTACTTGTTTGCTCCAAGAAAATGAGTAATACGGTAAAGAATCACATTATAATTGAATCTTATGACAAAAATGTAAAGTTGTATTATTCAAGGATATTATTTACAAAGAAGATGAAAAGTTTATATAGCTTTTCACGGGGTGCTTACAGGGCCCAACTAATATTTATGTGAACCAACTAGTTGTTACTAGCAATTAAACTAACAAAACAAAACATAATGTAAATAAGCTTAGATCAACTGACCCAACAAACCATCTTTGATCCAAAATGGATATAGAAGATGATTTGGAGCTTTGACTATGAAGTCATCAAAAGTATATGTCACACCTGTAATTGGCACACTGTACATCTTAGTACTGACCACAACTAATGTCATTCCATACAGAAGCCCATCTCATGAGTTATGGCATAAAGTTTGGTGAACATGATCAAGGCTTGCTCATCCCATGTGATCATCGTATCATACTATAGTAGAACACGATCAAGACCTATTCAACCACATCGATTCATATAAGGTCTCACATAAAAACCCATCCAAATGAATTTTTAGTACTATGTATGACACATCTCCCTAATGTCCAACAAACGTTGATGACATCTACAAAACACTGAAGGTGATAGTAACCCATATCAACTCTTACAATCATTGATGACTGATTGAAGGCCATGTAATATCTTCTCCCTATTAGGTGAGAGGTGAGAACTTGCAGTAAAAAACTAAATCAAAACTACTATGTCTGCTTCTCATCATGAATATCAATGAAGTGAATAAATTTGAAACTGAAATAAGCATACTACTGCTACCAAAATTGCCAATCAAATATTTAAACCAAAATCTGAGTGAATAACTAACTGGAGAAGGGGAATAGTCCTCCAACCTCCAACAAATCCTCCAACCTCTAGTGTGACATATATACTTTGTCAATGACAAGAATCCTATAGAAATGTAAAGGATGAGATGGTCACTAAGATCATAAACACGAGGTGGTATTATAAAACTTATCATTTGGAAGGTGTTAGTTTCCATATAAAATGCACCTTTATACATCATTGAATAAATTTATCATAAAAAACCATATAGAGAACCTATAAAATATAAAATTTACCACTTTGATGAGTTCAAAATATCAAAAAACCTATAAATCCATTGGTCACATGACCACTTGAAAAAAGAGAGTGATTAGTCAAAAAATTATCTCAAAAGGTCAAAAATACACCCTTTATTGTCTATTTTTATTTACAAAGTTTTGAGAACATAATACTCTCTTTTAAAAAAGGCATATTCTATAAAATCAAATGCAAAAATAAATTTGTCCAAAATATATATTTTCAAGGATTTGATCCTTGTACCACCATCTTTGGCAAGTACTTTACAATATAGTTTTTGCAAATTGCTCTACAAGCATGTATAAATATAACTTAGAAGATTTGGTATTTAAAGTGTCAATTTTCTATGTGTCATAATAAAAAAAATTACTTGCACATTCTTTAAAAAATATTTTATCTTGGCATTTAAAAAGGAAACATTGTGCCTTTGGTTTGCACTAGAGCTCACAATAAAACTTGATTTTAGGTTTTTGAAGAAATTTATGATTTCCTTTTACTATTCCATGGTTTATTCCATTCTCTACAACTCCAATCACACTTGAGACAATGATCAAGAATTTAATAGATAGTTGAGATGTTAGATGAGCACTTGTAATAATGTTATTCAATGGATTAAGATAATTTACACAACACCCAAATTATACAAGCAATTACCCAAGTGCCATATAGATTTGTTTACCACCATCATATGCTATACACAAGAAGTGAAGTGAAAATTCAATCAAAATTCTATGAGTAAGTAATCCTTTGGCCTGGAGTAAAATAAGAGTGGAAAAGAAGATGTTAGACTTCACAAAGCATAACCCCTCACACACATAGTGGCTTGAGCCAAATTATTATGCCTCTCATAATGATAAGGTACAAGTGATCAATTTAGCTTTGGGAGTTTATTCCCATATTGAACTAAAGTAAAAGCTTTTGAGAAAGGTAGAAATATCAATCAAAACATAATTAAAAAGAGACATAAAGGTTGATGAACATAATCAAGGAATTCTCATCCCCTGTGATAATCATACCGTACTGTATTAGAACACAATCGAGACCTATTCAACCACACTGATCCACATAAGGTTTCACATAGAAACCCATTCAAGTGACTTTTTAGTACTGTGTATGGCACATCTCCCTAATGTCCAACAAACATTGATGACCTTTGCAAAAAATTACTAATACTTAAACTATTAAAACAAAACATAATGTAAATAAGTTTGGATCAACAGACCCACTAGTACTTAGGTTAATAAGATGAGGATGGGTATTTTTGAGGAGGGATTGGTTGTATTACCCAAAGTCTTATCATACAACACACAAACTAAAATGCCAATGGACACAAAATTAAGATAAAGTTATAAAATGTGCAAAAGATGGTAAAATATGTCAAAACCCAAGAGATGTAGAGGTGATAAGGATAAGGAAAAAAATGAAAGAAAGTGAAAAAAAACTTGGAGGTATTGTTATAGAAGATGGGCATTTACGAGGAGGATTTGGTCGAATTCTTCAAGGTCTTACCATGCAACACACAAAATGAAAATCTAAGAGGCAAAAAAATATGGAATCCCAAAGGCATGAAAAAGAGGTGATAAAATGGAAAAATCAAAGGTGTAAAATAAGGAAAATATAATCCAAAAGAAATGCTAAGGTAGGTGATAAGAAAACCTAAAGGTGTAGGTAAATGAAACTAAACTACAATACAAGAGAGTTAGAGAATAATGTGAAAGAAATGTTAGCCTAAAAGGAACTAAACTAAACATAACAAGAAAGTGATATGTACAAAAAATGAAAATCACAAGTAAAAAATAAAACTAAGTAGGAGAAGTATCAAACATATTACTTCTTAAAAAACTGAGCATTGGTTGGCTCTTTTAAGATGTATTCTTTGTTAGTTTTTAATATATACATGTTAGGTTCAAGGATGCATTTGATAATGTAAGTACCACACCACTTTTGGGCATATTTATCCTCTTTTTCATGGGTGTAATCCAATTTCAATACTAAGTCACCATTATCATTTTTTTTTAATTTTTAATTTCTTGTTGTGTTACTTAGCTATATGAATTTTGTAATGTCAATTATGATGGAAAGCACTTATATGTGTCTTGACAAGGATGTAGAAATCATGAAGTTAAGCTTCAAAAATATATTCATTAGGGACAATGCAAAGAAGATAAATGCACAATGAAGGTAACTCCACTTCTAGTGGCAATGAAACTGCAGACTAGAGAGAATGGAGTTTCCTCAGTGGTAATATGAATGTTAGTGTGGCAAGTCCAAAGTCAAGCTATATATTGATATGCAACTTGGTGGAGGAATAATTAATATTTTTTATCAAGATCTTATTTGTTTCTTCATTGTGACCATTGCATTGAGGATGATAAAGATTGAAAACTTAATGGGTAATTTTAAATTTAGAGTAAAATTGTTTCATGTCCTTGTTTTTAAAATTATTACCATTCTTAGATATGAAGGTATGTGAAAATAAAAATTGAAAAATGATTTGGTTGAGGATTAACTTGGAGATGGTAACACTAGTAACATTATCAAGGGGTATATCTTCTACCCAGTTGGTAAAGTACTCAATGGTTGTGATTATAATGGCATGGCCATCTTGTGATCGATGCAACTTGCTAATGAGATCTGATCACCACATAGAGAATGGCTAAGGAGATTCAAGTGTTTTAAGCTCGACCAAAGGAGAGTGAATGATATCATAATGTAATTGAAAATGATTAAACTTCTTAGCGAAAGTGATTGCCTCTTTCTCAAGTGTGGGGTAATAGTAACCCATGCATAGGCATTTATGGGATATACTGTGTCCACTAAAATGACCACCACAAATGCCCTTGTGTACTTACTCAAGAAGAGGAAAGACCTCATATTTAGTAACACATCAAAGTAGAGTGGCCTTGAAAGTTATGATAGTAAAGGATTGTATATTTAAGCGTAAATTTGAATATTTATGAATTCTAGTCTTTTTATGAGAGTCAGCTTCAGGAGGATAATTTTGATTTTATATAAATATTATGATGTTTACATACCGAGGGATTTATCGAGTGGTGACAAAATCCTTATTCAAAGTAAGGGAATCATCACTAGATGTGAGGGTACATGGGGATTATTGCATGTCAATAACGAATTGGTTATCATGTAATGCCTTATGAAGGTGAAAAAGGGAAGCCAAAGAGGCAAGATAATCTGTGATAGCATTTTGGTCTCTTGGGATTACATTAATAGTGAAAGATAAAAGTTATTCAGCAAGGTTTATAGTGAAATCATGATATGCCTTGAGGTTCTCACTTTTGCATTAGTATATGCCATTAAATGGGAAACAAACAAGTTGACAATCACCTAAAGCATGTAAATAAGGGATATTAAGATTGATGGATGCCTGCATACAAAGTATAACAACTTTGTATTTAGCCATGTTGTTAGTGACATTAAAGTCTAATTTAAATGAAATTAGAATGATCTTACCTAAAGGATCGAAGATGACACATCCTACCCCACCTCCTTGCAAGCACTTAACTTTGTTAAAGTGGAGTGTCCAAATGTCCTCATGCAAATTAATGGTGAATTTAGGTTACTCATCATGTTTGGTTAATTTCTCAGATTTTGGTTTGGATAATTGAATTTTAGGGATTTCAAGGGTTTGGGTCTCGATGTTAGTAATGTAGATGTGGAAATAGTATTTAAGGGTAATGGCTTGATCAACACCTTCAATGAAAAGGATATCTTCATTAATAAGGGTATCCTGAATGTATTGTTGGGTAGGAAGAGGTGCAACATAAAGTTGATTTGTGATCATTTTCTCATTGATATTTTTTTATGTGATGATCCTAAGGTCAAATTCCATCAAGAGAGTCATGCATTTTTTAATTATATCACCAAGAAATAATGCCTTGGAGAAGAAGTATTGGAGGGGATATTAATGGATAATGACATGCATCTAATAAATCATATAATGCCAAATATTTTTAGTAGTGAAATAGATAAATAGATAGTCATGTTCGACCTTAGCGTATCAAGTTTCATAATCAATAAAAGCACAAATATTATAGTAAATATAACATTCTTTATCAAAATCATCTTGTTTTGAAAGCATTATGCCAATTCAAATGGGAGTATGTAATGAAAATACTTAGATGTTCAAAATAATGGAATAATATGTCAAAGAATTAAGAGTATAATAATCAGATCCATAATAATGATTGATAAAAAAGAATAATACTTGATAATAATGATTGAGTCTCTTCAAGGGGGAAACCTCCACAATAATTCCATAAGATCAAAATTCATAATATGATGATAAAAGACTAACCACTACCTCCTATATATAATATACTTAGCCATGGTTATTCCACAGGCTAGCCATACTAATAAAATATAAAAATGTAATAAGATAATATGAAAGGTATGTAAGCCACAAGTCAACCACATATCCCTAGACACACTATAGGTTAAGGGCATAACATGCCACTCCCATTCAAAACAAGTTTGCCCTCAATGTTGAATCAAATCTAGATGTTGATACAAGAAAGCTTCATCCTCCCATATTGCATATTCATGATTCAGACTCCTCCACTTGATCAAATACTCCTTAATATCTCTTGTTCATATCCTTTTTGTGTGTATGTAAAATATCTCCTCAGGTTCCAAAATGAATCTTCCTTCTCCACACAATTCAAGTAACTCAATTTGGGTAGAAAATTTCCATCCAATGATCTTATTTAGGTAATATACATGAAATACATGACATGTGTGAGTGGATTGGGGTAACTTCAACTTGTATGCCATATTGACAATTTGTTTTAGGATTTGATAAAGGCCATAATAATGATTAAAATATTTGTTATCCTTTTTCTATTGCATCAAGGACATATACTTATATGGATACAAGCACACAAAGACCCAATCACCAATATCAAAATGCCTCTCACAATGGTGTTGATCAAATTATTATTTCATTCTATTTTTTGCTATTGTTAAATTCTCCCTTAAGACAACTAGTACCTCATGTTGATGTTGAATGTGTTCCTCAACATATCAAACCTTGGGTTGCACCTTCAAAGATGAATTGATGGATGGGGGGTGATATCCATAAAGTACCACATAATGAGACATTTTAGAAGAGGTATGGAAGGAATTGTTGTGCCACCATTCTACTAATGGAAGCCAATGGACCTAATGGACCCAATGTTCCTATTTATTTGTTGTAAGACAATGAATATATGCCTCTAGAAATTTGTTGATAACCTATGTTTACCCATCAGATTGAGGATGATAAGATGAGATATGAGCCAACTAGGTACCCAAATTACAAATAACTCAATCCAAAATTTATTGGTGAAGATAGGATCATGATCACTTAAAATGATTTTTGGGATACCATGTAGCTTTTGAATTGTATTGAGAAAAGCAATAGCTACTATACTAGATACTAAGGAAAAAAATGAGCATATTTTATGAGCCTATCCAAAACTACCAAGATGACATTTTTACCTTCAGATCTTGACAACCCTATAATTAAATCCATGGAAACATCCTCCCACAATTGGCTAGGGATGGATAATTATTGTAGATGACCTAGTGTCTTGATTGTTTCCCCTTTGTTCTATTGAAAAACCATGCATTCTCCCATAAATTTATGTATTTCTCCTTGAGTCCTTCCTAAAAGAAAATTTTCTTGATGTGGTGATATATCTACAAAAATATTGTTTGACCCTATTGGAGATGCATGAAGCCCCTGAATGATCTTGTGTTTGAGGACATAATCCTTACATAGGTACAAACTATCTTTATACCATAATGTGTTTTTTTTTTAGTCAAATTTGTCAAAAACACCTGAACCATCCTAAAGATTTTGAATTAGGATTTTTGAATTAGGACTTATGTATCCCTATCATTATCCAATTATGATCTTACTTTCTCTAACCAATCTACTTGCCAAATGGTTATTGCACATAACAATGCCTCAACTGATTCATCTTTCTTGGAAAGTGCATTTGCTACCACATTATCTTTGCCTTTCTTATAGAATTTTCAAATTCACAACCCAATATTTTAGTCACCAATTTTTGTTGTCATTTAAAAAAAAATCACTATTCTAAAAATTTAGATTATCATGATAAGTATTTACCTGAAAGTGTCTACCCATTAGATAAGGTCTCAATTACTTGACTACATGAATAATAGCCATCATCTCTTTCTCATAGATTGGCTTGAGCTTGTTTTGTACCTTAAGTTGATGGATATTGAATGAAATGGGTATTACTTATTGCATGAGTACTATTCCCATGCCACATCTTGATGCATTGCCTTCAACAATAAACATTTTGGAAAAATTAGGGGTCACCAAAATTGGAGTGGTGTACATAACTGTGAGTGGAGTTGCTATGCTGTCACATTTTTTTACAAATTTATGACAATATCTTGCTAGCCCTAAAAATATAAAAAAATTATTGAGATTATTTGACACTTTCCACTTCATCATAGCTTTGATTTTATTGGGGTTAAATTTTACTCCATGTGAAATAATATGACCCAAGTACTCCACCTCATGGAACCTAAAATCACATTTGGAATGTTTTGCATAAAGTTGATGTTGTTCTAGAACTAATAGTACTTATTTCACATGCATAAAGTGTTCTTCCCAAGTCTTATTATAGATTAAGATGTCATAAAAAACTACCGACACAAACTTCATTAAAAAAGGCCTAAAACTAGTATTCGTCAAACTTGAAATGTCAAAGGTGAATTTGGGAGACAAAAAGGAATGACCATAACTGACAATGAAATTCATGAGTTCTAAAATATTTTTAATGGATATCCTCATATTTGATATAGATTTGATGATACCTAGAATAAATATCTAGTTTGGTAAAATAAACAACACCATGTAATTCATCTAAAAAATCATTAATGACTGGAATATGCAACTTATATTTGATGGTGTACTTATTAAGTTATCTATATTCAAGGTGTAACAAAACATTACACCAAAATCTCAAACTATTCATGAATCTTTCCACCAAGATCTTAACACTCCACCATGCTTCTAAAAATCTCATCCCCGAGATGGGTGTACGCCCTCACGTGCATGCAAGAGACCTGGGTGAACACTGCCATGCCAGTGTTACCACTCAATACCTGAGACTCGAACATGGGTGGGAGCTCTGATACCACATGGAATAAACCATTACACTAAAAGCCTAGATTGTTAGTGAATCTACCCACTAGGATCTTAACATAGGTCACATCCTCCAATTCATCCTTATTATGCACCATAACCACTAGGGAAGAATATTCACCTTGGTTATGTCAGATAATACTTGACTCTATTATCTCATGTACCATTTTTTCAATTTCACTTTTATGAGCATATGGATACATGTATGGTCTGATGTTTGGTGGTGTGTTACCTAGAATCAGTCATATGACATGATCATGTTCTCTACTAGGTGGTAGGTCTTTTGGAATTATTCCAAAAACTATTGGATGGTCATAAAGAATCATTTGTAAATCAATATGGGTAGAAAAATGTGTTGGCTAAACTTCTAAGAAAAACAACCATGTTATAAATTTTTTTACCCATTTTTTAAGAATATTTTTCATCTGATGTGAACTAACCAATTGAGGAGACATTATTTGTAATACCCATAATTTAAATTTCCTACCTTCAAAATGAAAGTACATGAATAGTTCCTATAAATTAATCTATATTGTGCCCAAAGTTATGAGCCATTGTACTCCTAAAATGATATCAACCCCACCTATGGGAATAAAAAACATAGGAAAATTAATAAGGTAGTCCCCCATGGTAATCTTAATACTATGGCATTTTTCAGAATAGTTGATTATGCCACCATCTACAATCATGACTTGAAATTATGGATTTGGATAAATAAATAAATTTAAACAAGTATCCAGCTTACTATTGATGAAGCTATGTGTATTGCATGAGTCAATAAACATTATCACCTTCTATTTCTTGAGGAATCCCACCACCTTAAGAGTTTGAGGAGTACTTATACCAAAAAGGGCATGATAGGAGATAATAGGTTGAGACTCTTTAGATTCTTCCTCTGGTTCTTACATACCTTCACATGCATCCCCACCATTGCATTCATCTTCATTGGCACCTTCAATGTAAAAAAACTTATTTTCAGCACATTATGTCTTTTTTTCCAATTTCTATCACAACCAAAACATCACCCATATTTTGATGAATTCTGTTTCCTCTACCTAACTCACAAATGATATGGCTTCATAAATAGTTGATGGATTAAACATATGCACCTCAAGTTGAATGATATCCTTAACCTCCCAATAAAATAGGCCAATCAAGTCATTCTTAGCGATGTCATCCACATGTAAGGATATATTTTAGAATTGCTAAATAGAATCCTTAACATTATCTATCTGTCACAACTTTGCTAATTGATTGAATTAGTTTTTGGAGACATTGTTATAGTGTATCTATAACTCCTTAGTAAACACTAACCAGGTAACAAGAGACCTTTTTTAATATTTTGAGCACATAACCACCTATACCAAATGAACTATTTAGGTTCTAGATAGAGATATGCCATGATCACTTTTTATGCACATGGGATCTAATGTAGATCAAATAAATTTTCTGTTTGATTTATCCAATTGAGTGGATCCTTACCATCAAAATTGCACACTTCCACCTTTGATAACATGTGCTTCGAACCAGTATTGGGGTTATGATTGTTCTAATTGGGTGAAGTTGATTGGGGTGGTGGAGGATTATTTTTTAGAATCTAAGTTGAAATAGAGTCTAAATGAGCACTCATCAGTGACAACCAATCCTTCAAAGATTCCATTTCCCTTTTTACTTCATCAAGATCATCCTTCCCCAACATGTTTTTTTATCTATGATTGAATTTGTTGAACCACCTAAAAAATTGAAGATTTGAAGTTTTGGATTCCATGTCATCTTTGTGAAGAGTTTTTGAGGTGTCTTAACCTTTCATGTGTCTACAAGTGTTTGAACTAGCCATGCACAAACCCTAGGATGGAGGGTTTCAGAACTGATAAAAATGTACTAAAAAATTATACCATTGTGATCATCTCATCGAGATGAATTGAATGACTACTATTTTTACAAGGGTAGAATTTTTTTAATAAAAAAGACTTCAAACAATACTAAAGTGGTAGAAAAATTAAATTCTTCTTAGATTGCAAGTTATGTTGTTCTGATCCTTTAGCTTTTTAGATAGCCGTAACACCATATCAAAAAAAAATACTACATAAATTGGCCCAAATCGTGCTCTGATACCATTTGTAATAAAATTAATTAGATGTTCACAATAATGGAATAATATATCAAATAATTAAGAGTAGAATAATTAGATCCACAATAATGATTGGAAAAAGAGCATAATACTTGATAATAATGATTGAGCTGCTTCGAGGGGGTAACCTCCACAATAATTCAATAAGAACCTATTCATAATATGAAGATAAAAGACTAACCACTACCTCATATATACACTCTAATTAGCCATGGTTATTTATTAGTGTAGGTTTTTATTTTTCCCTATTATTTGATTAGGGGAATTATATTTTTGTGCATACATGGGGTTTTCCTACATTCGTGGGATAGGCTAGCTTATGTGGAGATGTGTGTCATAGATGTGTCATAGGTGTCATAAGAATGTCATAAGTAACTCCTTTGACCGGCTATTCCGGGTATGGGAGTTACTTCTCTATTCTTAGCACCTTGTCACCACCTTTCATGGAGGAGTTATAGTCTATTCTTGGGGTGCCTTGACCACTTTTTGTGGAGGAGTCAATTACGTGCTCTCCTATATGTATTCTTCAGTTTGGTCATCTCATGTTAATTAGATATTGGGTTTTATCTTATTTGTCTTATGCAATTTATCTTCTTGTATAATTTCAAATTGCTTTAGCATCTATGTGATGTGTACTAGCTTCATCTCGTGTGATCACGTCTCCATTGCATTCGCATTATCCAGATTTTGACAACAACTCCAATATGGTATCAGAGCCACCCTGATAATCGTATATCTAGTTATGCTATTAGTTTATTTTGAAATCGTGAGGAGTGGAGTTCTCTTTATGTTTTTTTAATTTTCAGATCTGATCTAAAATAAAAAAAACTTTCAATATCATTTCTTGTGTTGTTTTTATCTTTTCCTTGGGAGCCTTGGCCTTGGGTGTCTTGGGTGTCTTCTCTTCAATCTTTACAGGTGCAACAACAACTTCAGTCACTGGTTTCTTCATAGCAGGTGCTAGTTTTGCAATGACAGACATCCTTGCAGGCCTTCTGGCAACCTTCTTTGTAGCAGCAGGTTTAGCAATTGGCTTGGCTGCAATGACCTTCTTTACTGCAGGTTTCTGTGCCTTATTTTTTTCTTTGCAGATTTGCCTCTACCTGGCACTTTTCTATGCCTTATTTTGGTGAGAGAATTCTGCCAGATCTACTATTTTTTTTGAAAATGGCGCCCCTTCCTTGTTTGGCATCCCATGTGGGCCATTAAATACTTGGCCATCCACTTCATTCTATCTTTTACTTTAATTTTTTAGTTAAAATTGACTTGCAAAAAAAAATCAGTCAATTTGACTGAATATTAAGTATTTTAGACAATTTGAAATTTTGGGGGTTTAAATTTAAACTTGTATCTTTGCCTGTCGAAGACGAAGGGTGAGGCCCGGGTTGGCAGGAGGCCAATTCCCCCTCACAAAGACCTCTTTTGGATTCTTTGCTCTATGCTAAATCCAACGAGTAGTTGGAAGGCTACTTTCTCTCTCAAAACAGGGATTTTTTAAATGTTTTAGTGCTATTTTTTTTGCAGAAACACTAGTTTATGGGAAATTGAATCTTTAATATCTTGCAAACGGTAGCTCAGATTCGGGTGCCATTTTTTTCAAAAGTGTTTATATTTTAATTATCCATAGTGTAGGCTTATTATTTGTTAAAAATTCACTAGTTTATAAAGTGCCTAAAATTTGGGTCTCTCGAGACGCATTTTCGGCTGAGTCCGACGTACTGTTTGCCTAAAGTCTTGCATTGTTTGCTCTAAGATGCATTCTCGGCTGAGCTCGACATATTTTGAGTGTAAAATTGCATATTTGGGAGGGACTCAACATTTCAGGGGGGTGTGATTGCTTTTCAGCACTTGCAATTTTTGCTTTCATTCTCCTTTCTGCATAATTTCACAACTTGCAATCAACACAAATTCACCTAAATTCAGCTTAAAATGGATTATTTTCAACTTATACCCCTAAAACCTTTCAACTATCATGAATGGAAGGTTAAAATGTCAATCATTCTTAGAAGCAAAGGGTTGTATAGGATCACCATGGGTACTGAAGTAGAACCTATCACTGATGCTGAAAAGGTCAAGTGGTACAACCGTAGTGATGAAGCCTATGAATTACTGAGCTTGTTCATGTCTCCAAAACTTCTCTTCCATTTAGAAAACTCCAAGACTCCCAAAGAAAAATGGGACACCCTAGAAAACTTATTTGGGAAGCTTGATGAGATGAGAGGTCATGAGCTCGAAAACGAATTCATAAGTCTAGGTCCTAGCAAATTTGACACCCTACAGGAATTCTTCACTAAGTTTAAGGCCCTTAGATTGTAATTGAAAGAATAAAAGATAGAGAAGAAAGATGATCAACTCATCCTTTCTATTCTCGCAAAGTTAGGTCCAAGCTATTCAGTCTTTGTCTCCACTTTCCATGCCACAAAAAGTACCATTAGCACTACATGGAAAATGCCTTTTTTGGATTCATTCATTGCCGACTTGACTAGGGAGCAAGATAATCTAAATAAAATGGGCACAATGAAGTCTACTCAACCCCAAGCTTTGATAGCTGGAAATGGTAAGGATAAGACTTCGACAAAGGAAAAGAAGAAAAAGAACAAAGACCAGAAAAAGAAGAAAGAAAACAACAAACCTACCAAAAACAACACCGAGTCTTCTTCCTCCAATGCTAAACCTAAGAAGGAGAAGGTTAAGTGTGCCTATTATAAAAAGACAGGGCATGATGAACACAAATGCATGAAAAAACAAATAGATCACTTAACTCATCTTCTAGAGAAGCACAACATAGGTCTTCCTGAGTCCATCAAGCAGAATTCATCTACCCAAGATTCTACTAAGGCAAAAGGCAAGGATAAGGAGAAAGAAAAGGGCAAGGCCCTTGTAGCCACAATAGCTTCTACATCTTCATGGGTCATTGACTCAAGTGCTTCTCACCACATGGGCTCTTCCCTAGTTGAGTTTTCATCTTTAGAGCCTTGTAGCATGACTTCAATTAGTTTGGGTGATGACACATTAGTTTTCATTGCAAGGAGAGGGTCAGTTGAAATGGAGGGAGGGACATTCAATAATGTTCTAAGTGTTCCTTCTCTTTCAACCAATCTCCTATCAGTGTACCAAATCACTCACATTGGTCAGGGCATGAGAGTTGAATTTTCACCAAATTCAGTGGCTATCAGGGAGTTGCATAGTGATATTACAGTGGCAGTGGGTAGGGCAGATCACCAAGCAAGGTTATACACCTTCTCACATTTTGCACCTGATTCTTCTCCAACAGCATTGCTGACTCATTCAGATAGAGTTAGCAAATTATGGCATGAGCAGTTTGGCCACTTAACTACCACTACCTTGAACAACTTTGCAAACATGACAAGGTCATTGGCTTGCCTCGTGTCCAATTCTCAAAAGGAATTTGTGAGGGGTGCTCCCTTGGAAAGCATCCCAAAGCAAAATTTTACAAAGGCAAAACTTGGAGGGCTTCACAACCTTTGGAGTTAGTCCATAGTGATGTATCGGGACCCTTTCCCAAACCATCTTTCATAAGGGCCAAGTACATCCTCACTTTCATTGATGATTTCTCTAGGTACACTTGGATATATTTTCTCAAACAAAAGTCTGAAGTGTTTGAAAATTTTCTAGACTTCAAGGCTCTTGTTGAGAAATAGAGTGAGAAATCTATCAAGGTTCTTTGAACTGATAATGGAGGGGAGTATGTCAGCAACAAGTTTGAGCAATTTTGCACCACAGAGGGGATTGATTTGCATCACACAGTCACTTATAGTCCTTCACAAAATGGGGTAGCAAAATGCAAAAATAAGTTCATGGGTAGTTGTATGATTCACTCCAAATCCTTAACACCACAGTACTGGGCCGAAGCCATCAATTGTGCTTGCTACATTCAAAATAGGGTTCCTCACAAAGCTTTGAAAGGGATAACACCCTTTGAAGCTTGGCATAAAAGGAAACCTAATGTTGAGCACCTTAGGGTTTTTATATCCCTAGCCATGGCCCACATATTGAAGAAGAAATGCAAAGCTATGGAACGTCATTCCAAGCCTTGCATCTTTGTAGGATATCTAGATGGTATTAACGGGTATTGCCTTCTAGATCTGACCACTCATGAGTTGTTCATTAAGAGAAGTGTCCACTTTCAAGAGAGTCCTAGAGACTCAACACTTGGCACTTCTTCTCCCTCATCAGATCTACTTCTTCATGATGATTTCTCATTAGATTTAGATCAGCCACAATAGGTTCTTGAGCCAGAGACATCTTCTTCTTCTTCGAGTTCAAATAGCAAGGACAGTGATGCAGAGTCATCCACCTCTAGTTAGTCAGAGGATGAGGATTTAACACCTAACTCGCCCACTTCTGGGCCACTTTGGGCCAGACAGACACTTGAGAGTGCCTTGCACTTGGGCAAGAGATCTCACAGATGATAGACGTACTAGGGGGATTTTCAGAGAGATCCACATGCCTTCTTTGCTTCAATTTTAGATCCATAGACTTTTTGAGAGGCATTGGGGGTACCTAAGTGGGATAGTGCTATGGAGGAAGAATGTTCTTCCTTAATCAAAAATCATACTTGGGATTTGACTTCACTTCCTAAGGGAAGAAAGATGGTTCGATGTAGGTGGATATATCAGACCAAGTTTGCAGTAGATGGGTCGGTTGATAAGTACAAGGCACGATTGGTTGCCAAGGGTTTCTCACAGGTGGCAGGCATTGACTACTTAGAGACCTTTGATCTTGTTATAAAGATGGCTTCTATTTGACTCACCTTGGTTATTACTGCAACACATGGTTGGGATGTGTACCAAATGGATGTGAAAAGTGCCTTTCTTCACAAAGACCTAGAGGAGGAGATCTACATGGAGTAGCTGTCAAGATTTATTCAAGATTCTTCCTTAGTATGAAGACTTAGGAAATCTATCTATGGCCTCAAATAGGCCCCTCGAGATTGGTATGCCAAGATGGATTCCTTCCTTCTCACATCAGATTTCACTAGGTGCCATTTTGACCCCAATGTCTACTTCTTGCAGTAGGATGATTCGCTCTTGATTTTGGTTCTATATGTTGATGAACTTTTGATCACTGGGAGTTTTTCATTGGCTATTGCAGAAGTGAAGGCATCTCTCCAGGATAGATTTGACATGATAGACTTGGGTTTGTTGCACTACTTCTTTGCCATTGAGATCTCACAGTCAGATTCAGGGATTTCTCTTAGACAACCTAAGTATGCTCTTGATTTATTGTCTTGATTTCACATGGCTGATTGCAAGCCATCTCTGACTCCCTTTCTATCAGGAGTCAAGCTTGAGGCTGATTGTTATTCATCATTGGTTGATGCCACTCAGTATCGACAACTTGTTGGTAGTCTCATCTACTTGACTCACACCAAGCCCGACATATCATATATAGTGGGACTTGTCTCCAAATTCATACAGGAACCTCATGAGCTGCATTGGAAAGCATCTAGGAGGATCTTGCATTACATACAGGGTTCACAGAGATATGGGATTCATTACAGATTTGGCATAGAGGTTGACTTGGTTAGATATACAGATTCAGATTGGGCTGGCGATTCACAGACTCACAAGTCCACTTTTGGTTACAGTTTTTGTCTAGGTTTTGGTCTTATCAGTTGGTCTAGCAAGAAGTAGAATGCTATTGCTATATCATCCACAAAGGTAGAGTATAAGGGAGCTATTAATGTAGCTACTGAGGCTATTTGGCTTCAGGGGATTATTTTTGAGTTTGGCATTCCTATCAGACAACCCACCATCATTTATTATGACAACTAGAGTACCATTTAGATTTGCAATAATCTGGTTTAGCACCAACGAACCAAGCACATAGAGATTCACATGCATTTCATTTGGGAGCTTATTCATAGTCAAGTCATTGACTTAATATTTTGCCAGTCTTCGGAGCAGGTTGTAGACATCTTTACCAAACCTTTCACTGAGAGCAAGTTCACTCATCTACGAGCTCTTCTTGGGGTGCGGTCTACATTTGCAGTAGCATCATCTTTAGGGGGGGCCTTCTAGCCTTCTCATTTCTTTTATGTCTCTCTTTTGGGGGGGGAGTTTTTTCCTATGGGTTTTCTCCTTTTCTCTATCTTATGGGAGATTGCATTTGTACATGGGTACCTCATTAGGCCTAGTTGCTGGGACCCATTTTATATTTTCACATTGCCCACCTAAGCTGTGCTTATGGGGGGGTATTAGTGTAGGTTTTTATTTTTCCCTATTATTTAATTAGGGAAATTATATATTTGTGCATGCATGGAGTTTTCCTACATTCGTGGGATAGGCTAACTTCTGTGGAGATGTGTCATAGATGTCATAAGTAACTCCTTTGACCGGTTATTTCGGGTATGGGAGTTACTTCTCTATTATTAGCACCTTGTCACCACCTTTCATGGAGGAGTTACAGTCTATTCTTGGGGTGCCTTGACCACCTTTTGTGGAGGAGTTACTTACGTGCTCTCCTATATGTATTATTCAGTTTGGTCATCTCATGTTAATTAGATATTGGGTTTTCTCCTATTTGTCTTGTGCAATTTATCTTCTTGTATAATTTCAAATTGCTTTAGCATCTATGTGATGTGCACTAGCTTCATCTCGTGTGAGCACGTCTCCATTGCATTCGCATTATCTAGATTCTGGTAACACCTCCGATATTATTTCATAGGCCAACCAAACTAAGAACATAGATAAATGTAATAAGATAATATGAAATGTATGTAAGCTACAAGTCAGCCACATATATCCCTAGACACACTATAGGTTAAGGGTGTATAAGAGTAGAAGACACGTACAAGATAAGAGGGTAATTATTAGATGGACACCCAAAATAGTAATTTAAATTAAATATTTAATCATGCGATCAAAATTAGTTTAACAAGCATCTATCCATTTTAGAGTGACACCTTTCATGATAAGCGAGTTTATAGAATGAGTTTGGTAAGTTGATTTGGGAAAGAGTCTCTAAAATGCCCCAAACTTCCCAATATAGGTGCAAATTTTAGGGATAAATACTTGTCTAGGCATGTCTATAATAGCTTTGATCTTAGAGGGATATACGTCAATCCCTCATCTATAGACCAAAAACCTTAAATGTATTTGTAAGTGACACCAAACACTTTTTAGGATAAATTTTAACTTTTTATTTAATGAGATGATCAATAATGGTAACAAGATCATGATGATGATCTTTATGACACTTGGATTTGGATATGGTGTCATCCACATAAGTTTTAACTATTTATTGGATAAGCTCAAGAAAAATGTGGGTCATAGTGCATTGATAAGTTGCCCTAGTATTTTAAAACCAAAAGACATATTAATGTAACAATATGTACCCTAGTCAATGGAAAAGGTCATCTTATGCTTATCTTTTAGGGTGATGTGAATTTGATTGTACCCTTGAAATTCATCCATGAGGGAAAGAATTTCATAGTTGAGTGTAGAATAAATAATAGCATCTATAAAAGGTAAGGGAAATTTGTCCTTAGGAAAAGCTAATTTGAGATTAAAAAAATTGATGCAAATGCAAATGACCATGGTGACTTTATTGCAAACATGGAATATGCTAGAGACCCATTCAAAGCAATCTAATAGCTTAATAAACTTAGCATCTGGGAGATTAATGATTTATTTATGATAGAGTTTAAAAACCTCAGGAGGGAATTTATTGCTTTTATAATATGGGAGCAACATCCAAAGAAGTTATAATATTATTAACAATTATGCTTGGGCCAATGTCAGGTATGTCTTCATATGATCAAGCAAAATGTTACTTAAAATTTCTAAGGATCAAATTGAAGCTATATGTTTGTTTAGGCATAATAAATGAAGAAATAAAACTCATTTTTACCATTAGATGTTCCTATGATGATCTCATTAGCATCCTTGATAAGAATTTTGTTTCCATGTTGGAAGTTATAAAGTGCATAAGGAAATTTAGATATAGTATTAATCTTTAGATCAACACTGGAAAATTGTGAAAATAATGGTGGGTGTCCTCAAAATGACTGATATTATGATGCTGGTGAGGAAGTTGAGGTTCCCTTGCATGAAATATTTCTAATATGGATTCATCACTAGGTAATGTAGGTAAATGGCCATGATATTTAATAGCCACCTATAGATTAACATAATTACTACCCTTTATATCATACTTTGCATGAATTTGACTCATAGTTGTATCTTTGCATCTAGGATAATTTTTGGAGATTTTAAAGTAGTTTCAATAATTTTATATATGGGATCAACCATGTTGATCTAATTTTAATATTCTCAACTATTTTTAACTAGATTGATGATGTTTGTACAATTGGAGATTTTGTTATTTTCATAAAAGTCAAGATTTATAACTAGATCACCCACCTTTGTGTTTGTGCTAATTTCATTAGAATTTTCAAAAGGAGTGGTTCAACCATGTCTATATTTATATTGATTTTTTTGATGTGGTTTGGAAGTCAATTTTGAATCAAATCAATAATGAATATTTTATTTTTTTCAAATGTATATGTATTTTGAACTAGATTGGCTAATGCATTTCTTTTTGACTAGATTTTTAGAAAGAATTTCAGATATGGATTTATATTGAGTTTTTTGGAAAAAATCAAAAATTTGTTGAAGAACCGAATGAGAGTTTTCTAAGGATGGATTAATAGGAGGGACGTAACCTTTTGGATCCTATTATTTATCACTTGAATAAAAATGATAAGAATGATGGACTACATGAACATCCTAGTTGAAAGCATGAATCTTGGGAAGGGTCTTTTGGTAATCAAGTACATCCATGTCTCATGTTTGACCTTGGGAAACTATGTAAGATTCATCATAAGATGTAGAGATATTACATTCTTGGAGTTTTTGAGGGTTATCAATGGAAGTATCTTTGGTGGACACATGAAATTGACTTCAAGCTAATAGGGAAAATAACAATAATTCTTGGAAAAGTTTGGCCACCATAGATTCATTTTATTCTTAATCATATTCTTGGTAAAAATCTTTGTTAGCATTGTAAAGATGTGGGATTTTTACATCATCATAGTTTAAGGGAATGGTCCTATCCCTCATGTAGAGAAATCAAGGAAATAATTTTGGGATGTAAGGTGGTAATGGAGTAGTGTTACAAGCATTTTTTAGTTCATTGGGTTTGTCACCATCTGATTAACAAGAGTGACTTGCATATCGAGATGCATGTTGATTAACTTAGGTGAAGGATAACTATTAAGGTCCTTGGTTGTTGGAATGTAATATTATGATTTAGGGTTGGGTAATTTGAGATACCAAGAGTTAGAATTAGCTTCATGTTTATAATGTTTACCATTATGAATGAATTTTAGGCATTGGGTACCAAAAGAGGTGATGGGTCTTATGTAGTGGGTCCAAGAACAACCTAAGAGAATATTGTAAGACATTAGAAGATCAAATACCATAAAATTGGCATGCATTATTTGGGTATCATAGTATGAGGGAGTCAAATGCAACCAATAATATTTTGGTTAGTCTTGTCAAATCCATGATAAGTCTTATTTTCTTGAGATTATTGGTGGAAAATATTAGTTGGTTGATTAACCGTAAGGAAGTGACATTAATGCTTGAGCCTTTGTCTACCAATATATTTCCTTATTGACACATAATTAATCATGATCCTTATAGAGGAAGGTCATCATCTCAAAAAATAACTTCCTCATTGATCATATTATCCTTAATAAAATCAACATAGGTTTTGCTATATGATTGAGGATGGGATATGGTTTCAATGGCACACACTTCAGTAAGGTTTATGCTTTTAGAAGGTTGAGTAAATGGTTCATTTTGATTTGTTGAAGGTGTTTCTTTATATATTATAATTTTTGAATGAGAAATTTCTAATGATATGGTGATGTTATCATGAGTTCCATTAAAGGAATCTTGCAAGGCATAATGTTGAGCTCATTTAGGAAAATTCATTGGGATTATTTTCGGTAAGAAAAATAGTGATATTTTATAGAGTAAGAAGGGATAACTATAGGAGGTATGATAGTAGGAGGATAGGTTGAGACTCCATTGAGGAGTGAACTCATTAGTTGGTGGGATGTGAGAAGTATAAGTCATGAAATCTTTGAGAGGCACATCTTCTCGGAAAATTTCTTAGGATTTATAATGAGATATTTGTGAGTGGGCTTATAGTAGTTAACCTTGGATGCATTCACGTATTGATAATTTGCATAAAAAATGGTTATAATCAATATCAATATCACCTACAAAGTTGTTCATAGGGTCCTTTATTGTGATTAGATGTTTGGGATGGTTTGTTTTTAGATTTTTTGATTTTGGTGGGGATGTTTGGATTCATTTCCTTTATGAGTTTGGTTAGGAATATGTGATTTTTTTGAAGGCCCTTTGATATTCTAACATAAATTCATAGGCAATTTTTTTAATATCAAGATAATTTTCATGAGAATGACCAACATAGGCATGAAACTAAAAAATCTTATCATATTATACCATGGTGCAGGTGATGTATAAGAGAAAGGTTTAGATGGTGGAATCAATTTCCTAAGTTTTTTAAAAATTAAGGTAGGGTGTATAGGGTATTGAGTTTTTAGATTATTTAGATTAGAAGATCCCAACTTGGATTATGGGGGACATTTGTTGTGAGAAGTGATATCATTGATTACATTGATTTGGAAAGAGTCCCTATTAGAGTTGTGAGCTTGTTCAAATTGGCTCATAATAAATTCTTGTCTTTTTATTGGTCAAAAGTTTCTTCCAAATTATTATGAGAAAAAAATTAACTTTATTTTTAAGAGGAGATTTTAGATCAGTGATAAATAATTTGAAGATGGTTTCATCATTCATGTCATGATTTTATTTATTCAACAAATTTTTACATCACATGTTGACATCATGGGTAGACTCCTTATGTAATTTCTTAGCATTAATGATGTTTTAAAGGCTATTTTAAGGAAGTTCATGATGTTAGAATTCTTCAAATAGAGTGCTAACAAAGTCTTCTAATTATGAAATGGGGTGAGTTGGAAGTTAATTATACCATTCTAGTACATATTTAAGGTTTTGGATAGAAGTTTGGTAGTTTCACATGTATCAATTTGAATCCATTATTTATAAAGGTTTTCAAACACTTTGAGATGTAATGTAGGGTCGCTAGTTCCATCATATGTGATGGTAGGATAAATATTTACCATGTCCATGGACACCATGGAGGAGCTAGTGGCTTCTTTTGAAGATTTTGAAGCATATTATTATGTACGAGAGGTTGAGGAACAAAGTTTCCATTTGAATATCTAATAAGAGGAATACTGTTTTGATGAGGTTGGTTTATAATGACCTATTGAGGATGATTAGGTGTTTGAAAAAAATGATTTTGAATTTAGAGCATTTGGGTGGTAATTGGAAGCTTGCATAAGGGCCATTTGATCTAGCACAGGGTATACTTTAAGAAACCCCTCCTTTGGAAAAGGTGTAAAAAATTGGCCAAATGTGTAAAACACCTGACAAAAAAAATTATTTTTTTGTGAAAAAAATAGTTTACAAAGAAAAAATAATAATCTCCATTGGGGAATCATTCATAGTCTCTCAAACAATTTGTAAAATCTGGGCGAATTGTGTTATTTTAAAACCACAAAAAAATTATACATTGGCGAACAAAAAATAATAATCATAGTAAAATTTTAATTTTTTGGGCATTGGGAATGGGGTGGGATCGGCTTGTGGCACTTTGCGAGAGATATTTTCATACTATTCTATCACGCATACATCCCTTCATGCAGCCTTCATACCTCCTATGATGACTCCTTGAAATCTTGAAACCCTAAAATATGGCTAAGTTTGAAACCCTGAAACCCTGGAATCTGACTAACTCTGAAATATGATAGGATCCACCAAAACCTAGAATTTGCATTATAGCTCCTAGCAGTCCAAAACCCCTCTCAAACATCCTGAAAGTATATAAATAAAATATAACCTAAAGTATAAGAAACTAGATGTCCATTATAAATGTTTATTTTATTTCTATACTGTTCACTTCAGACAAAAAAAGGGTTATTGAATGTCTCATTGCTATTTTCTTGAATTCGGATTTATACATATTACAAATGAAAGTGCGTTGGCAAAACGCGTCGACTCCTCCACTTCCCATAACGTGAAACCCGACGAACATTCCACATTAAGCGCTACCTGGTCGGCTGCGTGAAAGGTGAATACTACCAGGTAGAAACTCAAATGAAACATTTGCCTTGGTGATTACAAAGCTAGGCAATCATGAAACCCAAGAAAGCTTGGTGACCAGGAAACCATGGAACGGCATACAAATCACCAAAAAACACACTGACAAAATGTAAAATTCACCAAAGTATGAATATTCGCCACTAAAATATTCCCTGAATGTTAAAAATACTTTTTAAATATAAATAGTAGGGTTTTGAGGGGAATTTTCGGTGACATTATTGAAAAGAGGAGGATTATTAGGATAGATAATGATGACATTGGTTTTAAGAATAAGAATGTATTTTGAAGCACTAACTACAAATTTAGAGTTACTAAGGTTCTTAAGGATTCCATCCTTTCTTGGAGTATAGATGAACCTTGAATCAAGATATTTGATCCATACACTAGGTGAATATTACACTCTAAGTTTCACTAATACAAATTCTTTCAAGACATGGGGTTGCTATCAAGTTCTATGCCATAGAATAAAACCCAAAATATTGTTTAAAGATGTATTCTAACTCTTATGATTGATAACTACAACATACAAGAGAATATGCAATCCTTCACATGAAATTTACACATTCTAAATTTATTGCATACATTCCTACATTCTCTAAGCATGCTACTAATCCATACATGATTGCAATTGAAATGAATAAATATAAGTGCAATGCCAATGTGAAGTTATTTTACCTTTATAAACAAGTGTTATGCTTATGATGGATAAGTATTGAGTTATATTAAGTGTTTGTTGTATTATACTAGTTTAAAGGAATGGAAACATGAAAAATAATGAAACAAAAACATGAAAAAATATAAATAACAAAATACATACCCCAAAGAAATTTAATATGAGAAAACTTTAGCAAGAGTGAAGCCATGTTTCCTCATCTTTGCTATGTTTTGAAACTTACAAGATCTTAATTTATTAAGATTAAAAGAACACCAACGTCATGGGATCCTATTATATTAATTATATCTACAATGTTCAGTGGAATACTTGCCTCTCAAGTAATAAAAACTACTGAACTCAACTACTTCAGTCGTGTAGTTTCCTAATCAATCACATACATGAAAACAATGATTTGGTGAAGGAGCAACTCAATGATCTGCTCAAATGAATCTAATTGAATGATTTGATACCTTATATATTTGATTAAATAAACTCTATAGGTTCATATTTATACACAATAACACCACTTAGGCTCACTCAAGAATCACAAGAGTAAAAAATTAAAGCCAAAACACCTTCATGTCATTTCAATCTATGTGTTTGTAGAACCACCACTATATGTCAGGAAAAAAATATTGTGGTAGTTATGAAACCACTGGGGTGGTTACATAATCACCACTACTAGTTTAAAAACCATCACAGTGGTTTAAAAACCATTGAGGTGGTTATGTAACTACTACTCTACATACACCGATGGTTTCATAACCATAAAAAGTTTTCTAACTTCTAGAGGCCATAACTTTTGCATACAAACTCAAAATCACATGATATATTTTTTAAATTGCATAATTTTCCAAGAGGAACCAAAATATATACTCAAGTTTTAGTTTTTATGCCAACCATATACTTATTTATCCTATATAATATAACTAACACTTTTCTAGGACTTGGCATGTCACGAATTACCCCTAGTTGACAATCAATTGTATTGTCAAATGAATTGGATGATATACATGATAAAAATTATGATAATACACCCAAAATTTTAAGGTTTTTGGTCTAAAAAAAGTATAAAAATATTATAAATATTTACATCTTATCTTCCCAAGTGAGATACTAATCTTATCATCCTCTTGGATTGTACCTTGTTCTTTTCTCTTGGAGAGTGAATGCCCAATTGTGAAACTTGAAAACCCAGATTGATGAAATATTCCATGACTCCCTTCAATATCTTATAACTAACCTTATTACACTCTTTGGTGTCTTGATATTCTTTATGGCTATTCCTCTTATCCCCTCTATTGTGATACACATGCTTATAGGCTAAGGTGAATCTCTCCATGAGGAGATTCTCTTACAACATCCTCATTATTCAAAATGATTTCAACAAGTGAAGAAAACATATTGCATTATATATTTGGTGATACAAAAATTAACCAAACTTAAAAATTTCCCTTATCTTGGGTCTTACAAAAAAATGAAACATCCATGGATTAGAAACATACGATTTCATTTACAAAGTTGCCTATATCTTACAACTAAAATTTTGCATTTAAAAAAAATGAAATATACATTAAATGAAATAAATGAAGCAAAATGGATACCAAAACATACTTACATCACAATCAATAATGTTTTTATGAAGTGATACTCACCATGAATGCACTTATCACCGTGCACCAATGACCTAATGCCATTCTAGTTATTCTCCATTCATGGAAGAATCCTTAGGATCATGAGAAAACTACAAGATGCCCAAAAAATGTGATACCAATTGATATCATACCAAAACTTGTTTTAGAGAACCTAATGCAACCTTATTCCATGTGCATATAAAAATTCAAAAGCATGTTGAAAACATGCTACAACTATTATGTGCCTACCAAAACCAACATAGTCATGATATCATAGTTATGATTTATGAAACCAACCTATACGTCCATGCTAAAATCATACGAATTATCAAATTCATGCTACAAAATTAATGCAAAATTAAACATGCTACACATGATGTTCTTTTGAATTTTTCAATAAGAAAACCAACATGTTATCACCTTTGTGATACCTTGGCATTCAACCTATGCTTGAAGCTTTATCTCAACATAGAGTGCCTCTCATGCCCATGTTGTCACATGACACATGAACTTGAGAAGGAAAACATGTTAAATTTCCAATGAACATGAGCATGAAAATGATAAAAGTGATACAACCTATTTGATGCAATGGATGCTCATACATATGCTTATAAAAAATGATTGTATGGTTGATCCATGTTTACTCTTAATGAGTGACATTTCTCCATACTTTCTCATACAAAAGAGGTTAGATTTTTTCTTTTAACAAAGGGACATTAACAAGTAATTTGGAGCTACATGCCAAAAAAGATCTGTCATGTAAATACTTTATCCATATGACCAATAATAGAAACTTACCATTACCAACTTTCAATGGTGACGAGGACTCATCTATGGATTTACCTTTTCCACATTTTGATTTGGAGAGTGGTGTTTACAATTTTCATCCTTCCTCTTGAAGAACATGTGATTATTTTGGATGGATTTCCTCTTCCAACACATGGCCACACAATGGTTATCCATTCCAAAAAATGATCATGGATATGTATACCAATAATTTTGTGTTATATGACCATTCTTATTACATTTGAAGCAAACAATGGAAGATTTTTTCTTTCCATACCTTCTTGGGCTGCCCTTTATGCTAGCATGATGAAGTGGTAATGTGTTACCTTTTCCTTTAGGATGTTCACCTCTCTTTAGAGATTCTTTTCATTCTTCATTGATGATTTCTCATCATTGAGACTATTTTTTATCCCTTTAATGTGGTACAATTCTAACTTACTCTTCATGAGATACCTGCTAATTATTTAGAGAATCAAACTCATTATCTTTGAAAAAATAAATGATACAATTACCTTGCATAGGCTATTTTTGTAGATCTAGTGGCTTGGGATCTTTTATTTTTGAGGATTTCCTTATTTTAGATATCTTGGAGCATTATGTAACTCCTTTGTTGCCACTAACATATCACAAACCTACTTATTAATCCATTATGGGATTATTCATTTCTTTGCCATTGATGACAAGGCCTTTTCCATCATAACCCATCTTTGTTACTAACTTGAAGCTAACACATTTAGTATGATTCTCAAATTAACCAAAGGAATCACCTAAATCTTGATGGAAAAAAAAAAATATGATGGAGTACTTAATTTGCATACCTTCATCATGGTTTGTGCATCTTTGGTAGAGGATGGCATCCTTTGCATGGTATAATCTTTTCTCTCAGTCACTCCTTCACCACCATATTGGAATTTTGTTAACATCTATTCCTTGCTTAGAAACTCATGTTGAAACTATTCAATGATACCCATGAGAACTTTTCCATGATTTATCAATCTATCTTGCAACTCTTGATTCTCATCTTCCAAGTGTTGCCACATTTTTATTAATTCAAAAATTTTCTCTTGAATTTTTTGGTTTGTATTTTGAATCTCTTGAAGCATTTATCTCTTCAAATATTTTTCCATGGTTGAACTTTTTCAACCAATAAACCCACACTTTAATGCCAACAACAAACACAAAATAATATATAACACAATGCAAAAATATTTTAGAAAACCCTTTCAATGCAAAAATAAAACCCACTCTGATACCAATTTAATCTGTAAACTAGGTGGATATTCCACTCTAAGTTTCACTACTATGGACTATTTTAAGACAAGGGGTCTCTCTCAATTTCTATTCCATAGAACAACACCAAAAATGCTATTTAAAAATGTATTCTAGATCTTATGAATAACATATACATTATATAAGAGAATATGCAACCATTACCATGAAATATCCAAATGCTAAATCCATTTCATACATTCCTCCACAATATAAACATGCTACTATTCCATATATGATTGAAATTCAAATGCTTGCATAGAAGTACAATGCAATTACAAAGTTATTTAACCTTTATAAACAAGTGTTATGCTTCTGATAGACGAGTCTTGATCTCTCTTAAGTGTTTGTTGTATTATACTAGTTTTTGTTGAGGTATGGTGTGTAAAAATTATTATTGTTAGTTACAATAATATATTAATATATTTTTAATAATTTTATATAATTATTTTGTTACATGAATATATTGTTAATAGTTAACAATGTATCTCGTAGTAATATAGTTAGATAATTGAGAGATTGCAGAGATCATAATATCCCCATTTATAGGCTATCCCTTGCCTATTTATTTGGTCTACCTATGAAGATATGTAAAAGGAATTTGAATAAGAGATTAATAAAAATATTATTATTTTGTATTCATTGTTTGAGAATATTTTTGAGTGTATTATGCTTTGCTTATAAACCATAATCAATATCTGGTATCAAAGCATGGACATCCTACCTGTGATGGGTTAATAATCATGATGGGGAATCCATTTATTATATTTTACCATGTGGATGAAAGATAATATTTTTTAATTTTCCATATAGGATTATGCTAATAGTAATCTAACTAGCCAAGCCCCATAGATTCTATTCCATCTAAATTTTACTAGCGTCATCTCGATCTGTGCTATCCATTATCATGAATTCTCCTAGAAGACTCCACATTTGAATTAACACAAAAATAATTATAGATGTCATTATGTGATTTTAATTTATAGTTTTAGATGCATCAGATAATAATCTAAATTTGTATGAGTTAGATCTATCAAGGAGGGGTGACTATCACATCTACATTATGCACTTGTTAATTTTCTTCTACATACTCAGCTTAATGACACCAAATTTTGTGATATTTAATTCATTTTTATATGCTTATCTTAGAGACATTGACAAAAATAGAGTTAAATGTGGGACACCTCACCTTGACACTCCCATTTTTGGCCTTGGTTATGAGCTTCACCTCACAAAAAAATAAATATGCATTGCATAGTCCCAAGATTGATTTATATTTCAGTCTCATTCCATCAAAGCATCTAAATTAGAAACACTTGAAATTAAATTGTAGTCCATATAATTCTTAGATCTAATCACATTCATCAATATTATTTTTATCCATATCCACACACCCATCATTTGTGCAAGTTTGATCAAGTTCCACACTACTCTGTTTCCCACCGTCTTCTTGTGCTTGGCATATGTATCTTGGCTATGTTTAAGGTATTTAGTCAATTTTTGGTTAATATTATATTTTGTGTCTTAGGATAAATGTGTAAAGTTATTAATTGTGTTGTGTCCTTTTATTTTTTATTTTTATGAGTTTGGTCAATTAGCATTTAGTTTGTATTTTTAATAGTATTTATTTGTCAATTCATAAGTCAGTAGTTTTTAGATATATGTAGATTTTTTTTTAACTATTAGGTGGCATTTAATTGTTTTTTATGTTAAGAGTTAATTTTAAAAGTATCAAGTATATTGAGTTTTTTAACATCTTTATTTTTTTAGGTCGAAAGTCAAATATTCATCAAAAATTCTAAAAGTATTAACGCCAATAGTCAAAAGTCTTTTTTCTATAAAAAGAGTCAAAATTGAGTCATTATTATAAAATATTTATTCTATGGATGCATTTTTGTTTATACACAACAACCAGATTGTGGGAGGAGTTTTTCCTCAATTGAGCTTCATCGACACATTGACTAAATAAGTAGGAAAAAATGGAGGATGGAGTAATAGGAGGTTGGAGGTTTCAGAGCCTCTCGTCAGTCACCAATGATGAGGCCCCATAATGATTTAGTGACTTTTGTGTGTGTTTGAATAAGAATATAAGGACATTCTTATTCACATATGTGGTACATTTTTTTATTTTTTTAGTGTGGTGTGCTCTGTACCAAATCAACTAATGCCAAGGATAGTTCTTTAGTGGTAGTGAAAACCATCCATGATATTTTTGTTTGGGTGGCAACAAACATTAACAAAGGCTGCATAAGATGACAATGAGGATTGGTTCCTCATGATATTTTCATTTTTTAAGTTGTGTGTGTTTTTAATTCCCCTACTTGTTTAGAACACCTCTAATATTTGGAGAAAAGGGAGAGTATAAATATAATGCATTGTGGCAAATAATTGTATATGAAGGTAGCTAACTATAGAAATCTTTTGACTGTAGAGATCCTCTGACTACCTTACTTCTTTATGGAGATGATCAAACAATGACATGTACATATGGTCACATGGAGTAAATTTGGGACATTCCTTTGCATAGTAGTGGTCACATGTATCAAGATCTAGACAACAATATTCAGATAGTAGTATGCAGACCTAAAAGTATGAATTGGTATACGATTCTATTTGGGCCACTTATTAAATATGTATATTCTCCCCATGATCACATTAAGGGTGTGTAGACCAGGATTAATAATGTTTACAAGGGGTGAATGTTGAGGTATGGTGTGTAAAAATTATTAATTTAACATTATTATTGTTAGTTACAATAATACGCTAATATATTTGTAATAGTTTTATATAGTTTAGTTTGTTACACAAAAATATTGTTAATAGTTAACAATATATCTCATAGTAATATAGTTAGATAATTAAGAGATTGTAGGGATTATAATATCCCCATTTATAGGCTATCCCTTGCCTATTTATTTGGTCTACCTATGAAGCTATGTAATAGGAATTTGAAGAAAAGAATAATAAAAATATTATTATTATGTATTTGTTGTTCAAGAATATTTTTGAGTGTATTCTATTTTGCCTATAAACCAAAATCAATATTTTTAAGGAATGGAAATATGTAAAAAATTGAAATATACACACAAATAAAGAGAGATAAATACCCTGGAGAAACACAAAGTGTGAAAATTCTAACAAGAGTGAATCCATGCTTCTTCATCTCCACTATGTTCTATAGTTTAAAAGATTTTCCCTTCTTGGGATTACAAGGAAACCAACCTCATGAGATCCTATACTCATAATGATATTTACAATATTTAGTGTAAGAATTGCCTCTTAAACAATAAAAACTACTGAACTCAACTACCTAAGCTATGTAGTCTCCAACTCAATCAAATACATAAAAATATTGTGTTGGTGAAGGAAAAACTCAATGAACTCCTTAAATGCATCCAATTGAATGCTTAGCTTGAATGCTTTGCTACCTTATCTCTCTACCTAAATGAACACTATAGGTTAATATTAATACACAAGAACACCCCTTAAGATCATTCAAGAAGCTCAAGTTATAAAATGAAGCCAAAATGCCTCCATGTCCTTTCACTTCTTGTGCCTCCAAAACCATCATTATATGTAGGGCAAAACTGGTAGAGAATTTATATAATCTCAAATAATGGTTTTGAAACCACCACAATGTTTTTGAAACCACCAGGAATATTTTTGAAACTGGTGGGGTGGTTATGAAACTACCACTCTACATACCCACTAGTTTTACAACCAGTAAAAGTCAAATTTTTGGAGGCCATCAATTTTACATATGAACTCAAAATCACATGTTTTTTTTGAAATTACATAATTTTATGATAAAAACCAAAATGTGTACTCAAAAGGTATATTGAATGCTAACTGTATGTTGTTTTAGATCATATAATAGAAATTAACACTTTTTTAGGACTTGGCATGTTGTGAATTACCCCTATTTGATAGTCAATTATCTTATCAACTAAATTGGATAATATACATGATAATTTTTTTGATCAATATTTAATATGATAGTTGTGAGTTTAAGATCAATATTTGAAGATATGGAAACCATGTTGTGTTGGATAGATTGAGGTTGAGAAAGATTACACCATGAGGAGTCAAATTCAATGTTGTGCATGGGAGGGATACAGGAGCTGCACATATACAATATAAACAAATTAAATATTTCTATAAAAACTCTAAGAGGGAAAATCATTGTAAAATTATGGGAAAAGATGATAAGCTAAAGAAAATTTTGCAAACAAGGTCTGTTTGAAAATTTAGAGCAACTATAAATGTGAAGACAATCTAATTAGCAATGGGATATGACTAGAGTAGTTCATGAAAATGTATATTGATGGTGAAGTTGATGTGAAGATAATGCTAAAAATAAATAAAAGGAATATGTGAATATGATCCAAATAGTAGTGAGATAAGATTCACTTCAGGTTTAATATAATATATATTGATGGAATAAAATTCACACTAGGTTTACCAAAATGTATTTTTATGGTGAAGCTGATGTGAAGATAAAGCTAACAAGAAATGATGAAAAAATAAGAATATGATCCAGTCAATGATGGTATAAGATTCACATCGAGTTCACTATAATGTATGTTTAAAAAATATGGTAAATAATATAAATATCCTATAATATAGGAAAGAAATTAAACCATACTAGGACTAACTATATACAAGAAGCCATGCTGTAAAACAAGGCAGAGGCTATAATCAAGTGTTTTTTGTAAAGGGGGTATCAATGATATAATAAGGAAACCACATGCAAAGAATTTATAAACAAGGGAAACCTAGATCAAATATGGTAAAACCTAAAATAACAAGATATACATGCCAAAAGGTTATAAGGGTTGTAGTTTCATATAAAGGTAATCAAAACTAACATAAACATGTATAAAAGAAATATAACTATGGTTGTATCCATATGCCTAGATAACTAAATTAGGATAATGTAGGTGAAAGAGGAGTAACAAAAAACATACTACTCTAAAATATGTAATATGTATGTATGCATGTATTACAATAAATAAAGGAAGGAATTTAAGGATAGAGATACTCATCATGATAGACTCATTGGTGCATTAATCTCTGCTTTGTCTCTGATGGCACTTTGCAAGAGATGTTGCAGATGAATAATTAAAATGGAAAGGATGAAGATTAAGCATCATTAATTGGGGAATCTAAAGAGTAAGGGGAACCTCCTTCATTCATTTTCCTTTTTATTGAGCTTTAAAGACCTTGTCAATCTGAATAGACCTCTATAAGAATAGGCTTCTCCTAATCTTATATATTTATAGTAGAATTTTTGTGTGCATGTAGAGTAGATGAGTTTTTTAATCATATAAAAAATATATTTGGGAACTCCATAAATATTTATTAAAGTTATAAAATTGACTTATCTCAAATGGCGATGGAATCGATCTAGATTGATTTAGTATAGTGAATTGAGAATGACATATTATTAGGTTAGCGATGTTAATATAGTATAAAAAGGAAAATAAATAAATAAATTAGGATAAATTTAGTTAAAGTAGGAAAAAAATAAATCACCAAGGACATTTTAGTAAGAAAAGGAAACAAACAAGAAATAGACTAGAATGACCATGTTAATTTAGTAGAAATTATAGGGAAAGATGTACACAATGAGACAGATCAAGATTGATTAAGACAATAAAAGTCAAAACACTAAGAAAATTAAGAGGAATGAAGGGAAAAAATATTTAAAGGAGGATAAATAGAGTTGAAGTCAAGATGGTGATGATACACATGTCTAACAGGATACTATGGACATCCCTTACAAACAACCATAGACTGAACCCACCCCTTTCTTGGTGCACTCTTTAAGACATGCAATCTAGGAGATTGATGTATCAATGAGTCCTATAAAAGCTATCATCAATAATTAAAAATATAGGTGTATACAAAATACAAGTGAATGGACAACTAGTGAAGAACTAAAAACTACATGAGGGGTTTGAATCCACTACTTGATCACTAAAAAAGATAAAAAAGAAACTAGATACACCAAAATAACTCCATACAAGGAAAATGTCAAATTTTTGAATGAGGTGTTGGAAATAAAAATGAGTTCAACAAATGAATATCATCAACTAAATAAATTATCTGAAGTATATTTTAAGATGTGCAATTTCAAGGATAAGCAAGGGAGCTAAACACAACACGTAAAGAAAGTAGTGTAACCTTACATATACCACCCCATAATGATGAATGAGTGGAGTAGATGAAGATATATGCATGAGTGGTATGAAACCACTAATATAACATTAAATAATTGATAATTTTTGGGATTATTAGATGGTAATACTATTGAGTGAAGTGTTAAAAAATATAAAAAATATCATAAATAACTAAAAGTAGACAAATAGATGCTGGGGATGCCAAAAATTTATATTATCAATAAATGTTATCATAAAGGTGATATTTGATCCAAAAAATGGAGGGATCCACAAAACCATAGGGTGTGATGATCCACACTTAGACACAATTGTGAAAAATGGGAATAAAACATAAGGGAAAACCTCAAGATAGTTATATGAGTGGTTAAAACCCATTGCATGAACACCAAGGAGATGTCAAAAATATATAAAAGGTGAAAAATTGATAAAATATATCAAGGATGACACTAATTATGATATAATATATGAAATATCCAACAATTAATATAGGAAACATATGTTAGACAATACACACATACATGAAGGTATACAAGGCTGAAAAAATAAACGCCCCATGGAAATTTATATATTTTGTGTGAGTATACGATACATCCAAAAAACCAAAAAAAGAGATAAACAAGACATTGTATACACCAAAATAGATGCATACAAGAATATCTATATCTTTAAAAAGGTCATTAAATTTTATACAAAATAAGGGAGTAAAATAGATGCATACAAGAATATCTATATCTTTAAAAAGGTCATTAAATTTTATACAAAATAAGGGAGTACTACTAGACAATAAGAAAAGTGTGCGAATGATATAGCTAAAAGGTTGAGGAACCATGATGTTAAAATGATTACAAAGATCATTGTGTAATATAACAAAAATATTTTTAAATGCATCCCAAATGAACATGGATTATATAATAATATGACTGCATGTGATTTGGTGCCATGTATAGAAGCAGGGCATGTAAATAAAAGTTTGATTCTAAAAGTGTGTTAGGACTCCCATGCTTGACAAAATAAATTTTAGGTCTCTCATCTGTGAGTGAAGGTGAAACAAAAATCATGGTGTAACCATTGTCAAGATTCCCATTGAAGATATATTACACCAAAAAAACCTTAGAGTTACAATGGATTACTAAAATTGTTTCATTAATAAGATAGGGTTATAATATGCTAGTAGCTTCTTAGGTTTACAATGGAACACTTGACCCCATACAATAATGGAGTCTTCATATCTCCATTTTTACTAAGGCTAAATAAAAATTTCAATATATTTGATCCATCTGTTCCCTCCATTTGTATTTCAACATAGTTTCTCATTCTAGTCCAAACCTTCCAAAAAATAAATTTGTTGGCCCAATCCCATATTTTATAGTTGTTTAGTGCCTAGTCAATGTCATGTCCACCATGTAATGGCTGAAAATTGTATCTAGTGGGGTTCAACATGAATATTTAAGCTTACCATAGGGATAGATTTAAATTTTATAAAACCTCGATCCAAAAATATATGATAATCATAAAATCATATCCATGCTAGTAGATGTTGCTAACTATCCTTTTCTACAATCACATTAGCTATAAAGCCATCATAACCTATAAAATCCCAGGTGTCAGTCCTTCTAGGGATTAGTCATAAAAATGTATTCCTATGAATTATAACCTATTATTGATTCTCTGTGCCTAAATATGTGCTCTCATGCCTTGGATTCCCCTCTCTGAGAGCCATTATTTACTAGGATCTTCACATTTCTTGTGATAACTTGTCTTCTTCTTTGCACCATTTGCATTATTCTTAGCTCTTATACAAATTAATATTCTTAATTTCACCTTGATTATGTAAATATAATTTTTTTTACTTATGCAACATTTATTTAATGAACCCACTTTATACCTCTCAAAGGTCTGACTCATTTTCTCACCATCATGCTAGTCCAATTGCACACTTCTTTTTGATCCCTCATGCTCTTTATACTCTTACGCATGTTGTTTGCCTTAACTAAAATTATGTAACCCATTATTTTGAAAAAAATTATGTAGATCCAATACATATTCCTCCCATGTAAGTGTAATCTTTTAAAATCCTAAAATTGGGAAGATGCACAAAGCTGGGGGATAAAAAAGGTGACACAATAAAAAATACAATTTTTTTTTTGTAAAGGGTGTACACTCATTTAAAAAAAACCCAAAGTAAATTCCATAAGGGTCAATACCAAATGTAAAGGATATATGCCCTTTTGAGAAAAGGGTGTATGCCCTTTGTAGTCCAAATGGTATACACCCTTTGACCTCTTCTTTATTTTTTGGTGTATATATATATATATATATAGTTTTGTTTTTTTCAAGGATATATTTAGTAAAATAAATTTAAAGTATAAGAATATAAAATGTAAAGTATAATTAATTTTATATTCTTATACTTTAAATTAAGTTTACTAAATATAACAAATTAGGGTCACTCTATATCTTTTGAAATTGATTACAGAGTTGTAGGAGTTACCAATTAAAATCTAATTTTTTATAATCTATATTGGTTAATACTTAGTTTTCATAATTTAAAGATCATAAGATAGAATAATAAATGAAGTTTTGAATCATGTTACATATGTAATAGACCTATAACATTGAGGATTACATGCCTACTTTACCTTCCTGAGTATTCCCTTCCTACTTTAGCTACTTGAGTATGCCCTACTTAATTTAATAACCTAGCCACATCTTGATCGCAATCAGTATGCCCTACCTAAATACACAAGATATATCTTTATCTTTACTATTACCTAATGGTGTCAAAATAAGTGCTTCACTTACTCAACCTAGTTTACTTCAAGGTCTTATATAAAATTTCTTGTAATTAAGTTTTTCCTAACCATAAAATACTCTTGGCCTCTCACAAAAAGTCTTATGAGTATTGGTTTTGAAAGACTAATGAATTTATTCTTTAGTATTATCTCTTGAATTTATAGCCTCTATATTCAGATCAAAAGACACTTTTAACGACTTAAAATAAGTTACTTAGTCCCAAGACAATAATCTACCTTCAAACAAAACCCTTCTTTGAGTCCTAAAGCACTCAATTGTACATCCTCACTTATTTTAACAAGACTATGAGGGTTTTAATAATGATTTGAATCAAGATTCTTAGTGCATGAAGAAATTCAAATCAAAACTTAGATGAAAACTGTACCCTTTATAGGCCTATTAGGCCAACTTATGCCTCTTAAGGACTTGATACAAAGAGGTATACAATTTCATTATTTTTTGGACTCATTCGCTTAAAAAATTCAACAAAAATCTCAAGATAATGATACAAGACTCATAGGTGTCTTTACACAAGCTTAAAATACCTAAGAAATGTTAAAATATTATGTATAGGCCTATTTGGTCTTGAAAATGTGTTATTAATCTAATATCAATAAAGGATTATTGTAAAGGACTATCTATGAGGACTAGAAACCAATTTCCTTTATTGGTTTCTTAAGAATTGCACTTCAATAACAACTCTACTCTTTAGGTCCAGATGGCCTAATATGCCTACTTGGAAGGAAATTGACTTGGCTTAACTTACAAATGCTTTGAATCACTTTAAATAAGTATTATAAAATGTTTACACAATAAAATTGGACCTTCATAAGAGGTTTATACTCAATTAAGAAAGTAAAACACTTGAAGTTTCTCTTGATTGAGCTTTCTTATGACTATCTACAAGCAAATCAAAACGTAATCCTTTGTATTTGTAAGCACAAGGTGAGTTTGAACATGATACCTATTGGAATACATTATAAAACTTTCATATCAACTTACCTATGAGTTTGAGGAGATTACACCAGTTTAAATGCAAGTTATAGTTGTTTTTATATAAAAAACCTTGTTTTAGGGTTTGACTATGCACACAGAGCCCAATAGATTCAAATTGATTATTCATACAACTTAAAGAATATTTTTAAGAAATAAAACTTGGAATAATATTTATTAACTCCCTCAACTTATCCAAAGTTATAAATAAACTCATGTAACTTTTTCTATGTGATACAAGAGACTGCAAGTTACTATAGATACATAGATAACATGGTTTAGAAGGTTTCAATGACATGAACCTTAGATCAAGTATAAATTATCTTCAAATGATTTTGTATTTAATTAAAACATTAAATAAAATTATTAATAAAATAAATTAACAAAACACCTTTGATTCATAAGAAAATGATTCTTTTGACTACATAGACCCCTGTTCTATCTTGGTAGACTATCAACTTTACTTGTACTCATGAAGTTATTCACTTTTAAAGCTTGTTATAACCTTAAATTACTTATTTTTTTAGGTTTGAATTTACCAAGTTGTTGGAGATTATTATACTTGGATTTATCTATCTTCACCTTAGAATCTTCTTAACAACCTTATTCTCAACTTAGAACATGAACTTTAATTAATGGGTCTATCAATATGCATAAATTAATATCCTATAGTATGAAAAATATAACACAAATATAATAATGATACAATCATTCATACATTACATCTACCACATACATAACACTACATTTAGGTATGCGGTCATTCATACATGACATCTTTTTATGGTCATGATATGGTCACTTATATTGGACATGAATGCAACTAATCAATCTAATACACTCCATTTCCACCTAAACCCCAAAACCTAAACACTAAACCTTAAACCCTAAACATTTAAACCTAAACCCTAAACCTTAAGCCATAAACCATAAAACATGAACACTAAATAATATACCTAAACCCTAAACCCTAGGCTCTAAAATTTGAACCCTTAACCATAATACATTAGCACTAAGCCCAAAAAAATAATCCATAAACCCTAAAATGTAGACCCTAAACATATAACCTTAAAAATTAAACCCTAAAATTTATACCCTAGACCCTAAATCCTATAACCTAAACCATAAGCCCTTAATCCTAAACCCCAAACCATAAACCTAAAATCCTAAATCCTAAACACTAAACCTAAACACTTAACCTTATATCCTTAATTTTAAATAGTAAACACTAAAAAAAATTCAAAATCATGAACCTTAAACCCTAAAAACTAAACCACAAACCCTAAACCCAAACCTTAAACCCTAAACCCAAAACTTTGACCCCTAAACTTTTAACCCTAAAATCTAATCCTAAAACCCTAAGCACTAAACCCTAAAATTTGAATGTTAAACCCTAAACCACAAACCCATAACCATAAAACCTAAAACTCAAAACCATAAAACCTAAATCTTGAAATGATAAACCCTAAACAATAAAACCTAAATGCCATAACCCAAACAACCAACCCCATACACTAAAATATAAACCTTGAACCCTAAACCCTTTAATCCAAAACCTATAAAATGAGCCCTAATCTATGATCACTAAACATAAACACTAAACCCTAAATCCTAAACCTTAAAACTTGAATTCCACATCTAAAACTCTAAGCGTTAATCCATTAAACCCTAAACCTTAAACACTAAAAACTGACATGAAACCCAAAACCCTAAATCATGAGATGTAAAGATGAAACCATGGTTAATAAACTCTAAATTAAAAACCTAGGCCCTATACCCCAAACCCTATTCTCCAGAACCTAAACCCCTAACCTTAAACCCAAAACCCTAACAACTAAGCCCTAAACCTTTAACCCTTAACCCTAAATGCCAAAACACAAACCTTAAACTCTAAATCCAAAATCGTAAACTCCAAACCTATACCCAAAACCCTTACACTTAATCCCTAAACTCTTAACCCAAAGCTTAAAACTATAAACCATAAGTCATAAACCTTAAATATTAACTCATAAACCATAAATTATAAACCCAAACCCAAAACTCCAAAGCTAAAACCTTAAAAACTAAACCTTAATCCCCAAACCTTAGACCCTAAACCTAAAATCCCAAACCCCAAATAATAAAATCTAAACCATAAACACTAAACCCAAAATATTAAGTCCTAATCTCTAATCACCAAACACTAAATCCCAAACCCTAAATACTAAACACTATGTTCTAAACCCCAAACCCTCAACCATAACCCCCAAGACCAAAATATTGAACCTTACACCCTAAACCCTAAATCTTAGATGTGAAACTAGAAACCCAAAACCCTAACCCCAAACACCAAACCCCAAACCTTAAAAGCTAATCTCTTAACCTTGAGACATAAACCATAAATCCCAAACCTTTAAGCATAAAATTTAAATTATAAGCCTTAAATTTTAATCCCTAAGCCATAACACTAAAACTTGAACGCTAAATGCTAATCCCTATATGTTAAACCCTAAACTATGAATCTTGAACCATCAACCATAAACCTTAAACCCTAAATTTTTAAAGCCTGAACCTCTAACCATAAAACATAATCTTAAGTTACCACATACATAGAGAAAGAAGAGGGGGTATTGGATAAGATATATATTGAAAGGATAGAGGGCATTATCACCTATATAGAGAAAGAAGTGACTAGAGACATTCATGTAAAATGCTTAAAGGTGGATTCATGATGAATTCCTAAATAATTTTTGGTTTTTGTTAATCAATGAGTCTATCAATATGCATAAATGACTATATTGTAGCATACAATTGATAAAATACATATAATAATGACACATGCATTCGTACATTGCATCTACCCCATACCTAGTACTATATGTATGTATGTTTTCACTCATACATGACATATTACTATAGTCATGATACTATCAATCATATCAGATAAAAATATATCTAATAACCCTATTATACTCTATTTATACCTAAACCATTAACCCTAAACCCAAAAACCAAAACCCTAAACCTTAAACCCTAAACATTGAACATTGAACATTGAACCCTAAAACCTAAATCCTAAACCCTAAGCCATAAAACCTAAACCATGAACTCTAAATCATATACCTAAACCCTAAATGCCATAAACATTAAACACTTAACCCTAATATATTAGCCTTAAACCCAAAATAATAATACTTAAACCCTATACCCTATACCCTAAACATATAACCTTAAAATATTAAACCTTAGACTTTATATCCTAGACCCTAAAACCTAAAATTTAAGCCCTTAACCCTAAAGCCCAAAACATAAGCCTAAAATCCTAAATCCTAAATAATAGACCATTAAACCTTAACCCTATACCTTTCAATATTAATCACTAAAGCCTAAATAATTTTTTAAAAATCTTGAACCTTAAACCCTAAACATTAACCCTAAGCCTCAAACCCAAAACCCAAAACCCAAAACCTTGACCCCTAAAATCTTAACTCTAAACCCTAATCTTGAAACCCTAAACCTTAAAATTTAAACCCTAAACCCTAAACCTAGAAACATAAAACCTCAAACCCAAAACCATAGACCATAAATCCTAAAACCATACACCCTAAACCTTAAAACCTAAATGCCAAAACCCAATAAATCAACCCCAAACACTAAACTATAAACTTTGAACACTAAACCCTTGAGTCAAAACCCTAAAAATGAAACCTAAATGACAAACACTAAACCTAAACTACAAACACTAAACATACATTATGGAGACCACACCACAAAAGAATGATGCAAGTATTGGTAGTTTTACTCAACCCCCTCTCCCATTTCCTATCATAATTCCCACACAAGTGCAAAATTTTAATGCAAGGAAAAGACATGCCATAGCAAAGTTAGTGACATAAATGTTAATAATTTATACTCAGGACCCACGACATTCTTTGAGAATAACTCACAAACATGAGAATATCCAATTTTTTTTGGCCCTTTCACTCAACATTTGTAAACTAAATAGAAAAAAATTACTATGTCCAAAAAAAGGTATCATCTCCTCCTAATCAAAATATAAATACCAATGAGGAACCAACATAATAATGACACTCATTAACATATGTAGAGTAGAGGTGATAAGGGGGTGAGATCCAATAGTTTTGAAAGACAAATCTATGAAACCATCATGAAATGCCAAAACACATGTCATCAAGTTTATTATTAGGTGGGTGAGCTAGGAAGTAGGTATCAATAACCCTTATAATGGATCAAGGCCAAATCTCAAATTAACTCGAAAGACCTAAACACCAACTTGCCACTCTTCACAGAGTAACAAGAGATCCAAGATGGAACAAACTATGATATGCAAAGCTGAGGTAAAAATAAAGTTCAAGCCAACATTTAATATTGTATTAAAAAGGAAACATACTTTCCTTCATACATTTTCTATTTATTTATGAACCCAAGTATATGTAACATTCTAATATTGATTTTATATGAAGGGGGAATTATAAAGTTTCCTTTATTGTAACTTGTTTTCCCACATAGGAATTAAAAGAACATCATCCCCCCATAGTAATTATAAGTTAAAATCCATGTCATGATTTTCATAAGGATCCCATGATAATCACACTAATTTTTAAAAATGCATCATTAGTGATGAAAGTCACGCTCCTAATGAAGCTCAAGATTATAATGCAACTTGGGATCCCAATGAAACTGAAACTAGTAATATAACTTGGGCACACAATGCAACTCAAGCTCACAATGTGACTTAGGTTGTAAATGAAACTAAAGCTCCCAATGTAACTCAAGCTCCCAATGCAAATTGGGATATAAATATAACGTGGGCCCCCAATGCAATTTGGGCTCAAAATACAACTTGGGCTAGAAATGCAACTCAGGCTCACAATGTAACTCGAGCGTGTAATGCAACACGGGATCACAATACAACTTGGTCACATAATGCAACTCATTTTCACTTTCTAACATCATATCAATTTAGCATTGATGAGGAATATAATTTTCATCATATTAAATCATTTTCTAAGCCACACGTACATCCCCACATCTAAAGATCATACCAACATCATTTTTTTACACTAAGGAGGAAACACAGTTTTATTTTTTATAACTCATTTCCAAATTGAAGTATATGAAATAAGTGCAAAGAGGTAATTTTTGATCTATCATCATTTATCATCATCCCTCATCATTCAAAATGAATTTCCACCATGTAAGTGCAAAGAGGATATTATCTAATTTCCACCATGAAAATCATTCAACAACATTCTTAGAGTAATCTATCATGTCCATACCTAATATACCAGACATGAATGAGAATAATTACCCTAGTATACTCCAATAAAAATAAAAACAATAAAAACACCATTTAAGAGTCATTTTAAAAAGATATTATTTAGTCTGAAGCAAATTTCTATTGACTATTGGATTAGAAAACACTCTACTAGATGAGTGAGTGACTAAGTATGATGAGAGAGTCATTAGGTACAATGAGGGCCAATGAGGGAATGTTTAGGGACAATGAGAGATGATGAATTAGGATGGAGTGATTAGGGATGATGATGGTTTATGAGGGAGTTATTAGGGATGATGAAAGATAATAAAATATTGATCAGGGATGATAATGAATGATGATGGTTTATGAGGGAGTTATTAGGGATGATGAGGGAAGATGAGAGTGTGACTAGGGATGATGAGGGATGATAAAGGATGATGAGAGAATGATTAGGTATGATTAGGGATGATTAGGGTTAATGAAACTAAAATAATGAGGGATGATTAGGGTTAATGAGGGAGTGTTTAAGGATGATTAGGTATAATGAGGGATGATGAGGGATGATGATATCTAATGAAGGAGTGATTAGGGAAATTCATGCTCCTAATGAAGCTCAAGATTCTATTGTAGCTTAGGATCCCAATGAAACTCAAACTGGCAATACAACTTGGGCACATAATGAAACTCAATCTCACAATGTGACTTAGGTTGGAAATGAAACTCAAGCTCCCAATGCAACTTGGGATAAAAATGCAACTTGGTCTCCCAATGCAGCTTGGGTTCAAAATACAACTTGGGCTAGAAATGTAACTCAGGCTCACAATGTAACTTTAGCTTGTAATGCAACACAGGATCACAATACAACTTGGGCACATAATGCAACTTGGGATCATAATGCAACCCATTTTCACATTCCAACATCATATCAATTTATCATTGATGAGGATGCATCATATTAAATCATTTTCTAATCCACATGTACATCCCCACGTTTAAAGATCATACCAACATAATTTTTTTGCACTAAGGAAGAAACATTGTTTTCTTTTTTATAACTCATTTCCAAATTGGAGTATATGAAATAAGTAAAAAGAGGCAATTTTTGATCTATCATCATTTATCATCATCCCTTATCATTCAAAATGAATTTCCACCATGTGAGTGTAAAGAGGATATTATCTCATTTCCACCATGAAAATCATTCAAAAACCTTCCTAGAGTAATATATCATGTCCATACCTAATATACCAAAGATGAATAAGAATAATTACCCTATTACACTCCAATAAAAATAAAAACAATCAAAAGACCATTTAAGAGTCATTTTAAAAAGATATTATTTAGTTTGAAGCAAATTTATATTGATTATTGGATTGGAAAACACTCTACTAGATGAGTGAGTGACTAGGTATGATGAGGGAGTCATTAGGTACGATGAGGGCCAATGGGGGAATGCTTAGGGATAATGAGAGATGATGAATTAGGAGGGAGTGATTAAGGATGATGAAGGGTTATGATGGTTGATGAGGGAGTGATTACAAATGATGAAGGATAATGAAAGACAATGAAATATTGACTAGGGATGATAAGAAATGATGATGGTTTATGAGGGAGTTATTAGGGATGATAAAGGATAATGAGAGAATGATTAGGTATGATTAGGGATGATTAGGGTTAATGAGGGAATGTTTAAGGATGATTAGGTATAATGAGGGATGATCAAGGATGATGAGGGAGTGACTAGGGATGATGAGGGTTGATGAGGGAGTGATTAACAATAATAAGGGATGATGATAGCCAATGAAGGAGTGATTAGGGACAATGAAGGATCATGAGAGCCATTAAAGGAGTGACTAGGAATGATGGGAATTTGAGGATCAATGAGGGAGTGATTAGGGATGATGAAGGTCAATGAGGGAGTGTCCTATGTGAATTTGGAGTGCTATAATATGAATTTATTTTATGTGACTTTGAAATAATGCATGAGAATGGAATTGAAGAATCATGGGTTGACCATTTATCTAACATTTATTTCATAGTGAATGATATCTTTTTAAAATGAATTTTTAATGTTGTTTCAATTCATTCTATTTTGAATGGAGTGTATTAGGGTGACTAGTTACATTCATGTCTGATATAAGTTATCATATCATGAATACAAGTAGATGTCATGCATGAGTGACTACATACATAGATGTTATAATAGCTATGTGGTATATGTCATGTATGAGTGACTGTATCATGAATATATGTATATTACAAGTTACATGATACATGACAATAATTTATGTGTATTGATAGACCCATTGATTGAAAATCCCACAAATTATTTAAGAATCTGTGGTTCAAGCTCAAGTATTCAATCGGTAGGGCATACTCAAGTAGATAAAGTAGGTAGGGCATACTCAATTAGGTAAAATAGGGGGCATAATAAATGGTATAGATATATTACATACATAAAATTATTTGAAACCTTATTTCTCATTCTATCTTCTAATCTCAAAATATTAAAAACTAAGTATTGACCAAATCAGATTTTGAAAAACTCACTTTTAAATGGTAACTCCTACAGCTCTGGAATCAATTTCATAAGATGTAGAGTGGCCGTAATTTGTTATATTTAGTGAAATAAATTTAAAGTAAAAGAATATGAAATGTAATATAATTAAATATAAACTTATTAAATTTAATTTACTAAATATATCCTTGCATACACAAAAAAACAATGCAACAAAAAAACTAGCTCAAACCTCACATAAAAAAACACAAAAAAAACATACATATATTTAAAATAAAAAAAACAACTTGAACTACACTCAACAAAAAACCATACATGTATTTAAAAGGGCATAAGCTCTTTCAACATTTTAATCTTTTAATATTGCATTTTCCCTCCAAATTTGCTTTGGATATAGGCTTGGGGAGGTCTAAACCTAGCCTAAAACCAGACATGGAACAACCCATTTAGTTTTTAAGAAATTTTGGAGTCTTTTTCATCTTTTTTGACACATATAATTAGGCATATTTTATTATTTAAAAAAAATTATATGGGTTTGTAGAGGGCAAAGCGTAGTTTTTGAATATATAATTTTTAAAAGTTAAACTAATTTTTATAATTATTACATAATTTCTACACAACATAACTCATTATGGATTAGATACATATTGTTACAAATACTCTTATAACTTTTTGACCATAAATAAATTTTTTATAAAACATACACCTGACCAATCTACACATCATTGGCTATAATTTAAAAAAAACTTATTTTTCATGAAGTTAATGTCAAAAAGTTGTGTTCGTACATTTGTAGTTATAATTTTCTAACTGTCTTGACTTGTAAAACTATTTAAAAAATAATTATTAAAATATTAATAAAAAATATCCTGACCAATATTTAACATTTCATCTATGCATATATGAAATTTCATACATCAATTCATTCGTTTACTTAAAAAAGTGTGTCCGTACACATGCACTCTCGTTGTCTTTTCACAAAAGAGGGTAAAGTCATTGTCATAAATGCATCTATTTCACATACATTTATCATCTGGCTATTAAAGAAAAAAATATTTATAAAATACATTCAAAATAACACAATTCATATTCTTATGTCATTATCAAATTCTTTTTCCACCTATCTCTAACATTCTCTCCAAGTTTAACTACTGTAATGTTTTAAAAAAGTGTCACTTTATACCCCGTATTTATCCCCCATTATCCTGCATCTAACCAAGCCTTCAAATATACCACATTATGTGAGTGTACACATGCCGAATTGGTTTTATTATTCAATTGACTAACTCTCTTTTAGATGATGCAAGATTTATGATTCACATGGGATGATCCTACATCAGACTCCCTATGTAATTAAAATGTAAGTTCCTACTTATAAGTAGGGCTAAGTCATAAAAACACCCTCTAGGCCAACTAACAAGGCCATGGTGTTCCCTTCCACTAGGTGTGATACCCAAGCATGGTTGCTTTGTTCTTCCTCCTTCTCCAAACCCTCTTTGGGTCATTAATCATCCTCCTTTGCCTAACTTCAATAAATTTTCTATTGTCCTCTCTTCATTATTATTATTCTTCTGGTGGGTATACTCCCAACTTTATTCTTAAACCTTTGCCAAATGATTTTAAATATGTTTTTTCTCATGCACATCATGCAACTCACCCCTCACACACTCTAATTATTTATTACCTTATGGGTCCGTGCCCATATACTTCTCTTATGGGTTTGCATTCACCTATTTTTCTTGTGGGTTTGCAACCACTTAATTTCATTGTGGGTATACACCCATATACTTATATTTTTCTTCTATTCCCAAATACTTCTATTTTCCCCCACACAAAATTATTTATACCTTTCACTTTATCCTTTTTATATTCATCTTATTACACTAAGCACATCTCCTTCCTTTGATATTTTGAGGCAAGTAAACATGTTTGTACTTTATTCTTCCATATTTATCTCAAGGGTATGTTTGTATGGGTATTATTTTGCTCTTGTTCTATTATTTATTATCTTACTTGATGTCATTTATATCATTCAAGTCTTCATAGGATCTATTGACTCCCATTTTATTTCCTTTTCTTACTATTACACCTTTAGCTCCATGCACTCAAACTGATAGTTACCTTCACTCACTTTTCCTTCCCAACTTTAGGTTCATATTATCTTATCCTATCCTTAGTTGATAGTGAATTATCTAAAATTATTCCCTCTGAATCAACTTCAGGTTGATGCCTATTTTGCTCTAGTGGCCTCCTTAAATTTTGTGCAAATATCAAATTTGTCCTCTATATCAACTTTGAGATGATATTAGCCAATTAATTTTAATAGATCCTCTCTATCTTGTGTAAATAATATTGCACCTTAATTGGCTATAGGCTAACTAACTTTTCTCTATCATGATTATCTGCACTTTATTTCACCTCCAAGGGTAGTGCCATTATCTTCATGCTTCCTCCAGTCTGTCTCTACATGCATTTCAATGCAACTTATACAAGTGAATACTCATTTTTGTGAAAAACATACCTTTATTATTTTGACTAGCCTCTCCCAACCCTTTTTATTTTTTAATTTCTTGATTTGCTTCCCTGTGTGATGCTCTATTGTCTCTAGGATGACTTAGGTTCAACTTGATGTTAAACCTATTTATCTTATTTCCCTAGGGCTTTAGAAAAGTATCTCACTTGACTTGAATTATGTTCTTATTCAAGCCCTTAATCCTTGTATGTCCCAAAGGTTACATTTATTCTACTAATAACTTTTTCAACTTTGTTTTTTTGGGTGTATACACCTCACCCTCACTTTTGCTGCATTCAACATCTCATAATTACACTCTCGACAACTTGATCCTCTCTTTACAACACTTATAACTACTTGCCTCAAATCCTCTAGGGAAGTTTATTCTCTTAAATAAGAATTATATGCATCCTTATCATCAAGATTAACAACTCTCATCTCACTTATATCCTCCATGAGGATTTATTTTTCCTTTGGCACATTCTCTACATTCTTCATAATAACACTTATGCTCTTGTCAGGGTTTCCCTCCTACATCCCTATTCTTTGTGTAGGATGCTCCTACACATCACACATTATCTTTTACTTATTTTGGCTCATGTGGAATGATATCCACCATGCCTTCAGTCATTATGCTCAGTGAAAACTAGGATTATCTTGGCTTCTTATTACATGTTTTCCTCGCACAACCTTCCCTTGAATGCCTTTCTTCATCAGCATTGGATCCCATTATTATAACTATTCATAGGGTCATCTATCATCTCACTAAATCCTTTTTTGTCTTCATTTTATTCCCATGCTTTTGCTTCCCTCATGTTTCCTTTTACTATGACCATATCTTCCTTACTTTGGTGGCTAGGTTTCACACGCCCCATCTCATGGCTCTTGAGACTTCCATACCATTTGAGATGGACTTAAGGATGCACTACTTGGTTTAGTAGTGTGAAATCATATATTTACAACCACACACCATATTCTTTCCCCTACATCTCTTTCTCTCTTAGAAGTCTCTCTAACCCTTTGTTATGTTCCCACATATCCCTTTATAATCATACTCTAATCCCATGGAGTCTCTTACGTTTTTCATTGTGAAAAAATGATTGACATCCAAGACCCAATTTAAAATATCTTTTGGGACCTCTTTGTTAGAAATTTTTTTCACATCAACTTCCAACTAAATTTATGCTCGCCTCTAAGTCTTTGAGGGTTCTCTTTCATAGGTCTCTCACTGTTTCTTTATGGAATCTCTCCATCCAATAGAGTTTTTTTGTTACACCATCTTACCTAATAACACTTGTAACATGGATGTTACCTCCTCCATTTTATTTGAAATATACAACTCCAAGCCATGTATTTTCCTAGATTCTCATAAATTTACTCCTTGCACTTCTCATTCTCTACCATCCATGTTTGATGGATAAATTTTCCTATGTTTAATATTCTAACCAGTACTCTGATTGAAATATATTTTTTCATACTGATTGATTCATGTTTGGTAATATGTCTATGCCTCGTGTCAAGTCACTTTTGCATTTTGGATACCTCCTTTTGATGATTATAACCATGACTAACTTCCTTTGTTGTGCTAGTCTACCTCCTATCAGTGATTTGTATAACCCTCCACATATCCTCATCTACATTTGGGTTGCCTGACATTTGGTGATTTAAATAGCCTACAACACATAAACATCTTCTTGGTCTACTATTGGTCAGTGCTCCACTAAGAACCTCTATATTCTAATGGTTGTGTCATAGTCAATGTTATGTCAACACTTATGCAATTCTTGTGGAATTATCACAACCTCATGACATATTATAATAACTACTATTATATTCTATTGTAATCCTAAACTAGTGTTCTATACTCATGAACTACTGCCAAAAGGTCTCCCTGCATAATCCTACATAGCTAGTCCCTATTGAGGGTTTTATTTATCTTCAACTTTTTTGATTTTTTCCCATATTATCACCATGGAGAATGATACACTCTTATATCTTCCTAACACTTGATGGTTTGATAACCTTCCTTATATTAATTCATTCTCTACCCACCTTCTTATGGTGGATAAAAACACTTTTCTAGTTTCCTCATGCTCAATGATATGCTAGCCTTTATTCCACTAGCTCAAATCCCACTTTGTATGTTCATCTTCTATACCTAATTTTCATCACGTTTGCAACCTTTCTCTAATACTGAAACTAGTGCAACCATGGTCATGCTTCCCAACACAGAGATACCTTACACCATGTAGTCCTCAAAGTTACAAAAAACTTATAAAATTATTTCATTTATAATCCATGGTTAAAATATGTTAGTACATTTTAATTCTTCCACCCTAATGTCATCATAATCATCCCATCATTACCTTACCCACCCTAGTTTCTCTACCCTAATATCATCATAAAATCCATTGTTAACTAATCCACCCTAATTATATATTCAACACATTTCTAACTAATTCGTCCCAAAATCACCTTGTTAACTAATCAATTCATTAACTATTTTAATCATGCCAAAACACTAATTACACCATGACCCTATTTAAACCCACTAACACACCCCATGACTAATTAATTAAATAATAATAATTAATTAATTAACTCAAATTTATATAAATTTACACATAATTAATTAATAAAATAAATAAAAAATGCTAATTATCTTCACCCATGCTCCACTACATGTCATCATTCAATCAACTCCCTGATCAAAAAAGAAACTCATCCAAGCTAGTCTTGATTAAGCAGTTAACTTGGTAACAAAAAGGAAATAAACTAATTAAATTATTTTCCAAATGGAAACTAAATGAGTTAACTATGATGAAAAATGTAAACAAATCAATTAACTGACTGATCGAATCTCATTCAAATTAAGTTTCTAATCTGATCAAATGATCTCAACCATTCATTCTCCCATCAAAAAATCTATAAATTCAACCTACTTTCCTTCATTTGGATAATCTAATAAATATGATTAAATCATGAAATGAATGTGGATCATGAATAATTTCAAATTCAAAGTACATAATATTTATTATACCATAATTAAATATAGGTACATACTACTGAAATATTACACAAATCCTTGAGTAACTAAAAACCATCAATCATGATCAAATCCAAATCAACGAAGGATATATTCACTTGGTAGGTTAAGGTAATTATTTTTATCTTTCATTCACTCAATTTTAGGTTATGTTTTGATTTAGAGTAAAAACTAGCTTAATTGAAATTTCTTTCTTTCATAAGTTCTTTATTTTAGCATACAAATTTTTGGCATGCTCGGTGGAAGTATTTCTTTTTCTATATATTTTACTCTTTTTTCTTGATTTAGATTGTTTGTCATAACATGTTTTCTATTCAACTTGGTGTCAAGGTATTTTAGAATCAGATTGAAGACATATTGGCTTGAAAACATAACTAGTTTTATAATTTATTAACTTTCATTTCCATTTACTAAGTTTTAGTGTTTCCATTCTGATCTTTGGCATTTATGATCTCAAGAAAATATTTTTTGTCTAATAGATCAACATTTATATGTTCTATGCATGTGACAATTACGCTTTGGCATTTGTGTGATAATTGGTGGCAATTTTTGATGGTCAACAACTTTTTGTTGCTAAAGAATAACATTTCTATCCTATTTTAATCCATTTTTGACTAATGACATTTATGTTCTGACTAATGGCATTCTTATGCTAAATAATGGCATATTTTTTATGATTATTAGTATTTTTGAACTTTATCATTTTGTACTATTAAACAATTTTTTTTTGATGATTAGCAATTTTTTTCACTGATTAATAACATTTATGTTTCACCATTCAACATTTTTGTCATTAACATTTTTATTTATGTTGCAAATGTTTATGTTTTGGTTATCAACATTTTAAATCATGTTTTAACATTTTTGTTTTCTATTTTCTAACTTGTAGGGAAAATGCGATGGAGACCTAGAAATAAAGATTACTAACTTGTGTTATCTAACTACACTTGGAATAAGACTTGAAAATCAAATAAAACTAATCACATAATCAGTAAATCACAATTTAAATATTTATTTTCTATTTCTATTGATTGTGTGTGCATGATTAAAATCTACGTATGATCTTTTCTTGTGCTAAAAAGTGATTTTAAGAATTACAAGGTTTTAGATCACTTGTGTCTCCTAGGCCTAAACCACATATGATCTTTCCTCATGTCATAAGGCAATGTTGGAAATAAAAAACTATTAAACATTTTATTTTTCTATTTTATGGGTTTAATGACTTGGATTTCATCAGTAAGTGCTAACCAAAGTCCATGTTATGATAGACTATATACATTCCTTAGAGTTGACTTATTATTTTAAGTGGTTAAGATTTATTAACCATCAAGTAAATTGAGGTGGATTTGATGATCGATACCTAGGCCTTAGATGACACCCTTATATCTTAGATTTGGGCCTCATGTACCAAAATATATAACAAGGACTTCCTTAGTGAGCTTGTGTAAACTTATTATAAGAACCATTTAGACATAATCGTGTAGTGGTTCTAGGAAAAAATAATTATTTAAGATTAACCACTCTTACCCTTGAGGTATCTCTATGATCCACTATATGGTTGTACTCCCACTTGACTAGCAAAGGGTGTGTTGCGTGCATGTAATTTTTTTCACCCTTTGAGTGAAACCAATTCAACCAAACTAATCTAAAAAAACCTAAATAAAATAAATGGCACCTAAAACATGATATTAAGCTAGACTAAATAAAAAGCCTACCATAGAAAACAATTTTAATCAAAGTCCATTCTATTTTGATGAACCTTTCAATCAATTTTTTTAAGGATGATGATAATGATAGTCTTGAAAAATAAAGTGAGTATAATGATGACTACAATCATTTTTTTAAAACTAAACACGGTCATGCCTAAGTATACCAATTCCTATTTAAAAATAAGGATGATATCCTTATGCAAGTCATTAAAATATGAGCCAATCTTCCCATAAATTATAATCCTAAAAACTTGACTCACATTATAAGCAATAAATATCAAACCCTTCCAAACCAAGATAAGGCTACTTCTAGTAATCCCACTAGGAAAAATAAAACAAATCTAGAGTCGACAAATGAAAATCCTAATCCACATGTCTCTCATGTCAATTTTTTTAAATCGAATTCAATTATGTATAACAAATACATCATTGTAAAAATCAATTTATGTTTGACCAAATTTAACAATTAGGTACACATTTGGTAAACTTAGCTTCACATGTTAGTCCTTCAATATCAAAAAGCTTTGAAAAATCATCAACCATCTAATAATTAATAATCAAATACAAATGAGGACCCTAAAATTCCAAAACCTAACTTTATGATATCCCTTAATCTCCACTCAAGGGCATGTTGTTTACCCAAGAATGACAAGCTATGAAGGATGCTCTCCAAGGACTACAAGATGGAATCCATAATAAATATAGGAAGTAAAAATTTAAGGATTTGTGCCCATATCCATTTGACATATAAATGCTACGAATACCCTTTCCTCCTTATTTTAACCACTCAAGTTTAAAAAATACAAGGGAAAGGGTGATCCTATGGAATATGTTAAATGATTATTCATGTCTACCAATAGGTTGCATACAGTGACAACTACTTGATTAGATAATTCCTTCAATGTTTAGGAGGCCAAGCCTTAGACTAATTATTACATCTTCCCAAGGGATCCATCACAATATTTTTAGTTATTTTTAAAACACTTATACTATAATATAGAACATGAGATTAAAATTATGGATTTATACAATGCCAAATAATGGAATGGAGAAATATTTTTTTCATTATTGTAAATATGGAGAAGTCTAGCTAGTAGGTTCCCTCGATCAATCCTTGAAAAATAGTTGGTTAGAATATTTTTCACCAACCTCAACTAAGAAATGAATTTTCATCTACAATTCAATTATTCTATACCTTTGATGAAGTCATTAAAAAATGAGTTTGGATTGAAAACACCCTTGTAGCTAAAGGATTGGTGAATTATTTTCACAAGGATCACCAAAATCAAATAAAATAAGAAAATCCTAAGTTATTTATAAAAAATAATAATGTTATTGGTGATGAAGTGACTGATTCAAACATATTTAGGCCATCTAAATAACTTCTAAAATTACCATTCCTATAATCCAACCCATATAAGAAATCAAAAGAAGATAGTATACACCTTTGGAGGAATAATTAGAAGCTATGTTTCATAAACTAGTTACTAAAAACATGATTATGTTCCCACAAAAAAATACCTTTGATGAAATAAAACTAAAATCCACATGGTATAAAATGAATGAATACTTTGAGTTTCAAAAAATCAAAGGACATTCAACCAATCAGTGCATGAAGTTGAATAATTACGTCCAAGATTTGATTGACAATAGATATATTATACTTGAAGGAAGTGCATCTACACCAAAGAATAAATAATTGGGAATACACCAATACCTATTTAAAAAACATGATTGACCTAATCCAAAACCAATTCAAGGTCAAAATTCACAAACTAATAATGTCAACCATAAAAAACCTCCCATTACTATGTTGTAGTTGTTGTTCATATTGAACACACAAACACCTGTGTTGAAACCATCAAATTCAAAACAATATACTTTGTTTTCATAAACAGGCACAAAAAAATCACTATCAAAGGGCCTCCTTTTCTTATCTTTTAAGGAGAGTATAACCTTATCGAACATCTTGAGAAGAATTATGCTCAAATATCCATCCTGAATCTTCTCAAAACATCCACTATTCACAAGGACATCTTGTAAAAATTCCAAGAGTCAAGAGTCCCTAAAAAAATTGATCCATTCCACTTCAAAAAACTCATTAGATACCTATCTTAGAGCCATCAACTTACCTTTGACCAACATGACATACCTCACGTTGGCCCATCCCATAACCTCCCCTTGTATATTGAGTGCTTTAACTCTAAACACAAAGTGAAAAGGGTACTTTTAGACAATGGATTGGGTTTAAAAATGTAATTTTTTACATTAATAAAATATCTTAGTTACTTTTTAGTGGCATTGGATCCTAATACCATCATCATCAAGGTGTATGATAATGCTAAAATGGAATCAATAGGAACTATATGTCTTCCTATCATGGTTGGGCCTATCACACAAAAAAATTTGCTACATGCCATTGATATTGACCTACCTTACAACATATTTCTTGATCAACCATGGATTCATGCGATTCAAGCTATCCCATCCACCTTCCATCAATTCATCAAATTTTCTCATTCAAACATAGAAGTAATTATACTTGGTCATCTTCAACATTTTTAATATTACAAAATATCGGAGGAGAGATACAATAGAACCAATCTTTGTCCCATCACTAATAATTACTCTAAATTAGATAGATACATAACACTAGAGCTAAAAAAGCCTTCATATTATGTATATCTATATGACCTCCCATCTACATCCAAAACCCCACCTTCTAAATCCTATTTCAATATCCTTGAAAAAGGTTATAGAGAATATGAAATCCACTATGATTTCCATATGGGTAATATCCAAATTTATCTTTGAATTCATGGCAGGCCTAACATGAATAAGAATAAATAACATACATCTTATCAGTTTGGCCAAACCTCTTTTGTCAAAACATGCCTTCTTGAAGATGAGAATATTGAAATATACAACGACTCTTGGCCATATGATGATGGCCTAGAAAATTATTTCCAAAGAAAAAAGTATGCTATAGTAAATAAAATGTGTCAAATGATTAACTATAAAGGAAAGGAACTAGGCCTTCATGAATAGGGGATTTAAGAATACATATATATGTGCACATATAAATAAACTTACAACATTGGTGACAAACCCCTTGGTGATCAATATGAAAATGTTAGTGACATATCTATGATATTTAAGTAATCTTATTCTAAAATTGAAATAGGTACCTCTCATAGTCTCTATGAAGATTTATCAACCACTAATATTTTCAATGATATTATTGTCCTAGCCATAAACCTTGAATTTCAATACCCTAAGCTTATTGACTGGGATTGATAAGATCACATGCCCATTTATTTTGTTAAAAATGATGAAGCTATCAAATAATTAATGGGAATTCAATATGACATCCCTCTAGGGCATCAAAAAAGGTATTTGAAATCAACCTTGACACATCAACATATTTTGGGGAGTAAGAAGAGTTCCTTAGTCAAAATAAATCTACAAAAAAAGGAATTTTTTTAGGTTTGCTAGTGAATTTTTTTTTGAGGCACTATTAGATCAAAAAATAAAAATCAAGAGAATAAAGATGAGTTTACTAGTGAAAACCTATCTAAGGCACTAATAGATGAGGAACTCAACCTTGCCATTGAACTAACATAATTGAAGTATGAATTTACACTTCTTGTTGAAGGGTCTATTGATGTCAACATTGAAACAAATTATAATCCTAAGATATTTAGAATTGGGGCTACTCTTTGTCCTAAGAAACATGAAATTTTGGGTGCCTTCCTAAAATAATTTACATATGTTTTATCTTGGTCATGTGTTGATGTGCCAAAATTATATCCCTATCTTGTGGTGTACCACTTTGTCATACATATAGATGCTAAACTGATAAAAGCAAAAAAATAAATTAAAAATGCATCCCAAAATAGCCTTTCTCATCAAGAAAGATCCACAAAAACTCTTAGATGTTGGATTTATACATCCAATCGATTACTCTAAATGGATATCTAACATCATTATTATCAATAATAAACTAATAAGTATTTGTGTGTGTACAAAATTAGACATGGTATGTGAGACTATTGGTCCCTATTCCCCTTGGTATCACAACATTTACACTTACCTCCATGACCAAATCCTCCCTCTTTATCTTTCCTATAATTAAAAAAAATCCTTCATCTAATTTGGCACCTGATTTACCCTAATTGGTGACACACTCTATTGTAAAGGTTATGTAGGTACCTTGTTAAGATGTTTAAATTAAGAAGAAACTGACTTGGAAATCAAGGAAGTACACAACATAATCTATGGATCACACAACAGTGGCATGTTCCTAACACAAAAACTACTTAAAATAGGATACTATTATAAGCATCTCAAGCACTTATATACTTAAAGGATATAATGTTGTTTTATAAATTAAAAATTGAAAAAGAAAAAAAAATTCAAAAAATTTAAAAAAATATGAAAATTTCAGAAAGTAAAAATGTAAAAAAATAAAATCATAAAAAATATGAAAATAAAAAAATCATCCAAAGGTGAAAACAATTTTTATGGTGCCTTGGTCAAATAGCATGATGAAAACTAATTTCTGGCATCATGTGCAGATTTATTGTCTACAAGTACCCTACACTTGGGAGTAGGTCCACTCCATCCAAACCTAGATGCCTTGAACCATCCTTGTAACCATCATGCCTATCCTTATTCTCACTTTTAACCTTGATAAGAACATGTAACAAGCCATGAAACATGTTTTGGAAATATATTGGTATATCAAATATTTATCAGAGCATATTACAACACAATGTTAAAATGACACATGGATGATTGGGAACATGGTTGTTACATGACGTAGTCCTTATAGATCCCATCTTGAATCCCTCAAACATCCTAAATTAAATCCATCCATCATTATATCCACTAATACAACCATCCCTGATGATAAAACTAGTTTTATCTTTTTTTTAGCCTTGTTTTTAGTCAAAAATCCAAAAAATCCAAAAAATAAATAAAAAAGATCAAAAACCCAAAAAACTAACTATTTTATTCTTAGTACTATTAAAATATGTGTTTAAATTTAAACAAATAATTTATAATTTTTTAGGATATATCATTCCAAATCTAAACCCCTCACATATATTGTTACTTTGGGAAAATTAGAGCTTACAACTTTATTGAGATACATCATTCCCAATCCAACCCCCTTGCATACATTATTGTTTGGGCCAAATCAAAGCTTATAGATTTATTGAGATATATCATTCCCAATCCAACCCCATCACATACATCATTTCTTGGTGTAAATTAAATCTATCATTATCATTGATCACCAAATATTGGGTTTTTAACTTGATAAGTGACAAAACATAATCTATTTTTGAGTGTGTTCTTGTTCTTTGCTTGTAAAATGTTTGTCTATTTTCATATATGTTGTGTCTATGTCATTCCTACTACATATTAAAATAATGCCATCATAGTTCTCCATATCATGGTGCATCCTTTTATATGCTACAATAAATATCAAGTTACTCAAATATTTATAATTCATTGAAATATTATCAACATTCACAATCATATCATCAACACTCAAACTTTTAAATATTTATTCTCACTAGCTATTCATAATTATAATTTATTCTTAGTGACTAAGTCTGCATCATACACAATACAAAATGAATAAAAATCCATCCATCATATCAGTTAATATCATCCATAAACATAAACATCCTCACACAATTTATGGATCAAGGTCTCTTATAGGTTAGAGCTCAATTTATTGAATTTACTAGGGTGAAAATGACCTTAATTTTAACCCCCCACATTTTATTTATTAACCCCAAACCCATCCATTTTACTCCTAGTGTAGTCATTTCAACCTCTCTTCTCATTTTTAGAGCCCGTCCACATCTTTTATACCCATACACCCTCTTGAGGGGGAATCATCCTTAGTAATCATGCCACTAGGCACATCCTCATTCACCCTTATTTCTCCTTAATTTTTTCCATTCTTTGAAAATATACCAATTCTTTTTCTATTCATAATGACTTTTCAAAGAGGGAAAAATGTAGACATCCTAATTCTATCACCCTAATTTTGTCATCATCATCTAATCCATCATTAACTAATCCTCCCTAATTTTACAACCCTAATTCTAAATCATCATCCAATCCATTGTTAACTAATCCAACCTAATCCTATCATCAACACATTTCTAACTAATTCACTCTAAAATTCACCTTGTTAAACAATAAATTCATTAAGTAATTTAATTTTACCAAACCATTAATTACACTATGACCTCATTTAACCCCACTAACATCACCCCATGATTAGTTGTTTTATTAATAATTAATAATTAATTAATTAACTCCTAATTATATCCATGCACACATAATTAATTAATAAAATAAATAAAAATGTTAATAATATTCCTCTGTGTTCCACTCCATGTCATCATTTAGTCAACTCCCTAATAAAAAAGAAACCTATCTAAGCTAGTCTTGATCAACTAATTAACTCCTTAACAAAAGGAAACAAATTAGTTAACTATGTCAAACAACCTCCAAATGGAAACTAAACTAGTTAACTCTGCTAGTAAATGGAAAGAAATTAGTTAACTGATTGATTGAATCTCATCCAAATTTTAAGGTTCCAATATGATCAAATGATCTCAACCGTTCATTCTCCCATCTAAAAATCTAAAAATCCACCCTTCATTCCTTCATTTTGATAGTATTATAAATTTGATGAAATCATCATGGACCATAAATCATCTCAAATTCAAAGCACATAATATTTATTATCCCATAATTAAATATAGGTACATGTTACTAAAATATTACATGAATGTTTCAGTAACCACAATCCATCAATCATGAGAAAGTCTACATCAATAAAGGAAATATTTACTTTGAGGTGAATGTAATTATTTTTCTCTTTCACTGGATCAATATGAGGTTATGTTTTGAATTAGAGTAGGAACTAACTTAGTTGTAGTTTATTTATTTCATAAGCTCTATATTTTAGCATACACAATAACCCAAGGAATAAAGTATATGAGAGCAAGAAATAGTGGTGTCACTATAAAATTAAATAAGCACATATGCAGGTGTATCTAAAGTGGGTGTAAAACATGTGAAAAAATAGGCCTATTAGATATAAAAGATGATTTAGGATATGTGATGCAAGATCATCCCAGGTGAAGAAAAATATTATATCTCCTAAACAATTTTTTTCTAGTTGGATTAAAATTGAAGAGTGCATATGAAAGCACACAATTTATTATTAGGGGTAGGAGTTGGCTAGAATAATAGCAGGTTTATTTTGGCCACAATTTTAGATCATGTAGGTTGTTTTAAAAGAAACACTAGGTGCATGGTTACATTAAAACTTCATTAAAAAAATTACCAATAAGAAATAGATAATAATTCTCTCCCAACATTATAGTATCACATAAATGTTTTAGGCATGCAAATATCTATGTGTAGATAAAAATACATGTGTAAAGGAAATGGTGCAATAAGCAATTGGTGTAGTTCAAATCAAGTTGACTTTGAGATTCCTAGGATGAATATTTGATCTAGAATTATTGAAGATGAATTCCAAGGACATGTATCATTCATCCATGTTTATATGAGCCCTTGGGAACATGTGTTTACATTTGAGATATTGCATGACTCTTTGTTGACTTGTGGCATTTGAGAGGATACTATATAAGGGCCTACAATACCCAAAATTAGTAGTGATCTTAGCCTTGAAGAATATCATGCCAAATTGAAGTGAGAGAGAGAGCCCATGAGGAAGAAATGAAGTTGAAACTTGGAGCCTATGCATATAAGGATGATATGCTCAATTATTATAAAAATAATCTTACATATTTCATATTGAAACCTAAGCATAACTTGTAGCTTAATCTTTGGAATAAATCTATGTAATATATGGTTTTCATAATTAATATAAGAAGATGAACCTTTTATTTTTGGTTTGTCTATGTGTGTGTTTGGCTGCATGGTCTAAGGTCATTCTTCATTTGAATCTCTAATTGTGATTACATCAATTGGTATTAGATAGAAAATTTAAATGTTATGAAATGTGGAGTGAGGCCACCTACATAGGATTTTGAGTGGAGATATCATAGTTTAAGGATCATGCTAGAGAGAAATATGGTACTTGTAATATTTTTTGGTAGAGGAGGCATAGTGGCAACATACATGGTTGTAAAACTAGATGAGGTCATGTATGTGTTGTGCATAGTACATATTCATGTATATTATTTTTAGGAATCTAATAAGTGAGGTTTCAAGCCCAAAGATGACCAAAGTGATTCTAAAAAAGAATAATATGTAGAAGGCATGAGAGATAATGAAGATGAGGAAGTAAAAATGGATGGAGGTGAGGGTATACTCTTGAGAGATATCTTTCAGATCATATAAGGCACAAAGGTGGATGTGTCATGTTTCTTAGGAACATTAAATCTTGAAGATTGTATTGATCAAATCATAAACATTGAAGAATATTTCAAGTTTTATGAAATTAACGATCTATAGTGAGTGAAGTGGCATAGACCAAGCTAAAGGGTCACATGATCTTATGGTATAAGGAAATATAGATTGAGATATAAATAAGAGGGAAGGATAAGATAACCAAGGTGGAAATAATGGTTATAAAAGTGAAGGGTGAACTATTTCATAGAGATTATCATATGGAGTTGTTCAAAAGATAAAAAAATTTGAGGCAAAAGGAGCTAAGTGTTAATGAATAAATGGAAGAACTATAAAAGATTACTATAAAATTAGGCATAGTAAAAGTGACCATGATAAGGTCACAAGATATCTAAATAGGTCGAGATTTGGAATTTAATAGGAGATGATCATGGCTTAGATCCAAATTGTGGAGGAAGCTTATCAATTTGTATTGGAAGCTAAGGAGAAGTTGTAACATATATAATAGAGTACCACGTGAGGTAAGGGAAGGTTCACATACAAAAGAAGAGGTAGTGCTAGCAGAAAATAAAAGAAAAAAGGGAAAACAACACTATGCAGGGTTAAACACACACATTAGATAAAGGTAAAATGTGAGATAGAGAATAAGGATATGTATAAAGAGATACATCTTGTTTATCCAAAGGGAACATAATATTTAGAATAAGGGAAAGAGGATTCCCATAAACATGTTTTAGGTGTGGATAGTTTAGACATAATGCTTATGGAAGTCTACAAGCTCAAATTTAGAGTAATAAGAGGTTGGAAGTTGGTTCACACATTACACATGGAAAAGTAGAGTTAGTTGGGAGGTAAATCATATTGAATAACTAGAGTGTGGATAAACCTTAATGATGAATAGGTTATTTATAGATACAACTAAGGAGGATAATGAAATACCAAAAAGGAAGAGCATCTTCCAAAAAATTTTCAAGTCAGAAGGAAAATATTGCAAAGTAATTATAAATAGTGGCAACATAGATAGCTTAGTATCATGTAATATGGTAGAGAAGTTGGGATTGAGAAATATGGTGTACCTAAAACCTTACAAGGTATATGGAAACATAAAGGAAATCTAATTTTAATGAATGAATAGTGTCTTGTGAACTTCCAGATAGGTGCATACTAGGACAAAGTTTGGTGTGATGTGATGCTAATGGATACATGCCATGTAATCTTGGGAATACCTTGGAAGTTTGATAAAAAAATTATACATGAAATGAATCATAATAGTTATTTCTTGGGGAAGGATATAAATAAGTTCACATTGAGTCCATTAAGAGATACAAAATAATATGGTAATATAGGTACTTACACACGTGTTGATGGGATCAAGAAAGAAATTTTTAAGGGAGGTATAAAATGATAAGGCATGATATGTGCTCATGCACAAGTTAGTGTTAAAGGAGTGCACAAGTGCATAGAAAAGGGAATAATCACTTATGCATGAAATATAGGAGTTTTTGGATAAGTTTATAGAGATTATTTTGAGCAATCTACTAGGAAGATATACACCAATACAAAATATCAACCATCATATGGATTTGATCCATGGAGAGAGTTTAATAAACAAGGCCACATATGGGATGATTCCCAAAGAGAATGAAAAGGTTCAAAGAAAAGTGCAAAAGTTATTGGATAGAGGGTTGGTCAAATAAATATTAAATGATTAGAGAAGGTGATGAGTGGGAAATGACACTCAAGATAAAGTAAGGGCTATATGAATGATTAGTCATGCCATTTTATATGAAAAATGCATTGAGCACATCCATGAGGCTCATGAGAAAATTTTTGAACCCATTTTTGTGAAAGTATTGTTGGGTGAATATTTTGTCACCAGCTAATTGATGGGCAAAATAGGTGTTTCAACCATAGCATAGGGAGATTTACTGACCAAATGTGCAGGTTGACCACATCAAAAGGAGACAAATCTCTCCTCTCATCAAGGAGAGGTTCCCGATAAATATGAGGTGCTATATATATTAATATACTATAAATAAGTTAAAAATAACACTCAAGGGTAGGATAACACCATCCATCTCTCTTTTTTTAGAGATGATGTTCACAGAGAAAGGAGAAATCTTGGTGAAATGATATAAGGCACTTATCTTCTTTCAGAAGTGGTCTACATCAAACAATAGGAATTCTTTCTGGTAGTGACAAGTACATGTAACAGGGTGTAATAACTAGTAGAATGAGGTGTAGCACAAAGTCTCTACCTCAACTACCAAAGAGTGAAATATATGAAGGACAAAGGGGGCACAAAGTCATCCCAAGATCTTTTACATAGAAACAAAAAAAACATGCTAAAGATAATTGTGGCAGCATAAAGTCTCTCCACAGTCAGCTTTAGGAGAGCTTCTTGGTTACTTCCACTAGTTCTGCTTATTTAATTAAATGGACAAGAATGTATTTAGGAAATAGACATAAGAACAATTTCCTCAACAACACAAGCTATTCTAGCATGAAGTCTGAAAGGTCACTTGCTTTCTCATTCAGATAATGAAATAGGATTAACAATTTGAGCTTAAAATCTTAGTAATGCCTTTCAATTTGGGTAGAGTTTTGCTTCTGATAACAAAAAGATCTCCTTTGCATAAAATAAGAGATCACAATATATAGCAGCCAAGAAAGACTTGACACTTTGTTTCATGGAATGGCCCATATTATGCATTTAATGCTTTGAATGCATTTTCAATTTTGTCAAGGGGCCATGCTAGAACAGGGCATCAGCCTTAACTTTGGTGTATAGAAACATCTTGAATGTCTTCTCCCAAGCATGGGTCATCTAGTCTATTTTTCTATATATGTATGCAGCTGTCCACTCACTTTTATTTAAAGGGAGAAAAATAGGCCGCACCTTTGAATGTTTATGTGCTTAGACGTCTGCTTGGTGGACTGTTCCACCTACTGGAATAAATCCCCTACAGATATTTTAGTATCCCCTACAATTTTCCTTATTTCCTATTACAATTTGAGCTCTCAGGCTATCTTCTTTCCTTTCTATAGGCTCTTTTGGCTTCTTCTTCAGCTGGTTGCTGAGTTTGTTTTCAGGTTCTGTGCCATATTTGAAAATCAATGGTTATTTCATGACTTCTAAATTTGACATCCAAAGGGACGTCACTGGTCACTGGTCACTTGAACCACTTTGAACCTTGAACCTTTGAACCATGAGAGTTCATTAGTTTAATGGTTCAACAGTTCAGATGGTCTGGGCAGTCCCTTGGTTCAATCGACTCCTTGGTTCATTTACCTAAACCATCTCTTCAAACTTATCTCTGAAATCTTCTACTTCCTTCCTTTGCTTAAAGATTCCTTTCAAACTTTGAAATTCTTTGAACCTTTTAACTTTGAACCATTTTGGTTCAAAGTTCAATGGTTCATTCTCTTTCTCAGAATCCTTTGGTCCTTCAAAGTTTCTAGATCTTTTTCTCTTCTGTTGAACTCGTTAAACCTTTAAACTTTGAACCTTATGAGGTTTAAGGTTCAACGGTTCAACCTTTCTTTCTTAGCTCTTCAAATCCTTTATTCTTCTAAGTCTTTTGAACTTTATTGAACCTTTGAACCTTGAACCATTTTGGTTCAAAGTTCAACGATTCATTCTATTTCTTTAACTCAATGGATTCTTTTCTTTTTTATTGAACTCATTGAACCTTTGAACTTTGAACTCTTTTGGTTCAAGGATCAAAGGTTCAAAAGTTCAATCTTTCTTCTTCGAAGTCTACTTTTCTTAAGTCCTTCAAAGTCATTGAACTTTAGAACTTGCCAAAGTCTTCAAACTCATTGAACTCTTCGAAGCGGTTGAACTTCTTTGAGGTCTACCAATGTCGTTGAACCTTTGAACCCATTGAACTTTGCTGAAGTGGGGTTTAATGGTCCAATGGTTCATTCCATTTTTTTGAACCCTACTGATGGACTTTTTGGTTGAACCTCGACGTTGAACCAACCTTGAAATTGTCTAAGTGTTTGGAAGTTGTTCTTTTATGAGAGCCCTCCTGTTGAAGTTGTTGAACCCATTGAACCTGTGAGTCCCTTGACTGAAAATGCTTGAATAATTGAGGAACTTGAGCACTCAAAACATTTTTTTGGGAAGATAAGAGAGAATTTTGGCATGTAGGACCAAAATAGTTGATATGTTGTCCCCAAAAATAGTGACAGATTTTGGGAACAACAACTGGCTCCGATTGGGAAACTTCCATTGATTGTAAAAACAATTAAAGGGAGTAGAATCTAGAATATCTAGTGACTTTAAGTATGCCATTGGGATATGGCATCATGATACCCAAAAAAGAAAGGCACCAAAAATAAACTAAAATAAAAAGCACCAAATAGAACTAAAGACTATACAAATATATATATGTACAATTGATGTCACCTAATACTTCAAGGATTGAAGTCCTTCAGATGCTGCCCATTATGAGGTAGTGAAAAGGGTGTGCCATCTTGATACTTTAATAGGAAACTATTTTCACTATTGAGTGGATGAATAGTAAATGGGCCTCTCCATAGGGAGTCAAATTTCTCATGCATTCTCTTTGGTTCTCTTCTCTTGTCCCATAACAAAACTTGATCTCCAATCTAAAAATCATGAGCTATTACTTTTTGGTTGAAGAGCTTCTTCACCAGACTTTGATGCACAATAATTCCATCCACCACCATGGTTCGTTGCTCATTTAGCTTAGTCAAGTACATGATCTTTTTATCGATGGAGCTTTCATATGTCTGATCTTCAACTGCCTTTGCTAGTTTCAATGCTGGTAATTCTAGGGTGATTGGTATCTCTACATTAAGACCATATAGAAGTTGGAAAGATGACATACCTATTGCTTTCTTGGGAATAATTTTGTCTACCCATAAAGCATCAAACAATGCTTTATGCCAGGTTCATTGATTGTCATCTACCAGATTTTTGATGATGGTCACCAGGTTCTTGTTGCTCGATTCTTCTTGGCCATTTTCTTGTAGAAGATAATCAAAAGAGTGGGAGAGGGTAATACCATAATAACAGTAAAAATAAGTAATCTCATGGGAAGAGAAATAGGTTGCATTATCTATCACAATCTTGGTTGGGACCCCAAACTTGGAAATGATGTTCTCCTTGAGGAAATTGCATACTACTTCTGAAGTAGCATGCTTGGCTGGAATAGCTTCCACCATTTGGTGAAGTAATCTATGGCTGTGAGGACATAATTATGTCTAACACTTGAAGATGGGTTCACAACACCAATGAAATTAATTCCCCATTGCTGAAATGACTCTTCTATTACTATTGGCTTAAGAGGCAAAGTAGCTAACTTGGGTCTTCCAATAAACTGTTGGTAGAGTTCACATCTTCGTACCCATTTGTATGCATCTTGAAATAGAGTAGGCCAGTAATACCTAGCTCACAAAATCTTATGGGTAGTTATAGGTGTAAAAAAATATCCTCCATAGGCCAAATTGTGGAAGGATTCTAGAAGTTGGTTCTGCTGCACTTTATCCATGTAACAAAGGAATACCCCATCAAGGTTCCTCTTATATAGCCTGTTGTCTCATAAGATAAAATTGGTAGCTTTCAACTTGACAATCCTCTTTCCTTTATGAGATAGGTGAGCAAGACACTCACCATATGTAAGAAAATGAGCAATATTTGAATACCACTCATCTGTGGTGGTGACAAAGAGGATTGTTGGTGTGTCTTCAATTTTTACTTCTTCATGCCCTATTTCTTTTGGTCTATTATCATCAATTAATTGGCAGAGACCCCTTCCCTACATAAGCTTCATTAGTTTGATAACAAGATCAAACTCTTAGATTTTGGCAATCCAATTGCCCTTTTTGGTTCCAAACTCCTGCTGAGTTAATATAGATTTGACTATGGTATCAAGAACCAGGGCAATAGTGTAGGAATTCAAGATGTAGAAATGGAAGTGCTTTACTGCCTTTACCATTACATAAGCATGCTTCTCCAAATTTGAATATTTCAGATCATGAGCTTTGAGAGGATAACTCATGAAGGATATGCGAGATTCCACACCTTATTTATTTTATTGAACCAAAATTGCTGAAAGTGTGTACTCAAAAGCATAACTCTACATTGTGAAATCTTTAGTATAATCTGGACAAACCAAAATTGGGGCATGGGCAATAGCTATCTTGATGTCTCGAAATGCCAATTTGCCTTCTTTAGTCTATCTAAAAGTGGCCTTTCCCTTCATCATATCCATAATGTGGTGATTCTTCTTGGTGAACTTAGGAATGAGCCTTCATAAAAAATTTACCTTTCCGAAGAAAGAGTGAACTTTAGTCTTACTTGTGGGTAGAGTAAGCTCATGGATGGTTTTGACTCTTTATGAGTCAATCTTTATGCCTTCTTAGGATATAATGTGTCTAAGAAGTTTCCCTTCTGTTACCCCAAAAATAGACTTCTTGAGATTTAGAGAAATTCCATTCTAGCGACATCATTCTAACACTTGTTGCAAATGGTGCATATAATTAGGGTGATGCTTGGAAAATACAATCAAGTCATCAAGGTATACCATAATGAACTTACCCATTTCATCTCTAAAATCAAGGTCCATTGCTCTCTAGAAGGTGGTGCCAACATTTGTCAGACCAAATGACATTCTTCTATACACAAAGGTGACCCAAGGTGTGGTGAAGGTAGTCTTGTGTTGGTCTGCTTCACCAACTTCCACTTGATTGTATCTTGAGAAGCTATCTAGCATTGATAACATCTCTAAACTAGTCACTATCTAAAGGACTTGATCCATGATGGGCAGAGGGTAATTATCCTTTAGGGAGGATTGATTCAAATTCCTAAAATCCATGTAGAGGCAATTTTTGCCATTCTTTTTTCTCACAGGAACTATGTTTGCAATCCATGTGAAATGATGGATTGGGAAAATTATTCTAGCATTCAACATTTTCTATATTTCAAATAGAATAGTAACTAATATCTTTGGATTATACTATCAGAATTTTTGTTTGTAAGGCACTAAATCACTCTTGAGAGGAATTTCATGGCTAATTTCTTCAGGCTTGAGCAACTTTAGGTCATCATAGGAATATGCTAGAACATCCATGTACTGGCGAAGCAGAGTAGTAAACTTGAGCTTCTCTTCTAGAGTGTAGCACTTCCCAATGTTCACCATCTTGGAATTTTTCTTGGTACCCAAATTTATCTGATCAAACTCCTAGGAGGAACTTGAATCTTTTTGTTGATGTTTGATGAACCTATCATGCTTATCAAATAGTTTCTCAAGGAAAACCAATCCTTTAAGAATTTTATTTCCTTTAAGCTATAGGAATTCCTCACCTACATTTGAACTTGTTTTAGGGGCTGATTCAAGTTTTGAGGCTCACTACCTTCGAAGTGAAGCTATTTAATGCTATCTTTTTATTCCAAAAAGGTGATGATTTAGTTGTCACCATTGAACAATTGCCAATGATTGGCATTGTTAGGCACACTTGGTCAAAAGACTAGTTTGATAGTGTACCTATCTCCTTTAAAATCTTGGTGAAGAACCAAGAGAGTCATTGAAATAGCTAATGCATTAGCTTAGTCATTAAATTCCCTAGGTACTGCAGAGATACTGAAAGCATCAAAGCTTTCAATTTGGTCCCAAACCAAATTATGGTAATGATGCGATATTCCATTCTTGGTTTGATATAGGTTCCTCACATGACAAACCACTAGCTCATCATATCTTTTGGCATGAAGGAGTTTGACACCCTTATCTTGAGCAGCCTTTAATTCAAGCAATAGTGATTCATATTAGTAATATTGTTGGTGTTGCTAAACTACAATTTATATGAAGAAGGAAAAATATCTCCTTGAGGAGATATCAACACAATCCCAGCTCTAGAACTGGTAGAGGAACAACTGCCATCAAATTCCAGAATCCATATGCCATTAAAAACTAATCCTTTCTCAAAATTTCCTTTGTTTGGAGGGGAGGGTCCTTCTATACCTACAATGTGATCTATTAAGTCTTCTACTATTTTATTTGAATCAATTCCTAGATCTATAGCTATAGGACTTTCATCTATAGAAACATGAAGATCCTCTATGGTCAAAAAGTAATTACCCACAGCTAAAGACTCAAAAAAAATTTGAGCTTCAGAAGCTGATGTTTGAGTGACAATGTATTTTGCCTCCTCAGGGAGTAATCTCTGCATGATGCCTTTGACTAGGATCCTTGCTTTAGATAGGTCCATGCTCAATTTTCCACCAATGTCCTTGCAAAAATTTTGCCCAAGAAGGATGCTGTATGAGGCTGGGACATTGACCACCAAGACTATCATCTTAAATCTCTTTTCTAGAAATGCCACAAATGCAAATCGGGTGTCCTTGATTTGTCCCAGTAGTGGCACTTATTTGTTCTCCATGGAGAAATATCTCCCAAAGGTCTTGGTTAGTGTAAGTCCAAGAGATTCTACCACTTTGGCAGGCATGACATTGTCAGATGCACCTGAGTCTATGATGTAATTATTCAACTGGTGTCCATTTATCAGTAGGAAGACATAAAATGGTTCCATCCTCTTGGGAGCAGCAGGAGGAGTAATGACAAGGTTTTTTCGGGTGGACATGTTCCTTGGGGGACCATGAGTTACATTTCTAACATTTTATTCTACAAGGATGGTTTGATTCTTTACATACTGAACCAACTTATCCAACTGCTTAGGGTTGGATTATAGGTTTTCAAATTCAGACATTTGAATTTTGGTTTTCTTGACATGGTCAATTATGTCAAATGTCTGAAATGAATTAGGAATAGGGGAAGGTAGTTCATCCTTCTAGTTTTTAGGGGGGGTACTAGTCTATGAATTTGAAGTTGAAGATGAATTGGTGTTTGGAGTACTTACTTTTTTATTGCTCACTGGGTCCTTTGATTGAAAAGGCAGAGTTGTTCCCCACTTAGAAATTAAAATTATTGGTTGAGAATGCTCCTCTATTATTTTCTTATCAACTTATTGGGTTGACTGGTTTTGGGACTGGGTGAATACAATGTATGATCCATCCACTGCTTCACCTTTACTTTTGGGTTCATCCTGGTAATTTATAAAACTAATGTTGGAGTCGTCAGCTAATTCTTCTTCTCCCTTTGTGAAGAGATTAGCATCATCTTCTGGGTTCAACAGAGGTTGAAAAGAGAAATCAGATTCTATTTCTAGATATCTAACTACTGAGTTGGCTAGTGCTACTTCAATGGAAATCTTTCCTTGTGGGGGAGGGAGATGATTTGGTTGCCCTTGATTCTTGGCAGCATTGCCTTCGTACAACTGATTGGGAAATGTTATCCTTGGTATATCTCCATATGAAGGGGAAGAAGACATCCCTTGCATCATTTACTTTTTGAGAGCTAGTAACTCATTTACTAGCTTCTACACCATTGGATTAGTGGTGCATGCAGATGGATATTCAGAGGATGAAGAAGATTTACCTCTGTTAGTATCTCTCCTTATCTTCCTCACCAAGATGAGATCATCTTCCACCTCAGTGGTAAAATCTTAAGCAGTAGCAAGGTCTATGTGGCCAACCTATCTCAGCAAAAAAAACACTTCTAGAAGCTAAGAATTGATGAAAAAACATTTAAGGTTCTCAGCTGTTCACTAAGCAATTGCAGGGATCCTGTTCTTCAACTTGTCAAACTTGGCAATGAAGTCCCTCATAGGTTCATGAGACTCTTTCTTTATTTTTGTGAGCTGAGCTAGTAAGGCATGTGCATCTTTTTTAGGCTTGAACTTGGCTTTGAATTTGGCTTTGAGGGTGTTCTAGTCAGTCACAGTCTAGACTTGTAGATGATAGAACCAGTCTATAGCAGTGCCTTGTAGTGTTTCCACAAACAACCTGACTACTACGTCCTCATACTCCACGCCTATCACACCACAGGCTATGCTGAAGGTTGAAATATGTTCATCAAGATGAACTCACCCATCACTAAAGAACTTAGGGAAATTCTTCTTTGAATTGCATGGTAGCTCATGTAGAAGTGGAGTTAAATTGTGTGGACCAAAAGAGTTACCCTAGGGGCCTTGAACTACCATTATTTGACTATGGAAAGGGGAATAACAAATCTAGGTGGAGTACGCATAGGAAAAGATTTGCTAGTAGAGAAAAAAGAAGCTCTACCTTGTATTGGTGACCTGGTGATAGTAGGAAGAAGACTCCTAGTTTGTTGAAGGTGAGGTTGTGGAGGAAACAACTCAAAATTGCTTTGTTGCACCAACTCAAAAATAAAGTCAATAATAGTTTTAGATCTCTAGTTTCTCATATACCGTAAAATTGCCAGATTGTAAAGCTAAAATGGATAAGGATAAGGACTACTTTAATTTTAAGCTTGAGGCTTGAAACTACACAAAATGATCCCCACTAGAGTCACCAAAAATTGTTGGCATGGAGCTAGTAGAGAATTGACTTTTAAAATGAAACACTCGATCTCCAACATCTCTATTTTCATAGCTCAGAGTATGTAATAGAAATGGATAAGGCTATAATGATAATGGATAAGACACAAGTGATGCTTCAATATGAAGCTTGAGGCTTTAAATTGCACAAAATTGTTGTGTCACCAGTGGAGTCACCAAAAACTGTTGGGTAAATATTTTGTCACCAGCTAACTGATGGGAAAAATAGGTGTTTCAACCATAGCATAGGGAGATTTACCAACCAAATGTGTAGGTTGACCACATCAAAAGGGGAAAATCTCTCCTCTCATCAAGGGGAGGTTCCCTATAAATATGAGGTGCTATATATATTAATATATTATAAATAAGCTAAAAATAACACTCAGGGGTATGATAACACCATCCATCTCTCTTTTTTTAGAGATGATGTTTAAAAAAAAAGGAAAAATCTTGGTGAAATGACAAAAGGCACTTCTCTTCTTTCAAAAGTGGTCTACAACAAATAGCAGGAATTATTTTTGGTTGTGACAAGTACATGTAAAGGGTGCAATAACCAGTAGAATGAGGTGTAACACAAAGTCTATAATTCAACTACCAAAGAGTGAAATATATGAAGGAAAATGGGGGCAAAAAGTCATCCCAAGAGCCTTTACATAGAAATAGAAAAAAAAAACACGCTAAAGATAATTGTGGCAGCATAAAGTCTCTCCACAATTAGCTTCAGGACACCTTCCTAGTTACTTCCACTAGTTTTACTTATTTAATTAAATGGACAAGAACGCATTCAAGAAATAGACATAAGAACAATTTCATTAATAACACAAGCTATTCTAGAGCAAATTCTAAAAGGTCACTTGCTTTGTCATTCAGATAACAAAATATGATTAACAATCTGAGCTCAAAGTCTTAGTAATGCCTTTCAATTTGGGCAGAGTTTTGCTTCTGATAACAAAAAGATCTCCTTTGCATAAAATAAGAGATTACAATATATAACAACCAAGAAAGACTTGGCACTTTGTTTCATGGAATGGCCCATGCTATGCATTCAATGCCTTGAATGTATTTTCAGTTCTGTTAAGGGGCCATGCTAGAACATGGCATCGGCCTTGACTTTGGTGTAAAGAAACATCTTGAATGTCTTCTCCTAAGCATGGGTCATCTAGTATATTTTTTTAGATATGTACATGGCTGTCCACTCACTTTTATTCAAAGGGAGAAAAATAGGCCACGCCTTTGAATGTTTGCACACTCAGATATCTACTTGGTGGACTGTTCCACCTACTGGAATAACTCCCTTGTAGATATTTCAATATCCCCTGTAGCTTTCCTTCTTTTCTATTACAATTTGAGCTCTCAAGCTATCTTCTTTCCTTTTTGTAAGCTCTTTTGGCTTCTTCTTTAGTTGGTCATTGAGTTTGTTTTCAGGTTCTATGCCATATTTAAAAATAAATAATTATTTCATGACTTCTAAATTTGACATCTGTAGGGACATCACTAGTCACTGGTTGCTTTAACCACTTTGAAACTTGAACCTTTGAACCATGAGAGTTCATTAGTTCAATGGTTCAGGTAGTCTGAGTGGTCCCTTGGTTTAATCGGCTCTTTGGTTCAATCGGCTGAACCATCTCTTCAAACTTATCTCTGGAACCTTCTGCTTCCTTCCTTTGCTCGAAGCTTCCTTTCAAACTTTGAAATTCATTAAACCTTGAAACCTTTGAACTTTGAACCATTTTTGTTTAAATTTCAATGGTTCATTCTCTTTCTCGGAATCCTTTGGTCCTTCGAAGTTTCAAGATCCTTTTCTCTTTTGTTAAACTCATTAAACCTTTAAATTTTGAACCTTTTGAGGTTCAGGGTTCAATGGGTCAACCTTTCTTTCTTAGCTCTTTGAATGCTTTATTCTTATAAGTCTTTTGAACTTTATTGAACCTTTGAACCTTGAACCATTTCGGTTCAAAGTTTAATGGTTCATTCTCTTTCTTTAACTCAATGGATTCTTTTCTTTTTTATTGAACTCGTTAAACCTTTGAACTTTGAACTCTTTTGGTTCAGGGTTCAACGGTTCAATGGTTCAATATTTCTTCTTCAAAGTCTACTTTCTTAAGTCCTTCAAAGCTGTTGAACTTTAGAACTTGCCAAAGTCTTCAATCTCGTTGAACTCTTCGAAGCAGTTGAACTTCTTTGAAGTCTATCGATGTCATTGAACCTTTGAACCCATTGAACCTTTGAACCTTGCTGAAGTAGGGTTCAATGGTTCAATGGTTCATTCCAGTTGTTTGAACCTTGCCGATGGAATTTTTGGTTGAACCTCGATGTTGAACCAACCTTGAAATTGCCTAAGTGTTTAGAAGTTGTTCTTTTATGAGAGCCCGCCTATTGAAGTTATTGAACCTGTTGAACCTACAATTCCCTTGACTGAAAATGATTGAATGATTGAAGAACTTGAGTCATTAGAACATTTTTTTGAGAAGGGAAGAGAGAATTTTGGCTTTTAGGACCGAAATAATTGATATGTTATCCCCAAAAATGAGTGACAGATTTTGGGAACAACAAGTATGTCAATGTGTATCTAGAGAACATTTTGGTTTCAGTAAAATGAATGAGGAATGCCTAGAGAATATGTCAAATGTGTTATAGAGGCTGCATGAAGAGATGTTTATGATAAATGTGAAGAAGTGAACATTTATAAATAAGGAGTTCATATACTTGGGTATTGTGCTATCCTAAAAAGGTTTGAAGATGGACCCAGAAAAGATGCATGCCATCATTAAGTGGCCATCATCAAGGGTCTTGTTTGAAATGAAAAATTTTCATGACTATTGGCCCCTAAAATTGAATAAATATAAAGATACCATAGGTACACAAGTTAGAAAATAGATGATGATACAAATCCACCAATAGTTAAGGAAAGACACACATAATATAAATCCATAACTTACTTGTGTTCCTAAAATTGATTGTCAACACAACATGTGCACACCATTAGATAACATGTTCATGTGTGATAAATGATAAAAAATCATGACCCAAACACACAACTATGAAGGACTAAGAACTGATATGGAGATCTCAGGGGATATAATATAGTATCCAAGTCTAAAAACATATCCTAATAGATAATTATGAAGTGATAATGGCAGATATTATATGATCACATCAAACAACACATGCATTAACTTATAGATGGGTAGAATGACATAATAATTGGAAGGTAGTTATATCTAGTGGTGGAAAAGGTTTTTAGGAGACTATATAATATGGAAGGGAGATGAAGAAACAACAATTGGTAGAAGGGATGCTAATATTCTTGTGATTATTTGTATATAAAATATATACGCAATAGACTATTAAGTGTACAAAAGATAGATTAAGTAATGCAAAATTAACTTAAGGTAGAGATATGAATGTGGATAATATGTGGTAGTATAAATGATTGAGAGTGTCTTTCAAAGCATGATAGCTGGGTAACAAAGTAAACTTGATTAATAGAGTTACATTATTGGCCCCAAGATTGTATGTCAAAGTTATTAGGGTGATGATACTTTATTAGGATTGGTTATTATAGACTGGGTCATGTTCTAATATTAATAAATGGAACTAAAATAGAATATTATCAACCAATTTAGTGTTAAGTATGACTAAATATAAAAAATCCATTTATAGAATAACCCCAACCGCTGGTCACCATTACACGTAACTAACCATGACCTACCTTGGTTTTCTCCTCTCTGTGACTTAGATGAGAGTGTAAGGGACTCCCTTGTGTGATATGCTGACACATGAGTTCAATTGGTAAATGTTGTAGAGTGAGGTAGGATCGAGGCACTCATGATAAACTAAAGTTAGACCTACTAGACACCACAACATTTTAGTTTTATTGTTATGATGGGTTATATTTTATAATTGTAATTTTTAGTAAAACTGACTAGAGGAGTATGGATATGGATAGATAAGTCCTCATGCATGTGGGACACATAGAATGTTGAGAGAAAGAGTGGTATGAACTCTGAAAGGTAACATGCATAAATTCAACATGAAGGGAATAAGTAGTTGTGAGATTAGAAGGCATAGATATGATGTCAATCGATAGTTGAGATGGATCCTAGGCAAATGAGGGAGTTTAAATTAGGAAATTCCATGAGGACCCATAAAGAATGGGAATGACATGAGGAGGAATCTCACACTGAGGAATTACACTCCAATAATGAGGAAACAAGTGCTAACAAGTAAGAATGAGACTTGGAAGAAGAGGCTAAGAGATCTTAGGATGGGGATCGATATGAAGAAGCTATCAAGGGAGTGATAGGATCCCCTTGAATTGACATGAATGATTATGCATGCTACTCAAAATTAAAGAAAGAGTATTAAGACATTATAAAGGTTGGTGACCTAGGAGGGCTAGTCTCATGTGTAGAAGAAGTGAGTCTATTAGAGAAATTTGTCCTGTATCTACCCCTTGAACCAATGGATATGAATCAACACATATAATGGATACCATGAAATATGGTATTCCACCGTTGGGAGGGGATGCAAGTATTTAGATGAGTGGTTTGAATTAGATTAAATAAATGAGAGTTGGAGGACCATTGGTGTACTAATAGGTGATCTAGATATCCATGTGAATTATCACAAAACCACATATAGTAGCTGGTGGAGGTATTTGGTGTAAGTAGAACTTTAGCTATGTCTTTAGGAAATATAATGATGATACTAGTTTTGTAGGCACAAGTTACATCAATTATTTTATCTTATAGAAAATATAGAATAAATTTGATCTTACTCGAGTATCATGAAGTTTATAATGTTGTAGAGCATGTTCATAAGTGTGAGATTATTTAGCGAGTGAAGGGGATCACTTTGCTCGACAAGAATGCATCTTAGTTTTCCACCACTTTGATAAAATGTGAACATACATGGTATATAAAAGGCACCCTAATTAGACCATTGTGAACTATAAATTATTGAAGGATGAATTCATAAAAAATTTTATATCACAAAATTGGAGTAGTAAAGCATTGATGTTCTCAAGGAAATCATGCAGAAATTAGGAGAAAACATCTACACTTGTGATTCTAGTTTTAAAACCCTAAAATCTTATCTCTCCTATATGAACCACCCTACATAACATGCTCAATAATTTATTTGGAGTTTGGTTTCCCGAACCCAAAGTGCTCTCTTGATATAGACATTTTAAAAACCTAGAGAGGCACTAAAGGCTATGCAAAGAGCATAGGCTATTGGGATAGTGGACACAGGAGTTAGCCTAGACATGGAGGCATAAATTAAAATAATGGAATTATTAATACAGTATATTTTAGCCAATTATACACATAACTCATGCCATGGAAAGGGCACAATCAAAACAACTACCTAAGGCATAATGTACACGTCTTGAAGACCTCATGTGATATTTTTCATGGTGACCAAGATAAGTGCCACTGCATATTGATGATTCATAGTGCCTCTTAGACAAAGGTCTCCATATATTAAAAATTATTTGATACCTTAACCCAATATATATATATATATATATATATATATATATATATATATATATATATATATATATATATTAGGTGACCTTCAAGGAATTAACAAGAGAACCTTGGATATGGCTAACACAGATAGTAACATGGAAATTAAGGTTGCACTAGAGGATATGATAAGGGAAAGTTCCCACACCACTTATATTAAAAATTTGGTTCATCTGACCAATGTCAACATGATTTTCCCTAGTATCCCACTTGCGCATATTGTCATGGTGCAGACAAGGTTGAAGATTGCCTGGACCTATATGTAAGGATCACATGGAAGGCTAAGAAAGAGAAAGGTGTTGAGAGTATTTGAGGTGAACACAAGTTTAAGTAACATAAAAAAAATAATCATATGAACTCTAGAACAAATGTCCATGCACTGATAAGTAATGACATGGCTTTGTAGAACATAGTGACCCCCAAAAAAGAAGTCAAGATGATACACGCGTCTCAAAAGTGAAGAGTCAATTTTTATGCCCAAAGCTTATCTTTATGAATTCCAAGGATAGATAATAATATATATATGTGTTGATCATGGAATTAAAATTCATTCAAAACCTATAAATATAAATAGCTTGCCTAAGAACTGGAGGAGAAAGCTCAAAAAAAACTCTGGGTACATGAAAAATAAGTCAGTGAGCTTGTGGACTTGCTCACCCTATTTAAGTGTAAGGGCATGATTCCCATGATGAAAAAACTCATATTGGAATTTGGAAAAACATATCCAACTAATATTTGATATTATACCTAGCACAAGGGCATGATACAAAGATCACCTAGAAAACAAGCTATGATGAGAATTACTTATGAATGTTGAGATCAACTAATGGTCAGTTTATGAAACTATTATGGACACTAGCATAGAGGTGAACATCCTTTCAAGATATTCATGGTGGAATATGGTAAGTCACACATTAAAAAATTCACCTCATGTCTTGTTCATGGCCATTAATATTAGAGTACGGTCTAAAGGGGTTCTACATGATGTAGACATCATGATCATGGGTGTCGAGTTTAGTATTAAATTTGAGGTGATAGATCTTGTCAAGGAATATAACTAACCTAAATTGATAGTAAGGATATGATTTTATGATATCAATGTGGATAAGTGCCTCAAATAGTGGTACATGAGATTTGAGAATGGAAGCAAGTGCATGGTGATCCCATTGGTTACGGACCAAGGTGCCACATTTTTTGATTGCATGGAGGTTGTGGATGAGTTAGACAAGGTATAAAATTTCACCACAAAGAGAAAGTATAAAACATGTCCAAGTGGGGAGGATGACATAATATGGGAGGATGTAAAATCTATCTTGAAGACTACAAGTATTTTTAGCAACTATTATGTATAATAGACTTACGAGGTTTCCAGGTGAATGTGTGGAGTGATATACTCAAACCCATTATTAGAACATGATTTATAGGTCATGCATAATGAGTAAATACCATATTATAGAAGGTCTAATAAAATATGTAGTAGGATATGGTCTCACCTTTGATCCCCAAACATGAGGTACATGTTGTGCATGTTAACCATGGAATTATAAAGAAAATCAGGGTGAGACAACCTTCAACTAGAAATAAAGTATGGGTGCCACATGCACCTATTACATATGAATGGAAGAAGGTGCCTAACATTAGTAATAATATCCCTCCATGGATAAAATAAGAAGCTTTCATATGCCCCAAAGATGTAAAAATAGTTAGTACATGTGACTATCAAGCTATAGATCACATAATGATGAGATGCCCTGATAATGTTTCATCAATTAGAAACTTAGACTACCTATGTAATAGGAATTATACACAAAGTTGTAATATGGATAATTCAATACATTTAATTTTAGTATTTAATTTTATACGCTACAATAGTTCTTACATGTGGTAGTTTTATGCAAAAGGTAGTAAGACATGTTCACCTCTTAATATCTAGCCAAATGAGTTGAGTGGGGGATTGATTTTTGAAATTCATAACCGCCAAAAGTCTAAGTATCTCTAGTGAGGCTAGGATAAATTTTAAATGTAAAAAAGCACTTCAATCCACCCAAAAATAGACAATTATGAGAAAAGAGCACCTAGATAACAAACCATCATTATTCTAGAGGACTAGATGTAAGTTTTAATGCAGGGTAAAAATGGTGCCTACGACATTGAAAAGAAGGCATACGAATAATGGTTAAGGAAAAGTAGTTCCTAAAAGAGATGAGAAAAATTGTATAGGATAACATGTAAGGAATAAGGATAGCACATGGGAGGAAATGGCATGCAATGAAAGTCAAGGGTACACATGACGTGACAAGATGTCGAGCCTGAGCATAAAAAATGACAAATAGTCAGATGACTAGTTGGTTAACATGAAAGTTGGATGTGATTAGACTAAGGACATGAAAGTATGGAAGATATAAAAGTCTGATATGAAATAATTTTTGTTATAATTGAGTAGCTAAAGGTATGAATCAACTAGGGAAAGACAAACATGAAAGGGATCGAGGTGTTATTAAGGCATGATACATGTCACAATTTTATAACCCAAGGTATGAATTAACCATTCTATCCTAAATACAAACAATGAGAATAAGAGATAGAGCTAGTGGATGGACAACTATCAAGATATAAACTAAACTATCTAGTGATTTACTCTTTTTAGATATACATATAAGGATTTGGCCCAGGACAAAAGTTTCCAAACAAAGTTATGATTGAGGAAGATAGATTCATATAAAGGGGTAATGTTGTTGAAGCTATATGCTAGAAGATAGTATATAGATTTGAAAGGATCATAAAAGTGTGGAGAATTTGAGAGGCTTAGAGGTTGGAGGAGGATGAAGGCCTAAGGGACAAGCTATGTATATTATAATAGATATAAAAAATTAAAAACATAAAATCCAAAGACTATAGAGAAAGTCAAAGAAGACATATTACAACTGAGAGGCTGAAGGAATTAAAAGCCCCACACATTTTATTCCTTTTATGTGGGTAAGTTGATATAATAAGGCTATGAGATATTGGCCCCCACCCCTTTTAGAGATCATAGGAAAATTGAGAGACTACAAGTAGTAGGGTTAAGATGAAGATGATCACTGGATGAGTGGAAAAGTCATGTAAAAGATTACACAAGAAGGAGTCAATCCCTCCATAAAGCATATATGGGTAGATCTTAGGATGCATAGAATAAGACAAAAGTATTTTGGAAAAGACTTATGGTTAAATAAGTCTTAAAGAGGAAAAATAAGTAACTAAATAATGGTGAGCACAATTTTACACAAAAACAAATGGTAATGCCTTAGGCTAAGAGAGATCACTATGGAGATATGCACCTAGAGGATGTTAATGATTCAACGAGCAGACCTAATGTTGAGGTAAATAAAGTAGATAAAAAGTATCTACACTATTACATATATTAGTGTTAAGGTAGACCCATCAGGAGTTAACAAGAATTATTTTGGAGTGATAATGAATGGGTGAAGATAGGTAGTCATCCCACCTAAATGGTCAAGGAAATTTAGGATCATACCATTGGTCTATGAGGGTACTCTAGGTGTACACTATGAAGGAGTCACACACAAGAAGCAATAAGTGCCCAAGTTAATTCCTACAACTTATCTCATATTATCAACAATCGTGATAGTCAACTTACAGACATCAAGAGGAAATAAGGTGTCAACTTGACTTGTCTACACATATAAAAGCTAATTGGGTGCATATATAATTGTAGTGAATAATGAATATAGGGTTTCTATAAGATAAAATGGGAGAATTCAATGACACAAATAAATTCATTAAGTTATTAGGGAAAAATTGGGGTGGTCATGCAATAATGTATGGTATAGTAGGAAATTATTGGCCTGCATTTCCAAGAGAGGTATATTATTCAATATACAAAGGAAAGTCTTGGACTATCTAAATTAAACCATTTATAAAAAGGGATTGAACCAATATATAATGCATCATATTTATATATAGAGGGGATGATAAGAGACTTGGTGGATAGGAAGAAAGATAGGTAAAAGGTGCACAAGATTTTACTTGTCACCTAAGATAATAAAAATTTGCTCATGAGGAATTGTACAAAATGGATTTTTGTAAAGTGTAAATCTAGATAAAGTAGTTTATTATGGTACAACTATGTGGGCAAATTTATTGCATAAGGAAAGCAATCAAGAGATGGACTGGTTATCTTGGGATAGATAAATGGTCTAGTATGGGATGATGTTGGCCCCTAAAATAACTAAGTCCAAAGAAAATACACGTGTGAGTGAGAAAATAGGGGAAGGTAAAAAAGTTCCAATAATTAAGAAAATGCACATGAAATTTGAACCCATAACTTATATGCATGCCCATAATTATTTGCCAATAAAACATTTGCAAATTGTCAAAGATTATGTCTACATGTGCTAAATGACAAAATAATAGGACCTAGACACATAAATACTAGGTCCCAAGAACCCTAATAAAGATTAGAAGGGATATATGATGGGTGTTAAATATGATAACATTTATTGAAATATAATTGTGAAGTGACAACTGAAGATGGTGGTTGATGACATTCAACAACACACATATTAAATGTTAAGTGGGTAGAACAACATAATAATTGCATGTAGTTGTAGTTGGTGGTGGGAAAGTATCTTAGGAGTATATAAGAGGTGAAAAAGAGATGATAGATCAATAGTTGTAAGAATTGATTCTAATATTGTTATGATTGTTTGTATAGAAAATCTAGAAGCAACATACTGTTGAGTGTAAAAAAGATAGATTAAGTACTACAATGTAATATACCCAAATGGGATATTTTGAAAATTTTTAGATTTTATAAAAAATCATACATAATGAACAAACCATAAAAATACAATATGTAAAAATTATAATATCAACTATAATATTTATATTGAAGAATACATATAAATGAAGCAGTGAACTCATAACAACTTCTTACAACAATTTTGTGCAAATGTGATTCCTAAATAGAATCACCTCAATGGTTGAGAGGGTCTTCATCCTCCAAACCTATAGTAAACAAGAGGGTATTTATCCTCAAATATAGAATATAAATCAATGGGTTTTCATCCAATGATCTCAAACTCCATTGGGTTTTCATCCAAGGAAAATGGTTAAATGAATAGAAGTTCAAATACTATCATGAAAGAGATAATTTGGTAAAATATTGATTGATATTTTATAAGGGAGTGGGATCTCCTTATATAAAAAACACATGAGAGAGAGGAAACTTCATGGGTAAGCAAATAACTGCACCATCCTCCTTCATACTAGGGTAAATTTTACTGGATAATATTTGTTAATTCAAAAATATTTGGTTTTTGGGAAATTGTATTTGGTGATTTTTTGGGGGGGGTAGTACATAGGACCCATTCACCTAAAATTGTAGGATTTAATTTGTTTAGGGGTCAACTTGCTAATAATTTACAATAGTTATTGGGGAAGCCATGTAATTTTATTTATATATATAGTACATATGTTCACATGGGTTACTATTGATTTTTTGAATCACCCCCCTAAGTCAGTGTGAGACTGGTCGAGGCCCTATAGGAGATTCGTGCACTTGAGAGGACCCAAGAATTCTAAGTAAAATAAGTGCATATGCTTCCCATCTACACCTAAGCTCAAGATAATGGTATAATTTTGTGTATTAAATCAGTGATGACTCATACTCACATAAATATTTTGATACATGCCTATGCATAGGAGTTTATGGCATGCAAGTCAAAAGGCGCATGAATTTAAGGTGTATAACCCTCTAGGTTCTAAGTGGTCAAGTAAAGAGTTCAATGAAAGAAACAACTATTAATCACATGAGAGTGCCTTGGATCTTTGATCTTCACATGTACCCTAATCTAAAGGCTCCCTTACACAATTTACACAAGGTATTTTGATGCTCATTCAACATAAAGAAACTCATAATTCTCCTAAGAAAGGCACTAGCTCTTAATGTGATGATTTGGCACTCATCTAATGTGAGCCCCCTTAGGCAAAATTTTAAGCAATGCCATTAGTCAATGAAAAATGGAAAGGAAGACCCACCAAATAGCCACAAAAAAGAAATGGTACCCACCTATCATGTCCACATTGATCCTACCCAACAGACCAAAAGAATCTTTTGAGATCTTGTCAAAGCACCATATGTCAGGTGGTAGCCAAATATAATGAAGGTCATTGGTGGTGGTTGAGAAGAGCTCGAGGCACTATTATAGGGATTAAATGCATAAGTGGCTACTTGACATCAAGACTTGAGTACACACCATTCTCTAACTCTATCAAAGAAAAAAATTCATTCTCTATGCACACATGTATCCAAAGGTGATCTTGCCATCACTCCTAGATCTGATGTTGAATAGACTTTAAAAGGCATGGCCATAATTCCAAAAATTACTTTAAAGCTACACTCACTACCCTAAGTGGAAAATTTATTGTAAATCAGACTTAAACACTATAAAAGTCTAGTTCTTTCATTGTAAAAGGGTCCACACATTTTAGTAACCTTTTACTGCATAAATTACCCTCCATGAACACTCATATTGGATAGACCTTATGTGTTAATTACAATTAAGTTCACCTCCTTATATTATTCTGATGATTTATGTGTGACCTAATTTTGTTGATTTCTATCTATGGGTAATTTTTGCCCTTCTCATTATCATTCATCCCCAACACCTCCTCATTAAACTCATAACTCACTTGTAGGCCATGTTTTGTGCATACTCAGGTCTATGTTGATGTTGTTTTTGGAGAATTTTTCATCCTTCTTAGTGTCGTATTATGTTCCCATGCCTCTATGCAAAACACTTATACATTTAGAGTGACTTGGTAGAAACTATGTGATATTATTTTATTCTCAAAGGTTTACACTATGCTTATGTTAATAAGAATTCTCACCTTATTTTATGTGCATCTAATATTTTATGTTTAAACATATCTTACCTTATCCCTCCTTTTTTACTTAAATATCCTATGTTAAGATTATAAATAGTTTACCTTTCTACTCTTTAAGCCTACACACTGGTCTTAAACTAGGTGCATTTAAAATATAAAGAATCTAGCCTACTCTGAAGGCTCATTCCAAGGAACACAAGGGTCCGAAACCTTGGGGATATTCCCATGATTGTAATGAGATAATCGATGCCTCTTTATGTAGCTATATGATAATACTTCTATCGCCAGTACCTTAGACACTTATACCCCATGCAAGACCTTCACGCTTAGGACCCCACCACAAAGTTTCCCTACACAGTTGATCATCTATGGGTGCATGTTTTGAATGATAATAGTTTTTGGCATGCCTAGTTTGACCATTGGAAGAAAAGATTAGGAATTGGTGCTATATTTAGATAATAAGTATATTAAACACTTAGTGAGATCATCTAATGACTCCAAACATATTTAGTTTATAAAGATTAGCCCCTTACCTACATGCCAAGAAGAACAAGATCCTCTATAAGAGGCATTAATTTCCATTTTAGTGAGCTTCCAGTGCCCTCAAGAAGAGGGAAAGTCAAAATATATTTGTCCTCTATCAGAAGACAAGGAAAAAACTAGTTTCCTCCTAGAGCATAGTCTATACCTCCATTAAGAGGTTTTTATGCAAGAAGGCAAGGTCTATTCCTTATCCCATTCATGGCTATGCCAAGGAATCAAGTGTTTATGATTTTCAATGGAAGTAGTTTGTTAGTCCCAACATAGTACAATGATATTTTGATGTCTGCTCTCAAAAGCTTATTTTATTTCATGGGTGAGAATATAACCTCCTTTGTGGAGCATATTTAAGATATTTTGAATATCTATTTAGTGTACCATATCACCCAAGACAATATCACAGTCAGGTTACTAGCTTCTTCTTTTAAAAGAAAATCCCTTAAATGGTATTGAGGCTTGAGACCAAATTCTATTCATAGCTAGGATGAACTTGATGGAGAATTATGCAAGTATTTCAAGGATCAGAGTGATCACTTGTCCCTAATGGAGCGTCTCATGACCATAAATCAAGCCTCGCATGAGATGATGGTTGATTTCAACTATCAAGAACCTAGAACAATAAACATGCTCTGATACCACTTGTCAGGATCTTGCTCCACCAATAGAGCACATATGATTACTTCTTGTATTAGCAACTAAACACAGAATTTAACCAGAATCAATAAGTAACTAGAAATATGAAACAACACAGGAATATGAGAGACAATACACAATTGTATTAATAATCACTCAGAAGAATATACAATAAAGAAGATGCCACTTCTTCTTTCACCACAAAGGCTAGCCACACCTCAATACCTTCTTCCCTCTCTCTCTTGGTCCCAATAATCAACTCCAATACAAAATTGATGTTCACCTCTCCAACCAGTCAGTAACATGCTGCCAGTACACCAAGTACACAACCATACTCCAAGTAGATCTCTTGCTCTCTGCTGCTACCTGCAAATCACTAAACCTTACTCACCATTATAGATATCCAAAAGAAGCCATGCTCACCTACTGACTAAGATCATACAAATATGAAGAACCCTACTAATTCTCCAATCTAGTACCCACCTTGGTACTATGGCACTACGAGGAACACACCATTGCTCTCCTCTCTTAGAAGGAGCATATTGCTCTCTTACTCTCTAGTTACTAGTTTACAATATAACTCATGAGTCCATATATAGATCTCATGCTTACAATAATTAGACTATCTTAATTACAATAATTAGATGCACAACTCAAGACTACGACTAGCCTTTAACATGCAAACTTATAGTCCAAAAATAGACTCTTTAAAATCGACATGCAAACTACATGTTCACATATAGGCTACTGATGTCAGATCCTCCATGACCGATGTCGACCGACTGGTAACCGATGCTGATTGGTTCTTTGCTGCTATCTGATTGATGTCAATTGATCAGACTGACACCGGTTGCCCTATAACTAATTTTGCAACTCTCTGCAACCTCTGCAAGCTCTGTGACTTCTCTTGTTTGCATCTTGGTGAAGCTTTTAGCTCTACAACCTAACAATCTCCCACTTGGAGATAAATAGCTGCACCTGTACCTATACATATACACCATCTAAATTATTCCCTGGCTTGTATCCCTCTTCAAGATCAATCCTGAAGATCAACCACCACACAACCTGTGATGTTACACCTGTCATCCAAGTAACCTGCCACATCCGAACCTACATATCCATGTAGTGAAGACCTTAACCCTACATAACAAGAATCCCTGCTACTGATCCCTCTCAGATACCTGAGAATCCACTGAATTTCCCTCCAGTACTCCTTCCCCGAATTGGCTCCATACTTTCTGACAACTCCCACTGCTTGGGAAAACTTAGGTCTACACTAGACCTCATGTGATTTCGAACCCTGTTCTAAGCTAAGCTTGAACTGTCCAGCCCTTGGTGTGCTTTTTGATTTTGCATCTTGTATCATGAACCCTACCAACACCATCTTCACATCAGCTCCCACTGGAGATAAAATCTCCATGTCTCTTATGCCAAAGAATTTTGCTGCTCCAAATTCTTCCTAACATACCTCTGAACTAACCTTACCCTTAGCTCAGCAAATCCCTGTATCTCTGAACCTATAACTAGTATACCATTCACATACAATAACTGGATAATGTTGCGACTCATCATACACCTTGTAAGACAAAATTACAATAATTACACTGACATTGACTGAAGCCATGCTTAGTCATCCACCTGTCAAAACCTGTACCACTGTCTTGCAGCTACCTCAAGACAATATGCCTTGGCCTTCCGTCTCACGTATCCATCCACTCTCTTCTTTAACTTGGAAATCCATCTATCCCTCAGTGCTTTCTTCTAGCTGACAACTCTACCAACAAATACCTGTTTAGTTCTTCTCCAAGGACTCACACTCCTCATCCATGCCAAGCTCCCACTGTATCTGGATTCTACCTGCATTGCCTCTTCCATCTTTCTGGTTCTTGACCATCAATAAGCAATATAAATAAGGTGAATAATGAATATGAGGTTCACTTACCCTTTTTGACCTCCATATGAGTGTTTGAGACTTGTTGACAGCTTGCTGTTTGCCTAATAGCCGTTCCAGTGACTAATCTCGGCCATCTCCCAGTCTGCTCCCAACCAATGTCGGTTCCCTGCACTGACCCTGACTACCAACATCATTTCCTTGGCCAACGCTGGTGTCCCTCCTACTGACATCAGTTCCTTCATGACTGACATTGGTCTTCCTTCTACCGATGTCAATTACTGTCTGACCGATGCCGGTACCTGTGTTCGCCTGTGAGTGATAACTTTTTACCTGTGAGCTCTCCATGGATCAAAACCCTATTCAAATCAACATAGCCCTACTCAAAATAATTTAGTCCACTCCACTAATCTCTATCCGTCATCTCCTCCACGAACACCAAGGCTTTCCAGTTCTTTAGCTTGTCAAAAACATCTGTCTTCTGCTTAAGAACATGCATTCCCCTCCTACATATGTGACCAAGCCTACAAAGCCACATCTCTATAAAAAAAGGTGAATCAGTAATATAAGTAGATAGATAAAGGATACCTACTTTCTTACCACCATTTAATTCAAGTACATCCACTATGAGAGTTACAGTGCATCTCCCATCACCTAAATTTCCTGAAGAAATTAGACTCATCTCTAAGACTAGTACCTACACGACTTCCTTCAACCACTGTGTGTCATCTATCTACAATTTCAGCTTCACTTCCCCTTCGTCAATCATCTAACAAGGCTCTCCAACCCCTAAATAAATCTCTCCAAAGTCTCCAAAGACGTACCCATGAAAAGATGCTCTATTTCGGGCTGCATGGAAAGAGGCAAAAGAATCTGTAAACAAAGATTCTACTTTATCCAGAGCAACCTGTGCAATGACCCCTGCAACATCTGCTTTTACACGCTGATCTTCTACCGACCAACAATCTCCTTTTACCTGCTCTTTCTTTCCATCAATCAAACCATTCATGTTATTTAGTTTCTCCATTCGTAGCTTACTATCTTCTACCATTGCTATACTCCCACTCAATCTGAAACCCCTGTGAGTGACCTATAATCAAAAACACTACCAAATCTGAAACCACTTGTTAGTCAACCCAACCAAAAGCTCTGATGCCACTTGATGGTATCAACTCTTAAACCTATAACCAAGGCTCTGATACCAATTGTCAAGAACCTAGAACAATAAACATGCTCTGATACCACTTGTCAGGATCTTACTCCACCAATAGAGCACATATGATTACTTCTTGTATCAGCAACTAAACATGGAATTTAACTAGAATCAATAAGTAACTAGAAATATGAAACAACACAAGAATATGAGAGACAATACACAATTGTATTAATAATCACTCAAAAGAATATACAATAAAGAAGATGCCACTTCTTCTTCCACCTCAAAGGCTTGCCACACCTCAAGACCTTCTTCCCTCTCTCTCTCGGTCCCAACAATCATCTCCAATATAGAATTGATGTTCACCTCTCCAACCAGTCAGTAACACGCTACCAGTACACCAAGTACACAACCGTACTCCTAGTAGATCTCCTGCTCTCTACTGCTACCTACAAATCACTAGACCTTACTCACCATTATAGATCTCCAAAAGAAGCCATGCTCACCTGCTGACTAAGATCATACAAATATGAAAAACCCTGCTAATTCTCCAATCCAGTACCCACCTTGGTACTGTGGCACTAGGAGGAACACACCATTGCTCTTCTCTCTCAGAAGGAGCTTATTGCTCTCTTACTCTCTAGTTACCAATTTACAATACAGCCCATGAGTCCATATATAGATCTCATGCTTACAATAATTAGACTATCTTAATTACAATAATTAGATGCACAAATCAAGACTACGACTAGCCTTTAACATGCAAACTAATAGTCCAAAAATAGACTCTCTAGAATCGACATGCAAACTGCATGTTCACGTACAGGCTGCCGGCGTCGGCTCCTCCATGACCGATGTCAGCCAATTGGTAACCGATGCCAGTTGGTTCTTCGCTGCTATCTGACCAACGTTGGTTGATCAAACTGATGTCGGTTGCCCTGCAACTGATTTTGCAACTCTTCGCAACCTCCGAAAGCTCTGTGACTTCTCTTGTTTGCATCTTGGTGAAGCTTTTAGCTCCACAACCTAACATCAACTTCATATTCTAAAGGGTCTGGGTTAGAATCCAAACTTTATGTAAGCCATCTCCTAACACTACATTTTTATATTTTCTAATATATCTTAATAGTGATATAGTGGTGATGATCTAGTCCATGGGAGACATGGTCCTCCTTGATGCCTATGAAGTGGTAGTGCATACAAAGAATTGTTTAATTCAAGTAGGCAAGATTGTGCTTAGACAACCTATGCCTATATTCATCAAACCTCTCCCTAATCAGGTAAATACATAACCTATAATAGTACCTATCCATACTATAGAGATCCCACCTACTCCATCCATCATCTCTTTTAATGAATTACATGAACTGAAGGTGTTATTACAAAGTTTTGGGAATGAACTAGTTGCCCTCAAAAGGTAGCAAGCAAAAAAACTTAGACATCATCAACATTTCACTCAAAAATACTAGTAAAAAAAAATTCCCTACCAAGGTATACACAACCCCAAAATCAACTCACCTACAATAGATCACCTTATGCATAAAAGATTGATGCTACTAACACCTACAAAGCCCTTGTTTTAGTACAAAACAATCTAGTTTAGGATTATAAATGGTGCTTCCCATGAAATTAGTCATATAATCAAACCACTTGTGTAAATGGAATCTTGAACCAAGTGCTTATGGTGAAAATTATTCCTTAGTTACAAGAGCAAACAAGAAGCATGGTCCTTTAGGAGGGGATATAAACACTAATTTAACCATAGGATGTGTCTATTTTCATTAATTGGTAGGAAGAGGACTTTAGTTATGTGAATCAAAGTAGTGCACCTATCAAAGGGAACACTCCAACTAATTTCAACATAAGATTCAAAAGAAGATCTATAGATGAGGCCATACCAATCATAGTGCATTCACCCTCAACACCCCAAGTCACTTGTGCAGGTATGCAGGACAAGTTTCCCACACAACCTATATGCCCAAAAGAGGTCATCTAGAAGGAGGGACCACCTAAAGATATTGCACCAACACCAAGTAAGGCTGTTATTCCAAAACCATAATCAAAGGGATCTCAAGTTCCCTTTAACATAGTAGAAAAAATGAAGAAGATGAGCCTCAATGTCATAATGTGGGATGCAATTACTATTTCATCTCAATGGAACTTAGTCTAAGATGCACTAAAAGGCTTCCAAGAGTGTCAAGCCCCTGCACTGACACATGCCACTTTTATGATCTTATGCCAACCAAAAAAGGAAGTGTAGGTGCACAACATAAATAATAAGACACCTCCATTCTACATATATCTAATAATTGAACACCACTTGGTGCATAAATGTATGTTCAATTTGGGTGTAAGTAGCTTGGTAATGCCAAAAAAAATCATGAATATGCTAGGAATTGCATATTCCCCAATTCCAAAAGTAGTGGTCCAGCTCAATGGCATAATGGTCAAAGTGGTAGGTATAATTAGGGATTTAAATCTAATGTTGCACATGTGCCCAAACATTTCCATTGTGTAGGATATCATAGTCATCAACTTACCCCCTTACTTTACCATCTACCTCTCCTTAGATTTCATGACAATAGTAGGAAGATATTTGTCTTCAGATTGGTCACACATGTTATTAAGAACTAGATATGGGACCAAAGTGATTATCAAGGTAGAGCCTATCTTTAAAATTCATGTAGAGCCATACTCTCCCAACCCATTTGAGTAGAACTTCATGATGTTTGACCAACAAGAGAACTTGATTCCCCATGAGGCTATGACATTTATAGAGGAAACTCCAAACAATCTAATGGATGAATGGGTATAAGAGCATTTTGAGTGTGATCCATATGATAACACTAAGATAGGGATAGGCATGTATTACATCATGGAATAAAATGCCATGCTACCAAAGCTCATGAAGGCACATAAGGATTTTGAAGGTACATGGTAGTTGTAATTTGAGGGCTCTCGAAGTGAGAATGGCATAGGAGTTAGTGCTACATTGGTCTCCCCCCAAATGTAAAAATAATTCCATGCATTTAGAATATAGTTCACTTGCATGAATAATGATACCAAGTATAAGGCAATAATTCAAGGCCTCCAGATCACATAGAAGAGAGGAATTAAGGCACTGAAAGCACTAGGTGATAGTGATCTAGTTGTCAACCAAGTTAGAGCATAGAGCATGAATAAGAGTGGCTTGATGAAAACCTATAAACATAGAGTGTGGGATATGATAGAAGGATTTGATGCAATTAATATCATTTCCATACAAAGAGCACAAAATGTCAATGTAGATAGGCTTGCAACTATAGGTGCATAGTATGACAAACTACATGACCTTATGAAAGTGTCTAGACAACTCATCAATATCATGATTGGATCAGTAATTCTTGATAACATGGAGAGTTATCAAGTGTTTTAAAGTGATGAAAAAATCATGAAATTCCTATAGGATGAGGTAGAGTTTTTTCCCATGAATTAGGTGCATTTGTGAGCCCAATATGAAGATCAAGTTATCCAATCTAAAGGGAACAAACTACCAAAGGGTCTAGTCACCCTAGAAAGTATCTTTGACTCTGATGACCAATTCAAAGGAAAAATTCACAACATGATAGCCAAGGAATAAATATTTGCACATATAATCATCTTGGAGGGTAAAAATATTAAATCTATTAAGGTTTTCTCCACACCAAAAATTGAAAACTTCATTCAACTCAGTAGGAGATATGATGATATATTCACATGGATCTATAAAGACCTCAAAGGTTTTGATCTAGGCTTAATGTAACATACAATTGATCTAGATACTGACATGTAACCCATGTGATAAAGGTAGATGCATATTAGTCCAAAGATAAAACCATTAATACACAAGGAGATCTCCAAGCTCATTGAGGCTATCATAATACTTCTAATCAAACATTCCTCATGGGAAGATAACTTAGTTCTAGTATGAAAGATGAATGGGGAGATATGTCTCTGTGTGTACTTTAGGGGCCTAAATAAGGCTTACCTTAAAGACCACTACCCTCTCCTACCAATGAAACAAATATTGTAAATAGTTACAGGTGCAAAAATATTTTCATTAGTGGATGGTTACTTAGGTTATAACTAGATTCAAGTACAAGATTGTGACCAATACAAAACTATGTTCACCACCAAGTGAGGAACCTTTGCATACCATTGCATACCATTTGGTTTAAAAAATGCAAGCATAACCTTCTAGAGAATCATGGATATGGAATTTAAAGAGCTTATCAATAATATCATCTTGGTTTACCTTGATGACATAACCATTTTATCTAAGCATGTAGAGGATCACTTGGGTCATCTAGAGCAGGTTTTTCAAAAGTGTCATGAGTTTAAAATATCTCTAAACCCCAACAAATGCATCTTCATAGTTCACAAAGGTGATTTACTTTGACACATTATTTTAAAAGAGGGACTTGCAATTGATCCAAATAGATTCAAGGCTATCTCATATCTTCCCCTTTCAAGCCACAAATGAGTCTCCAGAGCTTTCTAGGGAGAATAAACTTTGTGAGAAGGTTTGTCCCTGGTTTCACTATCTTGGCCATGTCCCTCACTATGATGTTAACGAAGAATGCTACATTTAATTGGATGTGTGAGGGAAAATAAAGTTTTAAGTTTATCAAGTGTACCATCATGAAAGCTCCTAAGTTGATCAACCTAGACTACAACAAGGATTTCATCCTTTATGCATTTGGTGGAGCCAAAATCATCTCAACCATCCTAACATAGAAAAACAAAGATAAACTAGAGAAACCAATTACCTTCTTTAGACATGCACTAAAGGATTATGAGTTGCACTATAGTTTCATAGAGAAACACACACTCACAGTTGTGAGAGTGTTAAATAATTTAGGCATATACTCTCCAAAAAAAAAATCAACTCATGGTGGTGCACACAATCATCAAAGAATTCCTTATCATTAGGGACATTAGAAATAAAAGAGATGGATGGATCATGAAAGTGATGGAATACAATGGTGATATCTAAGTCACCAAGCTGGTGCAAGAAAAGGTACTCTATGGGTAGTTTGTCAAAGTAGTAAAATTAGAGGATAACACAGTCTTAATGTCGTGCATGAAAGAGTGTGAAAGCAAAGAATCTACAACTAATTGGGTGTAGGATATGAGAACCTTCATTTAACATAATGTATATCCTCTTGGCCTAGAAAAATCTAAGTGTAAGCATTTCACACTTCATTCTATTCCCTACATGCTCATAGAAGGAACAATTTTTCAAAAGGATCTCAATGGAGTCCTCCTAAGGTGTGTATAGCTAGAGAAAGCAAGCAAAATTATTCAAGAATTCCATGATGGCCTTGTGGGAGGCCATTACTCACCTAAAACCACTATCATGAAGATCATGTAAGTTGGATATTATTGGCCAACTCTATTCAAATATGCATACACATACATGTGAAATTACAATATATGTGCCTTCTTTACAGGTAAATAAAGGCTCACAGCCTTACCGCTACTCCCAATTCAAGCCAACCAACCCTTTACAAAGTGAAGCCTAGACTTCATAGGCTTGATTAACCCACCATCAAGTGATGAGCATAAGTGGATTTTCACAACCACCAACTATTTCACAAGGTCGACAAAAGAAGTTGCACTCAAGGAAGCTAATGAGATATCCATCTTTAACTTCTATGAAGGCATAATAAGGAGATTTGGTGTTCTAGTAACCATCATCTCAAATAATTCACTGGCTTTCCTTGGAACCAAGATCAATGAGTGGGTGATTAAGTAAAACATATACTTGAGTACCTCATCAAATTATTACCCTCAGGGTAATGGTCTATCCAAGTCCATGAATAAGAACCTGATTTGATCATAAAAAGGACTCTAGAGGATAACCAATGAGCTTGTCACACTAAGCTTAAAATTGCTCTTTGGGATGATCAAATAACACCCAAGAGAGTTTTGGGAAACTCTCCTTTCATGCTAGTTTATATAAGGGAGGCTAAATTATCATCATCCCTTAAGTTGCCTTCATTAGAGCTCGTACATCAATTGGATCTACTTGAAAGTGATTCCCTTGAAGTAAGATTATTCGAGCTAATGGAGATTGAATAAACTAGAGTGAAAGCTACACACACCATGAAACTCCAAAAGGCATAGACCAAGAGGGTTTTTGATAAAAGGGCTAGTGAGAGAAGTTTCCAGGATGGAGACTTAGTGCTCAAGTGGCATACAAATAGAGTGAAAGCCAAAAGGCAAACAAAGTTTGATGTAATATGGAGTGGTCCATATACCATCACTAGTTGTAAGCCATCTAATGCCTTCTAGCTTGATATAATGAATGGAGAATAGCTACCTATCCCAGTCAATGGGATTCATCTCAAGCACTATCTCCATTAAGTCTTGTATAAATTGTAAATAAGTAGAGTAGATGCTTTTTCATTTCCCTAAAGTATGCTTTATATGCTCTTATTTTAGCTTAGATTTTTTACTCTAAGCACATTTGGTGCAATTCTTGTTTTTTTAGGTGAGTCTAAATTCATTTTGAATCCATAAGGGCATAACAAGTCTATCCACAAGTGAAATGATTCATAAGTTTCAAAGACTCCATCCCCAATAAATTGCTCAAAGGTTACTAGATTCCCACTTAGTAGGCACGTGGCCTGTAAAGGTCACCAAAAGTGTTATGAGTCACCCTCCAAGTCAGTGTGATACTTGCCTAGGCCCTAAAAGAGATCCATGCACCTATGAAGACCAAATAATTCTAAGTAAAATAAGCGTAGACACTTCCCGTCTATGCCCAAGCTCAAGATAAAAGCATAAATCTATGCAATAAAGTAGTGATGACTCACGCTTGTATAAATATTTTGATATGCACCCACATGTATAATTTTATGTCATGTAAGTCAAAAGGTGCATGAATTTAGGGTGAAAATCCCTAGGTTCTAAGTGGATGAATAAAGAGTTTAACATAGGAATTAGCTATTAATCATATGAAAACATCTTATATCTTTAATCTTCATGTGCAACCTCATCTAAAGGCTGCCTTTTGCCATTTCTATGTGGTAGATCGATGCTAATTCAACACAAATAAAATCATAGTTCTCCAAGGAAATGCACCAGATCTCCTTGTGGTGATTTGGCACTCATCTAAAGTGAGTCCCCTTCAACAAATTTCAAGTCATGCCATTGGTCAACAAAGAAGGGAAAGGGAGACCCACCAAATAACCATAAAAAATAAATGGCACCCATGTGTCATGTTCACACTAATCCTATGCAATAGGCCAAAAGACTCTTTCGTGAGCCCATAAAAGTGCATGTGTCAAGTGGCAACCAAATATAATGAAGGTCATTAGTGGTGGTTGAGAAGAGATTGAGGCATTGTTAGAGTAATTAAATGCAAAAGTAGCTAATTGGCATTAGGACTTGAGTACATGCCCTCTTCTAAATTTTTTTAAAAAATCTTCCATTCTTTATGCACACATGTATCCAAATGTGATCCTGCCATCTTTCCAAGATCTAATCACTGAATAGACTTTAAAAAACATGGTCAAAGCACTACAAATGAATTGAAAGCTACACCCCCACTCTAAGTTGCACATTTATTATAAATTAGACTTGATCACTATAAAAGCCTGGTTCTTTCATTGTAAAAGGGTCAACACATTTTAGTAACCTTATGCTATTGAAATTTCCCTCCATTAGTACTCATGTTAGATATACCTTACATGCTAATGAGAATTAAGTTCACCTCCTTATGTTATTCTGATGATTTATGTGCAACTTATGTTTGTTGATTTATGTCTATGGGTAATGTTTTCCCTTCTCATTGACATTCATCCCCATCACCTCCTCATTCAACTTAGAACTCACTTGTAGGTCATGTTCTATATGAACTCAAGTCTGTATTGATGTTGTCTATGGACCATTTGTCATCCCTCTCAGTGTCTCACTATGTTCTCATTCCTCTATGCTAAACACTTATGCATTTGGAGTGACTTGTTAGAAATTATGTGATATTATCTTATTCTCAAAGGTTTGCACTATGTTTATGATAGTATAATCACTTGATCTATTCTAGGCTCATATCCTCTTCTATGTTTACATATCTCTTACCTTCTCCCTCCCTTTTCCCTCAAAGATCCTAGGTTTATATTAGTGGTAGCTTACCTTTCTGCTCTTTAGGCCTATGCATTGGTCTTAAACTAGGTGCATTTAGAATAGAAGGAATCTGACCTACTCTAGAGGCTCATCCCAAGGAACACAAGGGTCCCACACCTTGGGGACATTCCCAATGTTATGATGAGATAACTCATGCTTATGCATGTATCTACATGATAATACTTTCATCTCTAATTCCTTATACCCTTACACCTTGCACAAAGCCTTCATGCTCAATACCCCACCATAAAGTTTCCATACACTACCAACCATCCATGAGTGCATATTTTGAATGATAAAAATTACCATACAAGTCTTATTATTTACCTCATTATCAAGTTGAATATTGAGGCAACCCAAAAACATCCTTGTATCCACCTGATAACATCCCTATAACCCCCTGGTTGTCTACCACCCCATTGTTTCTACCTAACTATATACTATGCCACTAGACTGCTATCACCCAACTACATCTTTCCCCACCCAACAGCTATTGTCTAAAAGTTCTTCTCACTATGCAACTATTATCACCTGACTATGAGTGTGTCTTGAGTCCTACTACATCTTCCCTAAGTCATGATGCATTGAAGAGTTAAAATAGATAGGTTATGGGATAAATGAAAAAAAACATCAAAATTTCTTTAAAACCTTAATATTATTGCATATTTTTATTCCTCTTGAAGATATATTCAATTTCAAAAAAATTCATTTTAATACGAGTTTGTATGCAAAAGGTATGGGCTCAAAAAGTTGGCTTTTGATTGCATTGCATTATGAAGCCAAGAAATAATTTATGTCACCCAAATACATGGTGAAACTAGGTAGCAATAGGTGTCACTTGGATACATTATGTAACTGGGTGGAAACATGTGTCACTTGATAGTATGATGTGATACTACTGGATGTCAACTTCTTGAGGCCCTAAATTTTGCATATAGACTCAGATTGAGATGATTTATTTTTTAAAATTATATAGCTCTTGGAGAGGAATACAAATATGCAATAATATTAAAGTTTTGGAAAGTTTTTGATACTCTTTTTTCATTTATCCCATAACCTATCTATTTTAACTATGTAGATGATTAGTTGTACGGATTTGCCAAGACTATGAATGAGATTCACTTAATAAAACCTAAGGGAGTTTCAGATATAGGATCTTAAAATTTACCTTGATTCATGCATGTGATCCATCATTATGGTATTTGTCTCCACATGTATAAAATATTCAAAAGGAAGAGCATTAAGGGAGACAAGATCATCCACCTCTATGTGACTTAGAAATTATGTCCCACCTTCACACATGTGAGCCAATCATTCACATTAACTTTTGTCTTTACTCCCCATGTGTAGATTATATCCAAGAAAGGGTCTAATCATATTTTTACCAAGTGTAATACAATAAAACAATGGAGACACCCAAGGAATACATCCCACTCTCACACATGTGAAAGAAAGCAATGTGGGTTGCTTAAGGACAAATAACCCTATCCTTTAGTGAAAGCTATGACCCACTCTTCAAATCAATTTTTATCCCATGAATATTCTCTATGGGTCATGCCACATCATCCAAAAGTTACCTCCTCTATTACATCATCGCTTTTATCACTTACCAAATCACCATGAATAATGACAATGAACAGTGACTTGTGAATAGTACTTATGAATAGTATGTGTGAATAGTAACTTGTGAATAGTGATCTAACACATAATTACTACCTTACAACACCCAAATTAGCCTAAAATAATTAAATAGGCTAATTGTCTTCTACAAATGTCTCATTTAGAGAAAGGGGACATTATATATAACATTAGCTTAAGGTAGAGATGTCGATAATAGTAGTGGTAGTATAAATCACCCAGATTGCCTTGTAAAGCATGATAGTTATGTAATAAAATAAACTTGATCAATAAAGTTGAATTATTGGCCCCAATATTTTCTTGTATAAGTTATTAGGGTGATTTTACTTTATTATGATTAGTTTTTATATAGTTGTTCACGTTATGCTATTAATATATAGAACTATAGTAGAAGAAAATTAACTAGGTTAGTGTTAAGTGTGACTAAATGGTAGCACACCCATTTGCAGAGAACCCAAACCAATGTTCACCATTACACACAACTAAACTTGACTTACCCTAGTTCTTTCCTCTTTACACCTTGAGTGATTATGTAATGGCATCCATTGCATCATATGATAGTGTAGGAGTCAAATTAGTAAATGTTGTAGGGTGAGGCATGATTGAGATGCTCGTGACAAACTAAAGATAAAATAACTAGACACTATGATAATGACTTAGAAATTTTTTATAATAATTTCGTCATAAATTTTAGTGGAGTGTGTAATGGTCATTAAGGTGTTGAGAGGATCATGCAATGATTTTGTTTAGGTAGCTAAAGCTGAACAAAATTTTAAACAAATAAATAAGATAAATTAGTAGATGGTGTTGGTGTGGATTTTATGTATATCAAGTGGATTGTGATGCTAGTGTTGCAACAATTGGAGCAATTTTCAGCCAAAAGGTTAGGACTATAACTTAGTTAAATGAGAAACTAAATGATGCAAATACTATATATTCAATCTATGACCAAGACATTTATGCCCATGTGTAAGCACTCAAGAAGTGGAGGAACTATTTGTTGGTAAACTAATGTTCATTTGACATAGACCATTAGGTGATATATTTTATTGATTATCAAGGGAAGTTGAATCAATGTCACATAAAGTGGGTTGGTTTATTTCAAATCTATTCACTTATTTTGTAGCACAAAAGTGGAAAATCAAACAAGGTTATTGATGCGGTAAGAAAGATAGTTCTCCTTTAGAATGAGATGTACGTGTATGTCATTGGATTTGATTACATAAAGGAGATATATTTAGAAGATGAATATTTTTTTGAATCCTAAATAGCATGAACATAACTAAAAAAGTGCATATAGGATGTCGTGGATTATTTTTTTGTGCAGGAATTATTCAAGGGAGTACAATTATGTATACAAAAAAGTTCAATGCATGAAAAATAAGTGGAGGTTTGGTATAAAATTTTGGAAATTATAATACATTGGTGCTATTTTCAAAATGTTACTATTGGCCAAGGATTTCACAAATGTGCAAAAATATGTACGAAAGTGAATTTTTTCCCAATTGGTGAATGGGAAAAGTTAAAATGTAGGGTTATATCAACCATTGCATATTTGGAAGAAGCAATGGGATGACATTAACATGAAATTTAGACTAAGATTACTAATAATGAAAATGGGAAATTATTCCATATTTGTAGTTGTGGATAGATTTTTAAAAATGGCACATTTTATTGCATGTAGAAACATAAGTGATGCAATGAGAATTACCAATTTTTTCGTGACATAGGTAGTAAAGATACATGGTTTTCCATGAACCATATTATCAAATGGTGATACCAAATTTGTAGGCCTTTTTTGTGCACATTTTGGAATAATTTGGGAATCAAACTCAATTTTAGTTCAACATAATACCAAAATAATGACAGACAAACCAAGGTGGTGAAAATGAGCCTTATAAATTTGTTAATGTGCTTTTTGGAGATAAGTCCAATGAGTGGGGCATGGTATTAGTATAAACATAATTTATATATAATAATTCAATGAATATGAGCATTAGGAAAACATCTTTCCATATTTCGTGTGAAATTAGTACAAGAGGAGTTGTGGAGCTAAGGGAAGTTGGTGTGGCATGTTATAAGAGTATAAAAGCAAAATATTATGCAGAGTATAAACATGAGTTACACTAGGAGGTGGAAAGTAGGTTGGAGAAGAGTAGACTACAATAAAAATAACACATGAATGATGCTAAAAAATAAGGAATTTAAATTTATATATTGGGTTTGGGAATTTTCATAAGGAAAAGCTCCCTTGTAGAACATAAAATAAGCTAATGATGAAGAAAATAGGTCCATGTAAGGTGTTGTGATATTTTGTAGGGAATGCATTGAGATAAAGTTTCCAGAAGACATAGACATATCACCTATTTTCACTATGGATTATTTATATGATTACCATGAAGGGAACAATGAAGAGGGAAAATAATCAAGTCCTCAAGTACATGATTAAAATGCACAAGTACTAGAGAATGTGAATGAGGAGATGAAGGCCATTTTGGACTTGAAGGTTATCAATAAGACATATAGGAAGGATTATAATAAATATTTTGTTGAGTGGAATAATCATGCATAAGAGGAATTGATATGGTTGGATCTTGAGGAGATTTTTTTTATGGTCACACTTTCAAAAATTTTAACTTGTGAGAAAGATCTCATATTTTTTAGCTACTCAAGGTGTCTGATGTAGGAGTATCCCAGGTGAAGGGTAGTAATGCATCGCCTAAGTATAGTTAGGAAAATGGGGTTCCAACTCAAGGGTGAAAGGTACATGAACACAATTGATTATCAAGGGCAAGAGTTGGATAAAATCATAATGAGTTCATTTTGGTTGCAGTTTTTGATCATGTAGGTTATAAAAAATAAATGCTAGGTGCATGATTGCACACAAGTTTCATGCTCAACAATAGAAATAAGGCACAAAATAAAATTCTATCTCAGTGCCATAGTATTGCATAAATGTTTTGTGAACACATAGATATTTGTGTTAAAAAAAATGCTCAAATAAAACTTTCATAAAGTATTTTGCATAGCTCAGATTAAGTTAACTCTAAGGTTATTGGTATGAATCTTTGACTCCAAGATTATTGGAGATGGATTTTAAGGACACTTATTATTCATACATGTTTGTGTGAACCCCTGGGGATATGTGTTGACTTTTTATAAATTTCATGACTCTTTTCTAACATGTGGAACTTCAGCAGAGCCTATATAAGGGACTATAAGGCCCAACATCAGCAACGCCTTTGGCCTTAGATAAGATTCTACAAAATTAAAGAGAGAGGGAGAGTTCGTAAGAAATAAATAAAATTTAATTCTTGAGTGTGTGTATATAAGTTTAAGAGACTCCATTATTGTATAAATAAGCTTGAATATTTCAGCTTAAGACCCAAGAATAGCTTGTAGTTCATACCTTGGAATAAATCTGTGAGATCTCTTGTTTTTATAATCAATATGAGAAGTGGGACTTTATGTTTTTGGATTATTCATGTATGTGTTTGGATATGAGGTCTAATGACATTATTAATTATAATCCTTAACCAAGATTTCATAATTTAATTAGGTCATAGTCTAAAAGTTTATTGAGTGGATGCATATAAGATTCAGGAATAGGTGATGTGTCACATGATGGACTAGGCTCAATAGAAGGTTTTTCCATAGTGTTAGTATTACTTCTAAGTGAGAAATTATGTATTTTAATGAGTGAATGAGGGAAAATTGTACAAAAATGAGTGAAAATCATTTGGAGGTTTAATTTTTAATTTTCTTACTCTCTTCAACTAGTTTAACCATATCCTTTTGAAGTGCACATGCTCTAGAGAATAATATATCATTTTATGAATGTAGATTATTATTGTCTTACATGAGGGTGTGGAGTTATTTCCTCAAATCCATTAAAATAATGAAAAAAATACCTTGGAATTGAGACACACTAAAAAAGAGGAGAAAACACACCCAAACTACTTATAATGACATATTTTATAAATTTTGCACATAATACAAGATTTGCTAGATGAAAAAATGTCCACAAAAAAAATGATGGTTACCAAGATAAGAATAAAAATTTCTCACTACTACTTATAAATTCCAAGTGTGAGTTTTAGTTCCATACATAAGGAAAAAAATAGGATAAGAGAGTGAAATATAAAATTCTATACAATATGATTATGATTTGAGCATTCTAATGGTACATATTAACAAAATGCATAATTTAAAAAATCAACATGTAAGAGTTCCTAACAAATATAAATATATGAACCATATATTATGATTGAATGGGATATAAAACAATATTTTACTACAATAAATGTTTTACTATCAAAAATTGAGTGCCCAAAATGACACAAAAAAAAACTTCACTACATCAAGTTGAGAAAATGAATATAAAAAAAATAGAGGATCCTCTTAGCTTTTAGTTATATTAAGATATGCCTCCTGAGGTGAAATTAGGGTCAAATTTACCTAGGATGTAAATATGGAAACCCTTTGGAGATAAATAGTCTAGCCCATGGTCATATCTTACCTAAGGGGCTAGTAGGAGGGTTGACCACTAATGGTTAAAATAGGGATAGTGATCTTTGGTCACGTGGAACAATTGGTTAATTACAAGTGGTTTAGGTTTGAAAAAGTGTCAAGAACATGGTCACATAGTGTCAAGGGGTTATGATTAGGGGATAATGATATATGCATGTGGAGGAGTTGACCATAGATTTGGCATAGTAGAAATGAACACATCAACATGTGCCACATGAAAAACATGTAGGACACATAGAAGACACATACTACAGGGAGCGATGTGGTAGGGACAAAGAGTACTATAGGGGACATGTGGTGATGAAGGGTACATGTTTAACAAAAAGTATAAACAATACACATAAATGACATAAATATGTATTGTCCGTATAAAATAAATAGTATGCGAGGTTTTTTTTTAAAAAAAAGATGAAAACCCCACATAAAGTATCATGTCCATATAATATGGACTATACGTAGGGTAGATATGGAGCCTTAAAAAATGTCATAAAGGTTTGAAAAAAACCCTATCATGTTTATAATTAGTACTTAAATTTTCAACTTTTATAAACATAATAGTGGAGGTTAAATCAATAGAAATAATCCATACAAAATTCACTTTAAAAAATGTATATCTGACCAAAAGGAAAAATTCCCATATGGTATAAAACAAAAATTATGGGTGGATAAAAAATGAGTTAGGCAATGGGAAAAAAGTGTAGGATGGTTGGAAAGGTACAAATTCACAACTTAGTATTTGAAAGAGAATGGATCTCATTCCATGTTGAGAAAAAAATATGATCACAACAAGGGAAATAGATCTTATAGAATGAAGGATAGGAAACAACTTAGTAGGTGCTCAATCCATTATATATGAAAGACTTTTCAAAGAAAATAGGAGGATATTATTTTATACATAAATATCCTAAATGAAGACAATGAATCCATATACAAATATGTTCTATCATTTATCCAAATATAAAGCAAAATGAGGGGTATAAATAAATTGAGTAAGAACATGCTCCCCTTTCCCTATTGGTCACTTAATTGGAACACATGATTGGCCCACTTAGAGGTGGAATTGATAATTGATGTGAGCATTTAATGATATCTTAATGTCTTTTAATCCTAGATAAGTGTGACTAAAAACACTTATCACAGATAAGCTAACCTTAGTTAACTTAATATTAATACATATAATAATGCAAAAACACTCTCTCATCTCACTAGATTATTGAAATAATAACATGAAGAAGATCTACCACCAATTAAATCCCACAATGGACTTGTTACTCTCTTTATTCTATACATACACCTACCTATCAAGCTCTATAAGTTTACCTTCTCTTTCCCTAATGGAAGTTGGATTCGCCCATTCTAACTTACTTCTTACTAATTAGGTCTCTCATCTTACATGACTTATCCAAATATCACCTGACTAACATTGATATTTTATGTTGCCTCTTTGAACCCCCTTCATCTTGGAAAATGGCCCACATGTTGACAAATTAAGTTTTGGGTACTTACCTTACCCTTTATACCTCCATGGGTGAAATCCCTAGTTGTTGTAGATTGATGGTTACATAATTATTGATATGGTTTCATAACTTATGGTCAATTCAAACTTTAGGTTTCTAAATCTCCACTTTCATTAAGTGACATTTTCATCATCTACCCAAAATGGGTCTAATAACCTTTGGAAGATGACTTAAACCTGCACTTCCTAATGTTTTTGAGTCATTATAAATCTGATGATGATTCTAAGACTATTTTTGATCATCTTTGACATGTGAAATGATGTCAATAAGGTTGACATGTCATAAACACACACACAAACATTGACTAGTGTATTTGGTTGATGTGTTATTACTTGTTGACCTAGATACTCCATTGGACAACATGGGTAAATGAAATTATCCATGAGATCATGCTCATGAACCTTTTAAAAGTTATTAAATTTAATTTTCATACAAGGAAAACTCATATTCCCACAATCAAGTTACATATTTAGTTGTTTTTTACCACTTTTCCAACTATTCTTTGTATTCATCATGCATTTTCCTCTTAGTGATTCTAGAGTCTATTTACATCTAAAATTATTCATTTGTATTCTTAGCCAACTTCTATCCTAATCCATAATTTATGAATCTAAACTTACATATTTTTTACTTGTTTGCCTCTCACAGTAATGGTACAAATACATTACATTAAAGATGGCCAAGATATAAACCTTAGTATAGAGTTAAACATTCATTGAAAAACCTTCTTATAATCTTACATGGTCCAATATTATTTGACTCAATCTTGTTTTACATTCCTTTGGGTAACCTTTCCTTTCAAAAGTTCACCAAAACTAAGTCACCTTCTTGAATTATTATTCTCTATTCAAATTGACATGTTGTTTTTAATTTATAACACACATTTACAACTTCTATTTTATGTACCTATGCACCTCTTGCATATATGGTATACAATCCCATACTTTAATACTTATTATATTCATACCAATTATAAATATCAATCCACTAATGCCTATAGGGCTATAACCATACACAATCTAAAAAGGACTCATGGTTCTACTTATATTCATTTAATTTTTGTAATCAAACTCAACTTGTGCCAAAGTCATATCCGACTTTTTAGGCTTGTCTCCTACTAGGTATCACAAAAAATTATTAAGGATTTTTTCACTACCTCTATTTTCCCATTCATTTGTGGATGATGTGCTTAAAGCAAATCCAATATCATACCTAAGTTCATCTAAAAATTTCTCCAACTTTACCTTTAAAATTTGTATCCCTATTTAAAGCTAATCTTCTTGGAAAAGCATGAAACCATTCTCCTTCTTTGAAATACAAACTAGTAATGTTTGTGACATATATTATATTCATACATGCAATTTAGTGTGTTCCATATTATATAATGCATCAATATATATATATATATATATATATATATATATATATATATATATATATATATATAAACATTACATCTTTGTGTTCTTTGAAATCCAAGAGTGAAGTCCATATTTATGTCTTCTCAAAGTCTTTTAGGTATTGTCAATGGCTGATAAAAACCTGAATTTTTATTGTTCCTTTAGCATTTTGGAGAACTCTAAATCCTTTCACAAACTTATTCAAATCCAAACATATTTTTGGCAAGACAATGTTTTATTAAAGCCAAAATGTCCAACTAGTCCTACACTAATTTTTTTATTGTCAATTTCTTACTCATTGACCCTTGAAGTATACACAATCTATGTCCTTTGAACATTAAACCATATTTCAAAATGCATTCCATTCATGGATTTATATCCAAACCAATTATATCCTTATATGTTTCCCACACATCTTTTATTTTTTTGTCTTATTCATACAATTATCTCATTGAGTCAAACCCAAACACCTATATTCTCATTTCCTTCAACACTCAATGCATGTGAAACTCTATTTAAATTTACAATTTTATAGTTCAACACAAATTATTAAATTTTAATAAATTCAACCCATTTTATATGCTTTTGATTTAACTCACTTTATTTGTTTATGAAATGCAACACTTGATGATCTGTGTAAAAAATGAACTCCTTGGGAAATAAATAATGCATCTAATTATTCATAGATATTTCATAGCATATAATTCTTGATCATATATATTTATGCTTTGCTTCGTTCAACTTCTCAGTATAATAAGCAATGGGATTACCTTCTTGACTTGAAATGAATCTCACTATTGTTACACTAGCATCACAATTAACCTAAAATATTTTGTTGAAATATGAGAATGATAAAAATGACTATTTTTTCACCTTATTATTCAAAATTTGAAATCTATTATGTAATGTAACTTCCATTTGAACTCTTTACTATTATTTTTCACTATTTCTATAATGGATGCACATATTTTGCAAAAGTTTTTAATGAACTTCTAATAAAAACTATTTAACCCACGAAAGCATCTTGATTCAAATATATTCCTAGGTGATGGAAACTCAATAATATATTTCACCTTTTCCAATTACATTATTGACTCATTATGTGAAATCACAAATCCCAATGAGACCAATTCATCCTTCATAAAACTAAAATTCTTCAAGCTAACCAACAACTTCTATTATTTTAACCTTTGTAATATAAGCCTTACATGAAATAAATGCTCATATTTTGTCATACTAAATATCAATTTTTTTTGTAAATACACAATAAAAAAATTACCCAAATATGGATTTACCACTTTGTTCACAAGTTTCATGAATATGATTGGTGCATTTGACAATCTAAATGTCATAACTAGCCACTCATTGAAATAACCCTTTGTCTTAAATGAATTTGTTTACTTATCACCTTTTATAATTCTTATTTGGACATATCCACTCTTCAAACAAATTATTGTGTAAGTACCTTGCTCCACTTAAAGAATCCATTTTCCATCCATATGAGGTGATAGAAACCTATAATTGATTATGATATTATTAACGATTGTTGAATATATATAAATACACCATTTCTCAAATTTATTGAGTGCTAACACTATTGGAACTATAAAATGGCTCAAACTTTCCTTTATTAAGCCATTTTACAAAAAACACTTGTACTTGTCTCTTCACCTCCTCATTATCCATAGCGTCAACCTATACATTCCATTGTTTATTAAAAATAAACTTGAGAATTAAATCCATATGATGGATAATGATCCTCATAGGTATAAATCCATATAGTAAATCCTTTGAAATAATATTAACATACTCAATCAAAAAAATTTGCACTTTAATTTTAATTACACTCACCTTGTTTATGTTGGAAATATTGTCATTGATGTCAAAGGTTTAGTATTATTGGTGATAAAGGCCCCATTGCATTTAATATTGTTTATCTTGGCTAATATGAGTTAATATTTATTTAATATTAATGAATATATTTTTTGTTGCATATGAAACAAAAAAAAAGGGGCCCATGGAGAAGTCGAAGAGCCATGGGATAAAGACAAAAGAAGGATGGGACACATTTTCCCATGAAGAGTCATCTTGGGGAATACCAAGAGTCACCAAGTGAAGACAAAAGAGTAAAGGGAAAATTTCTCATGAAGGGACACTTTAAGGAATATGAAAAGTCACCAAAGATAAGGACAAAAGTGGGAAGAACGTTTTTGGTCATGAAGGGTCACCACATGACTTTTCAAATGCTTGGATATGAAGGGTCATCCAAGATTGGCACCATTTTCCATGAGGATTGAAAGGTCACAAAGGGGGGAGGCCAAAGGTCATTTGGAAAGCTATAAATAAAGGCTTGAGAAGCCATTTGTAATGTGGAAGTGAGAGGTTGATTTGATATTGTAATATCTAGCTTAGAAGAGCAATTGTGAGAGATGAATATGATTTGTATTTGTTATATCTAGCTTAGAAGAGCAAAGGTGGGAGAGAGAAGAAGGAGATGTTGTATTGATCTATCATTTTTTGAGATAGCAACATTGAGAGATAGGTGTGTGGTATACACAAAGGCGTTGGTGCTCCTGTGGGTTGGTGCTCACAAATAGGTGCTGGGTTGGTGCTCAACAAAGGGGTTTAAAGCTCCTGTGAGTTGGTGCTCACGAATTATAGCTAAGGTTTGTACTTGGAAAAGGGGTATGGTGCTCCTATGAGGTTATTCTCATGAATATATTTGAGATTGATTCTCCATGGTTTTTCCTACATTGGGTTTCCACATTATATCTAGCATCTCTCTCTGTCTTGTGTGATGTTTATTGTTCGAGTTTAATTACATATCTTGAATGATTGATTAAGTGGAATTTAGTTAAAAGAAATATTTATAAGATATATAATATATTGATTCACCCCCCCTCTCAGTATATTCTGTGCTTAACAATTGGTATCAGAGCAGGTTCCTTTTTGAAAAGTTTTACAGCTTGAAGGTAGATCGGGAAAGCATGATGACTGGGTCACAAGAAGGATTTTATAAAATAAGGAACCTTTGTTTGATGGGATGAATTATGCTTTTTGGAGCATGAGAATTAAGGTTTATTTGATGGCCCTTGGATTTGACATATGGAAATCAGTGGTGGAGGAATATGAAGAGCCATAGACATCTACAATTACTCCAGTAGAAAAGAAGGTAAGTGAATGTAATGCTAAATCTTTAAATGCTATTTTATGTGGTTTATGTGAATCTAAATTTGTAAAAGTTATGCAATGTAAATTTATCTCATGAAACTTGGGTAAAACTTTAGAATATTTACAAAGGTGATGGAAAGGTTCATCAAGCTAAGTTGCAGACTTTTAGAAGGAAGTTTGAAAGTTTGAAGATGGAAGAAGAAGAAGATATAGCAAGTTATCTCTTGCGAGTTGATCAGATAGTAAATTAGATTCAAGGTCTTGGAGAAACATTGGAAGAGTCAATGGTGGTGCAAAAGGTTTTGAGATCTCTACCAATGAGATATGATGCAAAGGTTTCAGCAATCGAGGAGATGAAGAATTTATCCAAGTTAAAGATGGATGAGCTTCATGGTATTCTCACAGCATATGAGATGCAGACAAAACAAGATAAACCCTCAAAGAGAGAAGTGGCTTTCAAGACATCAAAGAAGGAGAAAGCTAAGATTCAAGAATCAAGTGATAGTTCCAGTGATGATGAAGATGACAATGAAGCAATTTTCATTCGTAGGCCGAAAAGAGGAACAGGTAAATATCAAGGAAAATTACCTTTTAAATGTTTTAATTATGGAAAGATTGGACATTTTTCAGCTAGATGCCCAGATAAGGTTAATGATGATGAAGAAGAAGAAAAGCCTACATACAAGAAGAATTTCAAAGGCAAATCCAAGAAGGGATTCGAGCAGAAGAGCCTGTATTTTAAGGATCCTAGCTCAGTTGAAGATAGTGGAGTTAGCGATGCAGAAGAAGAGATTATATTCATGGCCATACATGAAGATGATCAAGAAGAAGAAGAGGAGGAAGCTGAAGTAGATATGGAAGGAGAACTCAATTGTTCCCTAGAAGAGTTAGAAGCTATTCAGAAGAAGAATCAAAGATTAAAGCGCCAGATCGAGAAAAATGAATAAGAGTCAAAGGAAATGATTGAATATCTACAAGCACACTTTGAAGAAGCCAAGAAGAATGAAGAAGATCTCACAACATAGTTGGAAATAGTAAGAAAAGATTGTGAAATGTATGTTATTTAAATTGCCTCTTTAAAAGAAGATCTTAAGAAAGCAGTCAGTGATAAAGTAGTGAGTGATTCAAAATTTGAGGATAGCACTAACATGCTAAATAAGTTATTGGAAAGTCAAAAAGCATATTCAGATAAGATAGGGATTGGATTTGAAAAGAAAAAGAGCTATGTTGAAGCTCTTACACAAGAGAAAACAAAAAGGGGAGAAGTGAAGAATACAGAGGACATTCCAAAAAGAGAAGGCTAGAAGGAACAAAGCTACAAAAGGCAATCAAGTCAGAGATATACAAACATGTCTTATTTCTATGGCTATTGTTTTTATTGTAATGGATATGGTCACAAGAAAGTAGAATGTAGAAAAAGAGCTAACAATTTTAGAAATAAGGAGAAGGTAAGTCAAGTAGAGTCAAGCAGAAGCTACAACTCTTTTGCTCCTCTATCAAGCTTTGATGAAGAGACCATAGTATGCTACAAGTGCAACAACTTCAGACACATAGCTCGATATTGTAAAAGCGTGTTCAAGTCAGTCAAGAAGGATCAGAGGTTCAAAGCTCCATTCATCAAGAAGAAAGATCAAAGTGTCAAAGCTCCATTCATCAAGGAGAAGGTTCAGACATGTTCATGGCAGAAGAAACAACATGAACATTCTATGATGGTGCAGACAGCTCTGCATGTGAGAGGTAAAGATCAGCCATGGTTAATTGATAGTGGATGTTTGAGGCATATGATAGGAGATAAAAGTAAATTCATATCTCTAAAGAAGATCAATGGTGGTACAGTGAGATTCAGAGATAAAACCACTGCTAGGATAATAGGAAAAGGTACTTTGAGTTTGGATTATGGTAGAACTAAGACTAAAAATGTTTTGTATGTAAAAGGTCTTAAGCATAATCTGTTGAGTGTTAGTCAAATTTGTGATCAAGGATATACATTAAAGTTTCATAAAGAGGGTTGTGAGATTAGAAGAAAAGATTCAAATGAGTTGATTGCAGATGCTCAAAGGACAGGGAATAATGTATATGTTTTGTCAGATATCTTCTCAAAGGCACGATCAAAGGATACATTTAAATATTGATGAGAGGAGTTGGGAGTAATTTCTATTACTTCCTACCATTGATGTTTAGCATCAAGTGAGGGGGAGCTAAGTGTTAGCTCTAGGTAGGCCCTTTGCCATTGATGTCAAAGGGGGAGAATAAGAGGTGAAGGTACAGGTGCAGAAAATAGGTACAGGGAATAGGTACAGGTTGCTACAGTAAGGGGGAGTTACAGTATGTTTTTAGATGATGGTATGTGCAGGTGACAGGATGTGGCAATTTCAAGATTAAAGTTTCCATTAATGACAAAGGGGGAGATTGTTGGAAATATTGTCATTGATGTCAAAGGTTTAGTATTATTGGTGATAAAGGCCCCATTGCATTTAATATTGTTTATCTTGGCTAATATGAGTTAATATTTATTTAATATTAACGAATATATTTTTGGTTGCATATGAGACAAAAAAAGGGGCCCATGGAGAAGTCAAACAGGCATGGGATAAAGACAAAAGAAGGATGGGACGCATTTTCCCATGAAGAGTCATCTTGGGGAATACCAAGAGTCACCAAGTGAAGACAAAAGAGTAAAGTGCAAATTTCTCATGAAGGGAAACTTTAAGGAATACAAAAATTCACCAAAGATAAGGACAAATGTGGGAAGGATGTTTTTGGTCATGAAGGGTCACCACATGGCTTTTCAAATGCTTGGATACGAAGGGTCATCCAAGATTGGCACCATTTTCCATGAGGATTAAAAGGTCACAAAGGGGGAAGGCCAAAGGTCATTTGGAAAGCTATAAATAAAGGCTTGAGAAGCCATTTGTAATGTGGAAGTGAGAGGTTGATTTGATATTGTCATATCTAGCTTACAAGAGCAATTGTGAGAGATGAATATGATTTGTATATGTTATATCTAGCTTAGAAGAGCAAAGGTGAGAGAGAGGAAGGAGATGTTGTATTGATCTATCATTTTTTGAGATAGTAACATTGAGAGATAGGTGTGTGGTATACACAAAGGGGTTTGTGATCAGTGGGTTGGTGATGACGAATTATTGTTGGGTTGGTGCTCAGCAAAGGGGTTGGTGCTCCTGTGGGGTGGTGCTCATGAATAGGTGCTAGGTTGGTGCTCGACAAAGGGGTTTGAAGTTCCCATGGGTTGGTGCTCATGAATTATAGCTGAGGTTTGTACTTGGCAAAGGGGTATAGTGCTCATGTGGGGTTATTCTCATGAATATATTTGAGATTGATTCTCCATGGTTTTTCCCACATTGGGTTTCCACGTTATATCTAGTGTCTCTCTCTGTCTTGTGTGATGTTTATTGTTTGAGTTTTATTGCATATCTTGAATGATTGATTAAGTGGAATTTAGTTAAAGGAAAGATTTATAAGATATATAATATACTGATTCACCCCCCCCCTCTCAGTATATTTCATGCTTAACAATTTATTTTCCCAAATCACATTTATTTGTGAATGAAAGGAAAAGCATGCTTTCACTTTATTTGCCTCTTTAAAAAACTATTTACCAGAAACTAAGAATAACTTAAGATTATTTTCCATCTCTTCTCTTTTATCCTTTAATGGGATCAATGTAAACATCTTAGCATCCTTTAAACATGTGTAGATATTTTCCTTGCCATGATGCATGACATTTATATATATAATTTCTAAGGTCTACCCAACAACTCAAGAAAAACATCCATGAGTATAATGTCACACAAAAGTTCATCTTGAAAGACCCAATCTGAAAATTAACTATACATTTTTCATTTACTAAAATATGATGTCCTTTTTCCAGCTAATACCCCTTATATGGAATGGTATGCGTTGTTATTTTCAGCCCAAGATGTTTTACCATATCACAATATACCAAGTTATTTGTATTACCACTATAAAAAATAGCCTTACAATACTTATCTCCATGTTTTCATAGAGTTTGTAAAAGACTATTTATTTTCACTAGTTCATTATCCTCCTTGTATGGTTTTCATAACACTTTGTTCATCATGAGAGTATCTCCATGTTTTGGTTCCTCCACGTGTTTTAGGGATACATCAAATTTCTCATCCACTTGGGAATGTGATAACTAGCCTTATTTTTTCCACTACTATTTTGTAATACTTTTTGACATTTAAAACTCTACGCCAAATATCTTCACAATCAAATAATGTACCTAAAATCCTACACCTCTTCTTATACCATAGTATCCTTTGATATTGGGTTATGAACCCATGATATCTCTGCTCTTTACTTTGTTAGTATAGTAGTTGCTATGGATGCATATGCTTTATAAGTCATCTTGTGAGCATTTTTTTTAATCCCACATTCATGGGAAGTAGTAGTTACTTAGATTAGAATTCGTATATAAGTAAGTGTTGAGGTTAATGAAGGCATCCACAAAATTATTGTATTGAGCTTGCTCAAAGGAGGTTTCCCCTTCAAAGTTGCCTATGATCAATTCAATCTTTTCAAGTGTTTTGTCAAATTTAATTCATGCTGTTAATTCCTATTATTTTGTGAATTTTTATTAATTATTGCAATAGGATCCTCTCATATGGTATTAAATCAATTTTTAGGGCAATTTTTTTCTTCAAAATGTCTTATCTTTGTTCTACTACATACTTCATTTCAGTAATTTTTTAGAAAATATTAACTTTGTTCTATTGCATAACTCAATTAAGTAATTTTTTGTAATTTATTTTAGATTAGGGTAAAAACCTAACCACATAACTAAGGGAAGGTATTGGGTTAAATCCCTAAAACTGATCATGAGGAGTACCATAGGAACCCCAAAGTAGATGGCCCATTGAGAGGACTTGCCAGTAAAATGGATAATGGCCCCGTCCTAATTAAGTAGTTCCCATCTTTGAAGAAAACCAAGAGCTATAACTTAGAGGTAAATCCATGGAATTTTTTTTTTAGAGAGTGGTACTTGCTTAGATGACATTGGTGGCTAGAGTGATATTTTTAAAACCCTTAGGTAGCCATTGAAACTTAAGGCCCATTTCTATCAATTTCAAAATATTTCTAGCAGACTCAAAAAAATCAATCAATAGAGTATCTACAAATTTTCAGAGGACTTGTAGGCATATATTTGATAGAAACTAGAATCCACAAACCATCCATATAATATTAGTACTCTTAGAGGATTTACCACCAAAAAAAATATATAAAAGACACCTGTAGTCCCATTGATCCTCAGACCTTATATGGATAGCTGAAATTCCATTACCTACATTTTCTTCTTTGAGGTCCCATATCCCAATTCCACTCCTAATTCTCACAAATCTCAATTTTCCCTTTTTTTGGGTTTTGCCATAACTTCTATTTTTGTCCATTTGCCTCAAAAGTTTTCCACCATGTTCATCATCTCTTTCTACTCTTTTGTACCTCTTTGACATTTTTTTTAGTTTTTCCATTTTCACTTTTAAAATTTCCTCGCCTTTGTTAATCATACTCCCACTATGTAAAAAATTTATTAAAATCCCCTTTACCCCTTCTATTTTTGCCTAAATTCAAAACTTTCCTTACTAAATGTGTCTTAACTCTAGTTTTCCTATCCATTACTGTTATTCAAGTCCTGGTAGTAACCTAAACATGAGTAAAAAACATGGAGGATGAAATTGTCACCCTCAAGACCTACATCAAAGATATTGCTAAAAAAATTCTTGGCCTTAGTATTTAACATACCACCACAAACAATAAATGACATCCAAATTCTTCTTCAGACATTGGGTTTTCTTTTTCTAGTAATTATCATGCATTGAAGCTTAATTTTATTTGATTCAATGGTGCAAATCCAACTAGATGGATCTATCAAGCCAAAAAATATGATGCCAACAAGGTCCTTCTTTCATCCTTTCACTTGGAACTTGAATCCACTCAATGGTATTGTTATTATACCAAGGCTCATGATGAACCCATATGGAACAATTTTTGCACCCTCATTTGCAATGGAACTCACTAAATTTTCCAAATAGGAACCATGAGAGAATATCAAACAAAAATTGAAAAAGTAGCTAATCACACAGAGGGATTGTTTGATGAATTCTTCAGGAGTTGCTTTGTCAGTGGACTAAAGAAGGCAATTTGATTTGAGGTCAAAATGTTTCATCCCAACATGATGATGAAACACTTAGGGTTGGATAAGTTAGCATAAGACAAGATCGTAACTCAACAATGATTCAAATCTATTTTTAATCCATTAAAAAATACAACTCCATAATTATCTCAAACAATGCGAGCCCCCCAAACCACTCATATCAAGCATTTGACTAAAGCAGAGTTGCAAGCCTATAGAAAAAAAGGACTATGTTATAACTATGATGATAAATTCAATTGAAGACATTGATGTGTCAAGTAAAAGTTATACCTATTGGATGTGGACTCTCCACCCAAAATTGAAGATTGGGAAGATGTTCAAGATATAATAGATGATTTGGAAGAATCTCAACTAATTGTGGAACTTGCTTCTCAGGAAGACCAACTTGAGATATCTCTCCATACCTTAGAAGGAGTCACTACCCCATAAACCATGCAGGTGAGGGGTTACTTTAAGAAACTTCCTCTCATAATACTCATTGATTTGGGTAGCACTCATAACTTCATTCATTCTCAGATCACCAAATAGGTTGATTGTTTTATCCATCCTTGATCTAATTTTGATGTCATGATTGCCAATGGGGGCACATTACCTTACAAAGGGAAGTATCATAATGTGTGTGTCTCTATTGGTGATTAAAACTTGTGCTCTAAAATGTTTGCCTTGCCATTAGGTAGATGTGATGTTGTTTTGGGAGCCTAGTTGTTACACACACTTGGACCCATCTTATGGGATTTTGCTAAACTTTGGATGTAGTTTTTAGATAATGGGCAAAAACACACATTAAAAGGCTTACCACGAAGATATCTCAGCATCATAATTTCACATCACATGGAAAAACTTCTTAATAAGAATTCACATGTCATCATTACCTAGTTCCATTCCATTCAAATACAACCATCAATAGTATCCACTACTCTTTCTGATATATAAACCATTTTGTAGAGGTATGCACATGTCTTTGCTGAACCAATGGGATTTCCACCTTCATGACTAGAGGACCACTATATTAAGCTCATTCTTGGAAGCATTCCTCCCAACATCAAGCCTTATCACTACCCATTTCAACAAAATATTGAGATTGAGATGCTCATTCGAGACTTACTGAAATAAGGCATTATTCACCCTAGTACTAGCGCATATTCTTCCCTAGTTCTCCTTGTCTAGAAAAAAGATGGGTCATGTCACCTCTACATTGAATTTCATGAACTTAATCACCTCAAAATCAAGGATAAGTTATCAATATGTATTATTGATGAGCTTCATGGCACTCATTTTTTCTCCAAGTTAGATCTTCACTTTGGATATCACTAGATCTAGCTTCATGAGGATGATATCCCTAAGATAACTTTTTGCATGCATGATGGCCAATATGAGTTTCTGGTCATGCTATTTGTCCTCAATAATGCTCCTTCAAAATTATAGGCATTGATGAATAAAATATTCTAGCCTTTCTTACAGAAATTCATTCTAATATTCTTTGATGATATCCTCATATATAGTAAAACATGGTCTGATCATCTCCAACATCTGGAGCTCACACTACAACTTCTCTCTGACCATCATCTTTATGTAAAATAGTCCAAATTTACTTTTGGCCAGGATGAAGTGGAGTATCTCAAGAATATTTTTTAAGCCCAAGGGGTTTAGGTGGATCCTAAAAATATAGCTACCATGACAAATTGGCTGCATCCTCAGACACTCAAGAGCATCTATGGTTTTTTATGGTTGACTAGATACTATTGTAAGTTTGTTAAGGATTATGAGAATATTACAACTCCAATGATATCTATGTTGAAAAATAATTTTTTTATTTCTACATAAGCTATTGAGTGTGCATTTGAATAATTGAAACAAGCTATATATACTACACATATTCTAGCTATGCTAGATTTTGCCAAGACCTTCACTATCAAGAGTGATGCTTGCAGCAATAGACTTGGTGCTATTCTCCTCCAATAAGTATGCCCCATTACATTCACTATAAAATTCATTTTTGGTAATAATTTAGTGCTTCCTACTTATGAAAAGGAAATGATGACTATTTTACATGCAGTACATAAGTGGCAGCCATACCTACTGGGAAATCATTTTTGCATCAAAACTAATCACTAAAGTCTAAAATATTTATTGAAAAAATGAGTATCTACCCCATCATAATAAAAATGGGTTATCAAACTCATGTGTTATGACTATGAGATCAATTATAAGAAGGGTAAGGACAATATTATGGCTGATGCTTTGTCTCACACATTTACAAACTAAGCTTCCCTTTTAGCTATTTTCATGCCTATTCTGAATTAGTTAGATGTTGTATAGTAGGGGTATGTCAATGAATCCTCATTATCTCAAATCATTCAATATTTGGCCACTAACCCTTTGACTATATTGCATTATTTATGGAATGGTGGTTCTCTACAATACAAGGGTCATTTGATGCTTCCCTAGAGCATAGATCTTTAACAAGTTGTATTCTTTGAACTCCATGCTTCTTCATCCATAGGGCACTTAGGGTTTATAAAAAATTATGAGTGGGCATGATGTAAATTATTTTGGAAGGGAATGAAAAATACAATTCAATAGATGGTGGTTGAATGTGATACTTGCCAATGTAATAAGGGTGAAACAACACTCATCCTTGGGGGTTGCTTAAACCCTTTCCCATCCTTACCAAGATTTAGATAGATATTTATATATATTTCATTGAGGGGTTTCCTAAATATAGAGGGAAAATGATGATATTGGTTTTGGTTTATTTCATCTCCAAATATAGTCATTTTTGTGCCCTCAACCATCCCTATACCACTTCCATAATTGCATAAATTTTCTTGGATTAGATTTTCTATCTTCATGGCATTCCTTCATCCATTGTCTCAGATCATGATGCAAACTTCATCAACCATTTTTGGATAGAACTATTTTGACACACATGCACCCAAATGAAGATGAGTTCTGGTTATCATCCACAAATGGATGACCAAACTAAAATTGTCAACAAATGTTTGGAAACTTTCCTTCATTGCTTCACCTCAGAACAACAACATCAGTGGGAAAAGTGGCTCCCTCTCACCGAATGGTGGTAAAATACCTCCTATCATACTTAAATGAAAATGACTCCATATGAAGTAGTCTATGGTTAAGCACCACCAGTGTTCCTTTTATACACCCCCAATAGTTCATTAGTTCAAGCGGTCGACATGATTCTTTTAACCTAAGATCAGATCCTTAGTACCATATAGAACAATCTTTATATGGAATAAAATTAAATGAAACAATAGGTAGATCAAAACTATTTCAAGCACACTTTTCAAGTAGGTGATATGGATTTTCTTCACTTGCAATCCTACAAGTAATCCTCCATAAAACTCAAAGGGTCTCATAATCTAGCTCCCAAGTTCTATGGGCCTTATAAGGTTATTCAAAAAATTGGGTTGGTTGATTATAAGTTGGATCTCCCACCTGCTTCTTGAGTTCACCTAGTATTTCATGTCTCTTGTCTAAAGAAATATATTGGCATAAACATCAGAGTGAAGACTATTTTACTAGAACTTGATAATGAAGTATCCATTCTTTTTGAGCTAGAGGCAATCTTGGACAAGAGTACATGCCAACTTAGCTCCCAATCCATCACTAAGGTTTTAATTCAATGGCATGAAATGCAACCAGAGGATGTAACATAGCAACTAGTATTTCAAATTCAACACCAATTCCCACATCTGAAGATTTGAGGACAAAGCTTTTTCTAAGAGAGAGGGGATGCTATAAACCCATGATATCTCTTCTCTTTACTTTGTTAGTATAGTAGTTTCTATGGATGCATATGCTTTGTAAGTCATCTTGTGAGAATTTTTTTTATCCCACATTCATGGGAAGAAGTAGTTACTTAGATTAGAATTCATCTATAAGTAAGTGTTGAGGCCAATAAAGGCATCCATGAAATTATTGTATTGATCTTGCTCAAAGGAGGTTTCCCCCTTGAAGTGGCCTATGATCAATTCAATCTTTTCAAGTGTTATATCAAATTTAATTTGTGGTGCTAATTCATATTATTTTGTGTACTTTTATTAATTATTGTAGGAGGATATTCTCATATTGATATAGAGAAGCATTATATTCTCTTTCATGAGCATGTTGTACTCTATTAGTGTTTTTTTATCTGTTTACTTTTGTAAAATCTACTCTAAATTTTGATGTTTTTTTTTACCTTCTTGATAACTTCTCTTTCATCTTCAATTCACGTTGATATAATTCATCAATTTATTTTATTTTAAATGTAATTTCATATTGTATGGAAATATGAAGGCCATTCACATACCTTGAGATATTTTCTTCATAATATTCAACATGACTAGCTTTAATGGTGAGCTTGTAAAAATCCTCAGTGCAATACTTTACACTAATCTCTCTTTTCCTTAATATCTTCAAAATTTTAGGTAAACTCAGCTAATAATCACAATATAAAAAATTACCTTTCATCTTTAAAACCATCATATCCAAAGTATTGATTTTATATTTCCATATTCTAGATATTTCACTTGATCCCACCATAATGATGGATGTCTCTTCAAATAGGTGTATAAAAATATCACTTTGATGAGGTCCTCCATTTTTTCATAGTCAAAATAAATTTTCAACTTTGTGATCCAATGAATGAGATACTCAAGGTAAAGAATCCTTAAATAGATAGGGGTGTCCAACTTAGGTTTGACTCCCATATTGGAATGGGCCCCATAAAAATATATCTTATAGGTCATCTACCAACACTTTAATCTAAATATCTAGTGATTATATTTCTTCTTCACCATCTCTCACATGTGCAACAAGGGTTCATACACATTGTGGAGCTTCTATATCATTAAACCTAACTTAGATTCCTCTAAACATATCTACCAAGTATGAAACCCTTTGTTTTCTTCCTCCTATTCTAAGAGGTAATCCTTTATGTACTATTTATGTTTCTCACACTAATACAAGACTCTTTCAAGTCTGTAATTGAATCAACTAGAGCCTCATACACTCAAGACAATAAGACATAAACTTAATTTAATACCAATTTATGGAGATGAGAATGATGGAAAAATTGAATGGGTACCATATTCCCTAGTATAGACCTACACTCACCCTATGGACATACACAATACAAACATAATAATAACACTTGTAAACAATCATACATGATTTATTTATTGAATGAAAAATTTAAAAATATTTTATTACACACACACACACTCTTGTCACTAGCTTATTAAAAGCATAAAATGAAGAAGATCTACCACTAGTTCATTCCATTTATAGACTTGTTATTCTCTTTATTCTAGTCATACAACTCTCTAAAAATATCTGAAAGATTACCTTCTCTCTCCCTACTATAATTTTAACTCTCTAAATCTAAATTACTCATTTTAAATTGACTCTCTCATATATTAAGACTCATCTAAATCTCACAAAGATAACACTAACATCCTATAGGAACTCTTCAAGTTTGCATTACCTTGGAAAATGGTCCACATGTTATAAATTTCATTTTTAATAAGCTAATTTACCTTTTTTGTCTCTAAAGTGAAACTATAATCTATTACAAAGTAATTATTTCTTAATCATTGGTTAATGTAGGTCAATATTTTCAAAACTACCACTACATTAAGTGACCATTTTGTCATCTACCTAAAATGGATCCAATTAACTTATAGGAGATGATTGAAACCTACCCTTATTAGGTGTTACAATAATATGCATGGGTTATGATGAAAAATAATAGTCTTATTTCTCTCAATAGAATAGGACACAAATAATGTTGTAAATATACAACCTATGTATATTTAGATTAGTGGGTAATGACCTAGAATATTGATAGAACTAACATAGGGTAATCCACACTCAAATGTTAAGAAGATAGGGTTCCAAAGACTATGCCTATGATATGAGTCATGGATCTTACTGATCCAAAATTTAGGAGCTTTGGTTGAAAGATAATTCAAGAAATGAGAATAACACAATTGTAATAATGTTATCTCTGAGAAGAGATGTTTTATTGATCAAATTGTAGATCCAAACATATGCCTATCTTTAAGAAGAGATGTCTGACTAAATTTTTAGGATACATATATTTTTATACATAATTTTAAGGTAGGATGAGGATGTGGAAGGTCACAAATATCGAGGGAGATGAATTGGTTCAACTTCCATGATTTACAACATTACAAAATTTTAAAAATTTCTATTTTTAGAAACTTAATATTTTTAGACTGCACTATTAAAATTGACATTTAGGACACTTACATTGGGATTTCAGGGGTTAAAAACCATGAAGAATATCTAGATGACATCTCATGATGTTCTCCTCATTATCTTTCCAACAATTGAAATGGGGAGTCAAATGGAGCTATGGTGCAAAAGTTATGGCTCCCAGAAGTTCTGCCACCAATTGGGGTAGAACCATCACCCAAATTGTCACCTGAAATGTTACTCAAATCACTCATGAGGGTTTAATATGTAAAAATGGTAACCAATACATTTATAAAGGATAAAATAAGGATAAAGCATACAAGGATGTTAGTAGAGGTTCTTAGAATTCCTTGTTAGAACATGCTAATGTTTTAGAGTTTGTAATGTTAGAATAGAGTCAAAATTCAAGAATTCATATGTTTCACTAATTAAATTTTTATTTCATATTAAGTTAATTCTGACTTAGTATTTTTTCATTTTAGAATCCATTTTGTTTAATCAACTTAGACATCATGAATTAAATTAGATATGTAGGTTCACACACAAAATAAATCATTTAAAGAAAACTGATGCACATAATATACACATAGCATAGAAACTCTCAAGGTAACCATGATTTCTTATACATTATGTTAATCTAATTGGATGAAACATTTTTGTTAAAATTTAAAGTATTTATAGAGATACAAGGAGACTCTATCATTTAATCTTCTTGATTATTCAACTCTATAATCGAAGGAAGATTTTTATCTTCTATAGTATTTAGATATTCAATCACATACCAAATTACTTAAAAAATATTATACTTTGTACACTTGTCACTTATACAAAACTTTATGATTATACACTTCATAATCTAGTATCAACACTTTCATAGACTTATATAGTTGTCTCATCCCAAGAAAAAGTTGCAGGTAGTTTTCCAAAGTATAAAGTTGGTGAAGTTTCTTATGCCAAGTTATAGGGTTGGTCAAAAAATAATTATTGTGGCTCTCACTTGAATTCTTGTTTACTAGTTTTCACCTCATGTGCACTACTTATCCACCCTTTCAAATTTTTAACTAAGAAACATACCAAGATACCACCTCTTTTGGGTTTTCAATATATTTGTGTAATAATGAGGTTGGCATTTAAGTGTTTTTAACCTTCTTGGCCCTACTCCCAAAGCTTATTTCCTCCCCAAATTTATATAATATTCAAAATTGACAATTTTTTTCATTCCCAATACCTTATTGTGAAGGTGGAGGCATGGATTACAAAGCTAAATTTGAGCCCACCTGTGATTGTATATGATATCCTTGAGATATTACTAATGCAAATTTAGATGCAAGAGGCATTAATTGTGGCATGAGTGTTTGCTAAGGTGATTGAGGTGTTTTCTTCACTGACAGGGCTTGTATGAGTTGAGTAGGTGGGATGAACTATGGTTTTTCAATGATGAATTGAATAAAACTATAAATATTTGATAAATTTTTCTCAAACTTTCACCAATAGGACAAAACTCATGCCATGGTGATCAATATGCATAGGGGGTTGGCTCTATAGGATTGTCTGAATGTCCTCATCCTCTGTGACTATGATGGTATGCTTATGTTGTGAAACTTTGAGTTGGCTATCATATGATATCAAATCCATTTTATTCCTATATATTTATATTCTCATGCATGTGAATGTTTTTTAGAACATCTCATTCTCCAAAGTGTGCATCCTCTACATGATATTATATATGAGACCAAGAGATTATTTGAGTGCGATGTCTATTTTATCTAGTTTAGAAGTGTGATTCTCCATGAATACTTTGGATTTTTGGCCTTGGATAGGTCTAAATTTATTTCATTTCATGCATCATGGAGTTGGTTCTTTTAGTTGAGAATATTGCTAAAAATTTGGATTACCTAATGCATCATAATATCAATAACATGTTTATATTCTCTGATCAAATTGAATATGAATTTAATTTCTACTTAAAAGTGTTGAACTTGAGATCATAACTATTATGAAACAACCCAATATTTTTTGAGTTGAGTAAAGAAGGATATGAATTTATTTTCCTTAAACATCACCTGGTCTCCCTAAACCTTTCTGACTAGCACTAGACATGCATCATCATTTAACTTGCATACCTTGGTTATCCAACGAAGGAGATATACATTTTACTCTCATAAATGAATGTAATTTGACTATACCTCTAATAATTTCTATGCAATGGACTCCTATAATTAAAAAATCATTTAATATATTTGGCCAAGGTTGATTTGGTAACATTCAATGATAAATCTTAGCTTGTCATCACCAGTGTAAGGGAAGTCACAATAATTGTTGATGGCAATGACTAATGTCAAATCCATGTCATAGGGAGCATAAATTTTGTTCATTATAGAGGTGGAGCTTGGACATCCCACATTTAGTGACTATTAGTCTATGGTTTTTCCTACAAAAATTCTTCCTAATTGCCTTCCTTGGCTGATCCTAATCCTATAAATGTGCTTAATGGTTATTGGGTCTTAGTGATCAAGTCCTTCTTTGCTTCAATTATTTGATGTATAACTTACTCTTGGTCTTTATATCCTTATATTTATGCTTATGCTTTATCCCAATACTTATTCTCATGCTCTTATTTTTCTTTGGAAACTTGATCTACTTATGCCTTTACCTCTTTCTATGCTTTCTCCTTCACCATTTGTTCAACCTTTGAAACTTGTTCAATAACATCCTTCACTACTTTATATTTTATGGATTTATTCTATAGTTATTATTTATTATGCAAGTATAATTTATTCTTCTCTTCAAATTCCTTGAATATCGTGTCATCCTTAAATTTATTATTTTATTCCTACTATCTTCATAAAGTCTCCTTTTATTTTACTTCAACATCCTTGGTAGCCTGCTTAGCCTCTACTTTCTTTTTATGTGCATCATGCACATTTTTATCTTCTTATTAATTTTTCATTTTATCTTCTTACTCCTTTTTATTTTTCTTGTGCTTGTTACTTTGTGACGTTGTCTTGTGGCTTGGCTTGTTCATGTTATTTTTAATTTTTTATAGTGTGCAACAGAGCCAATTGAGGTTGCACACCCATTAGAAAATATTGAATAGTATGGGATACACCTGGTGATGTTATAAAATATGGATATAATGGGGGTGAAGTTGGTTTCTTATGAACTTGGTTTCTACTTCCTCTATGAATTTATCTAAAATTATAGACTCTCGATGTGTGGGTATTTGCACTAAAAGTATAAATATACCATTAATTCTTAGCTAGTAGGTGTGAATTACCTCCCAATAATTTTTTTTCCTCCTCATCATGTAGATATCATTTATTATTCCTTCTAACATTGAGTTGTATACTTATTCTAATGTGACCCCAAAATTTTTCATGTCCTATTCAACTATGATCATCAACATTAATTTGTTAACGAGCCATGAAGTAGTGATATGAGTCCTATTCAATTGTGGTTAAGAGATGTGATCATGAGATTTTTAATTTACTAAAAATGGTAGTGATAAATAAGTGAAGAATTATGCTTATGGTTCACTCTACATGTGTGCACTTGCCTAATGTTGTGCATGTTCCATGGATTCTATTTGTGATACCTGAAGTGGTTACTATATGCAATGGAAAATGCATTAGATCTATAAATCAATCCTATATCAGAGAAGATAGATACTACTTACACTTCTGATTGGAGAGATATTAGATAATCAGGGTCATGACCAATATGGATTTACTAGACCTAGCCAAGGGATCTCTTATCACAATAATATCACTAGAGAAGGTTCCAAAGCCTTTAGTCAAACAAAACTATGCAATAACCCTAACTACATCCTATGTTTTCATGTTCACTATACTAATAACAAGTAAAGTAAAAACATAATCTAGTGCTCACCAAATATTGTGACATAAAGTGCAGGTAATAAATAATAAAATTAAACATGCATAAAATATATATACTCATGTCAATGTATATGGAATCCTAATGCATGGAAGAGATGTGTAAATGCATATATATCTACTCTTACAAAGGAGAAACAAAGTTAGGAATACTTACCTTTGAAGATGAACCTGTATACCCTTAATCTCTCCTTTAGCCAAGGTGTCTCATAATAAGTTTTTATGACATGTAAGGATGATAAGGCTAAATAAGCTATAGGATACATAACCTATCAATACATCCAAAAGACTTCTCCACAAGATAAGATCCATATCTCCAAAGAAAGTATGAAACCCTAATCTTGATCCTCAAATATAATGGTGGATAAGTAGATGCATAATATATCTTTATTCTTATTCTCTTCTCTAAATAATGGCAAAATGATTGTGTTTATATAGGTGGATCTAACCCTAAACTCTTCTAAAAGTTTTGAATAATAGGGTCGACCTAGTCAACCTAGTATTGTTATTGACAAAAACTCACTAGGTCACAAACTAGGTTGGCTAAGGTCTGACCTAGACCTTAAATAAGTTTTACTAATAAGAGTACAAGGTCAATATAGCTGACATAGTCATCTAAACTATCAAAAGGGGTTTTAAGTTAGGAAGAGGGATAATGAAGGTGGTAAAAGACTAGATGAGTGTGAAAAAGAGAAGGCCAAGCTTAGGGAATGATTTTTAGGAGATAAGTATGTAGATAGCAAGTGGAAAAAGGGATAACAATCCTATGAAGCTCTAATGCTCTGCCCACCCCTTTATCGATACACCCCTTAAGGTATGCACTCAAAAATATTTAGACTTGATAGGTTCCTATAAGATAAAGAATGTCAATAATTGATAAAAGTGTGAAAATATTATGTGTATACATATACCCCACTCGAAGCTCATCATGTGTCACATTGGTGGAATAGGGGATGGTGCAAAAGAACATGATGACACATAATGCAGATGTTAAATAAAGTGTAGTAAGAATAAAATAAGATAAAGGAAAGGACATATTTGGAAAACACATGCCTTTACTTACATTATTGTTGTAGATAAAGAAGGAAATATGAGAGATGTGAAGGCATCCAATGTTAAAAACATTAGGTGAACTTGTAGAGATTAGCAAAAAAGAGATAAAAATCAATTTTTTTTTGAAATATAGGCATATAATAGTTAAAAAGATTTTCTACGACATCAGGATTTCAAAACTTTTTATGGTTTGGAAAATGAGTTAGTAGAAACAAAGATATGATCAAAATAAGGATTTTGATGGTAAATATTTGAAGGGTAAATAATTTTGAATAGTAAATATAAATAGGGTGAAGAAGAATTCATTTGCTATTATTTTCTATTCTGAGAAAAATAGAGCTATGAGAAACCTAGTGAGAGCCTAGAGAGCCAGGATGGAGAAATGGTGATTGGTGACACTGGGACAGGTAATAAATATTGTAATTTTGAGCCTTTGATATAGAATAATAGTTGTATATATAGATAGATAGATTGTGAGATATATATGTGATCTAATATCTATCTAGTTTAAATTTTTTAGATCCTATAGATTAGGAGGAGGTATAATGGGGATCCCTATTGATGGAATCTCACCATGTTATTCTAGATGAGGTGTTCACATCATATGATCCCACCACATTGGATGATCCTATGGTACCATCTACCCTAGCTCAGGCAAGCTAGTTTAGACTAGTAAGGGAGGCCATAATGTAGTTAAAGGCACATGGAGATGGGATACATCCATTATCAGCAGTGGGATCAGGATAGGCATAAACATGCTAGGCCTTGGCTCAGGTGAGAGTTATGAATTTGGCTACCACTATCTAGTTGGGATAGGTACAGGCCTAGGTAACCAACCTATAGGGATAGGTAGTAGGATTAAGATCTCAAACAACCTCTTTATAGTGCACTATTTAGAGGGGCTAGTCTAAGGAATCTATGGGTAGTGTGGCTAGGCCATGAGATAGACATTATGGGGCCTAGCCATAGAGTTAGAGTGATGTATTGTTGTATTTTGTACTATTTATATTAAATAAATGATAGATAAATATATTCTATTTTGAAAATTATATGTTGATCTTATGTTTTGTATTATGGTTGTGGTTATGGATGCATGTATATATTTATTTCTAGCACATGTATTTTTCTTTGGTTGTATATGTTATAGGAAACATATGTGTTGTGTTTTCTTTTCTAGCATTTATGTAGTACACATGCATGGTTAAGAATAAATAGACAAAAAGGACTTGACAAAGTATAATTAATAAAAAAAAAATTACTATACACTATATCACGTTGAGAAATGTGTAATAACAAAAGAAGACTAAGTATAAGAAACCAAAGAGTGGTAAATAGAATGACAAAAAAATGTTTTTAAACCATGAGAAAGAGTGTCACCAAATTAAAACAAGTAAAGTCACACTAAATCACATTGGGAAGTATGAAATTAATGTAATATAAATGGAAAGCAAATGAAATAAAAATGGTATAGAAATAAATCAATTAAGTTAATCAATCATACTAAATCATGTTCAAAAGTATAAAATAAAAGCAAAATTGTAAAAATAGTCTTAAATTAATCACATTAATTCAAGTTGGGAAATATGAAAAACTGAAGAAAAATGGTTGGATTCTTACATGCAATCATAAAATGAGAAGATAAAAGTGAAAATATGTTAGGTTGTGGAGCTAAAAGCTTCACAGGTATGCAAACATGGAGGAGGTTGCTGAGTGTCACAGTAACCGACGTTGGTCAAGACAATTGATGTTGGTCAGGAGTAGCCAGGAAGCTGTCGACATTGGTCATGGATCAACCGACATCGGTCATCTCCAGACAGACAGTGACCAATGTCGATCGTCTGTGCATTCCAAAACTGGTCTAATTTGAGATGGACAGTTAGTTTGCATGTAAAGACTAATTTTAGTCTTGAGTCTACATTTCTAATTATTGTAATTAGGAAGTCTAATTATTATATGGGATCTATTTAAGAGACCCATGGGGCTGTATTGTAATTTGGAGAATCATAAGGACTTGAAAAGGCAAGGACAAGGGTTTTTCCTGAGTGTAAGATCAGGTAGAAGATCTACATGGAAAATCATAAGGACTTGGAGAGGCAAGGACAAGGGTTCTTCCAGAGTGTAAGATCTAGGTCTGCAAGTGTGTAAGACCAAGTTGATCTACAGGTTGTGTAAGATCAGGTAGAAGATCTACATGGTAAGTAAGGTCAGTTGATCTGTAGGTGTGTGTGTGTGTGTGTGCAAGGTCAAAGGAGATCTATAGGGTAGCAAGGTCAAAGGAGATCTACAACACAACAAGGAGCAAGATCAAAGAGATCTACTTAGAGTATGTGGTGTACTAGATGGTACTGTAAGTAGGAAACAATGGTTGAGTTGATTGTCACTTACTGGTTGGTGTACTAGTAGTATTGATACTGACTGGTTGAAACAACAACTCTGTGTTTGAGTTGATTGATTTGTAATTGAGAGAGAGAACTCTTGAGGGAGAATTACTAGTACACCTAAGAGGTGTGGGAAGAGTGTGATTTCTTCATTGTATTTCCTTTTAGAAGAGTGTTAATACAAGATTGTATTGTCTCTCATATTTTGTGTTGTTTTTGAATTATAGTTACATTTTACTTCTTGTTAAATTCCATGTTTAGTTGCTTATACAAAGGTAATCAAGTGTGCTCTTAAGGAGTAGGGATCTTGACAATTGGTATCAGAGCTTTGTGAGCCTAGGTCCTATCAAGTGGTATCAGAGCCAGGTTGCAGGTTCATCAGAGCTTGGTTAGGTACACTAATAGAGGGTCAGAGCGTGTTAAGTGTTTGTTGATTACAGGTCACTCTCAGGGGTTTCTAATTGAGTGGGAGTAAAGCAATGGTATAATAAAGTACACTAAGAATGGAGGAATTCAATAGCAAAAATTCTCAATTATGGAATTATGGAAAAAAAGAGCAGGTAAAGAAAGATTGTTGGTTGGTAGAAGATCAGCATGAAGGAAATGAAGAAGCAGATGTTGCAGGTATTGTTGCACAGGATGCTCTTGTATGTTCCTTGGATAAAGTAGAATCTTGGGTTATAGATTCTATTGCCTCTTTCCATGCAACCCAAAATAGAGTATTTTTCCATGATTATGTCTATGGAGACTTTGGAAAGATTTATTTAGGGCTTGGTGAGCTTTGTCAAATTGTTAGCAAAGGAGAAGTGTGGCTGAAATTGCTGATAGGCAACACATGGGTGTTGAAGAAGGTCATGCAGGTCCTAGTCCTGAAGAGGAGTCTAATTTCTTCAGGAAAGTTGGGTGATGAGGGATGCACAGTAACTCTCACAGTGGATGCACCTGAATTAGTATGTGGTAAGAAAGTAGGTACTCTTTATCTATCTACTTGTATTACTAATTCTCCTTCTGGTTTATCTACTTCAAATGTAGATGCAAAGATGTGGCTCTATAAGCTTGGTCACATGAGTAAGAAGGGGATGCATGTTCTTAAGAGGAAGTCAGATGTCTTTGACAAACTTAAGAATTGGAAAGCCTTGGTTTTCATGGAGGAGATGATGGATAGAGATCAGTCACAGGGGCTGAATAATTCTAAGCAGGGTAGTTTGGATAGGGTTTTGATCCAAGGTGAGCTTGCGGGTAAAAATTCATCACTCACAGAAAAACACAGTTACTGAGGTCAATCAAATGGAATCAATGTCAAACAGGTAGGTACCGATGTCGATCATGTGCAGACTAGAGTCAGTGGTGTTGGGTAGGTGGAGACCGATGTTGGTTAGGGAACTGACATCGATGACCAGGTGGACACTAATGTCGGTCAGGGAACCAGCATCGGTGATCAAGTGGAATTGACATCGATCAGGTGTAGACTAGGGTCAACTAGAGAACAAATTTTGGATAGACATTAAGCTGTCAAGGAGTCTCAAATGCCCATGTGGAGGACTAAAAGGGTAAGTAAGCCTCAAATTCATTATTCACCTTCTTTATACTACCTAAACATGTTGCTCACTGATGGTCAAGAACCAGGAAGTTTTGAAGAGGCAATGTAGGTAGAATCCAGGAAACAGTGGGAGCATGGCATGAATGAGGAAATTGATTCCTTGGAAGAGAACCAAATGGGAGATTTGGTAGAGTTGCCAGCCAAAAAGAAAGCACTGAAAGATGAATGGATTCCAAGGTTAAAGAAAGGAGAGAATGGACACATGAGACAAAAGGCCAGGTATATGGTCTTGAACAAGCTCTAAGATAGTGGTACAGGTTTGACAGGGGTATGACAAAGCATGGCTTTAGTCAATGTTAATGTAACCATTGTGTTTATTTTACCAGGTTGGATAATGGTCATGGCATTATCATGTTACTGTATGTGGATGATATGCTTGTTGCAAGTTCATACATGCAGGGATTTGCTAAGCTAAAGGTAAAAGTAGCTCAGTGGTGTGCCAAGAAGGATTTAGGAGGAGTGAAAATCCTTGGCATGAGTATTTATAGAGACAGGGAAGATCATAGGTTGATGTTGTCTCGAGATGATTGTGTGAATAAGGTAGTGGTGAGGTTCATTATGCAGGATGCAGAATCGGTTAGCACACCTATGGATGGACAGTTCACTAAACAGTGTCCCAATTCACATGATGAGGTTGAGTGCATGTGTATTAGACCTGATATTGCCCTAACAGTGGGAGCTGTCAACAAGTTTATGATTAATTTGGGAAAGGAGCACTAAAAATTAGTTTAATGGATTCTCAGATATCTGAGAGGGACCAGCGACAGGGATTCATGCTATGCAGGGTCAGGCACTTCTCTACATGGGTATGTAGATTTGGATATGGCAGGTGACTTGGATGATAGGAGTAGCATCATAGGATTTGTGGTGGTTGGTCTTCAAGACTAAACTTGAAGAGGGATACAAGCCAGGAAACAAAATTAGATGATGTACAGGTATAAGTATAAGTGTAGCTATTTATCTCCAAGTGGGAGATTGTTAGGTTGTGGAGCTAAAAGATTCACAGGTATGCAAACATGGAGGAGGTTGTTGAGTGTCATAGTAACTGACATCGATCAGGATAATTGACATCGATCAAGAGTAGACAAGAAGTTGCCAACATCGGTCATGGATCAGTCGACATCGGTCATCTCCAGACAGATAGTGACCGATGTCAGTCATCTGTGCATTCTAGAACTGGTCTAATTTTAGACGGACAGTCAGTTTGCATGTAAAGACTAATTTTAGTCTTGAGTCTACATTTCTAATTATTGTAATTAGGAAGTCTAATTATTGTTTGTATGGGATCTATTTAAGAGACCCATGGGGCTGTATTGTAATTTGGAGAATCATAAGGACTTGGAAAGGCAAGGACAAGGGTTCTTCCCGAGTGTAAGATCAGGTAGAAGATCTACATGGAGAATCATAAGGACTTGGAGAAATAAGGACAAGGGTTCTTCCTAAGTGTAAGATCTAGGTCTGCAAGTGTGCAAGACTAGGTTGATCTGTAGGTTATGCAAGATTAGGTAGAAGATCTACATGGTAAGTAAGGTCAGTTGATTTGTAGGTGTGTGTATGTGCAAGGTCAAAGGAGATCTGTAGGGTAGCAAGGTCAAAGGAGATCTACAACACAATAAGGAGCAAGATCAAGGAGATCTACTTGGAGTACGTGGTGTACTCGGTGGTACTAGAAGTAGTCAATAACAGTTGAGTTGATTGTCACTTATTGGTTGGTGTACTGGCAGTATTGATATTGACTGGTTGAAACAACAACTCTATGTTTGAGTTGATTGGTTTGTAATTGAGAGAGAGAACTCTTGAGGGAGAATTACTGGTATGCCCAAGAGGTGTGGGAAGAGTTTGATTTCTTCATTGTATTTCCTTTTGGAAGAGTGTTAATATAAGATTGTATTGTCTCTCATATTCTATGCTATTTCTGAATTATAGTTACATTTTACTTCTAGTTAAATTCTGTGTTTAGTTGCTTATACAAAGGTAATCAAGTGTGCTCTTAAGGAGCAGGGATCCTGACAATTGGTATCAGAGCTTTGTGAGCCTAGGTCCTATCAAAATATTAATGAAGTAAGCATAAAACATACTAAATCAAGATGGGAAGCATGCCAATGATGTTTAACTCATGATCAATCACATCTTATCTCATATTGGACACATGTAATTTTGTTTTGACTTGGAGATTGGAAAAATTTGTGAGGAAGGCCAGGTCCTATCCATGGTCTCACACTAAAACTCTCAAAGGGAACACCAATGATGTGGAAATAATGTGAAAATATGGTAAAATGGGATGTTTGGAATGATAATGTGAAAAATTTCGTAATTTGTGAGGAAGGCTAGGTCTTATCCATGGTCTTATACTGTAATCCACAAATGGAATCCTTAGGGGAGTGATAAGTGAATAAAACAATATTTATTAAGGGAAAATATTAAGATTGTAGGGAGTGAACAAGGGAATGTAAAAAACATAACGTGTCTTGTGAGAAGACCTTAGGAGACATGAGGCACACTAAGGACATGATAAGACACTAAGTGACTAGTGACCATCAATATACAAAGGAAACCTATTCACTATAGGCATAAATCTATGTAGGAAAATAAGTGTGGTACTAATATCAACTCATGGTGGGTGTTTTTAAAAAGAAAATTAAAATGGACCTACCTTCTCATAACATGTTCCCCATTCCTCAGGACCCCTTATAGAGTTGTCGGTCTACTATGAAGATTGGGTACTTCCATGAGAAAGTAGGTAGCAATATAATATTTTTTATTCTTCTTTTCTATTCTAGTAGCCTACCTCACCCCAATGGACCTATGCTCTATTGTGAGGCTAACTATGGAGTTTGAGTTTTCATTAGAAAAAGGAGATGTGCTTAGAATCACATCTTTTAGTGTGATTTAACTTTCAAAAGTTTTTGAATGTTGCCTTTTAGATCATTTCCTTTGGTTAAATGATTTGGATTTTGAATATTTTATGGCTTTTAAGATTTCTCCTTCATATAGACTTGGAATGACCAATCATGAGAGATAGAATGATACACATGAATGAGCTTTAGGCTTTGGCTAAAGGAAGCTAAGTATCTAAAGACATGATTGACTAGAACACTTAGGCTTAACAATGAACCAACATGTTATCTCAAGTCTAAACCATGTGTATGATTAGTTTATGAAAGGGAATAAAGGGGAATAAGGGGAGATCTAAAGTGGACTAGTAAAAAGAGATTACAATGAGATGAATTATTTACTAATTGATCCAACGGTAAAGAAAGAATGACTAAAGGGAGAAAGGTTTGTATAACCAAGTCACAATAATAATTATCCATGTTTATAGAGATAAGATAACAAACAATCATGAAATAGAATGAGGTAATCATAAGAAATAAACTCAAGAATAGAAATAATGTAATTATGAAAAATAACCCATAATAGAATATAATGACATTAGAAGCATCATGGAATTTAAAACAAAGGTCACCATGTAAGATATATAAGAATTTGACACAATGTCAAATGATATAAAATAGATAAATTTAAAAGCTGGAGCACACATCTAATCCAAATGAAAATTTAAGAAATCCATGAATGTGTTCATAAGCACACATTATCCATAACATCTGATAAGTCTTGATGAAGTTGATCTTAGATTGCAGCTAAAGTCTCATCTATCTTCAAAGAAAGTTGAGAAAATAATTCACATTGAATATCCCCAACAAAAATGTAGAAATGCCTAAAGGATCATGATGATGAGAGCTATAATATAGGGGATACTTTGGGGAATACATGGGAGTGGATTTTATAGGGAATGAAGGGGTCAATGGTGGGGAAGGTGCCATCAATGAAGGTGGATCCATGAGTGAAGGAATCTAGGGTGGAGAAATAATAGGTGAAGGGACCACAGGTGGAGATGGAATCATAGGAGGTGAAACCATGAGGGAATAAATGGGTGCCTTCTTATGAGAGTGACCTATGGGAGGAAGGGTAGAAGGTACAAGAATGTTTAGGAGGTGATCCTTGAGATGATGCTAAAGAATGCAACAATAATCAATGTGATGTGTATCACATTGGTGTCAAAGACAATATACCTTTCCATATTTGGGAAGATACTTAGGTAATATTTTTTGAGGAGGTATAGCCTTATTTGAGGGTCGAGGAGTAGTGAGATGCAAGGTGTCAAAATATTATTGTAGCTTACAATAATAAATGGATGAATGGTTATTTATGCTATTGAAGCAACATGTGTGCTTGTGAGTAGACTTGGTGGGTGTACTCATAAAATGGGGAAAAATAGAAGCTAAGGAATCTTGATATGGGGAAAAATTTCTAGTATAATAATTAAAATTTTTATGAATGTCATAATAAGGCTGATCAACCCATTTGGTGGGTGAAGGAGCCAGCTATGGTAAAGGGATCAAACCATCACCAATAGAAGGTGGGGTTGGTGGAGAGATTGGATAAGGCTCAACTGAAGGAGCAATAGGATAAAAAATAGGAAGAGACTTAGTTATAAATGGAGTTGGAATGTGATCTAAAATAAGATTTACTAAGGGAAGAGTAGGATGCACAAAAGGCTAAACGATAGTCGTAAGCATATAAAGGATAAGTTAGCTAGAGGGGTCTTAATATCTAGTAAAGTGATAAGGACTAGTCATAACATGATCCATAAGCATAATCCTATGATGTTATATAGAAATTAGAGGCGTGTGCACCATATCTACCCTACAAGAAATAGGAAAAATGCTAAAATTAGGAATGATGTAGGATGGAATGCTAGAAGATATATTGAAAGGTTGAAGTAAAGAGGAATGATAATGAATAATTTCAGCATCTCAAGCCTGAGCAATATCTCATATGAATGGATCATCTAAGGTATAACCATCATCATAATTAGGTGTATGAAGGTTGATGGCATAGGTAGAAATGATCTTATCATTTGATGTGGTGTGATGAATAGAATGTCAAGTTTTAGTTAAGATAATGGTTATATCATCACAAGGTGGTTGGTAGGAATGAGGTTTCAAATAAGTAGGAAGATGAGAGATGAGATGAGATGAGATGAGAGATATGAAGTTTTAATTTTGACATTAATCTTGTTAAGCTCATCATCATCAAAATCTAGGATGTTAGGGGGTATATTGCTGATGAGTTTGGGGTGACCATTATAACCTCTGGTAGAATTGATAGGAAAGTCAAATAATTGAGATTCATGAAATTGAATGCTTGGTAAGGGTTTAAGGGTAGGAATCTTGAATACACCATGGTCTTGGAATTATTTTAAATTCCAAGGGTTGGTGTGACCTTGAATCCTATAGATGGCTCCATTGTGAGGAAATTTGACACATTAGCAAGTAGAAGAGGTAACTACTCTCATGTAATGATTCGATGGCCTACCAAGTAAAATGTTATAGGATAGAGGAAAATTGAAGATCATCACCTTCACACAAATGATGATAGTTGATATGGTAATGGGAAGCCACACAAAACCTAAAGGAGGTATTTGCTTTCAGTCATAGCCTTGACATGTGTTTCATGTGGATTTAAGATTACATTTAGAATATCCAAGGGTTTTGATAAAATTGAGAGAGGAAACATAATTTCCAAATCCTTTATCAATCAAAACACATTTGAATTAGATATCACTAATTTAGACAATGATAAATAGAAGAATAACACAAATCAAAATCTCATCAGGGATCATATAAATAATGGGGAATTTGAGGAAAAGAAAAGTGTCCATTGTTTCATCAACATATATGGACATCTCTTCTCACTATTGTAAAATGCTATCTTTTGATCTAGATAAGATGGCTTCACATCATATGAGGGGAGGATGAGGGATGTTCAATTTAAAAAAAAAGATGAATAAGATGATTATGATGATGCAGAGTGTTCCACATAAGTTTGAGAAATGGGATTTGAGATGAGATATTAGTAAGCTCTATAATATGACCCCATTCATAATAACCCATAAGGGGACTATTGGAAAGAGGTGCATAGTGTTAAAGGAGGTCCTGTAAAGGATAATCCAAAGGGCATGTGAATCTATGTTGATAAGAGGTAGAAGGTTTAATTGGAAGACACTTTTGTTGATTGTCTTAAGAGGATGGGGTAGATGATGCATTTTTGGTTTGAGAAAAAGTTTTGATAAGAGGTTGAGTATCATTAGTGATAAGTAAAGAGGCTTGAGGGATAGTAGAAATGGTATGAGAAGTGTTATTCAAAGGAGGTGTTAGAATTGGTTCATCAAAAGATATAGGGTCTTCTTGTCCCAACTCATTTAAGTGAGTTGGAGAAGAATATTAGATAATTTGAAATGTGTCAGACAATTGAGGTGCATGGATGGGTTGAGGATTAATGAAAACAACCACCCTTCACATGTTAGTCGTATTGGCCACATTTTCTTCAGGAGTTGGGTCAAGAAGGCTATCAACATTATTGTAGAATGGGTAGGATTTTCTTGGGTATCTTGGTGATTTGGAAGAAGATCTTTATAGATGGCCAAATGAGCATTAGCCTAGTTCAAAGATTGATATTTAGTTTTTTTTTATGGGATTTGAAAATAATTTCATATGATTGTTGGAATTTATGAATGATATAATCATGGTCAAAATTGGGACTAAGAAGAAAATATATAGCCAAATTATGAAGTTACTGATAAGTCTCATGAAAATGACCCTAACTAGTGTGAAACTAATAAAATTTATTGGTATCATACCAAGACTTCATGGGTCAACTAGGATCAAGTTCTCATGGTATAGGCCTTAGTAGACATTTTTGTAATTCCACTAAGGATAAAAGTTTATGAACATTGATGTCATTGGTTGAAGATAAATGAGGGTTGGTGATGTGGTGAGGAGGGGAAGCTTAATCTAAAGTTTGGTTAGGAAAAACATCTTGAATAGTATGAATGGTATCATCAGATTTGGTGACACCATCATTGGTAGTATGATGATTCTTATTCTTAAGTAACTTGTGAGTACCCATAAAGGTTGGGATGGCTTGAATTTATGCATAATTATATCTTGATAACTTGGCTTGGTCAATGGCGTCTTCCAAAGTATGTAGAGAGAGAGTCTAGACCTGATATTATAACTTGGAAAAAAGAGCATTGGTAAACATATGAAAGAGGTTGTCATCTACCATATTATGTTCACATTTGTTAGACAAGGTCTTCCATTGTTCGATGAAATCTTGTGTATTTTTGGTCTCAAGTTTCTTACAATTGATAAAATGGGCCAAGGTATTCTTAGGGAGATCATTAGTTTAGAACTCTTAGACTAGACCATTGACTAAATCTTCCAAATTAGTAATAGAATGAGATTTGAGTTGGTTATACTAATCTAAAGCATCACTTGTGAGAGTTTTTGCTAATATATTGGTAGTGATAAAGGTATTTAATTTGGCCCAATATTTATATAGATTTCTAAATGTTTTTAAATAAAGGGTAGGATCGGTTCACCCATTGTAAGAAATGGTAGGGGTGATACCTCCTATATCGATATTAGTAATTTGTGATGTAAGAGGCTCATTTTGAAGATGCTTGATTGTTTTATTAACAAGGGGAAGTTGAGGGATAAGATTACCATGAGAATATTGAAGAGGAGGTGGGGGAACATTTTGGTTATGCATGCCCCATGGCATCTATTGAGGGCGGGTTTGAAGATGGATAAGCTGATTTTGCATTTGCATCATTTGATTTACATTGTTATAGTAAAAAGTATTTATTTTATTAAGAGTTTGTAATAGGAGTTGATGGGTTTGAGTTACATTAATGGCACTATGTGAAGTATTAGAATTAGTAGTAGTAGTTTGGGTGCCACTATGGGTGTTAGTAGAAGCTTGAAAAGAATTGTTAGTAAGTGAGGCACTAGTGGCATAATTTGCTTGTGTGGAAAAATATGTAGTAGTGGAGGAATTGAGAATAATGGGTCTAGGAAGAGGCCCATTAGATGTAGAACCTACCATGTTAGTACATATACTAGGCATAGAGGTAGAGGAAATCAAAGAAGAAGTCATTATATGAGAACGGGTCAAAATAGAGGGAAGAGGATGAGAATCAAAGAAACTAGTATCCCAAAATATATTTGAGAATGTGGGAGAAGGTAAGTGGGGATCCTAGACTTGACCACTTATCATGAGATGGTAAGTAGTTGAATGATCCTTTGCTCAATGTTGAGGAAATTCGTTGATGATGAAGAGCATTTTTTGGGTATACTCTAATTCAAGTTGATATTAAAATGAGAAGAGATGATTAAAAAGTGAATAGGAATGAGGAAGGGTCCCATAGTTTGTAGTATGAGTGGCTACATGCACACTACTTTCATCTAGGGTAGGATCCATAAGTTGCTTATGGGAGAACCTATTAGAGTTGGTAAGACTCATCATATTTGTTGAATTCAGCTTAGTGTTGTCCTCAAACATGAATTTCATGATGGAGGAGGGAGATTAGGAAGGGCAAATTTGATGCAAAATCAAGGAGATACAAGATGTAGATAAGAGTATAGAGTTGATCATGTCGATCTAGTACTAAAAATAAAGTATGAAAATTGAGCCAATAAGGATATAGAGTTGACTAGGTTAACTTAGTACTATAATATGAGATAAAGGGAAACTTGATAAAGATAAAGAGTTGACCAGGTTAACTTAGTATTGTAAATTGATAGGCAAAAATGAGTACTGGGTTAACCAGGTTGACTTAGTAATGTATTTAGGGAAAAATATAGTCTATAAGAGACTATGTCAAACAAAATGATAATGTATTGAAAATAGGGAAACAAATTTTTTAATGTACCTTAAATCAAGAAATGCAAGTAAGAACATAAATAATTGGATCAATTAGAATGATCCAATTGGCACACAACACAAAACCTTGCACCAACATTGGATAATGTAAGATTTTGCAATACAACATATAATAAACAAAGAGGAAGTAGTCAACTAAACAGTAAATGCTAGATAAGTGGTCATCCTAAATGTTGTTAGATTATTATAAATTGTTATTTTAAGTGTGATAGAGAAGTTGGATAAAAGTAGGGAACTAGAAAATAATTTATGTATGCTTTTAAGATGTTTAGGCTAAAAGGGATTTGTGTTGGCAATTATAGTAGCTTGGTGTTGGGGCCTACCCCTTCAATTCATAATCCCACAGTGATAAGGGTGTTGGGTGCTTTGCCAATATATACCATTAACCACATGTTTCTAATTTAATAGAAAACCAAGTTGAATTCACCCTTGGTGATGAAATCCAAGTAGGTAGGCCTTGGGTAGACAAATGTTTAAATGCATTTTGAAATTATGTGATTTGTTAGTGTGTGCAAGGAAGAGAAAAATAGATCAACTAAATGGTATATTTAAAAACCATTCAATTAGACTATGTGAGCTACTCTACGCATGCAAATAACTAAAAATAAAAGTGTGAATTAATTAATATCATATAGTTGTTAATTCCCAATTTAAGCATGGTATAGAGTTAGTTCAGATGACACTTTATGTAAACATTACAAAATAGAGTCGATGTGGTTGATATTGTATTGTATAATCAAGAGTCCTTAAGAACTAAGTTGACTAGGTTGACTTAATCTTTCAGATAAAAGATAGACTACAAAACTAGGCCAACCAAGTCGACCTAGTTTGTTATAGGATTGTAGTTTTGAAGACTACAAAATTATGCAATAAAAACTATAATGAAGAACTAAATTGAGAGAGAGAGAGAGAGAGAGAGAGAGAGAGAGAGAGAGAGAGAGAGAGAGAGAGAGAGAGAGAGAGAGAGAGAGAGAGAGAGAGAGAGAGAGAGAGAGAGAGAGAGAGAGAGAGAGAGGAACATTGGTGGGTTGGAAGATGTCGAGGACTATGAAATTTTTGTTGAGTTTCCTTGAAAGCTGCTTTCAAGTTCTACCAATTGTGTCGACTGGGTCAACCTAGTTATGTGATTCCCTATTTGTTGAATCCTATTTAAGATGATTGAGTCAATCTGGTCAACCTAGTTTGTTATTTGTAAGTTAAAGGTGATACTAAGTCAACATGCATAACTTAGTTGTTATTTTCGAGCTAAATAAGAGATTAAGTTGACTTGTTCAACATAGTCTATTATCTAGAACTGAAGAAGATTAATATGTCAACCTACTCAATCTAGTAACCTATATTTGATGAAGACCTACACATAAAGAACATAGTCATTTTGATGCAACTGTGTGTTAAACCTACACATAGAAGTTAGAAACTATACTATCCTGGTCAACCTAGTATCATGAATATATAAAAATAATAAAATTATAGAAATGAAAGTGTGAAGGAAAACTTACAAGGGTTATATTCATTTTGGGTTCACCAAAATGTATGCAATGGGAAATACATTAGATCTATAAATGAATCCTAGCTAAGAGAAGATATATCATAATTACACTTCCAATTAGGGATACATTAGATAATTAGGCTTATGACTAATATCAATTTTATATACCTATCAAAGGGATATCTTACCATAATAATGTCATTAGGGAGGGTTCTAAAGCCTCAAATCACGCAAAACTATGCAATAACCCTAACTAGGTCCTATGTTTTCATATTTACTAGACTAATAACAAGTAAAGTAAAAATATAATCTAGTGCTCACCAAAGATTGTGGCACAAAGTGGGGGTAATAAAAAATAAAATTAAACATGCATAAAAGACATATAATCACATCAATGTATACATAATACTAATGCATAGAAGAGATGTGCAAATGCATATCTATTTACTCTTACAAAGGAGGAACAAAGTTAAGAATACTTACCTTTGAATATGAACCCACTGAACCTCAATCTCTCCCTTGGCCAAGGGTGATTTTTAAGAGGCTTTTGTGGTATGTAATGATGACAAGGATAAATCATCTCTAACCTATATAGCCTATTGATGCATCGAAAAGACTTCTCCATAAGATAAGATCTGTATCTCTAAAGAAATTATGAAACCCTAATCTTGATCCTCAAGTAAAATGGTAGATAAGTAGATGAACAATATATATTAATTCTCTTCTCTAAATAATGGTTAAATTATTGAGTTTATATAGGTAGATCTAACCCTAAACCTTTCTAAAATTTTTGATTGATAGGGTTGACCTAGTCGACCTAGTATCTTATTGACAAAAACTCACTAGGTTACATACTAGGTTGTTCAGAAGCCAACCTAAACCCTAAATAAGTTTTACCAATAAGAGTACAAGGTTGACACAATTAAAATAGTCATGTAAACTATCAAAATGGTTTTTATATTAGGAAGAGGGATAATGAAGGTGGTAAAAGACTAGAGGAATGTGCAAAAGAGAAGGCTAAGCTTAGGGAATGGTTTTGAGGAGATAAGTGTGTAGACAACAAGTGACAAAAGGGAAAACAATCCTATGAAGCACAAATTATTTACTCACCTTTTTACCTATGAACCCCTTAAGGCATGCACTTAGAGAGATTAAGACTTAACTGGTTCTTGCAATATAAAGAGTGTTAGTAATTGATAAAAGTGTGAAAATATTATGTATATAATTACTTTGCTCCTAGGACCATTAATATTAGTGGTTATATCGATCATGAAACCAAAAAATTTTCTCTTCTTACTTATGCCCATGTATGGTTAATGTTGATGAATAATGAGATAGGCATGACTGAAAGTTTGGTTAGCTCATGGATCTAGATTTAGACCCCATTATGAATTTCTATCACTATTATGATTAACCAAAATATTTATGGACATCTTATGGACCTATAGATGTGAGGTAATCAACCCATTAATTTCAATCCACCATTAATTAAAGTGCCTAAGTTACACATAGTGATGTCCATTTCTTTTCCAAACTAGGTTTGTAATGTCATTTATGTGTTAGTCATCAACATTTGGAGCTACTGGGTTGTCGAGTGATTTCCACTAGGTGAAATAAAGGAGCAATCCAATAATTCATATATATGTGCCCAAGATGACCTTATAAGTTTGTGATAATCTTGTATTATTGTAAATCCAACTAATCAAAGTATTCTCCAAGTATGATCATGTGATGTCCTATGTCAATGAAACATTTGGTAGTTTATTGCACATTCTATGGTTTGCTAATACCTATTCATGATACATTCTCTCAACACTCACACAAGGGTGTAATTCACTTCATTAGTTGGAAATCCCTCTAGAAGCTCATGTATATACCTCATTTTTTATTAAGGTGACAATGATTTTCCCCATGCTGATAAGCCAATAGTGCATGCCATGGGATTGGCATTGATTTATATTGTGACATCCTTCAAAAAATGGATAACCACTTCATTATACTAACTTAGGAGAGTCATCACTAATTCATCCATCTGGCCAAAGATAAACAACCTTAATAAGTGCCCTACATCTGATTGTTAGGAAATTGGGCTACCCCATCTCTTTACTTTGTTAGTATATTAGTTGTTATGGATGAATATGCTTTGTAAGTCATCCTGTGAGCATTTTGTTTTATCCCACATTCATGGGAAGTAGTATTTGCTTAGATTATACTTAGTAGATAAGTAAGTGTTGAGACAAATGAATGCATCCATGAATTTATTTTATTGAGCTTGATCAAAGGAGGTTGCCCCCTCAAAGTGGCTTGTGATTAATATAATCCTTTTAGTGCTTCTACTAATTATATAAATCTATTATTTCATGCCTTTTCATTAATTTTTTGTAGGAGGTTCCTCTCATCTGGTATCAGAGAGCTTTCTAGGGATAATTTTTTTCTTCAAAAAGTCTAAAATCTATTCTATTGTATATTTCATTTAAGTATTTTTCTTAGAAAGTATTAACTCTATTCTATTACATAATTTGTTTAAGTATTTTTTTGTATTATAATAATCTATTCGGATCAGGGTAAAAACCTATCTGCATAACTATGAAAAGTGCTTGCGTGAAAGCCCTAAAAATCATTGTCAGGAGTACCATAGGAACCCCAAAGTAGATGGCTCATTGAGAGGACCTACAAGTGAAATGGGAAATGACGCCTTCTTGATCGAGTAATTCTCACCTGTGAGGAAAACTAAGAGCCATATCTTAGGGGTAGATCCATGGCCAATTTTTTTTTTGGAGAGTGGTAATTACTTAGATGACATTGGTGGATAGAGATATATCTTTAAAACCTTAGGTAACCATTGAAACTTAGGGCCCATTTCTATCAATTTTATAATATTTTCAGCAAACTCAAAAAATCAATTAGTACAGTATCAGAAGACTCTCAGAGGACTTGCATTCAGATAGTTGATAGAAACTAGAAACAAAAAAATCTTCATTCTATCAGTTTTAGAAAACTATCAGTAGAGTATTAGAAGACTCCTAGAGGACTTGCGGCTAGACATTTGACATAAAATAGAAACCATAAAAAAAAATCAATTTTTGCCATATCTCTTCATCTGTATCCCTATTGAACCTCAAATTTTATTCAAACACCTAAAATTCCATTCTCCACATTTTATTCCTTGAGGTCCCATATCTTGATTTCACTCCTAATTTCCTAAAATCTCAATTTTCATTTTTTTCAAGTTTTGCCATAACTTCTTTTGTTTTTATCTATTTGCCTCAAAATTTTTTCATAGTGTTCATCTCCCTTTTCTATGCTTTGTCCCTCTTTGATAAATTTTTTAGTTTTTTTTTATTTTCACTTCTAAAATTTCCCTCTCCTTTGTTAATCATACTCCCATTATGCAAAGCATTTATTAAAAGTACCTTTACCTATTTTTATTTCACCTAAATTAAAAACTTTCCTTAGTAAACATGTCTTAAATCTAGTTTTCCTACCCATTTCAAAAAAAAAAATCTTATTCTAGTCATGGTAGTAACCTGAACAAGAGTAAAAAACATGGAGGATGAAATTATCACTCTTAAGACTCAAATCAAAGATCTTGATGAAACAATTCTTGGCCTCAATCTTTAACATATTGCCTTGAACAACATATGGCATCTAGAGTCCTCTTCAAATACTAGGTTTTCTTATTCCAACAATTTTTACGAGTTAAAACTTGATTTTTCTCAATTCAATGGTGTAGATTAGACTATATGGATTTATTGTTAGGATGTGGAGCTAAAAGCTTCAATTGGTGCAAACATGGAGGAGGTTGCTGAGTTCTCGGGAGACCGGCGTTGGCAGAGTGCAGTGCAGAAGGAAACTGATATTGGTAGGTGTGAGCTGAAGACAACTGGCATCGGTAGGAGGTCGGCCAACATCGGTCATCTCTAGGTAGATAGGGACTGACATCGGTCGCCTATGGTGGTTCTAGAACTGTTCATTGCACAGACAGTTAGTTCGTTGAACTGAGAGTTTGCATGTGAAGGCTAATTATAGTCTTGAGTTGCGTGTCTAATTATTGTAATTAAGATAGTCTAATTATTGTAAGCATGAGATCTATATAATAGACTCATAGGCTGTATTTTAAAATAGTGCTAGGGAGTAAGAGAGTTAAATAAGCTCATTCAGAGAGAGGAGAGCAATAGTGTGTTCCTCCTAGTGCCACAGTACCAAGTGTGGGTGCTGGTTTGGAGAATTATAAGGGTTCTTCATATTTGTATGATCTTGGTCGACAGGTGAGCATGGATTCTTTTGGAGATCTACAATGGTGAGTAAGGTCTAGTGATTTGCAGGTAGCAGCAGAGAGCAGGAGATCTACTTGGAGTATAGTTGTGTGCTTGGTGTACTGGCAGCATTATTTCTGACTGGTAGAGGTGAACATCAATTCTGTATTGGAGTTGATTGTTGGGACTGAGAGAGAGAGGGAAGAAGGTCTTGAGGTGTGGTGAGCCTTTGAGGTGGAAGAATAAGTGGCATCTTCTTTATTGTATTTTCTTCTGAGTGATTATTAATATAATTGTGTATTGTCTCTCACATACTGTGTTGTTTCATATTTCTAGTTACTTATCATTCTGGTTAAATTTCGTGTTTAGTTGCTAATACAAAAAGTAATCATATGTGCTCTAATTGGTGGAGCAAGATCCTGTCAAGTGGTATCAGAGCCTAGTTGTAAGTTTAAGAGCTGATACCATCAAGTGGTATTAGAGCTTTTGGTTGGGTTGACTAACATGTGGTTTCAGATCTGGTAGTGTTTGTTGATTACAGGTCACTCTCAGGGGTTTCAGATTGAGTGGGAGTATAGAAATGGTAGAAGAAAGTAAGCTGTAAATGGAGAAACTGAATAGCATGAATGGTCTGATTGATGGAAAGAAAGAGCAGGTAAAGGGAGATTGTTGGTCGGTAGAAGATCAGCGTGTAGAAGCAGATGTTGTAGGTGATGTTGCACAAGTTGCTCTGGATAAAGTAGAATCTTTGTTTACAAATTCTTTTGCCTCTTTCCATGCAGCCTGAAATAGAGCATCTTTTCATGGGTATGTCTTTGGAGACTTTGGAGAGATTTATTTAGGGGTTGGTGAGCCTTGTCAGATTATTGACAAAGGGGAAGTGAAGCTGAAATTACAGACGGATAACATGCAGGTGTGGAAGAAGGTCATGCAGGTTCCAGTCTTGGAGATGAGTCTAATTTCTTCAAGAAAGTTGGGTGATGGGAGATGCACTGTAACTCTCACAGTAGATGCACTTGAATTAGATGGTGGTAAGAAATTAGGTATCCTTTATCTATCTACTTATATTACTAATTCACCTTCTGTTGCAGAGATGTGGCTTTGTAGGCTTGGTCACATATGTAGGAGGGGAATGCATGTTCTTAAGTGGAAGATAGATATTTTTGATAAACTTAAGAACTAGAAAGCCTTGGTGTTCATGGAGGAGATGACAGACAGAGATCAGCTAAGGGGACTGAATTGTTCTGAGTAGGGCTGTGTTGATGAACAAGGTTTTGATCCATGGAGAGCTCGCGGGTAAAAAGTTATCACTCACAGGTGAACACAGGTATCGGCATCGGTCAGACAGTAACTAACATCAAAAATAGGAAGACTGATGTCGGTCATGTAGGAACCGACATCGATAGAATGGATATCAGCAGTCAGGGTTAGTGCAGGGAACTGACATCAGTCAGGAGTAGACTGGGAGATGGCTGAGATCGGTCATTAGAACGGATGGTGGGCAGACAACAAGCTATCAACAAGTCTCAATTACCCATATGGAGGTCAAAAAGGGTAAGTGAACCTCATATTCATTGTTCACCTTCTTTATATTGCTTACTGATGGTCAAGAACTAGGAAGATGTGAAGAAGCAATGCAGGTATAATCTAGAAATAGTGGGAGCTTGGCACGGATGAGGAGTGTGAGTCCTTGGAGAAGAACCAAATAGGTATTTGTTGGTGGAGTTATCAGCTGGAAGGAAGCACTGGATGAGGGATGAATTCCCAAGTTAAAGAAGAGAGTGGATGGATACCTGAGATGGAAGGCCAAGGCATATGGTCTTGAGGTAGCTGCAGGACAGTGGTATAGGGTTTGACAAGTGGATGACAAAGCAGGGCTTCAATCATTGTCAATGTAACTATTGTGTTTGTCTTACCAGGTGGATGATGAGTCATGACATTATCCAGCTACTGTATGTGGGTGATTTGCTAGCAGGTTTTGTACATATAGGGATTTGCTGAGCTAAGGGTAAGGTTAGTTTAGAGGTATGTCAGGAAGAATTTGGAGCAACAAAATTCTTTGGCATAAGAGACATGGAGATTTTGTCTCTAGTGGGAGCTGATGTGAAGATGGTGTTGGCAGGGTTCATGATGCAGGATGTGGAATCAGAAAGCACACCAAGGGCTAAATAGTTCAAGCTTAGCTTAGAACAGTGTTCGAAATCACATGAGGTCTAGTGTAGACTTGAGTTTTCCCAAGCAGTGGGAGTTGTCAAAAAGTTTGGAGCCAATATGGGAAAGAAGTACTAGAGGGCAGTTCAGTGGATTCTTAGAGGGACTAGTAGCAGGTGCACATGTTATGCAAGGTCAAGTTCTTTTCTACAGGGGTTTGTAGATGTGGATGTGGCAAGAGATTTGGATGATAGGTAGAGCATCACAAGGTGTGTGGTGGTTGGTCTTTAGGATTAAGCTTGAAGAGGGATACAAGCTAGGGAATAAAATTAGACAGTGTATAGGTATAGGTATAGTTGCAGCGATTTATCACTAAGTGGGAGATTGTTAGGATGTAGAGCTAAAAGCTTCAACTGGTGTAAACATGGAGGAGGTTACTGAGTTCCAGGGAGACCGGTGTCGGTGGAGTGCAGTGCAGAAGGAAATCGACATCAGCAGGTGTGAGCTGAAGACAACCAGCATCAACAGGAGGTCGGCCAATGTCGATCACCTCTAGGCAGACAGGGACCAATGTCGATCACCTGTGGTAGTTCCAAAACTATTCGTTGCATGGACAGTTAGTTCATTGAACCGAGAGTTTACATGTAAAGGCTAATTATAGTCTTGAGTTGCATGTCTAATTATTGTAATTATGATAGTCTAACTATTGTAAGCATGAGATCTATATAATAGACTCATAGGCTATATTGTAAAATAGTGCTAGGGAGTAAGAGAGCTAAATAAGCTCCTTCAGAGAGAGGACAACAATGGTGTGTTCCTCCTAGTGCCATAGTACCAAGTGTGGGTGCTGGTTTGGAGAATCAGAAGGGTTCTTCATATTTGTATGATCTTGGTCAGTAGGTGAGCATGGATTCTTTTGGAGATCTACAATGGTGAGTAAGGTCTAGTGATTTGTAGGTAGTAGTAGAGAGCAGGAGATCTACTTGGAGTACAATTGTGTGCTTGGTGTACTGGCAGCGTTGTTTCTGACTGGTGGAGGTGAACATCAATTCTATATTGGAGTTGATTGTTGGGACCGAGAGAGAGAGGGAAGAAGGTCTTGAGGTGTGGTGAGCCTTTGAGGTGGAAGAAGAAGTGGCATCTTCTTTATTATATTTTCTTCTGAGTGATTATTAATATAATTGTGTATTGTCTCTCACATCCTGTGTTGTTTCATATTTCTAGTTACTTATCATTCTAGTTAAATTTCGTGTTTAGTTGCTAATACAAGAAGTAATCATATGTGCTCTAATTGGTGGAGCAAGATCCTATCATCTATCAGGTAAAATAATATTTTAGTCTACATAATACTTTTGATGCCAAGAAGGTCCCACTTACATCCTTTCACTTGGAGCATGAAGCCCTTCAATGGTATAATTGGTATACCAAAGCTCATGATGAGCCCATATGGATTGATTTTTTCACCCTTATTTTTAAGGGTTTGGCTTGAGTGCTTTTGATGACTTCACTGGAGCACTCACTAAACTTTTCCAAATAGGACTCATGAGAGAATTATTGACCATTTTTGGTCCAAAAAGCCAAAAATCGACCCCTTGCTTTCCCTACTTTTTTGAGCTAGTTTCATTTTTTGATTTTGCACAAGTCTAGAAGTGTCTATGGACTCCACAGAGAGTTTTGACACACTCTACAAACAAGAAATAGGCTCCAAGCGCTTAGACAGTTCATCGCTTTAGTTCAATAGCTTGGTTCAAATTCATGTTGATGAAATAATTGTTGATCTCTATAGTGTCTCTCAGAGTCAAGCAAAAGTTGCCAAGTGTCATCTCTCGAGCCCCTTTATACTTTGTTTCTAAAAAACACAAAACATGCCATGTGTCCCTTTATAGCTCAGTGGAGCATGAAAAGTGTCAGCATTTACGTTTCAATTTCCTATGAGTTTAAAAAAAAGCTTCTTTCAATAAGCTTTTCTCAGTGCGTGCAGAGGGCACTAGTGGCAATTGTGGAAGTTTTTGATGTGTCTCTCTAAATGCAGTGGGAGCTACCACATGTCCCTGGTAAGACCTAGTGGATGCTACCAAGTGTCAACATCTACAGTTCTTCATTTGATTTCATTGTTGGGTAAAAGTTGTGGTGGGCCGCGAGGCTTTTGTTTCTAAAGTAAGTGGAATGATCCAAGTGTCATCATCCGCATAAATTTGAGTGAGTCCCAAATGCTTATAATACTATTGTTAGAGCTCGATAGAAGCCGCCATGTGTCATCTTTTGTGGGACTCTCAAAGGACATCTAAAGTTTCTAAAAGAGCAATGGATGCTACCACGTGTCCCAATATAACTCAGCAGAGCATGACAAGTGTTCGCATCCATGTTTCAAGTGTCTCATAAGTTTCAAAGCAATGAAATATGAAAAATGTCAAAGATGAAACACTCCCAATTCAAAGACACAAAGGAATTAGAACCTGAAGGCCACCTAGACCATTTGAAATAGTGAACCAATGACATCCCCGTAGGCATCAAATTTGAGACAATGGGATATCTGTTGATTTTCAAAAGTGGCAAGGAACTTGAAAACAAACTCAGTAACTAACTAAAGAAAGAGGCAAAAGAACCAAGTGTAGAAATAGACAAACAGTATGAGTGATAGAGGAAAGTGTCGACTCAAGGAGTTACTCCAACGGTTGACACAGTGTCTACAAATTTATCATCAAGAGGTGCAAATTGTGAACAATGTGACCCCTTTTTTTCACTTTGCATTGATGAGCAGATAAGCTACATGGGTGCCTTTAAGCAATAGTCTTTTTTGTGGGGAAATAATGTGGCCCATGCTTTTGAATGCCTGAAGTCAGAATCAGAGCTAACACAACATTTATATTTCAAGCAACTTCTTTTTCCCAATGCTTGGAGCACACATGGGTCATTTGTAAAAAGGGTGCCAAAAAGGCCTTTTCTTCCTCTATATATTGTATACTTCTCATTTTGAAAAGGGATCTATCTTTCACATTGTAAGGTGAAGCCTACTATTTTTCACTTGGAATCAATAAAATACACATTTTTACCTCTATTTTGGTTAGATACTTCTCTGAGTTTGTCTGAGTGTTAGTCTTGTGTTTAGTCATTGCTTCCTAATGCTTTCACAGGGTTGACACCAATGCACCTAGTATCTACAAGGCACCATTTCTATAGGTGACAAGAATAGCTGTACCTAGAGCATAGAGGTAGAAGGAGGTTACTAGATAGTGTGCTTCTCCTACGGTGCCTATGGTAAGTCTCTTTTTCTGTGTGTTCCATTAAAGCCTCCCTGTCAAGCTTCCTAAAATCTAGTCCTTCTACCATTTAAAGCATATATTTGTGTTCTTCTAGTTTAAAGTGTGAGTGTGAGTATATAAAACTTGTTTGGAGCATCATCCTATCAGGTTAGGTTCTACTATTTTTAGCATCCTTCTCCCTTTTCAACCCCCCCATTATATATGTGTATTAGCAACTTATTGGAATAACTCAGATGCATCAAAGGGAGCTAGCCCTTATCTAGAGACTCTCCCCCTAGTTTTGCCTTGCTCACAGGCAAGAGGGGAGTTTCCATTTTGACATGTGGAAGGTAGGAGCTCAGCCCCCTGTTAAGGTGCAATCCACTATGTCAATAGTTTTTGGCATGCCCAATGGGGCTCAATTTTACACTTAGTAAAGTTTTAGGATTGATGTTGGTCCTATTACAGCAAAACCAACCATTTACAACATCTAACGACTCCACTGGTAAGAGCTTCAGTTTTTGATCAAAGACCAGTCTAACCTCTTATGCCTAAAATCACCACATGGTCTACTGCTAAGGGTGTTGCTTTTGAATTCATTAAATTTCCTTTAAACTTAGCAAAGTGACTAAGGTTTGAGAGGACCCATCCTTATTCAGCAAACCACTTTCCCAAACCTACTATAAAGAACACCTACATAGGAAGGCCACAGTTACATCTTGTCATAGCCATGGCATTACCCTTTGTGACCTTTCATGGTCAGAGTCCCTTAAATCTCCCACGTTATGACCCAATTCTAGGAGCAATCCTCAAAAGTGTGCCTTCCTTTGATGGAGAGGGACCTATTACATCTATTAAACACATTAGGAATATTGCTAACCTCTGCAATATTCACAATATCACTGAGGAAAATATTGCAATTAGATTACTGGCATTGTCTTTCAAGGGCAAAGTTTTGGATTGGTATGGGAATTTAACCATGAATTTAGTCGATTCCTAGAATGAATTGGGCACCCTCCTAACAAATCAATTTAGAGAGAAGAGCGACCACCTCTCACTTGTTGAACAACTGACTACTATTAAAGAGCTCCACATGAATACATGCGGGATTTCAACAATTGATTTTAGAAGACATGAGATAAAATCCCCATTCTGGTAAGGCTAAATCCTATCTATGCTTTCCTTTATTACTTGAGAGCATTGAACAATGATATCACTATTATGATACAGTCCATGGGGGGACATGTGTTGCCTGCCACCTATGACATAGTTATAGCGGCTGAGAATTGCCTAGTGCAGGCTAGGAAAATAGCTTCTAGACCTCGTATGCCACTTTTCCCTGAAATATTACCCCCAATCTAGACCACTTCTCCCACCCTAGCTCTTCTGCCCAGCATGGAAAAGCCAATTACTACTTCATCCAATGACCTCCACGAGGTCAAAAGTCTATTACAAAGCATAACAAATGAACTAGTGGCTATTAAAAGGCAACAAACTCAAAACAATTGACTGAACCAAGGATATCAGTAGTATGGTCAAGCAAATAGACCCCCTTTCCAAAATTACAATCAAGGTTAGGGTCAACTTGCAAAGACCAGACCTTTTCAAGGCTACAATCTAGGTGCCCCTTCATCATCCAAGGCTATGGTGCCCACTCAAAACAATCTGGTACAAGAACAACCCAGTTACTTAGCCATGGGATATGGTCAAGAGTAGGCTATTTATACAAATGAAATGATCGGTCACTACCCAAATGTATAAGACAATCAGGTAGCCACCCAATTCCAAGGTTTTGAGGCTTCAATGCAACCTAGCATGAGTAGTAGTCAAACTCAACTTGATTCTACTCTCATGAATCACCTGGAAGGTGAGTTCTATTTAGTCAATTACATGGGTACTGCAGACAATCAGGGTGACTGTATCATAGCCAACACAAGATTCAAAAGGAGAGAAATGGAAAAAGATTAGGCTGCTGCCCAAATGTCATCAATACTTTCTTCATCACATGTAAATCAAAAGGTCCCAAGCTTCAAACCACTGGTTGTATCTTCAGCTCCTCAGCCCACACCTCAGGCTATAAATAATCCTAAAGGAAATTTGAAGGAAGGCAACCCTCATGTCAATGTGGTTGACCAGATGAAGAAACTGCACATGAACATCTCCTTGTGGGATTCATTGTCAATACTGGGGCAAAAGGACATGCTGTAAAAGGAATTACATGAGTTGAATGAACAAGCTGTCCCAACAAGAGCTGATAATGTTTTGATGATGAATGGACAGCCTTCCACCTCAGGCCAAGTCAAGAAAGAAGAAAAGGTTCCCCCTTTTTATTTGTCCTTGGTCATAGGAGATTTATTGGTGCACAATTGCATCATTGGCAGTGGAGCAAGCACCTCGGTAATGCCCAAATGCATAGCCGACAAGCTGGGGCTAAAATACGAAGAAATGACTAAGGGAGTCCTATAACTGGATTGAACACCAGTAAAGACAGTTGGGGTGGTGAAAGATTTGAGCTTGACACCACACATTTTCCTGACCTTCTCAATTCCTCATGATGTGGTAGTGGCAGATGTCCCTCCTTACTTTGCTATCTGCTTATCTAGGGATTTTACATCTAAAATAGGTGGCTACGTAGTAGTGAATTGGTCTTATATGGTTTTTAAAACCAAGTATGAGACTAAAGTTACGATTGAATTTGAGCCACTCCACAGAGATCATTTGGAACCATAGTAAATTTCAGCTATGCCATTATTGACGAAGAAGAATTCCAAGTAGATTAGTCTCCGTCCTTTGCCCTTGAAGGAGTTGCAAACCTGCTCTTAGACAAATGGGGGAGTGACAAATTCGAGCATGATCCTTAAAAATTCATAGAGGAGGTAGGCATTGGAATTTATTACATACATGAAGAGGGTAATTTTGTACCAAATTTGATTAAAATGAGCCAAGAAAGCTCAGGTCTATGGCAGCTATTCTTTGATGGTTCAAGAAGTAAGTCAGGAGCTGGTGGTGGGGTGGTGTTAGTTTCTCCTTCAAAGGAAAAATACTTTTTAGCTTTTTGGTTCCAATTTTCTTGCACATGTAATGTCACAGAATATGAATCCCTCATCCATGGTTTGGAGTGGGCAAGGAAAAGAGGAATCAAAGAGCTACAAGTTTTTGGTGATAGTGAGCTGATTGTCAATCAGGTAAGAGGCCAAAATTTGACAAAGAATTCTTCACTAAAATCCTACAAACATAGGGTATGGGACTTAGTGGAATTTTTTTTTGCTTTCAATATTACCTCCATTCCTAGAGAGCTGAACAAGCAAGTAGATAGGCTGGTAGTAGTTGGTGCCCAGTTTGATATCCCTAAGGAAATAGGCTGAGACCATAGCTCACACCACCTGAAGGTAGTAACCCGGCCCTATATACCTAACAATATCACCAACTGGTAGGTCGTTGATAATGACCAGCAAATAACACTCTTCTTTCAATAAGAAGCTGAGTTTGGTAATAAAAACTAGGTTAAGCTACAATAGCAATATGACAGCCAAATTGTTCAGCTAAAAAATAATAAACTCCCCAAAGGTTTGGTCACTCTAGAGAGTATCTTCAATAGAGATGACCAGTTGAAAAGTGACAAAGCATGCATCAAAATGAAGGGGGAGCACCATGAGAAGGTTGAAATATTCAAAGATAAGCTACTGGCACTTGGGAAAGTGTGCAATGACTGTAAAAGGTAGGCCTTCATCTTGTTGTGCGAAGAGTTTGTTAATGTCTTCGCTTGGGAGTATAGTGATTTGAATGGTTTTGACCCAAGTCTGACCCAACATACCATTGAGCTGGAAGAAGGTGCCAGGACAATCATGTAGAAGTAAAGGCCTGCCAACCTAATGATTGAGCCTCTCATGTAGAAGGAACTCACCAAGTTGATTGAGTCTAGGATAATATTTCCAATCAAACACTCCTCTTGGCTGGAAAATCTTATTCCTATCCAGAAAAGGAATGGAGAGATCAGACTATGCATTGATTTCAGAGACCTTAATAGAGTCTCTTTGAAAGACCATTATCCTCTCCCAAGCATAGACCAGATCCTTCAAATAGTGATAGGTAGCGAGCGCTTCTCCCTCTTGGATGGGTATTTAGGATATAATCAGATTTTGGTGCAAGACTATGACCAACACAAGATAGCCTTTACTACCAAATGGGGGATGTTTGCTTATAGGAAAATGCCATTTAGACTATCTAATGTTGGTGCCACCTTCTAACAAGCCATGGACATGGCCTTTCGAGGCCTGATAAATAACACTGTGCTGGTATATCTTGATGATGTGATGGTTTTCTCCAAGGAGGTGAGACAACACATGAAACACCTCAAAAAAATATTTGAGAGGTGTAAAGAGTTTAGTATCTCTCTTAACCCAAGGAAATGCGGGTTCACTATCCATGAGGGGAAACTCCTTGGCCACATTATTTCTAAGGAAGGCTTGACTATTGATCCAGAGAGAGTTCACTCCATCTTGGAGCTGTCCTTAACTAAGCACAAAAGGGGCCTGCAAAGCTTCTTCGGCAAGATAAATTTCATCCAGAGATTTATCCCAAATTTTGTGGAGGTAGTCAAGCCATTGACCTTTATGTTGAGGAAGGGTGAGGAGTTCACATGGATAGTGCAAAGAAAAGATGGCTTTAAAGAGATCAAGTAGGCCATAGCTCGGGCTCCTACTTTGATCAGCTCTAACTTCACCAAAGTTTTCAACCTCTACACCTTTGGCAATGAAGAGGTAATCTCTACCATGCTTACCTAAGCAAATGGTGATAACCTTGAGCAACCACTTGCATTTTTTAGCTAAGGCCTAAAGGGTTTTGAGGTTAGATACACATATGTAGAGAAGTAGGTCCTTACAATGATATGGAGTCTAAAAGAATTCAAGCATATACTATCCAATAGCAGAATTCACCTCATGGTTCCACATCTTGGCATCAAGGATTTCTTGACCAACTAAGACCTAAATGAAAAGAAAGCAGGGTGGATCACTAAGGTGGTGGAATATGATGTGGATATCAAGATCACCAAATTGGTAAGAGGGAGAGGCCTGTGTGAGCACCTTGTTGAAGACTTTAAGAAACAAAAAGAGGATAGTCTACTGATTCATGATGTAGCTACAATAGAAGAATTAGCTATCATGAAGGATTGGACATTAGACTTAAGGCATTTCCTTCTCACTGGTGAGTGCCTGTAAGGCGTTAATAGGACCAAGAGGAGATATTTCAAACTCCAGTGCCTCCCTTATGTCCTAATTGATGGAGTGTTATTCAAAAGGGATCTCTTAGGGGTCCTTTTAAGGTGCATGACCCAAGTCAGGCTGACAAGGTGCTGTCTAAGTTCTATGATGGACCAGCCGGCGGTCATTTTGCTCCTAGAGCTACAGCTGTAAGAATAATGAGAGCTAGTTACTTTTGGCCTACTCTATTTAGGGACACCCTTGCCTAGGTGTGAAAGTGGTAAAAGTTCATGCTCTTTGATTGAAAGCAATGGTTGGCTACCATGCCTTTACAGCCTATTCAAGTAGAGTAGCTATTCATGCAATGGGGCCTTGACTTCATAGGGATGATTAACCCTCCCCCCAGTGCTGGACACAAGTGGGTCCTGACCACCATGGATTATTTCACAAGATGGGTAGAGGTTGTCACTTTGAAGGAGGCCAATTAAAGTGTAGTCTTATATTTTTATGAAGACCTGGTAGTAAGGTTTGGGGTTCCAGCTACCATAATCTCAGATAACGCATTAGCTTTTCTAAAAACCAAAACAAGTGAATGGGTGCTAAGATATGGTATCTATCTTAGCACTTCATCTAATGACTACCCTTAAGGGAATGGGTTGGCTGAATCTACCAACAAAAATTTGATTAGGATCATTAAGTAAACAATGGAGGAGAATCAGAGGACTTGGCATGCCAAGTTGAAAACAACCCTGTGGGCAGATAGGGTCACCCTAAAAAGGGCAATTAGTAACTCGCTGTACCATGCTTGTATATGGAAGGGAAGCTAGGCTCCCCATTTCACTTGAGTTGTCAGCCTTGGACCTCACTCACTAGCTACAATTAGAAGAAGGAAATAGCATGGAGGTTAGGCTATGTGAACTGATGGAGCTCTAAGAAATAAGAAACCAGGCTATGGCTTCTATGACCAGTTGCCAGCAGCAGATGAAGAGGCACTTCAACAAGAAATATTCATCAAAAGGTTTCTCTGAAGGGGACATCATCTTGAAATGGGATGAGGACTAAGCTAAGCCTAAAAAGCATGTGAATTTCAATGCCCTATGGAGTGGTCCATACATCATCACTCAGTGCAATCAGCATAATGCATTCCAACTCTCCAAGTTGGATAGTGAAGAACTTTATATCCCAGTTAATGGGATACATCTTAAGCATTACCACTAAGCCCTTCTCCCATCATTTATATATTTTCTTTTCTTTCCCCATTTTCCCTAAGTTCCCTTTGTGCACGTCAATAGTTTTCTTAGTTTTGTGTGTTTTTTTGTTTCCTTTTGGGGTAAACTTTCATGATTGATTCTTGGATATCTCAAGGCTGTTGCTAACTATTCAAAGTTACATTATGACTCTGTACCCAATGGACATTAAGGCAACTAGTTTCTAAGCATAGCAGGCATGCTTCTCATGGGAGTCACCAATTTGTTGACCATTTTTGGTCCAATAGGCTAAAAATCAGCCCCTTTCTTTCCCTACTTTTCTGAGCCAATTTCATTTTTTGATTCTGTACAAGTCTGGAATTTTCTATGGACTCCGTAGAGAGTTTTGACAGACTCTACAGACAAGAAATAGGATCCAAGTGCTTAGATAGTTCATCACTTTATTTCAATGGCTTGGTTCAAATTTACACTGATGAAATAACCGTTGATCTCTATAGTGTCTCTTAGAGTCAAGAAAAAGCTACCAAGTATCATCTCCTGAGCCCCTTTCTACTTTGTTTCTAAAAACAATAAAATGTGCCATGTGTCCCTTATAGTTTAGCAGAGTGTGACAAGTGTTGGCATCTGCGTTTCGAGTTCCTATGAGTTTAAAAAAAAAGCTTCTTTCAATAAGCTTTTCTCAGTGCGTGCAGAGGGTGCCAAGTGGCAAATGCAAAAGTTTTTGATGTGTCTCTCTAAATGTAGTAGCAGCTACCATGTGTCCCTAGTGAGACTTAGCAAATGCTACCAAGTGTCAACATCCATAGTTCTTCATTTTATTTCATTGTTGGTTAAAAGTTGTGGTGGGCCTCAGGGCTTTTGTTTCTAAAGTAAGTAAAATGAGCCAAGTGTCATCGTCCACATAAATTTGAGTGAGTCCCAAATGCTTCTAATAATATTTCCAAATCTCAGTGGAAGCCACCATGTGTCATCTTCTATGGGACTCTCGAAGGACATCTAAAGTTTCTAAAAGAGCACCAGATGCTGCCACATGTCCCAATATAACTCAATGGAGCACGACAAGTGTCTACATCCGTGTTTCAAGTGTCTCATAAGTTTCAAAGAAGTGGACTGTGATAAATGTCAAAAATGGAGCACTCCCAATTCAAAGACACAAAGGAATTAGAACCCGAAGGCTGCCCAGACCATTGAAATAGTGAACCAATGACATCCCTGTAGGCATCAAATTTGAGATAATGGGATATCCATTGATTTTCAAAAGTGGCAAGGAACCTAAAAATAAACTCAGCAACTAGCTAAAGAAAGAGGTAAAAGAACCAAGAGTAGAAATGGATAAACAATCTGAGTGATAGAGGAAAGTGTTGACTCAAGGAGTTACTCCAGTGGTTGACATAGTGTCTATGAATTGATCATCAAGAGGCGTGAACAGTGAATAGTGTGACCCATTTTTCTTCACTTTGCATTGATGAGTAGACAAGCCACATGGGTGCCTTCAAGAAACATTCTTATTTGTGGGGAAATGACATGGCCCATTCTTTTGAAAACCTGAAGTCAGAATCAGAGCTGACACAACATTTATATTTCAAGCAACTTCCTCTTCCCAATGCTCAGAGCGCACATGGGTCATTTGTAAAAAGGGTGCCAAAAAGGCCTTTTTCTTCCTCTATATATTATAGACTTCTCATTTTGCAAAGGGATATATCTTTCACATTGTAAGGTGAAGCCCTGCTATTTTTCACCTAGAATCAATAGAATATGCATTTTTACCTCTATTTTGGTTAAATACTTCTCTGAGTGTGTCTGAGTGTTAGTCTTGTGTTTAGTCATTGCTTCTTAATTCTTTCATAGGGTTGAAACCAATGCACCTGGTATCTACAAGGTGCCATTTCTATAGGTGACAAAAAGAGCTATACCTAGAGTGCAGAGGCAGAAGGAGGTTACTAGACAGTGTGCTTCTCCTATGATGCCTATGGTAGGTCCCTTTTTCTGTGTGTTCCATTAAAGCCTCCTTGTCAAGCTTCTTGTAGTCTAGTCCTTTTACCATTTAAAGTGTATTTTTTTGTTCTTTTGGTTTAGAGTGTGAGTGTGAGTAGATCAAACTTGTTTGGTGCATCACCCTATTAGGTTAGGTTCTGTTATTTTCAGCATCCTTCTCCCTTTTCAACCCCCCATTATATATATGTGTATTAGTAACTTACTGGAATAACTCAGATGCATCAAAGGGAGCTAGCCCTTATCTAGAGACTCCTCCCGCAATTTTTCCTTGCCCACAGGCAAGAGGGAAGTTTCCATTTTGACGTGTGGAAGGCAGGAGCTCGGCCTCCTGTCAAGGGTGTAATCTACTATGTTAACAAGAATATTAAATGAAATTTGAAAAATTAGCTAATCACATAGAGGGATTATATGATGAATTCTTTAGGAGTTGCTTTGTTAGTAGACTAAAGGATGAAATTTGATCTAAGGTTAAAATTTTCTAGTTAAACATGATGATAAAAGCCTTAGGGTGGCTAAGTTGGTACCTGATAAGATCACAACTCAACAATGATTCAAATACAATTTTGCTCCATTCAAAAATATAACTCCATAATGATTTCAAATAATGCCAGCCCCCAAAACCACTCATATCAAGCATTTGACTAAAATAGAGATACGAGAATGTAGAAAACAAGACATGTTATAATTAGGATGATAAATTAACTTGGGGACATCAATATGTCGAGAAAAAGCTCTACCTACTAGATGCCAATTTTCCACATGAAACTAAAGTTTCGAAAGATGCTTAGGATATAATAGATGATCCAAAAGAAGCTCCATCAATTGTGGAACCTAATTCTCAAGAAGACCAACCATATATCTCTCTCCATGCCTTAGTAGGAGTCACCACTCCACAAACCATGTAGGTCAGGGGTTTCTTCAAGAATATCCCTCTCACAATAATCATTGATTCAAGTAACACTCATAACTTCATTGACCCTCAAATAACCAAATAGGCTAATTGTTTTATCCATCCTTGCTCCAACTTTGAAGTCATGATCGCCAATGGGCATACATTACCTTGCAAAGGGAAGTGGCTCAATTGTGTATCTCTATTGAAGATTATAAATTATATTCTAACACGTTTTCCTTGCCCTTAGGTGGATGTGATGTTATTTTAAGAGCCTAATGGTTATGCACACTTGGACCCATCTTATGGGATTCTGATAAGCTTTGGATGTAATTTTTAGACAATGAGAAAATCATACATTGAAATACTTACATCTAGGGTCTCTCAGATCATAAGTTCACGTCACAAAGAAAAAATTATTTAAAAGAATTCATAAGACATCATTGCTCAGCTTCATTCCATTCAATTACAACCATCAACTATCCTACTACTCCTTTTGATCTACAAACCATTCTACATAGGTATGCATGTATATTTACCAAATGAGTGGGATTGCCACCTTCATGGCTAGAGGATGACCATATCTAGTTACTTATTAGATGCATTCCTCCCAGCATTAGACCCTACTGCTACCTATTTCAATAAAATACTGAGATTGAGATGCTCATTTGAGACTTATTGAAGCAAGGCATCATTCACCCCAGTACTAGCCCATGTTATTCTCTAGTTCTCCTTGTCCAAAAAAAATATAGGTCTTGGCACTTCTACATTGACTACCATGTACTTAATCACATCATATTAAAAGATAAGTTCCCCATCCTTGTTATTGATGAGTTTCTTGATGAACTTCATGGTGTTCATTTTTTCTCCAAGTTGGATCTCCACTCTGGATATCACCAAATTTGACTTCATGAAGATGATATTCCTAAGACAACTTTTTGCATGCATGATGGCCACTATGAGTTTTTGATCATGCCTTTTGGCCTCACTAATGACCCTTCAACATTTTAAGCACTAATGAATAAAATATTCTATCCCTACCTACATAAATTAATTATAATCTTCTTTAATGATATCCTCATCTATAGTAAAACATGGTCTGAGCATCTCCAACATATAGAGATCGCACTATAACTTCTCTCTAATCATCATCTCTATCAAAAATAGTCCAAATGTGCTTTTAACCAAGATGAAGTGGAGTATCTTGAGCATATTTTTTCATCCCAAAGGGTTTGGGTGGATCCCAAAAAAATAACTTCTATGATAAATTGGCCTCATCCTCAGACACTCAAGAGCCTCCATGGTTTTTTGGGGCTTGTAGACACTGAAAAAGTGTCTAACTCTTTGTCTTCCTCTCTCCCCTTGGTCCCTTGCCACTTTAACTATCCCTAACCTACCTAAGTCTTATTAATTGAAAATAATCACCTATTTTTAATTAAATAAGACCCTTTTCCTTCTCCTTGCCACCTCGCCATCCTAGGATACCCTCCTTGGATCCCCTTCATTCCCCACATGGCCATTTAATGCCTTAGACTCCCTTTCCAACCTCTCTTCTCGCCCATTTAACCCCCGTCGACCGTTTCATCCTCGCATTCATTTGACCTGGCGGTTGGGAAACGGATAGAAGGCTATTTTTAGCCTTTTTTCGGCCTTTTAGCCGCCGACGTCGGTCATCCCTCGGCCGACGTCGGCGATATTGCCGGCGTCGGCACCCTTCATAACGGTTTTCTTCACTGTTATCTCTCTTTGTGGTTCCGCTTGGTTTTCTCTGGACTTCTCTGCGTCTCTAGCTCTCGCATCCCGACTCTTGAATCTTTGGCATCAAACCTTTGTATCAGCAATCTCTCTACCAATCAATCTGACTCTCTCCCTCAGGTACACAGCAAGCTTCTGCAAGTGAACAACAGGGATTCTCCATCAGCAACAGGTTTCACATCCAGCATCATCAGCAACAAGATCACCACCTTCTTCAGCAGGGCACAGGTATGTTCTCTATTTGTTTTCTTTATGCTTTCTAGTCATCTGCTTTTAAACTAGATTTAGCACCCCCTCAGCCCTGACTGTCACCCAGACCCGGATTCCTATCTCCCAGATTGGCTTCCTCTATCTCCCTGTCCCTCTCTATCCTTCTGACTAAAACCATCCTCAAACCAGGCCCAGAGCAGACTCAGACCTTCGTCCACAGACCCGTCCACAGACCAAGCCCGGCCCGGACTCTGTCCAAAACTCGACCAACCCTGCCTAAATGCCATCCAAGCCTATTGCCCCGACCGACGCCGGTCATTACCCTGACCGACGTCGGCAGACTAACCGACATCGACAGACCTGACAACCGACGCCGGTAAGACCACCGATGCCGGTGACTGCAACCAGTTTGACAGCTTCTTCCAGGTAAGCCTTTGCTTCCTTGTCTCTTTCAGTTTGCTATCATTTCAGTCTATTTTAGCATTCTGTCATTTATCAGTCATTTATCTTTTATCAAAATAGTGGGTTGACCTCCCTCAAGGAAGTTCTCATACTTCTGGGAACAAGCTCTTGCTTGGCAACCCACCGTCTATCTATCTAACGCTTTCTTGTCCAAGTTTTCTTCTTTTGCAGGTGTCATTCCTCCACAGCCAAAGAGGAGTGCTCACAAGCGTCTGGATTTACGGTGCGCAATCTTTAGTCCAGGTACTTCCCATGCCTTGTCCATTACTTTTTAGTTTCTTCTTTCTCTTAGATCTAAAAGCAAATTTTGAATAGAAACATAAATGGCACGCCCGGTTATCTAGACATGCCTGTTATGTTATCGCCCACGATGATGCGTTACTTCTACGCACGTTCCCTATGTCCCTTTTTGGCCTTGCCCTTGACTGGTATAGCTCTCTTACCAGACATTCTATCTTTTCATTCATCCAACTCGCCCAACTATTTCTCGACCATTTCTCAATTAACATTACTAAACAAGTCTCTATCACAGACCTCTACTCCATCAGGCAATTTGACGACGAATCTGTAGTCGATTTTGTCGCTCGTTGGAGAGGTCTGATTAACCAGCTCTCCTTCTCTTTACCTCAACCCGAGCTCATCGAGCTCTTCTCTCGAGCATGTGCCAGACACATCTCTTCTACCTTACGGATTCAGACATTTCGCACTTTTGACGAAGCTTTCATCATGGATCGAAAGCTTGAACTCCGTGCCCTTGAAGAAGATAAGGTCAAATTGCGTAATACCAACGCAAAATCTACTGACCATTCTTCTTCCAGACCTTCTTCTTCTGCCAACTCCAAGTCTAAAGGAGTGGCCAACACTGTGGTCATTAGATCACCATCCTCAACAACAACGAATTACTCTCAACCTTCGACATCTTCCAGCATCACCAAACAATTCCAACAATGGTACATTCAGCGTTCTTACACTCAACTTGGAGAACCATACGCTTCCGTTTTGGAAAAACTTCTCAAGCAGGGGGTCCCCAATCTCCCTCCAATCTAACCACCTCAATTTGACCCTTCAAAGGCCATCCCTACATGGTATAGGGAGGCTGACTTCTGTCCCTTTCATCGCGTCCAAGGCCATGACATCGACAACTGCCGAACTTTCAAAAACATCGTCCAAGACATGATCGACAAGGGGGATCTTATTTTAGATAACCCGAACGCCCCACCCAACCAACATATTGACATCTTCAAACAACCACTTCTGAATCATCCGCCTACTCAAAACAACGTCCAGACTTCAACCAATGACCCTCAAGACCATGACATTCACACGATTAGCACTATCTTGCCTCTTGTCCTTGACCAACCTCTTCCATTAAAGGATGAGGAACCTCCTTCTCCTACTAGTCCTCCATCTACCTCTCTTGTATCGGAGGACGCTTTGACCACATCAACGCCATTAAGCCCACCTTCATCCGAAGACCATACCTTGCCTACTCCTCGAGTACAAGTAGAAGGCACGATCATCCATGCCCTCTGCCCACTTGAGGAGCCAGACTCTCCTATTTCTTCTCCACCAAGAGAAGAACCAGTCTCTCCACCCATTTCAATCGAGGAAGACCTAGTCGCGGTTTCCTCTTACCCTTTGCCTGAGATTGTTACATCTCACTCACCTTCATCCACATCCAAACCCAAACCCACATCTAAACTCGCCTCGCACAACGGTGGCCCTCAACCCAAACACACGAAAGCTACTAGACCACACCGGAGGACTCCTCCCCCACCTTCATCATTACCTTCAACCTTGGGCCCGCATCCGTCCACTTTAATAGGAGTGCTTCCCACTCCCATCCTTCACAGAGGCACGTCGCCTCCATTACTTCCTCATCCCATCAGACATACATCTCATTCGAACCTTCGACCTATGCCTCTTTCACCTCCCAAACCAACGTCACCAACCCTCACTGCAATAAAGCATCTAGACCCGTTAGCAGGTTCATATGTCTTGCTCTTACGGCACTTGTTGCAGTCGTCTCGTATTGACCTCCCGCCTCTTCACCAATATCAATATCTCGGACCTAAACCACCATGGTTCGATGACACTCGCATTTGTGCGTATCATCACACGCCTGGGCACGACACGGAGCATTGTCATGCCCTCAAGGTCGCCATTCGCCAATGTCTTGGGAATGACACCCTTCTTCTTGACCACGTTATCAACAAACCCTCAACACCACCCCACTCATCAACTCTCAGATTAAGACCATCTTGGTTCGACAACTCCACATTCTGCCATTATCATCACACTCCGGGACATGACACTGAGCGTTGTTGCGCTCTTAAAGCTGTCATTCGTCAGCACCGAAAAAAGGATTCCCTTCTCATCAAGGGTCCTCTTGACCACCTTTTCGACAAAACATCAACCTCGACTCATGCCTCTCCAACCTCATCACCTAAATCGGGATCTCCATGCCAGACTGTGGTCCCTTTACCGCCTTTGACCCCCTTATTCGACATTAACACCATCCACCTGACCACTAAACCTCAACCGACCTTAACCAACCTTTCAAACATCCTCCCTACCCGCTGGGGGAATTCATCCTTTATTCAAACCTCGACCAACTGTTCAACCCAGTCTCTACCACATATCAATCACTCATTTTATCTTAAAACCCGACCAAGTATCCACCGACCCAACCCCTGACCAATTATTCGACCAGTCTCAACCAAACTTCAACCAAATATCAATCACCCTGACCTCTCGACCAAGCATTCAACCTTTCTCAACCAATCAACAACAATGTCAACCAACTTCACATCCATCAATCAACATTTGACCAATTTGGAAAGAGGCAAATGGGGGAAGTCCGCTCCTAATTGACTCAGACCTTAACACACTAGCATGGCCCAGGGTCTTATTAGACCTTAAACCCCTTTTTATGTCTTGCGTCTTCGACCTTTCTTCTGTTAGTCGAGTGCTCCATCACTTGACGTTTTACTTGAGCTCGTCCCTTGAGCAATCCTCGTCCTCTTAATCCTCATCCCTTTCAACCCTATTTCCCTTTAACAAGTCCTCTACAACCCTTTTATGATGCATGGATGCTTTGTCCTAATAAAAGGGGCGTCCTTGAACTTTTACAGCCTTGTCCATGACTCTAATCAAAAAAATCAAAAAAAATCAAAAAATATATCAAGATGTCAAAACATAACCAAGGTCACAAAATCAAAACAATTCAAAAAGACAGACTGCTCCCTCGAAGGACAGCTGTACTATCATTGCTGTATTACTAGACTGATCCCTCGAAGGACAGCTAGGCCAACTTATCAAACATTATTAAGCAAAAATATAGACCACTCCCTCGAAGGATGGCTATCAAACAGCACCTTTTTTTCAGAAGCTTCCCGCATCGATCAGCTTCGCAACATGACCACTACATTAAAAGACATCTCTATGTAGGCTTCCCGCATCGATCAGCCTGCGCAAAAAAAAAAAAAAAAAAAAAAAAAAAAAAAAACGGGTCATGGACTTGGCTTGTAGTTATCTCAGGGTCTCCTATAAAAAGGGGCAAGGTTATTCCTGCTCTTAAACTGGGTTACCCTATCCTCCTCCTATCACCTGCTCAAGGGACTTCGAGCTCACTTTAATGTCAAAGTGATTCGATTACCGTTCTAACTCAACACTGGTCAATGACGTAATGCATGAACGGGGCTTTTGTTCTAATAACCCCTATCTATGCTTCCTTTCTGGTCCTTGTCAATGAAAGAGCGATTTGCCTTTCATCTTTTCTCTTCACTTTAGTCACATTTAACCGCATCAATCGACGACTCATCTCAAACCCAGCCATTTTCATCATTTTCAGCTGACATTGTCCTAGACCATTTCACATAGTTTCTATGGACACCAGTACACATGGAAACTACCGACTAGACCCAATTTATGTTAAGCATAAACCAAAAAAAAAAAAAGAGTCACGGACTTGGCTTGTAGTTGTCTCAGGGTCTCTTATAAAAAGGGGCAAGGTTAATCCTGCTCTTAGACTGGGTTACCCTATCCTCCTCCTATCACCTGCTCAAGGGACTTCAAGCTCACTTTAATGTCAAAGTGATTCGATTACCGTTCTAACTCAACACTGGTCAACGACGTAATGCATGAACGGGGCTTTTGTTCTAATAACCCCTATCTATGCTTCCTTTCTGGTCCTTGTCAATGAAAGAGCGATTTGCCTTTCATCTTTTCTCTTCGCTTTGGTCACATTTAACCGCATCAATCGGCGACTCATCTCAAACCCAGCCATTTTCATCATTTTCAGCTGACATCATCCTAGACCATTTCACATAGTTTTTATGGACACCAATACACATGGAAACTACCGACTAGACCCAATTTATGTTAAGCATAAACCAATACTTGCTGAAGCATAAATAGACTTCTATTCATTTTTAGCATACATCCATCGCAACTATGGAAACTTGCTAGGGATGAAAGACTCTCGACCAATTCTATAGAATATACCATCTGTAGCATCATTTTATCCTCATCTTACCCTCGTCATTTCAACACATGACCAATCTCATCATCGACCAATCTTCTCAATTTGTCCGAACTACATTGGTCTGAGGCCCTATGACCAGGGCTATGTAGGCAGCACTCAGATAACACATCCTCTGAGGTTAGCTCGACCACCCCCGTTTGTTCGTCTCTTTGATGGACAAACCTTCTCTTCTGCGACCTTGACCTTGACCACGCCCAGTCTATCGATTCTCTTTGACCAAGACCAATCATTTTCTTTGTCCAAGACCAATCGTCGACTTTGACCAAGACCAATCAATCCCTCTGACCCTCCCTCCCTTTTAGGGAGAACTACATCGGCCTGAGGCCCCTACGACAGGGGCTATGTAGGCAGCACTTAGTTGACATGGGGTCTTCTAGGGTTAGCTCGGTCCCATCCTTTCGTCCATCCATCCCCTTGACCAATGACCATCCTTCGACCTTCGGCCACTTCCAAGACAATGTTGCCTTGGTTGTTTTTGCGTGTGTGCTACCTCACGGCTAGTTAGCAGAATTGTCCGCAGACTATTTTTGACCCTTCGCAAGTATAGGATCACGAGCCAGTTGATCCCTACTACTTGTGGCTTTTTCGTGTTTCTGGGAGCACTTCCTGAGCCCTGGATACCTGGAACACGATGACCATTTGGAGCTTCAGCTTAAATTGAGTGACCTGATCAGCAGACGACTAAATGCTGGGGCCCAGTTACTTCAATTTTGGCACTCCTTGACCCTCGACATGCGACAATTTGACCCGACCATCTTGTGCAGTGGTATGCGTGCAATCATGACTTTTGCAGTGTTCTCACTCACCTCTCTCTTTCTCATCCACCTTTTGTCAAATCAGCACCCGACATCAGGTCCCTTCCGTCGACTCCTGCTTTGAGGGGGAATACCTCATCCATACTTCGGGGCAATCCACATCATCCCTCACATAGGGCAACCACTCCCTATTTTTGTCTTGTAGTTCATCTAGAACAACCAACAAGACAAAAAGGGGCAAATGTAGACACCGAAAAAGTGTCTAACTCTTTGTCTTCCTCTCTCCCCTTGGTCCCTTGCCACTTCAACTATCCCTAACCTACCTAAGTCTTATTAATTGAAAATAATCACCTATTTTTAATTAAATAAGACCCTTTTCCTTCTCCTTGCCACCTCGCCATCCTAGGATACCCTCCTTGGATCCCCTTCATTCCCCACATGGCCATTTAATGCCTTAGACTCCCTTTCCAACCTCTCCTCTCGCCCATTTTACCCCCGTCGACCATTTCATCCTCGCATTCATTTGACCTGGCGGTTGGGAAACAGATAGAAGGCTATTTTTAGCCTTTTTCCGGCCTTTTAGCCGTCGACGTCGGTCATCCCTCGGTCGACGTCGGTGATATTGCCGGCGTCGGCACCCTTCATAACGGTTTTCTTCACCGTTATCTCTCTCTCTGGTTTCGCTTGGTTTTCTCTGGACTTCTCTGCGTCTCTAGCTCTCACATCCCGACTCTTGAATCTTTGGCATCAAACCTTTGTATCAGCAATCTCTCTACCAATCAATCTGACTCTCTCCCTCAGGTACACAGCAAGCTTCTGTAAGTGAACAACAGGGATTCTCCATCAGCAATAGGTTTCACATCCAGCATCATCAGCAACAAGATCACCACCTTCTTCAGCAGGGCACAGGTATGTTCTCTGTTTGTTTTCTTTATGCTTTCTAGTCATCTGCTTTTAAACTAGATTTAGCACCCCCTCAGCTCTGACTGTCACCCAGACCCGGATTCCTATCTCCCAGATTGGCTTCCTCTATCTCCCTGTCCCTCTCTATCCTTCTGACTAAAACCATCCTCAAACCAGGCCCAGAGCAGACTCAGACCTTCGTCCACAGACCCGTCCATAGACCAAGCCCGGCCCGGACTCTGTCCAAAACTCGACCAGACCTGCCTAAATGCCATCCAAGCCTATTGCCCCGACTGACGCCGGTCATTACCCCGACCGACATCGGCAGACTAACCGACATCGGCAGACCCGACAACCGACGCCGGTAAGACCACCGACGCCGGCGACTGCAACCAGTTTGACAGCTTCTTCCAGGTAAGCCTTTGCTTCCTTGTCTCTTTTAGTTTGCTATCATTTCAGTCTATTTTAGCATTCTGTCATTTATCTTTTATCAAAATAGTGGGTTGACCTCCCTCAAGGAAGTTATCATACTTCTGGGAACAAGCTCTTGCTTGGCAACCCACCGTCTATCTATATAACGCTTTCTTGTCCAAGTTTCTTTTCGTTGCAGGTGTCATTCCTCCACAGCCAAAGAGGGGTGCTCACAAGTGTCTGGATTTACGGTGCGCAATCTTTAGTCCAGGTACTTCCCATGCCTTGTCCATTACTTTTTTAGTTTCTTCTTTCTCTTAGATCTAAAAGCAAATTTTGAATAGAAACAGGGCTAACTAGATATTATAACACGTTTGTCAAAAACTATGGGAAGATTACAACTACATTGAAAGCTATGTTGAAAAAGGGTACAATTACATAGACACAAGTTGTTGAGTGTGCATTTGAAGAATTTAAATAAGCTATGTGTACTACACCTATTTTGCTATGCCAAATTTTGCTAAGACCTTCATGATAAAGATTGATTCTTACAACAATGGACTTGGTGTTTTTATCCTCAAAGAAGGATGCCCCATTGCATTCACCAATAAATCCATTTATGGAATTAATTTAGTACTCTCTACTTATGAGAAGAAAATGATGGCTATTTTGCATGTAGTATATAAATGGTAGCCATACCTATTGAGGAATCATTTTTTCATCAAAATTGATTACCAGAGTCTAAAATATTTCCTAGAATAATGGGTCTCCACCCCATCACAATAGAAATGGATCAAAAAACTCATGGGTTATGATTATGAGATAACTTACAAGAAGGATAAGGACAATATTATGGTTGATGCTCTATCTCACACATTTATGAACCAAACTTCCCTTTCATCTATTTCTATTCCTATTCTAAATTGGTTGGATGTTGTATAGTAGGGGTATATCAATGACTCCTCATTATCTCAAATCATTTAATAGTTGGTCACTAACCCCTCTATTGTATCACATTATTCTTAGGATGTTGCTTCTTTATTGTATAAGGGTTGTTTGGTGCTTCCCCAGAGCACAGACCTTTAGTAGGCTATATGATATGAATTCCATGATTCTCTATCTATAAGACACTCAAGGTTTCTCAAAACTTATTAACAGGCACAACATAACTTCTTTTGGAAGGGAATGAAAAAGATAATTCAATAAATGGTGGCTGAATGTAATACCTACCAATGCAACAAGGGTGAAACAACACTCATTCCTAGGTTGCTCAAACCCTTGCCCATACCTACCTATATTCGAACATATATTTCTATGGATTTCATTGAGGGGATCCCTAAATCTAGAGGGAAAATAGTGATCTTTGTTGTGGTTGATCACCTCTTCCAATATAGTCATTTTTGTGCCCTCAACCATCCCTATACTGTCTCCATAGTCACACAATTTTTCTTAGACCATGTTTTATGTCTTCATGGGATTCCTTCTTCCATTGTCTCAGATCATGTTGTAACCTTCACTAGCCATTTTTAGATAGAACTATTTTTAAGCACCAACACCCAACTAAAGATGAGTTTTAGGTATCATCCACAGTTGGATGGCCAAACTAAAATTATCAACAAATGCTTGGAAACTTTCCTTCATTGCTTCACCTCAGAACAACAACATCAATGGGTAAAGTGGACCCCTCTCATTGAATCGTGGTACAATACCTCCTACCATATTTTAACTAAAATGAATCCATATGAAGTATTCTATGGTTAAGCACCACCCGTACTCCTGTACACCACTAGTAGTTCACCAATTCAAGTGGTTGACATGTTTCTCTGAATCTAGGATTAGATCCTCAGCACCCTATGGGACAATCTTTATATGACACAAAATAGAATGAAATAATAGGCTGATCAACACCATTTTAGTGCACTTTCTATGTAGGTGATATGGTTTTTTTTACCTATATCCATATAAGCATTATTTCTTAAAAATCAAAGGGAATTATAAGCTAGCTCCCAAGTTATATGTGCCATATAATGTTATCCAAAATATTGGGTTGGTTGCGTATAAATTGAAAATCCCACTTTTTTCCTAAGCTCACCTAATATTTCATGTCTCTTGTCTAAATAAAGTTCTTGAAACAAACATTAGAGTGCAGACTATTTTACCAAAACTTGATAATGAGGGATCCATTTTTCTTGATCTAGTGGCAATCCTGGATAGGTGCACATGCTAACTTTTCTCTCACTCCATCATAAAGGTATTAATTTAGTGGCATGGAATGCAACATAGGATGTAACATGGGAGCCACTATTTCAAATTCAACACCAGTTCCCATATCTAATGCTTTAAGGACAAATCATTTTCTAAGAGGGAGGGGATATTATAAACTTGTGCTACCCCTTCTCTTTACTTTGTTAGTATATTAATTACTATGGATGCATATTCTTTGTAAGACATCTTGTGAGCATTTTGTTTTATCCTAAATTCATGAGAAGTAGTAGTTGCTTAAATTAGACTTAGTATATAATTAAGTGTTTAGGATAATGAAGGCATCCATGAATTTATTATATTGATCTTGCTCAAATGAGGTTGCCCCCTTGAAATGGCCTGTGATCAATATAATCCTTCTGGTGCTTCTGCTAATTATATAAATATGTTATTTCATGCATTTTAATTAATTTATTGTAGGAGGATTCTCTCTATAATATCCCCAAATAAAAATGAGACCATAAATATGAACTGTATTAATGTAAATAATCACCAATATGATCACCTAAACTAGTAGCAATTAAATTAACTACAACAACAACTAAATTAAATAAATTATCCATATGGGAAGGAGAACCATAATTAATTAAATAAATGGAAGTTATATTAATGTAAGTCATCCCATTTGATGAAAAACATCACTTGGAAAGGTGACACATCATTTGATACAAAGCTATGAAGGGTATGTATAAGAAGAACCTGATCAAGGAAAAGGGTATATATTTAGATTTGACATTCACTCCCTTACCTAAAGTTTAGGTAGTAGCTTCTTCTTTTATAATTGAGGATGAAACCCCTCATTTATTAGATACAAGGATGAAGCCCCTTCATATCAATCTCTCAAAGATAAAACCCTTTGAGAGTTTTCTATTAGAATATTTATAACCAGAATTACACATTTCACATTTGATCATTATACAACATTATTTGTTATATAAAATTTTTATCTTGTTAATAAGAACATAATTCTATATTCATTGAATATTATTATTTCAAACTTTAAAAAGGAATTCCAGAAAATCCAAATTAATGTATAGTATCTAATTTGGGATATTACAATGGTATCAGAGCTTTTCATCCTACCAGCCTGAGGGTTTCAAAAAGATTTATGAATTCCAACCATAAGGTCAACATAAACAAAAATGATGAACAATTTGATTGGTGGGCCCAAGGGAAAATTCAAGTACATACATTGATGTCACAATTAGTTCAATAAATGTAATAGTTGGATAAATTCACTAACTCAAAATTTTAATGGTGAGGGAAGATCATCACAAGCACAACAAGGTTATAAATTTGATAATAGTCATGAAGGACTCTCATCAAGGACTTACGTATGCCCAACCATGTCTAGATTCCTTCAATGAGAGGAACCAATACAGGGAGAAGTTGAGTCTAAGTTGATTTTCAATGCTATTAATACATGTCACAATAAATATTTGAATCTTGATCCAATGATAAGGGATGAATTGACATTCATATATTTTTGTCATTTATATGGGAAATTTGTACCAAAGAAATATGGATGGCAACCAAATTTGGTCAAACAAGTCATCACAAAGTAGCTACTAAAGGAGCATAAAATTTGGATGGTTGACAATGATTTAGGCAACAATCTTGAGTTGCAAGAGCAACTGGTAGAAGTAAACTATTTAGTGTTGAAAAATATCTAAATAACATCACTCAAATAATTATTTGAGACTAAGTTTGAGGTGATGGTTCTTGAACTTGAACAACCAAACAAATGTTGGAATCATTTTATGACAACCATAAATTCATCATATTATCACAATGAAAATAGGTATGAATATTATATCAAAGATGAACCATTGCTAGGTCTCCATAATATCAAAAAGAAAAGATATGTCTTTATGGATAGTGGAGGTGAGTCATTAATGGAGATTGTGAGGGTAGATTTGGTAACAAATGAGTTTGAATAGGTCATTAGCAACCCAAGAAATGATCAATTTGGAGTAGGTAAAGGTCCTAAGCTCCTTATTCTTAGCAAAGAGATCATTAATAATTATAGAAATGGTTATAATGGCACAAGGTTGTGGGATCTGGGAAAGAATAGTTGTAATAATCCCTTGCAAGAGAGAACTAATAATAATACAATCAATTCTACAAGGATGGGGAAAGAAAAATCTAAGCTTGGAGTAGATTATAATTTTTTGTTGAGTGTAATATTAGTTTTAAAATTTCTTGAGGAGAAAAAATCTGAATAAGGGAGGTCATTAATATCCCCAAACACAAAGGAGACCATAAACATGAAATGCATTAATGTAAATAAATCACCAATGGAATCACCCTAACCAAAAACAATTAAATTAACTACAATAACAACTAAATTAAATAAATTATCCATATGGGTTGGAACACCATAATTAATGCAAGAAATGGAAGTTATATTAATTCAAGTCATCCCATTTGATGAAAATACATCACTTGGAAAGGAGACACATCATTTGATGCAAAGCTATGAAGGGTATTTATAAAAAGAACTTGATCAAGGAAAAGGATATATATTCATATTTGACATTCATTCAATTACCTAAAGTTTAGGAAACATCCTCTTATTTTATAACTGAGGATGAACCCCCTCATTTATTAGATACAAGGATAAATCCCTTTGATTTCAACCTCTCAAGGATGAAACCCTTTACGAGTTCTCTATTAGAATATTTATAACCAGAATTTTGCATTGCACATTTGATCATTATACAACATTATTTGTTATATAAATTTTTTATCTTGTTAATAAGAACATAATTCTATATTTATTTAATATTATTATTTTAAACTTTAAAAATGAATTTTGAGAAATCCAAATTAATATGTAATATTTTGATTTGGGATATTACACTCTCACTGATCCACTCAAACCATTTGGTAGGGTTAAGGATCCTAGCTATGAACTCACCGCTTGTGCTTGGGGAAAACATTAAATATTTGTTATGTAAATAAATTCAAAGGGCTTAGGATCATGATATTTTTATAGCCTTAGTACTAACCCAATTCCCATCTCTTCCCTTTACAAATAAGACATGGGTACTAGAATTTGATGAGTTGCCATTTCTCTAATTTATAGAATGATTTGTGTTGAAGCCTTTGTTCAAATATTTTTTTAAAGGTTGAGTATCAACAAGATCTCACTTTATTTGATTTTTAAAAGTGTGTTTCCCAGTCATGTGTTGGATTATATCTAAGTTATATAACTAAATATTCATTGACACCATCATTATTATTTGATATTATTTTTGTGTTATTATCCTTCTCATGTTGAAGTTTGATAGTTGATGTAATGTGATACTTTCCTTTCTAGTGGATGAATTCAATGTTTCCTTTAAAAAATTTCAATGATGTGATGTACCACCTTTTATCCCTTAGAATTTCTTTTACTATTCATTAATTTCATCTAATCAAACCTATGTACTTTAGGATTGCTATAATATCTAATATATTTCATCATTAAATACCTTGGTATATACCATTGTCATAATGATCCACCATACCTATTATTGACTACCTTGTATTTGGACTTATTTATTTTACCCATGCATTGACTGATTTATATTTCATCAATGCTATGTTATTTATTTTCTAAATGATTCAAATTCAAATTTGAATATGTAAGTTCTTTGAATATATACGATATAGATATCACACTAACTACACATTTACACTAATACCTAAAAAATAAAAAGACAATCATAAAATAAGACAAAATTCCTAAGTACATAGTGCTACATAGAACTCACTAATTTTCTACATGTTTTGCTAGAGATCATTGGAAATACAGCTTAAGCATACAACCGTTCACCCTTCCCAAAAGAATAATTATTGAAGATATCTAAATATGATTTTGCCTTTTTATGATAATTAATGATAATGTATATACATTTCCATCGGATGCAAAATTTTATTGGGTTCATTTTGAATCTACTATCATATAAAAAAATACATAGTCTAGTTGAAATTCATTTGATCATAAATTATGATCATGCCATGCCTTATGGCTCTATTTTTTAACTTCACGTGTCCAACTAATGCCTTTTAAATTATAATCATTCCATGCCCTATGGTTCTATTTTTTAACTTATGGTTCTATTGTGACTTTTTATGATAATTAATGATAATGTATATACATTTCCATTAGATGCAAAATTTTATTGGGTTCATTTTGAATCTACTAGCATTAAAAAATTACATAGTCTAGTTGAATTTCCTTTGATCATAAATTATGATCATGCCATGCCTTATGGTTCTATTTAGTTTATTTAATTATTTTTAAATCAATCAACCATTCCTCAAGTGATTCCTAGTCTCTTATTCACATTATTAATGTGAATCACATGCTAGGGACTATATATTCCATTGACATAACTACTTCCATCCCATAGACTCATTAAAAATGAGTAAATCCCATTGCATATTTATGGTTGGTTCTTAGGCCATAGGATCATAGGTATAGGATTTTACCATTCAACTACTATGCCCTTAAGCTTTATCATGTCTAGGGATATGTGTGGTTGACTTGTGGCTTACATACCTATTTTATAATCTTGTTACATGTATCTATTTTCTTAGTTAGGTCAGCCTATAGAATAACTATGGCTAAGTAGACTATACATAGGAAGTAGTGGTTATTCTTTGATGATCATTTTGAGTATTATTCTCTTATTGCATTGTTTTGGAGGTTTCCCCCTTGACATGGATTTGATATACTATCCAGTATTATGGTCTATGTTCAATCATTACTATGTGATTTCTCATATTTCCTTATTCTATGTGATATATAATTATTTTGTGTATACATCTAAGTAATTTTATTACAAGTGGTATTAGATATTTGATTTGGGTAAGTTTCCTATGGTGTTATTTTTTTAGATCTGGAAAGGTTCAAATTCTATGAGTGGAAGGAGTGAAAAAATATAACTTGCAATCTTGGAAGAATTAATTTTTTCTATCAACATAGTATTGTTCAAAACCCTTTTTTGAAAAAAATATTTGAAAAAAAAGTCTAGAATTTTTTTCCATTGCACATTTGCAGTCATTGGATTCATCTCGATGAGATGATCACAATGGTATATTCTACTAGTACACCTTTTTGGTGCCAATTTTTTTTACCCTAGTGCACAAAGGTAGTCGTTGGATTCATCTTGGTGAGGTGATTGTAATTGACCATATTTTGGTACACTTTTTTTGAGGCAAAAACCCTCCTAGGGTTTGTATATGGTAGGTCCTTCTACTTGAGGAAGAAAATGGGGGAAATAAACTCCTAAGACTCCTATGGATGACATGGAATCTAGAACTTTAGATCTATAGATTTCTTAATTTTAGGCTAACATAAAGGGCTTGGTGCAGCATGATGACTTTGTTTCAGTTCAAACTAATGTTTTCAGGATGCATGGAGATATTAAATCAAATCACTAATCAATTAGCTACCCTTTCATCTTAGTTATAGTTAAATAACCATCCACTTCATCATTTAGGTCCTCTTCCTCTCAACACTAATAACTCCAATTCTGGTGTGAAACTAATGTTGATAAAAGTGGACATGCATAAGTTATATGATAAGGAACCTCTCACTTGGATTACCATAATTGAGAATTTATTTGATCTACATCAAACTCCTAATTCTTAGAAGGTGATAGTGGCATCTCTGTATCTAGAACCTAAGTAGTTCATTTGGTATTGCTAGTTGTGTGCTTAAAAGAAAAAAAATGGTCCTCCTATTACATGGTCTATTTTCACTAATGAGTTGCTGGCTCATTATCAGAATAATGTCTCTGAGAACTATTTCATCTAGTTAGCCAAAATGCAACAAATAAGAATTATGAAGGATTATATTCATCACTTTTAGAAACTATCCTTACAGATGGAAGACATCAATAAGGAAAATTTGACTGATATTTTTTTTGGGGGCCTCAAAGATAGCATCCAATTGGAGGTTTGGATGTTTAACCCAACATCTATATTAGAAGCTATCCTAAAGGCATGCATGGTAGAAGAAAAAGAAATGGTCAAATGGAAAACTTATACTACTAGTCATGATCATACCTTTATAACACCATCATTTCCTCAACCCACCATATTGACACCTCAAAAAATTGAGGAGAAGTGAGCCAAAGGGTTGTGTTATGGTTGTGACATCAAGTAGAGAAAAGATTATCATTGTGCTGAAAAGAAGTTGTTTTACATCGAAGGTGCCAATGAGGATGATGACGATGAGGAGACAATTAGCAAGGATGAAGAAGGTCCTAAGGAGGAATCTAAAGACTCTCAACCTATTATTTCTTATCATGCCATTTCAAGTATTAGTACTCCCTAGGCTCTTAAGGTGGTTGGTTTCCTAAAGAAATAGAAAGTCACTATATTAATTGATTTTGGGAGCACACACAACTTTATCAATAATAAGTTCATTTATTATTTAAACTATTTCATTTATCCTACTCCAAAATTTTAGGTCATGATTGTAGATGGTGGTACTGCTAGTTATTTATGAAAATTTCCATAGTATTAAGCTATCCATGAGAGACTACTTGCTATATTCTCCTATGTTTATTATTCCCATGAGGGGAGCTGACATTATTCTGGGAGTATAGTGGCTTACCACTTTGGGAACTATTGAGATGAATTTATAGGAATTATTCATGTGATTTCATTTTGAGGCAAGGAAATTTGAGTTAAAGAGATTAAGGGTTAAATCTACACAAATTGTTACCTCCCATCAAATGATAAATATTCTCCATAAGGGTGATGTAGGATTTATAGTTCGCTTATTTTCCATGGAAATTCAGCCAACCCAGCCATCTACACCACTTGATCTACAACAAGTGATTGATTCCCATTCGATTTTTTTTGGTGACATGCCAAAAGGACTTCCACCTATCCACATGCATGATCATGCTATCAAACTTATTCTTGGTAGTACACCACCCAACACTAGGCCATACAGGTATCCCTATGCCCAAAAAAGTGAAATTAATTAGATGGTACAGGAGATTTTGGATGTAAGAGTCATTCACCATAGCCATAATGAATATGACGTAGGGGCATATTTAAATTTCCATACAAGGTCTAAAAAGTGTCTTAAGTATGTACAAATTTGAATTTGAATTCAAATAGGTTTTCCCTCCAAAATGGGAATTTCAAATTTGCATAGTGTTTTGGTGGACTTAAGTGGATATGGAATATATTATTTGTTTAAAAATGTTTTAATAGACATTTATGGTCATAATAAAGGTCTAATAATGAAAATAAATGTATTTGTCAAATTTGTGTGAGGTGGCAATCCACCACCCCATGTAGGTTTAAGAGGTTGCTTAACAAATCTTGTGCAAGAATCAATTATAGTTTGTTTTAGGAGTATTTTGACATAAATAAAAGTTTAGGTAATGTGTGAAAGTAATTTTTTGAGAGGATAACCTCTCATTACATTCAAAATTGATGAATAGACATGTAAATAAGTGAAATATGATGAATAAAGAAGGATGGTGTAAGAAAATTTTGAGTGCATGACTAAAACAAGATAATGTCTATTTGGTTGATCAACGTGGTAAGAAGTTTCCATTGAATGTTGATATAATATCTTGTTTATGACCATTCATGTTTGCTAAATTGAATAAGGAATGATACTTTGTAAGTGAAGGTAGTTTCTTTTGATTGACTATCAAAATCTGCTAACAGGCATGCATGTACTCAATCCAAGATCCAATTATAGTTAGAATATTTGATATTTTTTCATGGGGTTTTGTGAAATTTTGAATAAGGAACATATAAAAGGTTTGATAATAATATTTTTATGAATCCAATTAGTCAAGAATTGGTAAAATCCTATTTGTTGATAGTCCTTGTTCTTGGAAAACATTAAGTTTGTAAACTCAAAATTTTTGTGCCTTATGTTTAGTCTTGTAACTTGTTTTGGATTATAAAGAGTTTAAGGAAGGATGTTGAATGATCATAGAAAGGGGGAGATCATCTTGATATAGGTTTATAGTGATTTGACATTGAAAGAGGAAACAAATCTTGAGTACTCTATTGCAAAAGGGTAGAACATAATATTCTCCATGTTTGGAGACTAAGGTATTTATTTTCATTTATTGTTATAGATTCAAGGTGATTGAAATAGATTTATATAAATTATGGGAGGTAGAGATAACCCTTGTGTATGATATTAAGTAATTAAGTGTTGATAAATAATAAAACCTTGATTAAAACCCTGTTCTTACCCTATAATCTATTATACTACACAGTCATACCTGACTGAGAACTTGTGTTTGCGAATGAGATAAAGGGTTTTAGAACTTGATAATCAAATTATAAATGTGTAATAAGGTTGGTAGACATTTTGGAACTTGTTTGACCTCATTAAAATTTGTAAAATGTACCTAGTGTAATTATTTACAGCCTTAACGTACATAGTTCCTTCAAACCTTGGCTTTTAGGGTTTTGCCCATATAAGGAAAAGTAACCATTGAAAACATAAAAAACTTTTTAATCTTACCTTAAATGATGTTATATAATTGATGGAGTTGGTTTTATAGTTTTCAAGTATGTACAAGTATGAAAATGAGGTTATGTTCTAGTACTAGACCTATGAAAGATATAAGGGAATGAGGGTGATCTAGAAACAGTGGATTTATCCAAATAAGTGGGTCAAAAAGTGTTTGATTTAGCTAAAGGAGCTTAATGAGTATTTGGAAGTGTATATACATAATATTTTCACATTTTTATTGATTACTAACACTTTATATCTTGTAATAACCTATCAAGTCTCAATATCTCAGAGTGCATGCCTTAAGGGGTGCACCAGGAAAGGGGTGGGTAGACCTTTGGTGATTCATAAGGTTGTTCCTTTTTCCACTTGATATCTACACTCTTGTCTCCTAAAAACTTTATCCCTAAGCTTATTTCTCTCTTTCCTATCTATTTCCATCATTTTTCATGCTTTATCCCTCATTTCTTACCTTATTTCCCTTTTGACATGTTTAGTAAGCTTGGTTGACTTGGTCACCTAGATTATTCTAGGGATACTTTGCCTTTCCTTATTGATTTTCATCCTAGCTTGCTACGCCCCTAACTTATCACATGTATGAGGATAGTATTAGCCAACTTGTGGCTCACTTATCACTCTTTGACATTATATTACATTTATCTATGGTTTCTTTATATTAGTAGGTCAGCCTATGGAGTAACCATGGCCTAGTTAGACTATATATAGGAGGTAGTGGGTAATCATTTATCATCATATTGTGAATTCTGCTCTTATTGAAGCTTGTGGAGGTTGCCCCCTCAAAGTGGCTTATCTATTATCATATATTCAGATATATTTAAGTCATATTTGGATATAATTCTGCTGTTATACTTAATTATTGAAGTAATTTCATTACAAGTGGTATCAGAGCTGCGATTTGGGCAATCTTGTGGGCGAAACACTAAATTTTTAAATTTTGAGGTATATAAAAAAATGTTGCGAATTTATCTTCAATTTTTTTACTGGAGGTGAGAAATCATCACATTAAGCTCCCATTAAAATTTTAGTTCATTTGGATCTGTTTTTAAAAATATTTTGCTCTTTTATGGTTTTTCATGAAATTGCTCTATAGTGCGCAATTCAAAGAATTTTTCTGAGTTGTTTACATTTTTGGAAATCCTAGAAAAAATTGGATATGGTTTGTTATTTGTATATTTTGAATTAAAGCCGAAATAATTCCAAAATCGCTTGGTCAAAGTTGGGTCAAAAGTGTCAATAAGGGTCGACATCGTAAAACCCTTTTATGGCAGGGCCACAAACTCGGGGCCGAGGAAAGGGTGCTGAAACTCCAGGAGAAACTATTAACAAGGATGAGATGGAGTTAGAAGGGGGGTGTAATAGACCCTTTGTACCAGGGTTTTCTGACATAGATCACAAAGTAAGCCAGCTTGACTATAGTGTGCAAGGCATTCAGAGTGAGGTGCAAGACATACAATCTAATATGAAATCCATACAAGATAGTTTGGGATGTATCATGATGGATTTGGACATTAATCAATCAAATAATCAAGCTAAAACCCACTAGGGTGGTTCTCCTAACCAGTCTAATTCAAATCCAACTCCATGGCCACAGAAGAACCTATTACCAAAAGTGGATATGCGCAAATTCAATGGAAAAGATCCACTCAATTGGCTCAACCAAATGGAGAGTTTTTTTTACCTACATTAGATTCCAAGTGGACAGAAGGTTACCATGGCATCCTTGTATCTTGAACCTAATCAATTCATTTGGTATCGATGGTTGTGTGCTCAAAAGAAAAAGATGGGTCTCAATGTCACCTGGTTAATTTTTCAAGAGCAGCTACAATTACACTATGGCAATAGTGTGACAGATAATTAATTCAGCCAACTAGAAAAATTATGACAAAATAGCTTCATCAAGGATTATATCCATCATTTTCAAAACCTATCCTTACGTGTGGAGACAATTTCTGATGCAAACTTGAATGACCTATTTTTGGGTGGACTCAAGGACCACATTCAACATGAGGTACACATGTTTAATCCACTTAATATTTTTGAATCTATTATTCTAGCACGTAGAGTTGAGGAAAAATTCATAGCCAACAAGAAGCATCCATTCACTCACTTCAAAGATCGTAGCATATCATTATCAACATTTCCTCCACCTACTAGATTGACCCCTCAACAAATTAAAGAAAATCGTGCAAAAGGATTATGTTTTGGCTGTGATAGCAAGTGGAGTAGAGGACATAGATGTGCTGAGAAGAAGTTATTCTACATTGAGGGACCAAATGAAGATGAAGAAGTAGATGATGCCTCCAATGATGATGAGGAAGATATAGAGGAGGTACCTGAAGATTCCCAACCTACAATCTCTTGTCATGCACTTGCAGGTATTAGCACTCCACAAACTCTTAAGGTGGTGGGTTTCCTCAAGAAACAGAAGGTGACAATGTTGATTGATTCAGGGAGCACACATAACTTTATAAACCATAAGTTAGCCACTCGATTGAACTGTTTCATCTACCCAGCACCAAAATTTTAGGTCATGATTGCAAATGGTGGCACAATTAATTGTTCAAGAAAATGCCATAGTATTAAGCTTATTATGGGTGGGTACAATCTCGACTCTCCTATGTTTGTTATTCCCATGGGTAACATAGACATTGTTTTGGGATTCCAATGGCTCACAACCTTGGGTACCATTGAGATGAACTTCCAAGAACTATTCATGCACTTTCATTCTAAAGGTAAGAAAATTGAACTACATGGATTACATGCAAAATATCCACAATTAGTTAATTCACATCAGATGACCAAGATGCTAAAAAAGGGGGCAGAGGGAATTATTGCATGATTATGCTCCATAGAAGTTCAACCCACAAAGGTATCTACACATCCTGATCTATAAATAATTCTTGAAGACCACTCATCTATTTTTGGGGGCATGCCAAAAGGATTACCACTAAAAAGAGAACATGATCATGCCATTCAACTAATTCTAGGTAGTCAACCACCAAATATCAGACCTTATAGATATCCATATGCACAAAAGAGTGAAATTTAAAAGATGGTCCATGAGATGCTGGAGGCAGGGATCATCAAGCATAGCCAAAGTGCATATTCATCACTAGTGGTCATGGTGTGAAAGAAGGATGACACATGGAGGATGTGCCCAGATTATAGGGAACTCAACAAGTACACCATCAAAGATAAGTTTCCTATTCCAGTAATTGATGATTTACTTGATGAGTTTCATGGTGCTAATTATTTCACAAAATTGGATCTTCGCTCGGGGTACCATCAAATTAGAATCAAGGATGAAGATGTTCATAACACTGCTTTTAGAACACATGAGGGCCATTATGAGTTTTTGGTAATGCCCTTTGGACTTAAAAATGCACCATCTACTTTTTAGAGCTTGATGAACACTATTTTTAGGCCTTTTTTAAGGAAGTTTGTGCTAGTTTTCTTTGATGACATATTGATTTATAGTCAGACATGGGAATCACATCTACAACATGTGAAACATGTGTTGATAGTTTTGGAGAAGCACCAACTTTATGCAAAGCCATCTAAATGTGCTTTTGGAGTATAGGAGGTAGAGTACCTTGGTCACATTGTTTCCCATGAAGGGGTCAAAGTTGATCCTCAGAAGATCAAAGTGATAATGGAATGGCCCATGCCAAAAACTCTCAAAAACCTTCAAGGTTTTCTTGGACTAACAGGTTACTATAGAAGATTTGTGAAAGGTTATGGCAGCATAGCAGCTCCACTCACTACATTGATAAAGAAGGATGCTTTCCATTGGAATGATGATGCCACCAAAGCATTTGAGAAACTAAAAGCAGCTATGTGCACCACTCCAATTTTGGCTACTCCAGACTTCTCACAAACATTCATTGTTGAATGTGATGCTTCTGGGTCTGGATTGGGGGCAGTACTAATGAAGGAAGGAAGACCCATTGCATTTGAAAGCCATCAATTCAAAGGTAAGAATCTACAAAAACCTATCTATGAGAAAGAAATGATGGCTATTCTTCACGCAGTTAAACAATGAAGGCCTTATCTGATGGGTAGACACTTTAAGGTGAAAACGGATCATGATAGTCTCAAATACTTTTTGGAGTAAAGATTATCATCTGAGAAACAACAAAAATGGGTAACCAAAATGTTGGGTTATGATTTTGAAATCATCTACAAGAAGGGTAAAGATAATGTAGTAGTAGATGCACTATCTAGAAGGGATGCATCCACAGAAGCATTACTTTGTGCAATGTCCATATTGCAAGCAGATTGGGTGGATGAAGCTAGGTTAGAATGGGATCAAGGCAAGGATACATGGGTTCTAATTTAGAATCTCTAACAAGGTAATTTATCCTCTAACAAATTTGAATGGAAAGGTAATGTCCTATGGTATAAGGGTAGGTTATACTTGTGCAAAACTTCAGAGCTTAAGCATAAGATTCTTGCAGAGTTGCATGCATCTCCACTTGGGGGACACTCGGGGTTCTTGAAAACATATCATAGAATTAAGAAAGAATTATTTTGGGAAGGACTCAAGGGAGATGTACAAAAATTTGTGGAAGAATGCATGATATGCCAGCAGAATAAAGGTGAAATAGTTAAGACCCCAGGTTTGTTACAACCATTAGCAATTCCTAGTCAAAGGTGGGAGGAGGTTTCCATGGATTTCATCACTGGGTTGCCTTGTTCTGAAGGTAATAATGTTATTTTGGTCATTGTGGATAGGCTTACAAAATATTCCCATTTTTGTGCTCTCTCACACCCATTTTTAGCAAGTACAGTCGTGGCTATTTTTATGGAAGTAGTTCTCAAATTACATGGAACCCCAAAAATAATTGTAAGTGATCGTGATCCTATTTTCACTAGTAATTTTTGGACTGAACTATTTTCTTGTTTGGGTACTCAGCTAGCTCATAGTTCATCTTACCACCCCCAATCTGATGGACAAACTGAAGTGGTTAACAAATGTTTAGAGGGGTATCTCCATTGTTTTGTATCAGATAAACAAGAACATTGGGTTAAATGGATACCACTTGCAGAATGGTGGTATAACACATCTTTCCATACCTCTTCTAAAATGTCTCCATTTCTAGCACTATATGGTTACCATCCACCTTCCATCACTTCTTCATTAAAGGTGCACACCAAGGTTCGAGATGTGGAAGAGCACATTCAACATCAACAAGAGGTTTTGGCTAGTTTGAGAGAGAATTTGGCCTTGGCACAAAATAAGATGAAGCAACAAGCAGATCAACACCGGAGTGAGCAAAATTTTGAGGTGGGTGACTGGGTATTTATTTATTTACAACCTTACAAGCAGATGTCCTTGAAGTAACAGAAAAAGGACAAGAAACTTGCTCCAAAGTATTATGGCCCTTATCAGGTTCTACAAAAAATTGGAAGTGTGGCTTACAAGCTCGAGTTACCTCATTCATCTCACATACACCCAGTATTTCATGTTTCTTGTTTGAAGGTCATTGGACAGAAAGTTTCTGCTCAGACAGAGTTCCCAAAACTAGATGAAGAAGGACGAGTTATTTTGGAACCAAAGAATATCCTCCAAACACGTACTAAGAGGTTGAGAACCAGAGAGATTAAGGAATATTTGATCAAGTGGAAAAACCAAAGCAGTGAAGATGCAACTTGGGAAGGTGAAGAATTTCTGCAACAACATCCACAGTTGTTCAATGTTGAGGACAACGTTGGTTTGAAGGGGAAGGACATGCTATGCCCCTAACCTATCACATGTATGAGGATAGTATTAGCTGACTTGTGGCTTACTTATCCCTCTTTGACATTATATTACATTTATCTATGCTTTCTTTAGATTAGTAGGTCGGCCTATGGAGTAACCATGGCCTAGTTAGACCATATATAGGAGGTAGTTAGACTATATATAGGAGGAAAAGATTGCACATGGTGATGACAATAAAATTTCATGTGATAGTGATGAGGAAAAGTTAATGGTGGGGTAGTTAACCCTAAAATCATGAATATATGATTTGGAAATAGGTCAAGAAAGTGGAGGAAAATATGCTAGTAGATGGAAGAGGCAAACCAAGGTTGCAGTGGAGACAAAAGGTAAATCTCTTAGTAATATTTTTCTATTTTATGGAAAATAAAGTCTAGAGCAATTCATGAATTGTATAGTTGATATTGATCTATATTTTGTGGATATAAATGTTGGTTACATGTAAGCATTTGTGTGGAGTTATATTCATGTGTTGGAAATATCTCCAAGTGATGAAACAAAGGAAAAGTAAGTGGAAGGTTTGTGAATGGGAACATAGGTTTCCAAGATATTGGGTCGATTTGTGTACCCAAAATTATAGTTGGGATGGTTGAAGAAGCTTCATGTGAAGAGGATTGAGAGTGCTGGTGAGAAGAATGTTTAGAAAATAGGTAATAAGGATGGGGAGTTGTCATGTTAACAAACAAAGACTAATTCAATAATTATTAAGGAGGTGCATAGGTGCACCAAATAGCAATTTGTTGTGGAAGACAAAATAGAGGTGAGGATTCTATATGAGGAGCCTAATTATCAATTTTAGAATAAAAATGTGGATGTGATCTATGAGCAGCCCATAGATGGAAAAATAATTATGATAGATTATGGAGATGTGATAGTAGTTGAAGAAGAAGATGGATTCCCATTGAGTGATGATGGGAAAGAGATTATGTAGACCCAAGAGTGGAAAAAATATAATTTTTCCTTGGTTCATGATGGAAATGAGATTTTCAATTTTATTTTGTATAGTAGAAGGGTTGAGGACAATCAAGGAATGATAGAGGTGAGTGAATATTGTAGCCATGTAAAATTTTAGGTGGATGAAATTTGATGCCATGTAGAGTTATAAGAGAGTGAAGAAAACATCCATATAGAGTTATAGGTTTCCATGGTGGAAAAAGTGGATGTAGTGGTTTTGAAAATAAGTGCACACAAAGAGAAGATTATGAAGGATAAACCATGTGAAAGAGTTGAAATCAAATATGTTGAGGTACAAAAAACAATTATTGAGAATGGGCCACTAGCAATCCATTGTGAGAGTGAAAATCTTGAATAACATGCTAGCATTGAATAGGATTTGGATAACATGTCCTTGGGGCATGATGGATTAGTGGATGAGTTGTTTTAGGGAGATTTTGTTTCTCCTAATGTGTTTGTCCAATGTGTAGGTCCAACTATGGAGATATTAGATAGGAAGAGGACTAAGTGTGGTGTGGTCCAACATGGTCATTTGTATGAGAATCAAGGTAAAGAAGCTAACCAAGATAATGATATGGCAGTAGTGATTGGAGAGCAAGTTGGTGTTGATGTTCCAAACTTGGGAGAGTGTCTTCAAGCTGATATGGAGATAAAAGAGTGTGGTAAACCATGGGAACAAGATGTTTCTCAATGAAATATGCAGGTGAAGTCTTAATTACAACCATTTGAGGAAGAAGAATAGTTGAAAGTTGTTAGAGAAGGCTTTGAAAAGCCCAAACTTGATATGGATCAAACTTATATCATGGTGAAGGATGAATTGGAGAAGATGAGTTTGAGATAAACTCAAGTGTATGATGAATAACCTGATGTTGTAGGTATGGAGAGTGAATCTCCTAAATTCACCAAGAAGAGGAAGGAGTTGCTAATGTGTATGGCAGTCCTAACATGTGAAGAATAAGCTGAATTTATAGCTGAGATGGAGAGATTTATTACTATATAAATGTAGACAATGAAGGATGTGAAGGTAAATATTGTTCTTGAGGTGATTCTTGATGTCATGGGTTATCATTTGGATGCACTTGTGTATGTTGATTTAGTTGTGTTGAGATTGAGAGATGAAATTACATCCATGAAAGAGTAGTTGAAAAGAGTGGTGTGTGATGTTGTGAGTAATCAAAAAGTTGGTTGGACAATGTGTGAACAAATCCAAGTGGGATTTAGGAGGAGGTGTTTGGTATATGATGGGTTTGAGCCCACATAGGGGAGTGAGATGCATGAAATAAAATCTTGATGGTGGTGGATAGATGAGAGTGAATTTTAGACCACATGTGAATTGATTGAGAGATGGTTATGCCGTTGGTGGAGGAGGACAATCTATGGTGGTTAAAATCCCACAAATGAGAGAGATTGTGGTGAGTCAAGTACCACAAGGAGAAGGAGATAGAGAGAGCAAAAATGAAAACATAATAGGTTTTGAAACCAACATGTAAGAGTTGAAAATGACATAGAGAAACAAAGAACAAGCAATTAATTTATGTAATATATTGCAAGGGGATGCCATGGTCACTTTGCCTCATGGTCAAAAGTTATACCTATCCTTTCCATGTGAGTGGGAACTCAAATTTTATAAATCTTAGGTGTATGATGTAGGATCATCCTAGGATTCATGAAATCTTGCATCAACCAAAAATAGAGTGCAATGTGTGTTTTTTTTTTAAATTTTTGAGTTGTGGCTTTGTTTTTGTGATCTTTTTTACCTCTTGGAATGATGTTATTTTAAAATTATTCATTTGACACAAAAAATGTAGAGACCTTTTGACTATTTATGCTAGTTTTTAGAGATTGTTAAGTCACAAAAAAAATTTAAAAATGGTTCTTTAACTTCAATATGAATTATTTGATTAAATTTTATGAGGTCATAACATATGACACTTAAAACATCTATACCAATTTTCAGACCATTTGGAGCTACTGTGGAAACATACCAACTGTTACACTAGAATGAGGTTTCCTTACTTGTGGTAATGATGCAAAAGAAATTAGATGTTGAAACTTGGTGTGATCATGAACCCTAACATTTAAAACCTATGAAAAAAAATTTAATTCATTTGGAGTCATAATGGAGATGTCCTAACTATTACACTATTTTTAGGTTTCTTTATTTATGGTAATGTTTCAAATAGAATTATATTATGAAATTTTATGAGTTCATATATATTGGAACCTACAATACTTGTAAAATAATTCAAACCATTTGGAGTCACATCCAAAAATTTGCATCTATTTATTTTAGGCTATGCTTGCATCACTAGACAAAAGGTTCATGATCTTTCCATATACCTAATGTAAGAATTGGATTACAAAATTTTAATAAGTTTCATAAATTGTAGTCTTTAAGTTGTGTTTTAAATTTAAACTTAATTAAATAGTTAAGGGAAACATTATGATAGTTTTTCTAAACTATCATTCTACTAGAGGATACATCTATCTAGTTTGCAAAATGTTCATGACTATGCAGAATAGCTACAAGAAGATTTGCGTTACCAAATTTGGAGTGGTTAAATAACATGTAATCTAGAAGGTGTGTTTTCAACTCAAAGTTATGATTGATTTTATAATTTTCACTCAACTAGAAAATATATTTGTGTACCCTAACAGTTCACTACCTTACGATAGAGTTGTAGTAAGAATTAGGTTACCATATTTAGTGGGCTGATATGAAATGTAGTCATATTTATATGTTTTAAATTTTAGATCATTTGGATACAAAAATTTAAATTTGTAGAAGTTTTAGTAGCTACCATTCTTCCTAGCAATGTCATCTATAGTCTACGTTAATTGCCAAGGTTATTTTTTACTTGCGTTAACCTATGGTAATGTGTGTTAAGATTTAGATGATGAAATTTGGAGGGGTGATGAAAAAAATTATTTAAGAGTTGTTTTTAAAATTTCATATCCATTAGATCAATAGTGTGAAGTTATGCAATGTTTCTAACTATCATTCAACTTTAAACATCACTTGACAGTTTCTGACAGTTAGGTATGGATCTTGAAAACTGAAGGTTGCATGACTATTGTATGTTATGTGGAGGTTAGGGAAGTTGAAGATACACCCCAAAATCTTGGGATGTTAAGAGGAATACAGAAGGGAAATAAGAGGAGGTTTTTTTTTAAACATTTTTTAGATAGTTTTTGGGGAGAGACAAGCTAGGGAAGGAGAAGAATAGAGACTTGTATTAGTTTAGGAGTAACTATTTGAGATTCTAGAACTATTTCACTCATTTAAATAATCCTATAGAGGCATGTGTGAGTGTGATTGTATGTTTAAGATATGATTTTTATTCTATTATGTGAAATGCATTAATATAATATCTATTGTGTGATAGTCAATTATTTGATGAAATGTGTATGTGTCCATAGATGTTAAAACCTATGCAACATAGGAGATAAAGGTAGACCTTATATGGTCTCCCTCTCCTTGTGATTGCACAACTGAACCATCAAATAGAGTATGGTTGTGGGTGAGGTGTTGGTGGAAAGTTAAATATGCAAACTGCTTAAGGAAAAGTAGGGTTCTTCTGACTTCCATTATCAATGATGAAGTGTAATGGTTGAGTATTAATCCACATTTGAGATTGAAACAATATTTATTCTTCCTCTATTTTTGCATGGGTAGTAGATATGTTTGTGGTACCTACTATGGCTCTACGTTCAAATTCCATGATTTTCTTACCCTTTTCTAGTAAAGTTATGCAAATAGAGGTTTCCTAGAATACAAATCTTAATTGGAATGGTTGTTGGATTTTTGAACTAAACACCACTTTCCAATTACGAACTGCTTGTTTTGATCATTTGATGATTGTTGATTCTTCTTTGGAGGGAGCTTGAATTTTTTCCTTAGTTTGGAATTCTTCTCAAAGAAGATTTAGACTATTACTTAGTATGATAATTAGAATCTTATATCTCAATCTTGGCCTTGGCCTTTTCTTGAAACTTGTAAGTAAATATGTAGGCTTCTAGGCTTCTCTAGTGGAAGAGATCTAGAAGAAATCCATATTTGACTGGATATGTGGTCTTAAGCCTAACCTATACTTCAAAACATGGTTTTTTTAAAATCTTAAATCCTAAGTTTGGACACCAAAGTAGGAAAGGCGTTTGTTTATTGTTGCACATATGGTTATTTTCCTTGGTGTAACTGATAGAAATTAAAGTAATAATCATCATATTTGCCAACAAGATAATAAGTTTCTTTGAGCACTTCTATCAAACCATTCATTTTTTATACAGATGTGTCTAAGTTAACTTCATCTTCATAATTTTCATGTGAAGTGTAGTAATAGCCCACCATTTATTTATAGATAAAGAAACTTTGAGAAGAACAAATGTATTATTTTATCGGTCAAAGAATTGGTTAACCATGTAGTATAAACATATTAGATTAAGCTAGTTATCTATGACATTTACATATGTTTTACCTTCAAACATAGGGATGTCTAAATTGACTTGCCTTTTGTATGGAGTTTGACCACTAACCAACCAATGAGAATGAGATGTGTTGGAAGGAATATGTTGCTTGAGAAATAGCGATAAATTATCAACAATAATTTATCATTCATGTGCACGATGTTCTTCCAAATATTCCCATTATCTTTACAATGCATCATCCATCATCTTCTAGAAAAAATATGAAGTTAGGGTCATCAAAATTTGTCTCCCATTTCAAGACGTGAAGGAAGGTACACTAAAGGGTCACAAGTATCAAGACCTAACTTCTTATAATTAGACCTTGTATTAGTAGGGATACAAACAAAGATAAATTTTAGATACACCTTGATACCACTCGAAAATGATATGAAGTGTATATGTTTTGATACCATTGATTTGAGGTCTAGGAGGAGCCCTGATGGACAACCTACTTAAATGGATTGAAGAAGCTTATGAACAGAAATGAGTTATGAATAAAAAAGGATATGAAGTTGCAATGTGTTAAAGAATAAGGAACGTGGTGAAGACAATGACAACGAATGTAAAGTTATAATAACATTTTAATATGCTAAATTCTGTGCAATATTTAAGAGATTAGTTGTGAGGTGTCTATGTGCTCCCTAACATAATTTTTGTCCATATAACTAACTACAAAAAATGAGAGTGTACACTAATACATAATAGATGGAGATGAAGCATTACAAAAGTTGGCAACAATCGATTCATAACCAATAAATATTGTGATGTCATTGACTGTTGTTATTGATGAGTTTTGGGATACGTTACTAACATTGTAGGGATTTTATGGTAACACACAAGTGAAGTTAGATATTTAAAATTAGTATGTAGATATGGAACCCAATGTTGATGCTATTAACGTTAGCGTGAGGTTGGACATACAATAAAAATAAACTAAAATAAGATCTATTGGCCCAAATTCCCTTAGATCAATTAACATTAAATAATTGAATGTTGCTTAGAAATTTATAATTTCATTAAAATAATAATTTTAAATTTGACTAAAAACATATCCTGTCTCCCATATACTATTTTCCCTTGTTATATTCTTATGTTTTTCTTAATACAATGTCATACACGGTGTTAAGATTTATTTTGCTTAAACTAATTGGATAAAAATTCTTTTAGTTTATCTTCTTGGCTTACTATTGGTTGTATATATTTTTCAATGTGACATTTATAATTAACAATCTATCTATAATCAAATTAGATCACATGTATTTGGTGTATATTATTTTTTTGATGAAATAGAGTTTATTTTATTATAAATAGAATTTATACAAGACTATTCACAAAAAAGGATGGGAGAGGACACACCACCAACGACACACTAGACCATGCTTAGAAATCAAAAAGTCTAAAATTACAAAAATAATGAACAAACTAGACCAAGCCTAGAGAAAGCTCTAATACATCAAAAAAATAGCAACTTAAGTAGTAGTAACAAATAAAATAGTTTAGGACGGATCATTGTTAGGAGAATCCCATTAAAAACTGGGAAGGTCTTTTCCATCATCCACGAGGTCCCATCCATTATTAATATCCTCCTAATCAACATTATCTTTTTCTTCAATAACATAATATATATAATTGAATTCAAATCACTCTTAAAATTTAAAATAAAAATAAAAATATTTATATAAAAATATCACTAAGTTTTAGGTTCATAAATCAAATAATAATACATTTGACAAAAATGATAAATTTATTAAAATATAATCTATAAATATCACTATCTCACTTCCTTTTACTTCTTCTAATTTCCACTCTATTTAATTATTATTATTGAAAAAATAACTTCAATTAAAATATATTATTTTATATTAAAAATATCAATTTATTTAATAAAATACTTTAAATTTTTTTAATATCTTATTATTGGGGAATATCTACTCCACCAAATTATTTTAAAAGTTTTAAAAGTGAAACAGACAGAATGTAACCTCATCTCTTTCAATTTCAATCTAATCAATCAAAACAATGTAATGTATGGATGGAATGTCGCATCGACTAAGATATGTTTTTGTTTCTGTAACATGGATTAATCAATTACTGCATTTAAAAAATGGAAAACAGCCATCTACCCTTTACCTTCCAATCCCCACTCTAGAGCTTGACCCGCTGGCATTGCTCTGTATCTCGATTCCAACTTCCAAACAAATAAATCGACCCAACCATTCAAAATGCAGGCATTGATTTCCCGTTGAATTTAGAAGGGCGGACTTAATAAACTACAGGATCACTCCTGATAAAAGGGCACATGAACATTACATGATAAGTAGATGAACGTCCCTGTTACAACCTTAGATAATGAAAAGTTTCTCTTTTTCTTTCAAATGCCTGTATTTTACCAACATGCTACAGGATCACACCATTCTTGCTGTTTGGGTGTCATTATTTGTGGTTTCCACTTCCATTCCGGGCAGTTATGCAATTCATAGGAGCAGCTTTCCCTCTGGCTTTCTCTTTGGCACAGCTTCTTCAGCGTACCAAGTACCTAATTATAAGAATAAAACAATCCCTCCTTTTGTTATTCTATTTTATCTCATCTCATAAATTCTTCTATTAGCATCCTGTTGGCATGGTGTCCCTTTTTATAGTGTAATCTGAATTGATTTTTTGATAGATTCTTTGTGAGTCGAACAATTTTATTAATAAATCAATTATAATTGATTTTAGTTTAGATATACTAAATTTAACCAATAAATATTATCTTAATTAAAAATTCTACAATATTTTGCCAAAGTTATTGTTAAAGATCTTAATTTATATTTTTCTTTATGATTACAGATGGAGGGGGCAATATTTGAGGATGGGCGTTGGCCCAGTATTTGGGACACTTTCTCTCACTTACCTGGTTCAGCTTAAACAACCGCTGTCTTTTTATTTAAAAAATGTTGTCTATGATTATGAATGACATAAATTTTAATGTATCTTAACATTTGCTGGTGCAGTTATGTGCCTAATATCATTATGTAAGGAGTTTTGATATTAAACACTGCAACATTTACAAATCCCTTAATCTATGGTGTTTTTGAGGCCTCAAAGTATTCAGCCTGTGAGTTTAAGTTGAATGGCATTGAACCTATAAGGCTTAATTCTCACCAACACGTATAAGTGTTAAACTGAAAGCACAGGCTGTTTAAACTTAATTAATCTAGCCTCTGTGATGTGTGGGAATTATTTGTTAGATTTACAGTCATAATTTTATCTAATAAAAGGAATGTTTTAGATAAATGTTGTGTTGGAAATAAGTTACATCCGGATTAATGATGGGCTGGCCATAAAAAGGTTAGTAGCTCAGTTGGTAGAGCACTCCATCAGTAAATAGAATATTCTAGGTCTGAATCCGAGCTCATATGAACTGTAGCTCAACATTTGATATGAGAGCCAGTATAAGAGCCTCAATCCCCTGCTGTGTGATTTAAAGGAGGTGTTGGAAATAAGTCACACCCAGACCAATGATGAACTGATCATATAAGGGTCAGTAGTTCAATTAATAAAACAGGAAAATCCTAAGTTTGAATTTTAACTGATCCATATAAACTCTAACTCAACAGATTAATGATATTATTATGATATAATGTTATTTGAATATTGAATATAACATTTTGCGACAGGAGCGATTGAAGATAAAAGCAATGGGGATATTGCCATTGATCAGTATCATCTTTACCAAGTTGGTGATTTCTTTTATATTGCTTAGTTATTTGCCCAATTTTTTTATTCTGCTCTGAAATTGAAAGTTATAGTGAAATTGTCTTATGAAGGGGGATATAGAGATGATGGCAGACATTGGAATGGACGTCTACCGTTTTTCAATTTCATGGCCACGTCTCATTCCAGGTACAGAATTATGACTGTTTGAAAAGGAAGTGGCTATCGATCTTCTAAATTATAATAGATTTTTAACTCCATCCAAATCACTCCATTTATTCATACAGTTTTTGGAATCATTCTAAATAGATTTATAGAATATATGAATCGATTTGGATGGCTTGTTAAAAATATGAATTCTGTATAGTGTAAATTTACAAGATGGATAGATGCTTCGGTTTGTAAAGTTATTTATTTCATTGATAGAGGAATTAACTGTGGTTTCATGGAGGGAAATTGCAGAAGGAAGAGGGCCTGTCAATGTTGGAGGAGTAAAATATTATAACAATTTGATCAATGGCCTCCTGAAACGGGGTATTCAATAGCAAAAAAAGTACTGAATATATATAGCTTTACAATGGCTTTTTTTCTGTATATTTATTTAATAGTAGTTCACGGAAATTGTTAGGGATTGAACCATTTGTAACACTCAATCACTTTGATCTTCCACAAGTGCTTGAAGACGAATATGGAGGCTGGTTAGATTCTCAGATTGTGTAAGTCTTATATCCGAGCTATACCAATGTTAATAGTCATCTTGAATTATAGATATGTTTTTTTTGGTTGGAGAACAAACTACTGGGTGCACAAATAAGTGAAAACCAAATTTTGGTGGGTTCTTTGTGAGCAAGCATTCTTCATTAGTAGGACTTTACACTTCAATTTTTAATGTAATTTAGGCCAAATTTAGTGTTTAAGCTATCAAAGTACATCTTTTTGTTACATAATTGTTATGGGTGTCTTGTTTGTGGCAGGAAGGATTTTGCAGATTATGCAGAGACCTGTTTTGAGCTATTTGGGGACCGTGTAAAGTATTGGGTAACAGTAAACGAGCCAAACCTACAAGCCCTTACAGGTTATGATCTAGGCGTACAAGCTCCTGGAAGGTGCTCTGCTCCTTTTGGAAATTGCAGTGCAGGAAATTCCACCACAGAACCTTACATTGCTGTCCATCACAAGATTCTTTCTCATGCAGCAGCTGTGCAAAGGCTTAGAAAGCTTAAGGCAAGCTCATACTTTATCACAGTTTTGATATTTATATTTTTATTATTACTCATACCAAATTTGTAGCTGAGCTGATTGCTGTATTATCAATTCTGACAGGCAACTAGAAAGCTTAATTGTTCTATTGGTCTTACCTTGGAAATAAATTGGTTTGAACCGCTTACGAACAGTACTCAAGACTTACAGGCAGCTGCAAGGATTGCAGACTTCATTATTGGGTGGTATGTATTTGGTCTCTAAAACCTATCAAAGTATTTGCAGTTACAGTTCATGTTATGTATGGAGTTACCCTGATACCACTTGAATGTGTCGATAGGCTGACTTATTTTAGATTTTTTTGCTATGGGTATATTCTAGAAATAGAAATAAAAAAGCTCCATTTACTTTCATTGGGAGTCTGCGCTTATGCCAGATCTATAGAACAGTGTAAAGTTATAAAAGAACTATAATTTTTTTTTAACAGTTTAGCTATTGTTTTCATATCAAGGTTGTTACTATATATTAAATGTATCTTATCAAAGTTTTCTTTTGGCATTTTAGGACATCTTCAATATATTTGTCTATTTGTTTAATCAGTACACAACAAATTAAGAAGACTATTCATATGTTCATGTTATAATGAGGGTTTCTCTTATAATTGTTTATACATAGGACATTGTTGCATCATATGCATCCCATCATCAACTTCTCTTTGCTTGTAGAGCAAGCATAGATGCTCTTCTTAGTTTGTATTTTTTCATATCTCATTTCAAGTCCTAGGTGATGAAAGCTTACACTTAGCTGATAAATGATGCATCTTTTATCATATAAAATTTCTCTTGGAGGTAATTCTGTCCAGTTTAGGTGATCATCAAATTGATCTTGCAATGATAAGATCTCTTTTTTCTCATTAAGATATTGTCAAATCTTTTTGTTTACCTTTTTTGGTACCCATTTTTATATGATTATTGGTTCTTTACACATATCTGCCTCTTCAATCTCTCAAAATTTTAATCATTTCATCTTATTACAATACCAACCATTCTCTCAGATGTAAGCATATTTTGATATAGTAATTTGTTCATGTTCATATGAATTTTTATGACTAAATATGTCACAAATTAGTATAAGATTTCTCCTCTTGATAATAGCATATTTGTTTTTGCTAACATTATAAGATAAGGGGTTTACTTTTACTCTTAACTCATGCATTAAATAATGTTTATGAACTCTATAATTTTTACAATTTTTTTTTGAGAGTCCTAAATCCCAAATTAGAAAACTATATAAAACTTTTTTTTATTATTATCAATATTCTAAAGAGCAACTTCCTCAATTTTTAGCTCCCTAATTGAACTCACCTGCATGTGTTTTGCATTGAATAAAAAAAGACTAATGTTGCCTGCTCCTCCACACAAGAGGTTCAGTTATAACCAATGTTTTAAATTTAAGCCAAGTATTTGTAAGATGGGATCACCTCCAATAGTTATTCTCTTATCCTTTAAAAAAAATACCTTTACATTTGTTTCGTTGACATTAACTTTCATTTCAGATAAAAGAGGTCCAGATAGGATGGATTTGGGGACGTTTATTTTCATTTTTACAATTAAGAAAGTGCAATGGAGTGGTATGGTTTAGATCTCTTTGCTTAAAACTTAATCTAAGACTTAATTAATGTCGGGGAATCCAAGAACAAACACACTTGTTCTGATCCCACTTGTTAGGATCTTGCTCCTCAAAAAGAGCACAATATGATTACCAAATACAAGCAATTAAACATGCGAAAATAACCAGAAACACAAGTAACTAGAATTCACCAATAGCACAAAATATGAGAGACAATACACTATCTTGTATTAACATATGTACAGAAAAGAATACAATAAAGAGCCGCCACACTCTTCCACCTTACAGAGGCTTCCCACACCTCAAGTGTACAGTGATTCTTCTTCAAAACACTCTCCTACCAAAAACGGTTCCAACCACCAACTCACACACAGAATTAGTGTTCACCTCTCCAACCAGTCAGTAATAACCCTGCCAGTACGCCAAGCACTCTATATACTTCAAGTTGATCTCCCATGAACCTGCAACCTGCAATTCAACAGACCATACTTACAATGAAAGGATCTTCCTTGCCTTCCTTTCTAGCTCATTAGTGGAACTAGGAGAAACACACACTTTTGTTCTCTTCACTAGCACACATTACAATACATGCCAATGGGTCTATAAATAGATCCCAGACTTGAACAATAACTTAGACTCTTAGTTTATTATAATTATCCACGCAGCTCAAGACTCGAAATAGCCTTTACATGCAAACACTCCATTCACTAAACTAACTGTTCGTGCAACGAGCAGTTTTGGAACACACAGGCGACCGACGTCGGTCCCTGCTTGCCTGGTGCTGCCGACATCGACCGACTTCCTGCCGACACCGGTTGCCTTCTGCACTGGTCATGACCGACGTCGGTCATGCTGCCGACGCCGGTGCTTCTGGGTCTTTAGCAACCTCTTTTTCTTTGTCTGCAACAATTTGAAGCTTTTAGCTCCACAACCTAACAATCTCCCACTTGGAGATAAACAGCTGCAACTGTACCTGTACCTATACACCGTCTAGTTTGTTCCCTTGGCTCTATATCCCTCTTCAAGATCACTCTTGAAGACCAACCACCACAAAACCTGTAGTGCAACACCTGTCACCCAAATCACCTGCCACATCCACATCTACAAACCCATGTAGAAAATAACTTGAACCTGCATAGCATGTGCCCCTGCTGCTGGTCCCTCTAAGAATCCACTGAACTGCCCTCCAATGCTTCTTTTTCGAATTGGCTCCAAACTTGTGACAACTCTCACTGCTTGGAAAAACTCAGGTCTAGTACATACCATGCACTTAACCTCATTATGTGAATCAAGACACTGTTCTGTGAACTGTCCAACCATCGGCGTGCTAACCGGTCTCACACAATCATCCTAAAACAAAGTCAACATGTGACCTTCCATGTCCCTAGAACACACTCATGCCAAAGAATCTTGTTGCTCCCAGATTCTCCATGACACACCCCTGAACTAGCTTTACCTTTAGTTCAGCAATACCTGTATATGTAACCCTGCAACAAGCACATCATACAGTAATAGGATAATGTAGCTAATATTATCCAACCTGGTAAAGAGAAACACAATGATCAAACCTCCATTGCCCTGTAGCTTATACAAGACCATATACCCTGATCTTCTGTCTCACATATCCATTTCCGCTCTTCTTCATCCTGAACATCAATTCATCTCTCAGTGCTTACTTTCAGCTGGCAACTCCATCCAAAACTCATGTTTGGTTCTCCTCCAAAGAATCACATCCTCCATCCATGCCAAGCTCCCACTGTTTCCTGGATCTACCTGTTCTACTTCTTTAACAACTTCCTGGTTCTTTATCATAAGTGAGCAACAAGTAGTGTAAAGAAGGAAAATGATGAATTTGAGGCTTACCTACCCTTTAAGTCCTCCATATGGACGCTTGAGACTCCTTGACAGCTTACTGTCCACCCAAAATTCGTCTCAGTGATCGATGCCAGTCACATTCCAATCTGCACCCGACCGATGTCGGTTCCTTGCGATTGCCTCATCACCGACGTCGGTTCCCCCTTGTGCTGAACTCTGTCCGTCACCTTCTCCTTGAAAACTAAGGCTTTCCTGTTCTTGTCACTAACATCAGATTCTTCAAGAAACGTCACCTTCTTCTTCTGCATACAGAAACCACGATCCATGCCTTTCAAATCTGAAAGCATATCCTTTGACTCAAGAACATGCATCTCCTTCTTATTCATGTGACTAAGCCTATTAAGCCACATCTTTGAATCTACAGCTGAAGTAGATAACCCAGAAACAGAATCAGTAATACAAGTAGATAGATAAAACGTACATATTTTCTTACCTCTTGCTACAACAAGTGCACCCTTGGTAACCTTCCAAGAGTCCGTTGTGAGAGTTACTGTGCAACCCTCATCACCCAAACTTCTTATAGAAAATAAATTCCGCTCCAGAACTGGGACATGCATGACCTCCTTCAACACCCATGTGTTACCTGTCTGCGATTTTAGCTTCACTTTCCCTTTGCCAACCATCTGACAAGGCTTACCATCCCCTACACAAATTTCTCCAAAGTCTCCCTGGACATACTCATGAAAAAATTCCCTAATTGGGGATGCATGAAAAGAGGCACCAGAATCTAAAACCAAAGATTCTACTTTATCTAAAGAACATACCAGAGCATCCTGTGCAATGAACTTTGCAACACCTTCTTCTTTTTCATGTCCTTCATGTTGATCTGCTACCAACCAACAATCTTTCTTTTTCTGCTCTTTCTTTCCATATCTCCAGCAAATTATTCTGCCATACCTAAACTTGGACCTCCTGCCATTAAACTTCTCCATTCGTAGTCTACTGTCTTCTGCCATTGCTCTACTCCCACTCAAATAGAAACCCCTGTGAGTAACCTGTAATCAACACACACTAATCAGATCTAATCCAACCTGTTAGTATCCCAACCAAAAGCTCTGATACCAGTTGTTGGAGAATCCAAGAACAAACACACTTGTTCTGATCCCACTTGTTAGAATCTTGCTCTTCAGAAAGAGCACAATATGATTACCAAATACAAGCAATTAAACATGTAGAAATAATCAGAAACACAAGTAACTATAATTCACCAATAGCACAGAATATGAGAGACAATACACTATCTTGTATTAACATATGTATAGAAAAGAATACAATAAAGAGCCGCCACACTCTTCCACCTTACAGAGGCTTCCCACACCTCAAGTGTACAGTAATTCTTCTTCAAAACACTCTCCTACCAAAAACGGTCCCAACAACCAACTCACACACAGAATTGGCGTTTACCTCTCCAACCAGTCAGTAATAACCCTGCCAGTACGCCAAGCACTTTATAGTACTTCAAGTTGATCTCCCATGAACCTGCAACTTGCAATTCAACAGACCATACTTACAATGGAAGGATCTTCCTTGCCTTCCTTTCTAGCTCATTAGTGGAACTAGGAGAAACACACACTTTTGTTCTCTTCACTAGCACACATTACAATACATACCAATGGGTCTATAAATAGATCCCAGACTTGAACAATAACTTAGACTCTTAGTTTACTATAATTATCCACGCAGCTCAAGACTCGAAATAGCTTTTACATGCAAACACTCCGTTCACTAAACTAACTGTTCGTGCAATGAGCAGTTCTGGAACACACAGGCGACCGACGTCGGTCCCTGCTTGCCTGGTGCTGCCGACATCGGCCGACTTCTTGCCGACGCCATTTGCCTTCTGCACTGGTCATGACCGACGTCGGTCATGCTGCCGACGCCGGTGCTTCTGGGTCTTCAGCAACCTCATTTTTTTTGTCTGCAACAAGTTGAAGCTTTTAGCTCCACAACCTAACAATTAATTTTTCTTCTTTACTTTAAGATAAAGATATGTGGACATGAGATTTTTCTTACAGAAATACTGTTACGGATGAATAGGGTATTAGATCCCCTGTTTCATGGGGATTATCCTGCTTCTATGCGCAGTATAGTTCGTTCTCGGCTTCCCAAATTCACTGAGGAAGAGATTCAGATTGTGAAGGGGTCTGTAGATTTTGTGGGTATCAACCATTATACCACGAACTATGTGGCCGATGATCCTCCATCATCGAATCTCACAGATTATTGGGAAGATATAGCGATAAATGTGACAGGTTCTTTTATTCATCTCTGCATATTAGATTGTTGAAAAGTTAATGTTTCATCTATCTCTGGTTGGATTCCGATGCTTACATAAATGTTTGCAGGTGTAAGAGATGGAGTTCCCATCGGTGAGCTGGTATATAGGCTAGTTGGTTATGGTTAATGCTTTAAAATTATATATAATATGGTGATCAATGCAGTTGACTTTTTAAATTTTTCCCTGCAGACTGCTTATCAAACTACTAATATAAACTTCTATATCGTTCCGAGAGGCATCAAGTTGGTAGTTGAATATATAAAATCGAAGTACCAGAACCCTCCAATCTATATCACAGAAAATGGTGAGCAGCACTGGACAAACAAGAAACTCTAGCTGTTTATGCTTTCCATTGTAACTTCTAATGGCTATTATGAAGATTTAAGTGGCCTGTTACTCCATTCAAAAACACAGGAATGGCTTACAAAAACATGTATTCTTCTATTCCTTTGGAAGAGGCACTGAATGATACAACTCGGATCAGTTATCATCAAGAATACCTATCATCTTTATTGCAGGCTATCAAGTAAGGCTCGCATTTATCTGGACATATTTATGACTGTAGTTTAAGATATATTTCATTAACAGCTGTTTTAAGATGGTGGTTTTGTTACGCTATAATGCAGAGAAGGGGCAGATGTAAGAGGGTATATGGTATGGAGTATAGCAGATAATTTTGAACTTTCATTCGGATATAGTCTTCGTTTTGGGATTTTGTATGTGGATTATGCAGATCCTCGCCTCACAAGATACAAGAAACTGTCAGCGTTATGGTTTAAACAATTCTTGGCTGATGAAGAGGAAGATGAGAAAATGATCCAAGTTTATGATGGTTTTAAGAGTGAAAAGCTCATCAAGACCATTTAATAAGAGCTGTGGATAGCCGCATCGGCAAACATTGCTATTTTAATTTACATTCAAATAAAAATCCATTTGACCTGCTTTTAATTTGGTTTTATCTTGTAATTTTTTTTTAACTGGATATAATTGAGGTATATAGATGATTACAATAGGCTAAGCTGCCACAACCAGAATCATTCTCATAATGTACTAAAAGTGCGTGGAATTGTAGATGATTAAAGATAATAAACTATAACCTCAAAGGTGGCTAAAAATGTACGGAGATCACAGGCCAGGATAACCAATTAAGTTATATAATTTAATTTAAATATAGGTCAAGAACGGCCCATAATATTAAAGAAAATAAGATATAAAATGTAATACATAAAGGGAATGGAAGAAAGAAAGACACAAGAAAGTTTGGCATACATAAAAGGAAGGGAAGAAAGAGAGAAGAAAGTTATTATGATAATCAAAGGAGAAGCTTTCATTTTAATATTTAAATTTTTGTAATTAATAAAATTTATATTCTTTTTTATCATGTTGTATATGTGTTATATTATAGTTTAGGGATTTATTGTTAAAGAAGTATGAATTGATATTTTCAGTATTTTGGTTAATTGTAGTTTAAGGGAAAATATTGCATGCACAATAAGTTAAATCAAGTACACAAGAAAGATTTTTATAGTATAGTTCAACACAAAAATCAAATTTATATTAGAATTTAAAACATTGATAAACAATACAAAAAGATAATTGAACAAACAAAAGAGATGATAGAAACAAACACATCTTATAGTATTTTTGAAACCTAGAATTGGTAGAGGCTTTTAGGAGTGATTGTCGTACAACTATGAAAAATTGATGGTTTTTTGAGAAATTGATGGTTTCTTGCTTCTAGGTTAGAATTGACAAAGTGTTGATTGTGTCCTAGTTAGAATCGGCAGACTATATATTTTGTCATTATTGTTGCCAATTTTGTCTTCTGTGATTTTTTCACGTTTATAACCATTTAAATGGTGTGCAAGCTAATGATGAACAATGTTGTACCTTCACTTTATTGAATTAGTAGCTAAAATGTCTCAATTTATCTTCTCGTTTGTTTTAACCAAATTCACTATAATTGTTACAAGAGGAATACAAATATGCAAGGTTAGTTGGTTTTAGAAACCTTTTGAGGAGTTGCAACTATATATCCTTCGTGCATGAAATTAGAGCCAATATAGTTTTAGTGCATGAGAGTGAAATACCTATCTAAATGAGAGCTAGGGATTCACCTTATCTCCCTAGGAAATCAAGTGCAACTACATGAACATTCACTTAATCTTTATTTTGGCACAAGTATGTAGCTACTTGAACCTTTGAAACCTTCAAAAAGTATTGAAGAGCATAAATATATATCTAAAATTTTGCCTAAGACTAAATTCCTACATTTATACTTCTTAGTACTTGTTTTTGATATGCCTCTAATAGGTATTGTATATATTGATTTTTCAACTTCAAATTAGGAACCTATTGACATGCAAGTTGATGCAATAACATAGAGGGAAGCCTAAAAATAGGTCCACACAAAGAGAAAATGAGGGAGAAGGGGGAAAGGACCTAGAAAATGCAAAGAGACACAATCATTGATTGGCTAATTGTGTTTGGAATATAATCCATGAATCATAGATTATGTCCCAAATAGACAAATAACATAAGATAAGCAAAGGAGGGGATTCCCAAGGCAATAACACAACAAGAGAGACAAAATTAAAGAAAGAAGAGAGAATAGGGCTACACAGAGAATAAAGAGAGATAAAATATATTGAAAAGCGCTAATAATTACCTAATTTGCACTAAAAAACTAAAAAAATAAAAAAAAAACCTTGTACCAAAATTATGCATCTTCATAATGCCACACTTTGATTTGTATATGTGACGCATGCATGCCTTCAAGTAACAAATATTGAAGCAAGACTTGCACTTACCCAAGGGATAGAAAAATGAAGTGTTTGCTGGTGTAGGTTTTTTATACCATTAGATGCTTTTCCCTACACATGTTGTTTAGTTTGCTTAGGTGTTATAATAGGTCATTAGAAAAATATGGCTTAACTTATTTTTTAATTTTGAGTTGCTTTTTGATTCTCTATACAATATACCTTTTTTAAAACTATTTGGTTAATGAAGATTCTTATTTATCATGTTTCATTTCACTTCTGCAACAAGCTATCTCTTTTGTATATTTTCTCTTTTCATATTATAGAGATTTACATGCATTTGTGTCTATCCAGTCCTGATCCTTGATTGTGGCCTACTTTGACATGGTATCAGAGTGATTATGGTAGTCAAATGCCATAGCTTATGTTGTGAAATCTTTATTTTTTAGCTAACATGTCACATATTTGACATTTTTTGATCTTGCATATTTTAGATTCACCATTTCTCAAATTTTTCTCTTCTTCCAAGGTCCTTTACTGATATAGATTCAAAAAAAGAACAAGGGAACAAACATTTTTTGAAGGTCATCTCTTATTCATTGGTTTTTAAGTGAAAATGACCCATGCCATTGAATTTAGAAGGTGCCAAAACCATAGAAATGACTTTAAACACGAACTAACTTCATGACAGTCATCCTTAGCTTTTTGTTGAGGTTTTGGAGGTGTTTTCTTGGAATCCATATAAATATGGACGTTAGGGACTTGAAGGGAAAACCATTTATGAGTTTCTTAAGAAACTTAGTGGGTTCTTTCTCGGTTTTTCATTGAAATATTAGATTTGAAGTTTTAAGGTATGTTTAAGGCTTGGAAATTTTTTACCCCTACATAAACATCCTTATATCTAGACATCTGGTTGGACATTCGACAAATTATGAACTTTGCTTGGAAATTTAGAAGAACCTGACCCTTGCTTGGGAAATTGACATATTTGCAAGACTCAATGGACTTTTGCTATGAACACCAGAAATCTACACACCTATGATTTTGAATGTTGAAAATCCCCTTGGACCCACCTAAGACCCTCTTGGGACCAACCTAAACCAATCTGGGCTCACTAAACCCATCCACAACCAGTTTCACCAAACTATCTTAACCTAACCTTCCGGACCCTTTTCTCTGGAGCCTAACCATCAATGGTCAAGGTGACCGTCGATGGTCACCCCTAGGGATACCTGACCATCGACAGTCAAGATCCACCTCTTAATAAAAAAACATGCAAGTTTCATTGACCTCTTCTAAATATAACTCGTCTAAATCTTATTGCAAGCCTTTACATGGACATATTATATTTAGATGGCCTAATTGCACCTTCACTTTCACCTCTTACTTATGACTATAAGAGAGAGACGCTTAGGAGGTCAAATCCATCTGTAATAATTTTAGGATCTTAGGGATTTAGGAGTTTTTTTTGTAGGTTAATCAACATCATCAGCAATCTCGTTGAGAGCTGACTTGCCATCACCTCTCAATCAAGTTCTTGAGTATTGTTACTCTGCCAGAATCAAGCCAGATTTTACCAAGAGGCTAACTACTTCAACCACTCACCCAACCAACTTCTATTAATCCAAGTACTTGTTTGTCAATATTCACATACTTTATTTCCATTTCACAATCAGGCTATCCCTTATCCTCCATCTATTAGATCATGTTATTCAACAATTCACCAACCCAGAACTTATATAGTAACCGATGATGGTTGACTCAATCATTGATGGTCTGCTCAGCCATCGATGGTAAGCTCAACCATTGATGGTCACCTTAACCATCGATGGTCACCTTAACCATCGATGGTCACTGTGATAGTGAAAATCAGCAAGTTATTTTCACCTACCTACCCCCAACCAAACCTAATTTTCTATGTTTCTGATCACTCACAAACCCCTTTTAGATTTTGTAAAGTAGCCCCAACCCCTTATCACTAATTTGATCATTTATAATCTATTTTATTAACAAGAATTCTTGTGTTTAATTTCATTACCTTTTGATTCTTGATGAAAGTACCTTCTTTCTAGTTTTGTGAACTTAATTGTTTAAAGCGTGTGGATTGATAGCCCCCATGGAAGCTCTCACTTCCAGTATCTAGCTATTGCTAGGAAATCAACTCAACTATCTGTCTAATGAATAAGTTTGCTTTAGTTCTTTCTTATCTATAGGTATTCCTCCCAAGCCAAAGAGGATCTCTTCACAATCTTCTAATTCAATGCGTGCACAAACAAACAAGTATTCCTACGACAACCATATTTTCAATTTTACTGCCTTCTTCTGGATAATAGTGAAATTTGAGTGAAACATTCTGGCATGCTCGATAGGACCTAGAGTCTCTACTCATGTTTACTTTGTATTTGTATGCTCTTCTCTCTATTTGTGCTCATAATTGAAACTAAGATCTTTTTTGGATTAAAATCAACTGCATCCAATTTTTGATTTTAACATTAGTTCACTTTGAATTAAAACACAATAATCTTATCATAGCATCACTTTTATTACACACACTAGCCAAACCACTTTCATCAATTAAACATCAAAACAATTTGAGACAAGGCCCAACTGGGATTTCATCACCTAGCGGCCACCTTGCCCTTTCCCAACAATCCTACTTGGAGGTCATTACCAAGGGGAGAACTAACTCAACTCTCTAGTTGAGTATAAACTCTGGATATCAATATATATTAGATAAGCACCTGACACCCCTATTGTTGTGGGACTATGAAGTGAGGGGGTAGACCCTAATACCAAGCCACTTATTGATTCCAATAGATTTTTTTTTGAGCACTTAAACAACCAAAAACCAACCATAGACTTCTTCTATAGTACCTGATCTACAAGCCAACTTCTATCACACATTCTCATAAACTAAGGCATAAGCCAAAAGCAAGATTAAAACTAATCTCTAGACTTAACATACTTTCTAGTGTGTGTCTTGATTTCCTTAATCATTTTATTTTGTATTCTTTATGTTTGAGTGGTGAGTGTATTTCTTGTATTCTCTCCCCCTTTTTGTATGGTTCTCACATGCTAATAATGTAGAGACATAGCAGAGCATAAATCATCACTTAAATCAACCTCTTCTACTTCTTCATTTATGGAGTATGACTCTGAAGTAGAAGACTCACCCCATCCTTTGGGAAGCCCTACTTTTCCATGGGTATTTTCCTAGGGAGACATGGAATTTACCACTTTTTTGGATAATGACCCTATTTCCCTTCGACACTACATTAACACCTATCCTGACCATACCCGGTTTCAACTCCACCTCAGGATCCTCCTTATGGTATGCCATCCCACCTTATGGAGGATGTTTATGTTGCTGTGGTCACCACCCAACCTTTGACTTCCTAGGCATCTTCATTTACTAACCCCTTTGATGCCATAGCTGAAAACCAACCTATCTAACCAACTACTACCCTTACACCTTCCACTCTTACCAATGACTCCACCTTAGGAGTGACCCAACCATTAGCCCATTACACTCTACTCATTGTTGGAATACCTACCACTAGCACTACCAACCTTCCCCTTGGCAACCCCAACCCATCGATCAATACCCCCTACCAAACTTAGTGACATCTATACCCTCTACTTCACCCCCCATTAGTATGAAGGTCTCTACCTCACCTCTTGTCACCAACCCAATTACTGCCCATACCCAACCCATAAGAAACCCTCAATAGGTACCTATCATGCCCAACCTAGGATATATCCCTAATCCATAAGGGAATATACCCACTACCCAACCACCATCATCTACCTACCCTTACATATCAGTTACCCAACCTCTAGCATCCACATTCTACTATGTGGTATCCCCTCAACCACTAAACAATTACCAATATGTCACCTAAACTCAACCACATTATCCACCTAACAAACCTTTTGGTACATCACCTTAGATCGACTTAATGAAGATGCTCATGGAAAAGATGACAAACCTTGATTCATCCATTTTAGGGGCTCATAACATCCTATCCTATGATCATATTTTCAACAAACCTATCTACCCTTATGTCCCCATCATACCTTATCTCTTTCAATGGGAACTTCTAAAATTTACTAAATTTAAAAGCAAGGAAGATCCCCATAAGCATCTTAGGGCATTTAGGCATGTATGTTACATGATTGCTTTCAATGATGCCCTTCTCCTCCAAACCTTCCCCATGTCTTTATCCGGCCTAACACTTGACTGGTATAGTGCCATTACCAAACATTCAATATTTTCCTTTGCCCAATTATTGTAGGTTTTATTGGATCATATTTCCATTAACATTTCCAAGAAGGTCTCTATTATCAATCTCTATTCTATCAGGAAATTTGATGATGAATCCATTGCTAACTTCATCACTCGTTGGAGAATCTTGATTAATCAAATTTCATTTTTCTTGCCTCAACCCAAGCTTATAGAAATTTTTGCTTGGGCTTGTGCCAAACATATATCTTATACACTACATGTCCAAAGCTTCATAACCTTTGATGAAGCATTTACCATGGCACATAATCTAAAAAATTGAACCATAGATGAGGGTAAACTGAAGCTATGAAATAAGAACTCTACCTTCAAGACCAATGAAGCCTCTTCCTCCAAACCAGGTAACCAAGCCAATACCAGAACCAAGAACAAGGGAACTACGAATGTAGTTGTCCTTAAAACCATCCCTCCACCCAATGTCAATCAAAAAAATTATCCCATTACCTATAACTAAAACACAAGGAACCCAAACTAAAGTAACCAAAAATAATTCACTCCACTTGGAGAATATTATGCCTTAGTCCTAGAGAATATACTAAAAGTTAACCTCATATAGCTTATGCCCATCAAATGTCCCTAGCAGTTTGACTCTTCTCATCCAACACCTACTTGGTACAATGAGAATAACCTCTATGCTTTTCATTGAGTAATTGGACATGATGTCAATCGATGTAACACCTTTAAGAACATTTTCCAAACCCTCATTGATAAGAAGGAACTCATATTGGATAACCCCAATGCCCCTTAAAATCAAGCCCTTGACATCTTTAGGCAGCCTTTTCCCAAGCATGCCCCTACCAAAACCAAGGACAGATAGGCTGAATGTTCCCATGACACCCACATGGTCAATATGGTTCTGTATACACTTATCAATGAAGATTCGAGCATCCAATCCACCTAATCTTCCCCCATCTCATCTACTGAGATGGTGGAGTCACCTTCCCCTCTTTTGGAGACCCAAACCAAGGAGGTTCCTTTCTCCCTAGCTTCACTTATAGGTGCTTTGGAATCACTAAGTACCCCCTCGATAAGCATATATGAGCAAACAACCATTACTATTCACCATTTATCTCAACTATCGAGTAAACCACTACTCCTATGGACATTATCCCTAGAGGAGAAGCCTTTTCACCAACACCTCTCATGCAGGAACTACCTATCTTAACCTTACATCCCTTACTTAGATAAACTGACCAAGCCACCAACCATCCTCCTCAAACTATGGATTTGTCCCTTAAATCTACTACTTAAGGGGTGAGACCAGTATACAGACTTTTTTTTAAGCTAGTTAAAAAATTGGATTTTGTCACAAGACCAAAAGTGGAATGAGCCACAATCTGGTAATAGCTAGGTCTCCCTTAAATAAACAAACTTGAGCCTTTTGATACACCTTTAACCAACCAATCTATCATTTTTATACCACCTCTTAAACCACTCATAACTTCTACCAACCCCCCACCTTCTCAGTCAACCAAGACAAGGACATTTAAATATGTACACCACCAACCAAACCCTTCACAAATCTTGGTGCCTTCCTTATGTGGATTTTGGTCCACCCATGTTTGAAAGTGGAATCAACCCCATCCAAACCTACAACCAAAACTTGATCAAAACCAACCAAAGAGGTGAAACTGTTGAAGGGCCACATGGTTAGGATTCTACCTCCCTCCACCTTACCTTCTATCTTGGGCCCTCATCCATCAACCATACTTAAGAAGAAAGCTATTTTTAACATATATTGTCCACCATTGTTGGTTGCACCAACCCACTTATTGTCTGATACACCGGTCTTTCTCGAGTTACCAATAGCCAAACTATTGACCTTGAACCCTCCAACCACCAACATATCCAAACTAAAACCATCAACTAGAAGCACTAACTTACCTAAGCCCTCTCTCACCAAACCCATTACCACCAAAACACCCTGCTTATTAGCCAAAACCAAAATCCCTAAACCTTTCCCACCTCTATAGGAATCCTATATGACCATTCTTCAAATATTGTTGTGCAACTCCTACCTCACATTACCTCCTATTAGACCTTTCGATCCTTTTGGTTCCAAGATGGCTTGGTACAATGACTGTCAAATATGTCCTATACGTTCTATCTCTATGATGAGGATGATCTTTTATTAGATGATCTTCCATTGAATCCTCTACCAATGTACCCAACAATCATTTGCCAACACATTCCTAATCCTCCACTCTCACCTCAGAGTGATGAAGAATCTACCCAACCTCCCATCACACCTTGCCCCTCTATCCATACCATTAATGTGGTCACATGATCATAAAAAAAGGATAAAGGGAAAGCTAAGGTGTCCATTCTATGGACATACCCACCTACTCATCCTAAACCAAACCCAATCCAAACCACTACATTCTCAGCTAAACCCAAAGTTACCATCTTAGGCACCTTTGAGGATAACCCTTCTGAATCCATCATGAGGGTCATTATTAATCAACTTCACTAGATCCCTACTAATACGATCCTCTACAAGCTTATTTACATCTCACCTCACCATTGCTAGGCCATATTAGAGGCTATGCAGGCCATTGAAGTTAGACTAGGAGTCTCCCAACCTATAGAGGCCTTTATAGCTACTCTCCAACTCTCTACCTTTGTTACCTTCAAGGAATTAGAGATACCTTCTATCCACTTTAAAGACTCGGATCCCCCTTTCTTCATTATTTCCCATATCAACCAAAACCACATAAAATGGGTTATGATTGATGGGGGATACAATATAAACATCATCTCTTCCCATGCTTATGACCAAATCAAATTGCCGAACAACATCATGTTTGAAACTTTTATTGTCCTTAGATCCTTTAATGATACTATGACCACTACCTTGGGAACCGTTGTCCTACACATTCATCTAGGACCTCACACACTCCTCAAAATTTTCTATGTGGTTGAAGGTGAATTCTAGTACAATGTTTTACTAGGGAGACCTTAGATCCATGCCATGGGTTGTCTACCTTCCACCCTCCATCATTGTGTCAAGTTTGAACATGAAGGTCAAGTTGTTACCATACAAGCTGACCCAATCCTTTTTTCAGCATGCAATATCACCCACTAACCTAATGACATCCTCATATCCTCAAAAAAATCACCCTAAGAATCCACCATCAAGCCCTCACCCATGGAAAGTGAAGATATTACTTCCCCTTCTATTGAGGCATCTACCAGTTCTTCTGCTACACCCCTAACCTATCACATGTATGAGGATATTATTAGCCAACTTGTGGCTTACTTATCCTTATTTGATGTTATATTACATTTATCTATGATTTCTTTTTATTAGTAGGTCGGCCTATGGAGTAACCATGGCCTAGATAGACTATATATAGGAGGTAGTGGGTAATCATTTATCATCATATTGTGAATTTTGCTCTTATTGAAGCTTGTGGAGGTTGCCCCCTCGAAGTGGCTTATCTATTATCATATATTTGGATATATTTCAGTCATATTTGGATATAATTCTGCTATTATACTTAATTATTGAAGTAATTTCATTACAAGTGGTATCAGAGCTGTGATGTGGGCAATCTTGTGGGTGAAACACTAAATTTTTAAATTTTATGATATATAAAAAATGGTTGCTAATTTTTTTGCAAAATTTTTACTAGAGGTGAGAAATAATCAAACTAAGCTTCCATTAAAATTTCAGCTCATTTTGATCTATTTTACAAAAGTTATCACTATTTTATGGTTCTTCATAAAATTGCTCTATAGTGCGCAATTCAAAGATTTTTTTTGAGTTATTTACATTTTTGGAAAGCTTAGAAAAATATGGATATGGTATGTTCTTTCTATATTTTGATTTGAGGTTGACATAATTCCAAAATCACTTGGTCAAAGTTGGGTCAAAAGTACCAATAAGGGTCGACATTGTAAACCCCTTTTATGGTAGGTCCACAAACTCGGGGCCGAGGAAAGGGTGCTGAAACTCCAGGTAAAACTCCTAACAAGGAAGAGATGGAGTCAGAAGGGGGATGTACTAGACCCTTTGTACCAGGGTTTTCTGACATAGATCACAAAGTGAGCCAGCTTGACTATAGTGTGCAAGGCATTCAGAGTGAGGTGCAAGACATACAATCTAATATGCAATCCATACAAGATAGTTTGGGAGATATCATGATGGCTTTGAACATTAATCAGTCAAATCATCAAGCTAACTCTATTGCACAAACCCACCATGGTGGTTCTCCTAACCAATCTACTTCAAATCTAACTCCATGGTCATAGAGGAACCCATTACCAAAGGTGGATATGCACAAATTTGATGGAAAAGATCCACTCAATTGGATCAAGCAAATGGAGAGTTTTTTTGACTTACATCAGATTTTAGGTGGACAAAAGGTTACCATGGCATCCTTGTATCTTAAACCTGATCAATTCATTTGGTATCGATGGTTGTGTGCTCAAAAGAAAAAGATGACTCTCAATGTCACCTAGCCAGCTTTTACAAAGGAGATACAATTACACTATGGCAATAGTGTGATAGAGAATTACTTCAGCCAACTGGAAAAATTGTGACAAACTAGCTCCGTCAAGGATTATATTCATCATTTTTAGAACCTGTCTTTATGTGTGGAGACAATTTCTGAAGAAAACTTGAATGACCTATTTTTAGGTGGACTCAAGGACCACATTCAACATGAGGTACACATGTTTAATCCACTTAAGATTTCTGATTCTATTATCATGGCATGTAGAGTTGAGGAAAAATTCATAGCCAACAATAAGAAGCCATTCACTCACTTCAAAGATCGTAGCATATCGTCACCAACATTTCCTCCACCTACTAGATTGACCCCTCAACAAATTGAAGAGAAGCGTGCAAAAAGATTATGTTTCAGTTGTGACAACAAGTGGAGTAAAGGACATAGATGTGCTGAGAACAATTTATTCTACATTGAGGGACCAAATGAAGATGAAGAAGTAGATGATGCCTCCAATGATGATGAGGAAGATATAGAGGAGGTACCTGAAGATTTCCAACCTATAATCTCTTGTCATGCACTTGCAGGTGTTAGCACTCCACAAACTCTTAAGGTGGTGGGTTTCCTCAAGAAATAAAAGGTGACAGTGTTGATTGATTCAGGGAGCACACATAACTTTATAAACCATAAGTTGGCCACTCGATTGAACTGTTTCATCTATCCAGCACCAAAATTTTAGGTCATGATTGCAGATGGTGGCACAATTAATTGTTTAGGCAAATGCCATAGTATTAAGCTTACTATGGGTGGGTACAATCTCAACTCTCCTATGTTTGCTATTCCCATGGGTAACACAGACATTGTTTTGGGAGTCTAATAGCTCACAACCTTAGGTACCACTAAGATGAGCTTTGAAGAACTATTCATGTGCTTTCATTCTGAAGGTAAGAAAATTGAACTATGTGGATTACATGCAAAATATCCACAATTGATTAGTTCACATTAGATGACCAAGATGCTAAAAAAGGGGGTAGAGGGAATTATTGCATGATTATTTTCCATAGAAGCTTAACCCACACAGGTATTGACACATCTTGATCTACAAATAATTCTTGAGGACCACTCATCTATTTTTGGGGCCATGCCAAAAGGATTACCACTAAAAAGAGAACATGATCATGCCATTCAACTAATTCCAGGTAGTCAACCACCAAATATCAAACCATATAGATATCCATATGCACAAAAGAGTGAAATTTAAAAGATGGTCCATGAGATGCTGGAGGCAGGGATCATCAAGCATAGCCAAAGTGCATATTCATCACCAATGGTCATGGTGTGGAAGAAGGATGACACATGGAGGATGTGCCTAGATTATAGGGAAATCAACAAGTACACCATCAAAGATAATTTTCTTATTCTAGTAATTGATGATTTACTTGATGAGTTACATGGTGTTAATTATTTCACAAAATTAGATCTTCGCTCAGGGTACCATCAAATTAGAATCAAGGATGAAGATGTTCATAAAACTACTTTTAGAACACATGAGGGCCATTATGAGTTTTTGGTAATGCCCTTTGGTATTACAAATGCACCATCTACTTTTTAGAGCTTGATGAACACTATTTTTAGGCATTTTTTAAGGAAGTTTGTGCTAGTTTTCTTTGATGACATATTGATTTATAGTCAGACATGAGAAGCACATCTGCAACATGTGAAAAAGGTGTTGATAGTTTTGGAGAAGCACCAACTTTATGTGAAGCCATCTAAATATGCTTTTGGAGTATAGGAGGTAGAGTACCTCAGTCACATTGTTTCCCATGAAGGTGTCAAAGTTGATCCCTAGAAGATCAAAGTGATAATGGGATGGCCCATGCCAAAAACTCTCAAAAACCTTCGAGGGTTCCTTGGACTAACAGGTTACTATAGAAGATTTGTGAAAGGTTATGGTAGCATAGCAGCTCCACTCACTGCATTACTAAAGAAGGATGCTTTCCATTGGAATGATGATGCCACCAAAGCATTTGAGAAACTAAAAGTAACTATGTGCACCACTCCAGTTTTGGCTACTCCAGACTTCTCATAGACATTCACTATTGAAGGTGATGCTTCTAGGTCTGGATTGGGGGCAGTACTAATGCAGGGATGAAGACCCATTACATTTGAAAGTCATCAATTCAAAGGTAAGAATCTACAAAAACTTGTCTATGAGAAAGAAATGATGGCTATTCTTCATGCAGTTAAACAATGGAGGCCTTATCTGATGGGTAGACACTTTAAGGTGAAAACGGATCATGATAGTCTCAAATACTTTTTGGAGAAAAGATTATCATCTGAGGAACAACAAAAATGGATAACCAAAATGCTGGGTTATGATTTTGAAATCATCCACAAGAAGGGTAAAGATAATGTAGTAGCAGATGCACTATCCAGATGGGATGCATCCACAGAAGCATTACCTTGTGCAATGTCCATGTTGCAAGCAGATTGGGTGGATGAAGCTAGGTTAGAATGGGAGAAAGACAAGGATACACAAGTTCTAATTTAGAATCTCCAGCAAGGTAATTTATCCTCTAACAAATTTGAATGGAAAGCTAATTTCCTATGGTATAAGGGTAGGTTATACTTATGCAAAAATTTAGAGCTTAAGCATAAGATTCTTGCAGAGTTGCATGCATCTCCAATTGGGGGACACTCAGGGTTCTTGAAAACTTATCATAGAATTAAGAAAGAATTATTTTGGGAAGGACTCAAGGGAGATGTACAAAAGTTTTTGGAATAATGCTTGATATGCCAATAGAATAAAGGTGAAATAGTTAAGACCCTAGGTCTGTTACAACCGTTAGCAATTCCTAGTCAAAGGTGGGAGGAGGTTTCCATGGATTTCATCACTGGGTTGCCTTGTTTTGAAGGTAAGAATGTTATTTTGGTCATTTTGGATAGGCTTATAGAATATGCCCATTTTTTTGCTCTCTCACACCCATTTTCAGCAAGTACAATAGTGGCTATCTTTATGGAAGCAGGTCTCAAATTACAAGGAACCCCAAAAATAATTGTAAGTGATCATGATCCTATTTTCACTAGTAATTTTTGGACTGGACTATTTTCTTATTTGGGTACTTAGTTAGCTCATAGCTCATCTTACCACCCCCAATCTGATGGACAAACTAAAGTGGTTAACAAATGTTTAGAGGTGTATCTCCATTGTTTTGTATCAGATAAACAAGAACATTGGGTTAAATGGCTACCACTTGCAGAATGGTGGTATACCACATCTTTCCATACCTATTCTAAAATGTCTCCATTTCTAGCACTATATGGTTACCATCCACCTTCCATCACTTTTTCATTAAAGGTGCACACCAAGGTTCAAGATGTGGAAGAGCACATTCAACATCAACAAGAGGTTTTGGCTAGTTTGAGAGAGAATTTGGCCTTGGCACAAAATAGGATGAAGCAACAAGCAGATCAACACTATAGTGACCAAAATTTTGAGGTGGGTGACTCGGTATTTGTTTGTTTGCAGCCTTACAAGCAAATTTCCTTGAAGCAACAAAAAAAGGACAATAAACTTGCTCCAAAGTATTATGGCCCTTATCAAGTTACTACAAAAAATTGGAAGTGTGGCTTACAAGCTCCAGTTACCTCATTCATCTCACATACACCCAGTATTTCATGTTTCTTATCTGAAGAAGGTCATTGGACAGAAAGTTTCTACCCAAACAGAGCTCCCAGAACTAGATGAATAAGGACAAATCCTTTTGGAACCAGAGAAGAACCTCCAAGAATGTACTAAGAGGTTGAGAACCAGAGAGATTAGGGAATATTTGATCAAGTGGAAAAACTAGAGCTATGAAGATGCAACTTGGGAAGGTGAAGATTTTCTGCAACAACATCCAGAGTTGTTCAATGTTGAGGACAATGTTGGTTTGAAGGGGAAGGGCATGCTATGCCCCTAACCTATCACATGTATGAGGATAGTATTAGCCAACTTGTGGCTTACTTATCCTTCTTTGATGTTATATTACATTTATCTATGCTTTCTTTTGATTAGTAGGTCGGCCTATGGAGTAACCATGGCCTAGATAGACTATATATAAGAGGTAGTGGGTAATCATTTATCATCATATTGTGAATTCTACTCTTATTGAAGCTTGTGGAGGTTGCCCCCTTGAAGTGGCTTACCTATTATCATATATGTAGATATATTTTAGTCATATTTGGATATAATTCTACTAGTATACTTAATTCTTGAAGTAATTTCATTACATCTTCCATTCTCATAGACTAGATACGCACCACTAATCCCTTAGAACCTGCCTTCCAATGCTTTGCCCTTAGAGAATACCATCTCCTCATCCTTTATGCTCTCCTTACTCCCCAAGAATATAGGAAAATCAACCATTAACTAGGTTATAATCCCAACATTAGAACCATTGTTCCTCTAGGACCTCCCTACTATCAAACCAACTTCATCTATGGAGGACTTGAAAATCCACTTAATGTTATTGCTATACTCTCTTCACCTCAACCATTCACCTCTACATTCTCTTACTTGGACAACCTAGACTTCACCAAAATATACCTTCACAGGTGTGCTTGAAAGGGATTTGGATTAGGATGATACGAACATGGAATAAACATATTGATCTTGATTGAGACCCAAAAGCTTCATGAGAAGCATGGCCTTGTCTTCATTCTACCCAATAAGAAGAAATCCAAACAAACCACTGCTAATATTGTTGAATAAGAGACCCCTTCCTCACCAACACCCCCTCCACCTGAGTGTGAGGATGAGGACATCATCCCACCTAAATATTTTTTGTCAATATGATTACCCTTAGACCCCTGAATTATCAAAAGGAAGGGGAATCTGTATCCATCTCTTTGATCCATCTTGAACTAGTGGGAGAAGACTCTCTTACCACTAACACTATTTAGTAACAGGATGATGATTTTATTCTCACCTACCTTGGTGCACCTGATTCCTCCACCCATAAATCCTTACCTATAGAGACCTTAACCATGTTAAATTAATCCACTATGGATATTGACATAGGCACATTGGATAACCTTCATATTGTCAAACTGTGCCAATCTCTCACTCTTGAGGAACTTTAGGAATTCTCTACATTTATCCAAGACCATAGTATTGCATTTGCTTGGTCATATGATGATATGCCTAGTATTGACCCAACCATTGCCACCCATAAGATTGTAACCAATCATGAAGCTAAACCCATCAGATAGAAACTTTGTCGAATGCATCCTCACATAACCCTTCTTGTCAAGAAAGATATTCAATGCCTCCTTTTTATCAACTTCATTCAACCCATTGATTATCCCCAATGGGTTTTGAACATTATGCCTATCACTAAAGCCATAGGGGGACTAGCTATTTATGTGGACTTTCATGACCTCAACCTCACATGTTTGAAGGATGACATTATTCTACCTAGCATTGACCAAATTTTTGATCCTATAACATGCCATGAGATGTTATCTCTCATGGATGAATCCTTAGGTTATAATAAAATTTTGATTGCCCCTGAAGATCAAGACAAAACTACCTTTATCACCCCATAGGGGACTTTCTATTATAGATTCATGCCCTTCAATCCTAAGAATGATGGTGCAACCTAACAACATGATATGACCTACATTTTCCATGACCTTATCCATAAAATAATTAAGGACTATGTGGATGACATCCTCAAGAAATCCAAACTTTTCAAAGACCACTTAGCCTTTCTCAAAATTATCTTTGAGAGACCTATCCATTACCATGTCTGCCTTAATCCTAAGAAATGTATTTTTGGGGTCTTGTCAGGCAAGCTCTTTAGATTCATCATTTCCCTTTGGAGAATTAAAGTTGATCCAACCAAAATCAAATCCATCCTTGAGATACTTCCCCAGACCAATCTTAAGCAACTTCATAGTTTGTATGGGAATCTCCAATCCATTCATCACTTCATCTCTTATCTCTTAGATTAGTGTTAACACTTCCACCACCTCTTGAAAAAGGAAATCTTTTTCAAGTGGAATGTTGATTATCAAAAGGCCTTTGATGCACTCAAAGGGTACCTTTTATCACTTTTCCTCACACCTCTTAAGGATGACCAACCTTTCTACTTTTATATCTCTACCACTGACCATTCCCTAGGGGAAATACTTGCCCATCGAGATGAACATAAAGAGTAGGCCATATATTATATCAGTTGCACACTTGTCTAGTACAGGACTCAGTACACACACACTGAGAAACTTTGCTTGGATTTAGTCTTCATGGCCACCAAAATTTTCCACTACCTTTGTAACCACAAAACTTTTATCATAACCAATACTGACCAACTCAAGTATATGCACTCTAAACTATACCAAAACCAGCTTATGGCCAAGTAGCTCATGATTTTATATGAGTTTGACCTTAAGTTCCTCTTATAGAAGTTAATTAAATTTCAAGTCATTGCTGACCAATTGGTCGATGCACCCCTAACAGACACCCAACCCCTTCCTCTTGAATTTCTAGATGAGTCTATCATAAACCTATCTCAAGCAGATTTTACCAATCATGTAACCATGTTTTTTGATGGTTCTAAATGTCATCATGGTAGGGGAGATAGTATCATCCTTATCCCCCTTATCAATGAACCACTTATTTTATCTTTCAAACTTGACTTTGAATGTACCAACAATGTCATTGAATACGAAGCTCTAGTGCTAGGCCTCCAAATTGCAATAGCTTTGGGATTTAGAACAATAAATATTTTTGATGACCCCCAACTTATGGTCAATCAATTCAATGGTATCTACCAGTGTAAGAATGATATTTTACAATTATATAGATAGTTATTCATTTAAATCTTGACATCATTTGATCACTATCACATTCAAACCACCCCACGATCTACCAACAAGTTTGCCAACACCATAACTTCTCTTGCTTCCTAGATCCCATCAACACCCTCAGAATCTAAGCTATCAATCATTGTCCATCACCTCACTAAAACTTCCTATGTCAAGTCAAACACTCCAACCATTTTTAGTGTGGAAGAGATCCATCCTAACTTTGGTATCAACAAACCTTTAACTACCTTAACTTGGGCATAGTTCCCTCTGGCCTCTCTAGGAATGCTTGTCAAGTGTTTATTTAGATCACCTCCCATTATACCATTAAGAGAAGAATTATTTAAAATCATGGCTTTGAAAACCTTCTATTTCATTGCCTCTATGGTCCAAAAGCCTCTCACTCTATCAAAGAGATGAATGATGGTATATGTGGGGGCCATTTTAGTGGCCTCACTATGCTAGACGCATCCTCCACCTAGGCTATTCCTGGCCTACCCTTAACCAAGACTATTGTGATTATGTGAAAAAGTGTGTCAAGTTTCAATAATAAGCTAATTTACATCATGCATCTATCCATAGTCTTTATGTCTCTACCAATTTTTGGCCCTTTTCACAATGGGGTCTGGACCTTATTGGTGAAATTAAGCCCCACTATTCATAGTGACATCACTCTATCATCATCATGATTTAATATTTAACCAAATGGGTGGAGGATATTCCTCTTGTCTTGAAAAAATCATAAAATATTGTTGAATGTATCACCCATCACATCATCTACCACTTTGGTGTTCCCCATAAGATCATCACCAACAATGGCAAATCCTTCAAAAACAAACAAGTTCAAGGTCTTTGTGACATATTTGGAATTAAGCTAAGATACTCATCACCTTATCACCCATAATAAAATGGACAAGTAGAGGCCTCTAAAGAAACCCTTAACAACATGCTTACTAAAATGGTCAATGCCTTGGGTCAGGATTGACACTTACACATCCCTTTCATCTTATGGGCATATCGTGCTAGCATCTAAACCCCTATAAGTGATACACCTTTTTCTCTCATATTTGGAGTTGAGGTTGTATTGCCTCTTGAAGTCCAAATACCCTCTCTTTAAATATATTTGCATGACCTTATTTTAGAAGATGATTACCATCAAGAACATTTAGCTCAACTTGAGCTACTTGACCAGCATCATTTGATTGCTCTTTCCTATCTCTATGTCTATCAAGAATGAATCAAACATGCCTATAAAAAATACTTGAAAGTCCAAGAATTCAATATTGGATATCTTATTCTCAAAGAAAATCAACATGTAACTAAAAAGGGGTAAATTTTTTTTTAATTGGCTTGGACCCTACATCATAACCCATAAGTATGGATTAGGAGCTTATCATTTGTCCTTTCTCAAAGGCAAACCAAATATTGAGCTTCTCAATGCTTCACACTTGTGTCCCTTCTATTGTTAAATATTGGTCACAATCATCATCTATCTAACTTAAGGTCATCCCATGCAACCACATTCATTTCCCTCTTTTTAGGGGTAATAGACTACAACTGAATCATGTGATTATCTATCATAGTCATATCCTGATATTGAAATAGGTGTACCATAACTCTACCCATGGCATGATTCTCATGGCACTTCCCATCTCTTTGAGATCAGTTCCTATGGTTCTTTTTACCTAAACCTCTTTTTACCTACTGAACCTTCATATGAACATTAGTCTTACCTTCATAAAGGTAATCCCTTGAGCATGTATAATCAAGTCTATATCAATTAACATAAACAACAATATCAAAAGTCAAAAATAAATTATGGGTGATTCTTAGCATTTGTAGACTATTCCCCAAAAGGACAGCTATTGAAAACCTTATTCAAAATTGCAAAATGTAAGGTGGACTGCTCCCTTAAAGGACAACTATCAAAAGCATTAAAACTAAGCACATAAACTTAGACCACTCCCTTGAAGGATGGCTGATTAAAGCATCTATCAAATCTAGAAATTTCTTGGAAGCTTCCTACATTGATCAACTTCCCCAACCCTAAAGTAAAATCAAAATAGTAAAATACCCTTAAGAAATAATAAAAGCAATGAGAAAGCTACAATTTGATCTCATAAAAACACTAATCTTAGAAAGTTGCAATCAGATCTCCCAAGTAGACTTCCCACATCAATCAGTATACACTCCATATATGAACATAGACTTGATTATACCATTATCTTGGAAGCTTACAAAAGTGACATGCTAGTCTCATAGAAGGTTTTAGTTTCACCCATCCTCCCTCCATATATTATATGCACAGGACTATGATCTTACTTGACATAATGTGATCAAGATACCTATTTATTAACCTCAACATGCTAATGCAAAGCATTTGAAAGGCTTATTTTCACTAAGCCAATCTAATTTTAGGTTTCATTTTGGTCCTTACCAACAAAAAGGGATCATGTTTCTTTTCTTATCCTCTATTTGTTCATGTAGACGTACCTCTCATGATTCTTATAAAATTCCAAAACATTTAGTTTGTTATCCACCTACTTTATGTATTTTCATTACATCTTCAAAAATATTCATATTTTACCCCTATGAGCATAAACACCAAATATCAAATCAAAAGTGTAACAAAAAGCATCATCCTGTCCAATCTAGCATTAAAACACTATTTGAGCATATATCACATCATGAAAAACCTTAATTATACCATTCATCATTATAATAAAAAACAAAATCAATATGAAAGACATCATGAACCATAGCATATGCCATCTACCAATCCATCCATTTACCATGACATTACCACAATTTGTCTTATAACATCAATTCATGCATATGTATCACAAAACCAAAAACAAAGCCATTACATTATCATATGATATACAACCATCAATAACACATCCTATCATATCCATGGATAAAATCAATACATCATAACTATTTTTATAGCATCACATACCTAAGTAACTAAGTCAAACATCTCATAAATCATATGCAAGAAGTCACAGGTTATAAACCATAAACATGAGCATCATGAACCATAAGCATAAATCATATATAACATCATAAACCATCATCATCATAAACATCTAGTCATAATATATAATACATGTCACAATTTATGAAACTCTCTCTAAAAAAAATACATTTCATTTCATCAACATGAAGGTTGGTATCAAAATGGTATACATCTATCAAAACATGTCTGAACATGGTCATGGGGCACCATTATTGATTGGCCCCACTGATAGCTACACTTGGTCCTATGCCACTACCACTGACCTCTCCTATACTTATAATTATACCTAGAGGGGGTTGCATTAAAACCCCTACTTGACCAAATTTAGAATCCCACTATCTTGGAGTAGCTATCAATGGCCCACCAACCAAGCTAGCTCTATACTCCCCATATTGCATCGCCTATGGTAACTGATCCAAAACTATCACCTTATAATATCTGAGCTCTTCCACAGTAGCTAGATAGCATGCCCATGGCACTATGTTTGGTGGCCCTCCTACTATTGTTGAGGATATTATTTCCCTCTACCTTAGTAGGTCCCTCTCCTACGTGACTACCCTAAGGGATGCCTATACTTGATCCCTCTCACCTGTAATAGTGTCAAGCTGACCTTGTAATATGGCCATCTAACCCTGTAATGTGGCCACTATCCATATCAAGCCTATACTTATGATTGTGCTCTAGTGATTGCCACCCCAACCTATCCATCATGGCCCAAAATATCTACAGACATAGGCCTTGTGCCTCTATCATCCCCACCAATATCTATAGTGGCATATATGGGCTAGTACTAAGCCATGTATCCATCTAGATATCCAAAATCATTTATAGGATCCATAATAAGAAGATCCTCATAACTACCATCCAAAATTGTTATAGTAAGCAAGGGTTATGATATTGAACCTCTAAATCTTCCCTTCTATACTAGGGAAATGGACATAGGACACCCTGTACTAAGCCAAACTATCAACATACCCTATTAAATGGTATCAACTCCACCTCAACCTCTCACCTACTAATAGCTCATCTATAGCTCTAAAAGGTGAGGGTTTACCTCTTATAACCTGGCCATATCAAAAACTAAATATATGGCCTCTAAGTGATGTCTCTAGTGACTAATGCACCTAGTGCACCCCTAAGCCACTCAACATCATGGGCACCCTTTCCTGCCTAATGTAGCCAAATCATCCCTCCATCACATAAACATAATAAAACTCAATCTATGTGTAACTCACCTAAGGAAATCCCAATGTCTCAGAACTTGAATATGCTCATAGGCCCAACAATGAAGAACTAAGTTGACACTAATGTCGTATCTCCTATGATGCCTAAACCCCTATAACTCCCTCTAGATATGTACAAGTAAAACTAGGACCCAACCAAACACCATCCTACCAAGTAATAACTCCACCAATACCACTAATAACACATAAGGAAACCTCTCACTACTCAAATCTGGAAGCCCAAATCACATCACCATATTCATTAGCATCATCATGAGTCTCCTCTCATCTAGAGCTGTCTCATACAACATTGAGAAAATAAATCCCCCAGCATGCCATTAGACCTAGTCGCTCACATCCCCATATAAATACTCAATAAAATCTTCCCATTCAATTTGATATATCACCTCACCATGTAGTGAGAGTCAGGTAATCTAATGTACATCCTTAGGGATAATAGTCATCTCCTTAGTCAGTAGTAGGAAGGTGTTCATAATAGAACCTCATCTCTTGATGAGTACTATGACCATCAATGCATCTTAGGGCACATGCTATTAGTGCCTCATAGCCCTCCTACCTCCTCCATATGCACCCAGTCTTCTACAATCATCCTCTCATGAAGCTCAGGAAAGATGTGAAACACATAGTCATGAAACTAAATCTACTCCCTCGCCTATATCATATCAAACACTTAGCTTGGTTATTGACACTAGTATTGTCTACCCTAACTTTTTAACACTTGACCTATTCCTCTATCACTCATACCTATCTACCTCATCCTAGCTATATTTCCCCCTAATAAATAAGATTAGCCTATCAACATAGCTTCTTAAAACTCTTCTAAACCATTAACCTAACACCTAACCCTAGAACATTACCCTCCAAACTTACCTACCCCACCCAACTACTAGTGATCATATTGATCGCTGATAGTTAGAGACCCCTATTTTTAAAAGGTGTCGACCGTCGATGGTTAAACTTGATCATCAACAGTCACTGTGGGCATTCCATAGATGGAATGACCAAACCATAACCACCAAAAAAAATAATCAAAACATAAAAAAAATTTACCTAATCACCTAGCCTACTAGCTACCCAACCCAAATCACCTCCCCCACCTCTCAAATTCTAACTTTACCCAAAAATTTTCCCACAAACCCCAAAAACCTACCTAGGGAATTATAACCCATACAAAACATTCTTAACATAAATATTGATCTCCACAACCCAATTCAATTACATAAATCACACCTCGCTACCAAATGGAATACAACACCTACCTCATTCCTCAACCTCTACCATGGTTGAAGCCTTTGAACAACTGCTTAACCATGCCCACATGTTCTCTGTATCTCAGGCCCACAAAATCAACTAACACACCTTCCACCAATGATCAAGAACCAAATCAATAAACACCCTCTCAACAAGCACCAAAATCACTAGAGCTAAGTAAACCAAACACAAAATTATAAATGGTTAAAGTAAGTTTTTGTTTTTAATTTTTACCCAACATATTTTTAGGGTTTCCCCTGACCGTTAATGGTGAGGGTGAACATTGATGATGTGCACAATTTTTCATCTCAAGTGCCCAACCTATCATTCACCCATTACCAACTACCATTTATCAAAACCTAACCTAATTTCAATGTTAAATCATAGACTCTTGGTTTGAGGGGGAACACCTCCTCCTACTCTTGAGGCATCCAGACCTTGAACCATACTCCATTTTTATTTTATAGCTCATTCACACAAGTCACACAACAAAAAGGGGTATAATGTAGACACTACAAATCTACACACCTATGATTCTAAATGTTGAAAATCCCCCTGGACCCACCTAAGACCCTCTTGGGACCAACCTACACCAATATGGCCTCACCAAACCCATCCATAACAAGTTTCACCAAACTATCTCAACTTGAAATTTAGGACCCTTTTTCTCTAGAGCTTGACTATCGATGGTCAGCCTTAGGGACACCTAACCATTGATGATTAGGATCCACCTCTTAATTAAAAACATGTAAATTTCACTGACCTCTTCTATATATAACTCATCTAAATCTTGTTACAAGATTTTGCATGGATGTATTATATTTAGATGGCCTAGTTGTACCTTCACTTTCACCTCTTATTTGTAAGAGATGACTAGGAGGTCAAATCCATTTGCAATAATTATTAGGATCTCAAGGATTTAAAAGTTTTCTTTTGCAGGTCAATCAACGTCATCAGTGTTATCAAGCATCATCAACAATCTTGTTGAGAGCCAACTTGTCGTCACCTTTAAACCAAGTTCTTAACTATCATTAATCTGTCAAAATCAAACCAGATTCCACCAATAGGCTAACTTATTCAACCACTCACCCAACCAACTTATGGTAAGCCAATTACTTTTTTATCAATATTCACATACTTTATTTCCATTTGGTAATCAACCTAGCCTTTATCAATCTCCTAAAATCCATCTGTTGGATCTTATTATTTAGTAATTCACCAACCTAGAACTTACATAGTAACCACCGATGATTGACTCAACTTTTGATGGTCTACTCAACCACCTATAGTTATCTTGACTACTGATGGTCACCTTAACCATTGATGGTCACCTTAACCATCAATAGTCACTATGGTAGTGAAAACTAGTAAGCTATTTTCACCCACCTACCCCTAACCAAACTTGATTTTTTATGTTTTGATCACTCATAGGCCCCTTTTAGATTTTTTGAAGTTACCCCAACCCCTTAGCACTAATATTAATTAGTTTATCACTAATTTGATCATTTATAATCTATTTTCTTAACAAGCATTCTTGTGTTCAATTTCAATACCTTTTTATTATTGATGCAAGTACCTTCTTTCCAATTTTTTTAATTAAATTGTTTAAAGCATGTGGATTGACAGCCCCCATGGGAGCTCTCACTTCTAGGATCTAGCTATCTCTAGGCAATCCACCCAACTATTTGTCTAACAAATAAGTTTGATTTAGTGTTTTATTATTTGTAGTTCTTCTTCCCAAGCCAAAGAGGATTTCTTCACAATCTTCTAATTCAATGCATGCACAAATAACTAGGTATTCCTATCATAACCTATATTTTTAATTTTACTACCTTCTTTTGGATACTAGAAAAATTTGAGTGAAACACTTACTACACTATGGATTAGAATTTAGTTCCACTTCTTAACCATTCAAATGTCACAAGTAGAAAACCAAAGTACAAATATCATTGAGGAGCAAAGGTTTAATTGAATCATGATGAGTACCAAAATAAAACCAACACCTGATGCAAAGAAGGTGAAATGATTTAATAGATGTGATGAGGGATATGGTATACTATGCCTATCAATTTTTCCCAACTTACTCTTTCACATTTAATCTAAAAATACCCTAATGATGTTTGGATCATATTTTAAAAACTCTTTGGGAAGTAGGATTTAATGAGGATTCATGAACTGAAGAGTGAATTCATCAATTTGATTCCATGAAACTTTGACACTATAAGACTTATTTACCAAATGTAAATCAATTGGGTTAAAGTTAAAATTGTGTGGTATAAAAAAAAGGATGATTATTTTATCCTTTAAATCCTTGCCAAATTAGGTTTTGACTATTTTATTTTCAATTCTACCTTCCATGCCATCAACTCTTCCCTTGGAGCTACATGGACCATTCCATCCTTAGATGATTTTATTGTCAACTTGACTTGGGAGAAGAATAAACTTATTCATATGGGTGTAATGAATTCCTCTAAATAACATGGCTTAATTGTGAGTCATGACAAATAGAACATATCCAATAATAAGGAATAAATAGAACAAGGACTGCGAGCAAAGAAAGGGTCAAAAAACTGATGTTAAGTCCAAAACATCAACTAAGACTTTCTCTTTAGGTAGGAAACCTAAGAAAGAGAGGCTCACTTGTGCCTATTATAAGAAAACTGGGCATGATGAAACTAAATGTATAAAGAAATAGATTGTTAAACTCACAAATATGCTTGAGAAAAACAACATGAGTCTCCTTTAGTCAAATAGAGTTCATCAACACATGAGTATTCTAAGGAAAAATATAGTAATAAAGGTAAAGGTTAGGACAAGGCCCTTCTTGTAGTTGCATCCCAGTGTTTCACATGGGTGATTTATTTTGGTGCCTTGCACCACATGGATTCATCTTAAGATATTTTTTCATCCTTGGAGCCCTGTTCTATGCCTTCCATTTTGTTGGGTGACTACACTTCCATGTAATTTTGTGGGAGAGGGTCTATTGAAGTGAGTGATGTGACATTTTAAGATGTTTTATGTGTTACCTCATTGTCAACTAATCTCCTACCTATTTATTATACTATTCACATCAATTTAATAAAAATAGTTGAGTCCATACCTGATTCTATGGTTATTAGGGAATTGCATAGTAATGCTATAGTTTCAATTGGAAAATTAGGTCACCAATCATGGTTTTAAACTTTATCACATTTTATCCTAATTAACCCTCTACTACTCTATTGACTCATAAAAAATTGGGTGGGTACATTATGGCATGAGTGATTCATCCATCTTAACTATCACTACTTGGAGCAAATTAGTCATAATGACATGGTTTTAGGGTTGGCTTATGTCCATTTTTATAACAAAGTTTTCCAAGGTTGCATACTTGGTGAGTATCCCGAAGAGAAATATGAGAAAGTCAAATCAGGGAGAGCTACATAGATTTTGGAACTAGTCCACAATGATATTTATGGTCCTTTTCTGTAACTTTCATTTAACAAGACCAAATATGTTCTTGCCTTCATTGATGATTTTTCAAGGTATACTTGGGTGTATTTTCTTAAGCCAGAGTATAAGGGATTTGATCAATGTTAGGACTTCAAGGCCCTTGTATAAATATAATTAGGTAAAACCATCAATATTTTATGCATGGACTTTAGAGGGATTGAACTATAATTTATAGTTTTGTACATTTCTCAATAGAATGGTTCTTTAGAACACAAGAATAGGTCCTTGAAGAAAATGGTAAATTATATGCTACAATCCAAATATCTTGCACCTAAATATTGGGCCAAGGCCATCATTCATGATTATTATATTGAGAACCAAGTTCCTCATGAATAATTGAAAGGAGTCACTCCTTTTGAAGCATAGAGTAGTAAAAATCCATAGTTAATCACTTTCTTGTGTTTAGATATCTTGTTATAGCCAAAATTCCTAATAATAAACATAAGGAAATGGAACCTTAACCTAGAATAATTATTGGATATACTAAAGATGTTAAGGGACATAAGTTTCTCCATCCTAACACTCACGAGTCATTCATTAAGAGAAGTGTTCATTTTTAGGGTGGTAATTTAGAATCCATACTTGAGACTTCTCCATCTTCCTTGGAATCATTGGGATTTGATAATAGGGTAAGTGCAAAATTTTGGGGTATAATTGCATGGATAATCATGTAACACGATCATTTTATTTTATTAACATGATTGTGCCATTTGAATTATGGATTGGTGATTATCGAGCCATAAAATGATCATGTTATTATATAATGTGATTGTGTTATTAACATGATCATGTTATTGCCATTTTCAATAATATAATCACATTAATAACATGATTATGTTACCTATATATCAAAAAATAAAAAGTGAAACCTGAATGCAAAATCCTCATTTTGTATTCGAGTTTCCTTGTTCTCCTTTAGCTTTCATGATCACATTTTGGTTTAAATAGATAAGAGGGTGCCAGTTTGCTACCAAATTCATCCCAAAAACTTATTGATTGATGATTCCACCAAACTTAGATTTTTTAGACCTAGGTAGCCCTTCCAAGGCTAGATACATCCCCCTAAGTCTTTTTCCCTCTAGTAACAATGCCCAAATAGGATAGGAGTGCTAAAACCTAGGGTGTCCTATTTTTAGTGATATTGTCCAAGTTCACTTTTGCCTCCAATAGTTATATTTTACCCAATACTTATCTTTTTATTTGTTAGTTTAATACAAAGTCATTTAACCCACAATCATATATTTCCCTATAAAAGGCCATTCTAGGTCCATTTAGAAGGGTTGGCACTCATTTTCAAGAGAGACTCAAGAATACAAGCAAGTACACTCAAGCACTCTTCCCTATTCTTTGCATACAACCTTTCAATATTATTCAAAGCCTACTCAATTCATTACATTAGTCCCTAGCTAGCTGAAACACATCCAATTTCACATTCTAGTTACATTGATCATACATAAATTACACCAATCACTTCAATGGGAGAAATACATTAGCTTGATCCCTCTTCAGAGTATTGGTATGTAGGTAGTGTGCCCACACATGGGGTGTGAAGTACATCCAGTGTATCCTATACACACTAACCCCTTATCTCTCTTTCTCAAGTTTGCATTCAAGTTCAAGTACTTAGAGCTCCTAAGAGTTTTAAAGATTAAAACATGCACACAATGAGCTCTGCAAGGTCCTATACCCTAAAATTTCAGTGACAAGGTAACACAAGCATTTTGAATAGAACCCAAAAAGCTCTTAACCTCAAGATAATAATGCCAGAATAGGACTAGAACATCACACAATAAGGTGTCTTATTTTTGGTGCTCCTATCTAATCAAGAAATGAAGTCTAGAGACCTATTTTTGACTATTTCTTAATTTTGTTCCTCCAATATTAGACCTTGCCTTAGTCTAGATCAGTCAAAATAAGCTAAGTTCTAATCTCTCTCACTTCTTATTATATTTAGAAAAGGTAAAACTACAATTTATTTACACAAATCAGTAGGTTAATAAAAGCATATTTATTTACTAATTTACATTGATTAGCCACTTTATTATTTAGGAATATAAATCCAATATTATGAAAATAATAAAACATTTGGTGAAGCAAAAACATAGGCATTCTAAATAGAACCCATAAGCTTTTAGCCTCAAGACAACAACACCAAAATAGGACTACAGTACCAGATAGTAGGGTGTCATATTTTTGGCACTCCTATCTAATCAAGAAATGAATTCCAGAGACATGTTTCTGACTATTTCTTAGTCCTACTCCTCCAGTACCAGACCTTGTCTCAGTCTAGATCAGCTAGAATAACCCTTCATAATACAAAAATCCTTGTTTCCACTGAACCAACTTATGTTGCATCCATCCTCAACACAATGTAATGGATTGAAGAGCATATCTCTTTTGAAAAAGAGGATTTACCCCCACAATACATCATTAAACAAACTTTACCTTTGTATATTCAGTTACAAATTAATGATGTGGGAGTCAAAAGAGTACTAGTGGATAATGGTTCATGACTTAACATTTGCAACATATCCTTTTTTAAATTCCTTAACATACAACCTCATGATCTAGACCATTTTGACATGAACATTAGAGGTTTTGACAACATTCCATGAATAGTAATATGTCAAATAACACTCAATATTACCCTAGGGCCCAAGACATTGTCAACAACCTTCCAAGTCATGCCAAATGACCTTAATTATAATCTATTACTTGATCAACCCTAGATTCACAATATGCATGTAGTACCATCTACCCTCCATACTTGTCTAAAATTTAGTCACAAAGGTTACATATACACATGCCCAATAAATAGTGAGCCTTTTAAATATTACCAAGTAGTTGAATCTTTGAAAAATTATATTCTATAATTTAATCTAGGTAGCATACCTATGCAACCCATTACTCATAATACACCCTCAGACCACACACAAAATCAACAAATTCTAAACCCTATTGTAACACCAACACTAGATTACAAATTCACATCACCTTTTGAATTTAAATATCTTAATAAAATGGGATATCAGGGAAAAGGACTTGGGAAACATGAACAAGGAATAGTCAATTCTATTGAGCCATCCACACAACATCACTTGCAAGGGTTAGGATACCAATTTCACCTTAATCAGGATAAATCCTCTCCCACCCTTTCATAACACATAATTTTTTTTCCACCAATTATATGCACCGATAATGTAGTTAATAACACTTCCACATTATCATTGATCTACCTTAATCTTATTGACAACATCATGCTATTGATTTACAAAAGATTTTTACATGACTCAGATAATACAAAGTTCAATTAGACCCAAAAAAATGCATGTTCAGAGTCATGTCAGACAAACTCCTAGGCTTCATCATATCTCAGTGGGGCATAGAAGTTAATCCTAGGAAATTCAAAGTAATTATTGATGTGCCACCTCCTACAAAATTAAAACAACTCTGATCCCTCCAAGGCAAGATTCAAGCAATCTACCATTTTTTAGCCCAACTTGATGATAAAATTCAGTCCTCACTTACCAAAGAAAGATACAAAATTTATTTAGGATCAAGCTTGTCAAAAAAACTTCAACACAATCAAGCAATATCTCCTTAGTCCACCCATTTTAATACCACCTATACCAAAGAAGCCTTTCTTACTTTATATCTTAGTGACAAATCATGCCTTAGGGGCGCTTTTAACACAACACAATGATTGAAATACCAAATGAGTAGTTTATTACATCAGTTGCACATTGGTTGATTTTGAAAAAAACTATTCCCCAATAGAAAATTTATGTCTAGCATTAGTTTTTTCCACACAAAAAATCTGACATTACATGGTAAATAATGAGACTCATGTTACCACAACAACAAACCCCTTAAAATTCCTACTAGCCAAGTCGTATCTTTCTTGCCGTATAACCAAATGGGTTATGTTGTTAATAGAATTTGACTTAAAAATAGTCCTCCAAAAATTGATAAAGGGCCAAATCATTACAGACCATCTAGTAGTAGAACCACTATCAGATACTAACCCTTTAAGTGACACATTCAAAGATGATTTCACTACCTACTTTACTCATTCAGATACCTGGATAATGTTCTTTGATAGCTCTCAATATGCATTTAGTGCAGGGGCAAGTATTATCTTTATCAATTCTTTTGGCCATACAATTCCCATAGCATACCAATTAAGTTTATCATGCACCAAAAACACAACAAAATACAAAGCATTTATCTTAGGACTATTCACTCCACAATCCCTCCAAATAAAATATCTTTAGATCTTTGGTGATTCCCAACTCATGGTCAACCAAGTCAATAATGTTTATCAAATAAAATAAGAACACCTTATCCCATACCACAACATAGTACAGTATCAATCATCCCAATTTGATTATTTTTCCATTCAAGGCATTCCTCGAAAAGACAACAGACATACAGATGCAATGGCTAGTGCCATGTCACTCATCCTAATTAGTATCAATGATGATCAAGCAATTTTTACAATTAAATGATTATAATCAACATCAATATCTAGCATAAAATTGATCGCTCTTTCCATTTAGCCTACTACACAAAGCTTTGCAACCCCAAAATGGTTCACTAACATTTACAATTTTCTCAATAAATCTATTACACTAGATACTTTCTCCCAAAATGACAAATTTAAATTATAAAAATAATCACTCTGTTATTTAATCATTGATGGAGACATTTTTAAATAATCTTTCGATGGACACTTACTATGGTGCTTAACCTTGATATAAGCCAAAATTGCTCTCACTCAAATACATGATAATGAGTGTGGTGGTCATTTCAGTGGAAAAAAAATGTCATACAAACTCCTCTAGCAAGGGTACTACTGACCTACCATGGAAGATGAATGTTTAAAATATGAAAATCTATGTGATAAATGTCAACAACATAGTAACCTATAACATGCACCATCACAACAATTATAACCTATTGTCTCTCCATGGCCATTCATGTTATAGGGATTTGACCTCATTGGAAAAATCAACCTTTAGTCTGTTGATGGACATAAGTTCATAATCATAGCTACATAATACTTTACCAAATGGGTGGAAGCTGTTTCACTTAAATCTACCATAGGTGAAGACATTTTAAGTTTTATCATGACTCATATTATTTCACACTTTGGCCTACCTGCAACCAATATTTTTGATAATGAAACATCATTCAAGAATAAAAATATCAAATTTTTTTGTACCAAATACAAAATTAAACACACATTCTCCAATCCATATTACCCACAAGGAAACGATCAAGTAGAAGCCATTAACAAAATAATTAACAACATTTTGAACAAAATAGTAACCAAATTTGGTGATGATTGGCACAATCAACTAGTTTTTACACTATGGGCCTACCATACCAGCATTCGTATGCCCATGGGGGCTACCCCTTATTCACTCATTTATGGCACAAAAGTGGTTTTACCATTGGAACTAGAAATTACATCTCTTCATGTTTCCCTTAAAGGTATTCTCAATAATGACTAGTATCATGAAAAGCATCTACACCAGCTCAAATAGTTAGATCATACATACATTTAAGCTAAAAAACACCTCATAATCTATCAACAATGTATCTAATAATTCTACAATAACTGAGTGCACATCAGAGAATTTAAAGTTAATGATATTTTTCTTAAAGAGAACCTTCACAATGTTAATGCCAAAGAAGAAACCAAAGGAAAATTCAAACCAAATTAGTGAGGTCCTTACATCATTACTAGAAAATTTATCCCTAAAGTGTATCATCTAGCATCACTTGAAGGAAAAAATTCAAAAATCTAATGAACATTATGCATCTATGCAGATTCCATGTATATCATGTTATTTCTATGCATTGCTTGTACATAATTTCTTTCTAGCATTGATCGTACATATTATCTCCTGCTTGATTGTACATAGTTTAAATATTTTTAAAAATACAAAAATAATATAACACTTTAAAATACAAAAACATTCAAAAAATTATAAAAACATAAAAAAACATTTTTGATTGTATACATCATCCATGTTTACATTACTACTATCATGCTAGGACTTACATTTGCTATTTTAGGCTATTGTATGTCAATTTATCTACATTACCATGCTTCACTTGATCTTTTTTTAGTATGCGTAGTGACATCCAGCTCTTGATTACTTCAATTTACCTATTGAGGGGGCATTTCTACTTCTACATTTGAGACACACACTGATATACATACCCATTGGGGGTATCTTCTACATGAGTACACCATCCAAGTTATGTCATTCCTACACTACACAATCTAAGTTATCATATTGATGCACATTACTTACTAGATTACACAGATTACTACATTGACATTTCACTAGTACCTAGCACTTGTGTATTTCTTAACATATACCTAGTCTTGTACTACACATGTTTTGCATACTTTCACATTTGCTTTGATTAGTTATATATATTTGTATCTTCTAGTTCTTACTTTTTCTTTCATTCCTTGCTTAACATAGTTTGTATTATTATACTTCCAGTTCCTACTTGTCCTCTATTTGTGCCTTAGGACATCTACCAATGTCTGTTTCTTCTATTCATGTGTGTGCCTTAAGACATCTACCAATGTTCTTTTTTGTACTCTTTCATGTACTTATGGCCCTTGTGATAACTTTTCTTCTTCCACTTATATGTGTATGTGGCATTTGAACATGCCTTCCATGATTGTCTTCTAGTTTGAGTGACATGTGTCTATGTCCCTTATTTGCATGTCCCCTTGGCCACCCTTATATGCTTCTTGATTCTTGCTTCGTATGCCTGTTTGATCCTCACTGTGTGTAATGTCATGATTCCAATCATGAATTTATCTTGCTTCTTGGATGCCATGATGGATATCATGTTCCATCCCTCCATTCTTACTAACAAACTAACAACTAATAACTAATATCTAACATTAATAGTTTAGTTCAGTATCATACACATGCTCTTACATTGTTATAACTATCTAGGCATACCCCTGTTGAGCTAACAATCTAGAAATACAAACATTGCTCTATCCTGAGATATTTTATCAAATATCAATGTTATATCATATATCTATACAGTTTAACACACTTGTAGGGCTCTTTTCTTCTAAGGGCAACCATTGTAGGTTCATCATTTCTACCTTCAGAAGAGGGGGCATCAAATAGGGGTTTGTCATATAGATTAAACCTTTTAAAAATCAAAATAGCAGCATTTAGAACACTCAATATAGAATCCATAGGTCAAACTAATCAAACTAGAGTATAAAAATAGTGATAATTTTAGATCAGTAGTCAATTTTCACACCAGAAAATAGCACTAAAAATGGATAGTAGCACCAAACATAAGGGTGTCCACATTTTGGAATTCCTATCTAGGCATAAAAACACTTAAGGTTTCCAAAAATAGGTGAAAAGTTTAGTTTAAGGATAGTTTTTTCACTTCTAGATCAGTCAGATTCAATAGTTTTAGTACAATTTTCTTAGATACAATGGGTTATCATGCATGGCATGATGGTTCTCACTTTTAGTTTAGATTAGGTAGTTGGCATAACTTTAAGATCATAATCCATGTTCCAAACATTAATGGTTGGGGGTAATGTGCATAACACATTGATCTTATTTTCTTTTCGAGTTTAATTTATTTTAGGCATTCTCAATAGTTGCATGCCTTACTCCATCTATAGGTGGTTGGCATCAAATTTGAGTTAAAATTTCATACAAGTTTATATTTTTGAGTACCTAAGTTCCTAAGTTGGCTTTCACATAATCATTTTTCATTAGTTTTGGATAGGCTTTCATACAAGCCTATCCTCCATCTTTCAAAATGGTAAATAATGGCTTAGTTTCTAACATCTATTCAAGCTATCCATACCACATTGTCAGATTTCTAGAACATCCATGGGATCCATGAGCCATCTCATATGACATGTATTTTATACTGGTATCACTTCATAAGACAATGATGGATCCAAAGGTCTAGCTAACCTTTGTATTCTTGACCACCTGTTGAGAGGGATTGGACACACAGTCTAGACATCAATTAACACATGCATGATTCGTTAAATTCACATAGTTGGTAATAATGGAGCTAAAGGGATAGCCTTTGCATTCTTGAGCTACTTTCTAGATAATTGAGCACTCAACTCCATTCATGATATTACTCTTGATTTAACACACACTCAGCATCATCTAACACATTCCAACATCATAATAGGTTTTGTATTGATTCACGTACCTGATGAGGTGTATTCATTCTTTTCTCTTCCTCTTACTTAGCTATTATACATTTTAATTTTAGATATAGCGTATCTATTAAGAACTGATCTACTTTATGTTTTCATTATAGATTCATAATTCATAGGTGCTCTCTATATGCACATCTAGCATCACACAACTTCATGACCTTCATCCTTACAGGTAAGTTTAGGTATGCTTTTTATTTTCCTTTATCCTAGTTTTTTGCTTTGTTAGATCAATATAATAAAAGGGGGGGAAAATATAGTCATGAAAAATGTGAAATTGTATAATTTAGTATGGCTAAGACACCTAATTTATAGGTCCTCTTGTTGGCTCACACAATCCTTCTAGGCTACTTCTTTCACTAATTCCTAGTCATCCAAAGCTTTCTAGACTTATCTTTTTCAGACCTAGGCAGTCCTTATAAGCCCAAATCCATCCCCTCAAGTCTTTTTCCCTCTATACAATAGTACCCAAATAAGATGGGAACATTGAAACCCAGGGTGTCCTATTTTCAATTTTATTGTTCAAGTTCACTAGATTTTCTTGAATCCTTAACTTTTTCTCTGTTAGCCTGATACAAAGTCATCTAACCCACAATCATATGTTTCCCTATAAAAGGCCATTCTAAGTCTATTTAGAAGGGTTGACACTCATTTTCAAGAGAGACACAAGAATAAAAGAAAGGACACTCAGGAACTCTTCCCTATTCTTTGCATACATCCTTCCAATATGATTCAAAGCCTACTCAAGTCATTACACCAGTCCCTAGCCAACTCAAACACATCCAATTTTGCATTATAGCTACATTGATCATACACAAATTACACCAAGCACTTCAATGGGAGAACTACATGAGATTGATCCCTCTTCAGAGTATTGGTATGTAGGAAACATGCCCACACATGGGGTGTGAGGTGCGTCTAATGTATCCTTTACACACTAAGAGCATTCATGTTCAAGCACCCAGAGCCCTTAAGAGCTTTCAAGATTAAAATAGGCACATAATGAGCTCTACAAGGTGCTAGACCTTGAAATTTTAGTGTCAGGGTAACACAATTATTTTGAATAGAAACCAAAAAGCTTTCATCCGTAGGACAACATAGCCATAATAGGACTACAGTGCCAGACAAAAGGGTGTCCTATTTTTGGCTCTCCTATCCAATCAAGAAATGAAGTCTATAGACTTATTTTTTACTATTTCTCAGTCCTACTCATCTAGTATTAGACCTTGTCTTAGTCTAGATTAGTTATAATAAGCTAAGTTATAATCTCTCTCACTTCTTACTATATTTATAAAAGGTAAAAATACAATCTATTTACATAAATCAGTAGGTTAATAAAAGCATATTTATTAACTAATTTACATTTCTCAACGCCTTTATTATTTAGGAATATAACTCCAATATTCTAAAAATAATAAAATAGTGGAAAATAAACTTGAAATTGAAGAGTTAATTGGGAGATTAAGGGATCCCACTTAGACAAACCCCCACTGCACCCAACTAGCTAATTCTTTAGAGACCTTATTAGGTCAAATTAACTCTATAATGAGTAAAATTGATATATGGAATTCATATAGGGATACTTGTAGGGCATACTATGTTGCCAAATTGTCATCACTTTAGGTCAAGAATAAAGAAATTTCAAAATCCTCCATTTACACCCTATTCATTGACCCAACCACCAAAGCCCCATTTCTCATAACTGCTAAATGTTTTCCAATCCATCACTATATACATTACTTAATCATTGCCAATTTTTAGAATTGATGGTGGATGGTGTTTTAATATCCACTGTGTAACAATCATGAGGTCTTGTTATATTTTTTGAGGAAAATTTACTATGAGTTTATATTTAATGAGATTCTGAATTATTTTAATTTTAGTGAGTTTTAGGGTTGAGGGAAAGGATCTGCACAGGATTGACTAGGTGAAGATCATACACCTAATTTTCCTACATGGATCTATATCCAAAATCCTCTTGAGCCTAAGATCCCCTCTGTAGTTCATTAAGTCATGGAGATTGACACTCTACATGTTATTAGATCACTCATCGATACACTCATTCAACATATGAGTAGGCTTTCACATAGTGATGGTAGAGATACAACACCTACTATGCATACTTGACCACAACCTTGTAGTTATTATAAAGCTATGTGGATAGGAACTTCTTATGATGATGGCACTTGTGGTTTAGAGGGATTTGATAATATTCTTATGAGTGATGAGTTTTTGTCATGCACATTTGGTGTGCAGACATCAACCACTACATAGATGTAGGTATATTTTATATAAATGTCATGTTAAATTTAAGTTATATTTACAAATTTAATTTAGCTAACAATTAATTTACATAGAAATTGAATAATATATATGTCATTTTTTATGTCATATGAGGTAATGGTGCCTTCATCATCATAGTCGACATTTATAGCATTTGATTTATCATGATGGTTGTTTACATATTCAGATCCAGCTGTTGGCCCATCCACTACTACATGTATATATGTTAATATGACACCATTTACTTATGCAAAGGTAAAATTTTGAGTTAATCTTATTCTCTATGTATATTTGGTCTATGTATATTGTTCTTTTAAGTTTAAGTTAAATTTAAGTTTAAGTTAAATTTCTATTTTCATGTTCTCTCTCTTTATCCTTGCTTTGTTATTTACAGTCTTCTTATGTGTTTTATAATTTTTCATGCTAATTTGATTTGTTTTATAATTTTTCATGCTAATACTCATAAGAGAATATACCTATTCAATTACATCTCATTTCATGTTTCTAACCATTCCACACAACCCCCAAGCTTGAACTCTTCACTTAACTCGTCTTTCCTCTTTGACACCTTCCTTTTACTATCCATTTTTTGAGGCAAACCTCCTTGTTATAAGTAAACTAAAAGCTCCCAAAAAAAACAAACCCACATTTAGATAACCCTTTACATCACATAGCTCATTTAGGGACTTTCATAATTTAACTCTTTTTGGAGAACACTTAACTCAACACCCTCAGGACTAATTAGGTCTCCTAAGCCTAATTAAAGGCTACCAACTGTGAAATCATACCATATCAACTCAAATTGAATTTAAAAATTAAAATTCTATTATTATTATATAAATACACCTATCCACAAATTTTGGAGATGGGTTTATCATTTTGGGGTTACCATGAACCTTAGGAAGTTGTTCTGAGGTATCACAAACCATTTAAAGAGGAACCACAATAGTTGCAAGCTATGAGAACGGGCTCAATGGTATTTATATAAATACTTTTGGAAAATCCCAAAAAAATCCCATGAAAAATCTCATTTAATATTAGATAAGGGTAGTTCACATGCCATGAGAATACTTATAAAATAAAGAACACATATCTATGGGCCTTTCTGGGTAACACTATCTTGAAAATGAAGTTGTTAAGCTCAATATATTCATATTCTAATTTTGACTTATGTCACCATTACCATTATACATAAATGCACATGTTACCCTTGAAAATGAGTGATAATATCAAGGGAATTTATGGTAAAAGATATTAAATGTGCATCATTAACAATCTTACTTAGTGGATCATTAACTTGACAATGCAACTCTAAGAGTCTTCTTAGACATAAAGGACCATAATTCAGGCCCCAACATTAAATTGACTTATTTAAATAAAGTTAATGAAATAGCTATTTAAATAAATTTATATTTACTAAGTGACTTCACTTAAGACATACAGTGATAGTAGGACTTAAATCTTGCTTCATTTTATTACAAGATCTTAAATACATGTTTATAATATTTGATGACCAATTTAAGAGGTGTGGTTTGTAGGAAGGGATGGAGTTAGGGAAAGGGGGACTGCAAATTTTGGTGTCAATCTTACCTTCTCATGTTTGAGCCACAAAATTATAATACACATGATAATTCAATTCTAATATCTCATTACACCTTTTTATGTGGCCATGATAAAGGTTTAGATTTCAATTGTAATGCCTCATTACACCTCTTGATTTGGCTATGAGAAAGGTATAAAGGGTAGACAACCTCTTTACTCAACATTTCTTATTCTGTAAAACATCACATTGGGTCTCAACAACTTGTAGCCCCATTGACAAGTTTGGGGGGAGAGCTACCATTTGTGTTGGTAATAAAATATGTGCCAGCCTAAACAATTACACCTTGTAGTTTCTTCCAATTTAACATTCAAACTATTATCCAATTTTTTTCTCTTGAGAAAAAATAAGACAATATATTTAGATGGCTAAAACTTTATATATTAGACAAGGACATCCCTTCCTCGACCTATTGGTATAATGTTATTTACACACACCTTTATCAAGAGGTGGATTCACTGTGGCTCACTTATTTCTATTGGTTGGGTGCATTCCTATAAATCACTTACCATCCATTTATTATAAATGAATGTGATATCAATCCATGTATTATATATAGATATACAGATGATTGATATCATGCATACAATATAAGGATGATGGCCATATATGTGTAGATCAACCTTTCCACAATAAATATATAATGGTAATTTACTCTATCCAAAGAAGCTTTACAAGTAAGGACAAAGTTATTTATATGTCTCTTATTCCTTTTCTCTCCCTAAATTTTCCTTGTTAAAGTGATACTATTATTTCCACCTCCTACTCTTCCACTCACACTTCCTACATGTATTATAATTTTTATATTACCTCCAACATGTAAATTACTTGCTATTCTTGGTGATTGCACGTTGTATGGAAGTTACACTTCCATGATTCTTGGTTTACATTGCCTTTTCATGATATGCACATTGTATGGTAGTTATGTACTTCCATGATTCTTGGTTTATAGTGTCTTTTCATGATATGCAGATTATATAGAAATTACACTTCCATGAATCTTGGTTTACATTGTCTTTTCATGATATGCATGGTTTCCATATATAAGATTTGATACTTTATATAAAAGTAAGTGATACCTTGTTTACATGAACAGTTGATGTATGGAGTAGACACTCCTCCCTCTTTATGAGTTGAGATGGACATAGACATTACTAATGTAATGTCATTTGAATAGGTGCTAATAGAGGTATATATTAGTTCTTGTAATTTTGAATTGTAAAAAAAGACTTTTTTTAATAATTTTCTTACATGTACTTGGCGCATATATAACTTATGTAAATGTATTATTTATGCAAGTTTATCTTATGACATCTGATAGTCTCAATTAGATGAGTAGTAGGGTAACTTCTCATGTTTCTCCCATATTTTAGATGCATATTCAAATAACTAAGCCTACCACTGACTTGTTTGAGTGTGAAAAATAGATTGAGTAGGATCGTGAGCTTGCAGTAAGTGCATGTGTTTAAATTATTTTTTATTATAGTTTAAAATTATTTTATTAACAATCATTTGAATGTATTTTATGTTGATTTTGTAATAATTCTTGTATTTACATAGGTCCAACTGCAAGTGAGCTATGAGTGTAGGAATCATAGTTAGACCTTGGATTAATCCAAGGCATTAGAGGGGTCTCAATCTACTAACATGGCATATTAGGGAGAGTCTTCTTCAAGGAAGGCAAAGAGAGGGAGGCTATTTGATGAATAGGATGTCTTACATGAGATGTACTTTTTTGTATGCCTATATGTAAATTTATGCATTTTTGGAATTGTATATATGTATATAACATTCACCCAACATTAGATGCTATGTTGGTAGATGTAATTTTTTGTATGCCTATCACATAATCTATGTATTATTAACATTTCACACATGTGCCTATATTAAATGCCTATCATGGAAATCTATCTAATTTATATTCAATTTTTATTTCATTATGTGTTATTATACAATGTTGTTTTGATCTTCAAAACTATTTTCTATCAGATCTAGTATTTAATTTTGTACACAAATGAGGATTAAAAATTTATTCTTTTCAATTCTATAAATCTTGGATCTCCCATATTTTTTTAATTAAAGTTTTTATTTCATTGTGTGTAGTGGAAATGACTAATGACACTCTTATCACTTAGGCTTAATGGCATTCTTATCAGTGTACCTACTTATTGTAAACTTTAGAGATATTTCTTGGTGTCATTAAACCTCTTTTAGACCTCTCACATTCATTCTCTAACTCATTTCATTCATTCCATTCACAACGTCCTCTCACTCTTTCATTATCTTCTCACTAGGCAATCCTCTTAAGTTTTAAGTACTGAAACTTGATATAGGTCTCAAGGAGTAAGTATTCTATCACATATGTTTTTATATAATCAAATAAAACCTAACTTAACCTTTTAAAAGTGCTCAAACACAATTCAAAATTCAATTCCACATCTAGGGCTCACAATGGTCTCCTTAGGCTTGTAGCCTTTTTTATGTAAATTCTCTTGGTTTGAGAAATATATAAATTTTTATGGATATTTAAAACATTTACATACAACCTCTATCTCCTTATATATGTGTGTCAAATTTAATGACCTAACTCTACTCCTAGACCACACTTCCTTTGTAAACCACCCTTTAATTAGGCCTAATTAGCCCTATCTTAAACTTATAGTCACCAAATCCACACTGTATGACTTAAACCACACCAAAACCAATTTATTAATTTTACATACATCCAAACATATTATATTATTAATTTTCATTAATTTCTAAGGGTTAAAACTCTTTTACGAGGTATTTTCTCTTGAAACCCTAGTTAGGCTTCTACACAAATTAAGGGGCTATATAATTCAATATATTGAGTTATTTAAAGTTTAAAAGGACCAAAATTCCACATATAGGTATATTTTCACCTTACACACCTTCTAAAATATGTGATACATGTCATTTATCTTCATTGTCTCTTCTAACCATCAAAATACAGGTTTTTGAGTCCTATTTAGGACTGTGACAATAGGGTTTATGTATCAATGAGTGTCAAGGACTCTCTTAAGGGATTTTAATAATATCAATACCTTATTTTAAAATTTCACAAACCATAAAAATCATTATATTCATTAGTATATACATTTATACAAGAAAAGTTTCTCCTCTCTATCTTGACTTTGCACAAGGCACCCTACATGCCTGTGACAACAACATGGAGTATTAGTTAAATTTCAAATATCTCATGCATATTATAAGAGATTAAACCTAATTTTATTATGGGAACATATTCCAAGTATATATAATCAATGACATACTTGACAATATTAAGAAACAAATCTGACTTCCCTTTATAATGTGACTGTTAACCCAAATAAAGGTATAAATAAGGTTTCTTTGTTCTAGAGGACTGTATGTTGATTATTTACCATTATATTTTGAATTAAAAAAATTAAAATTATATCTCAATTATCATTCTCAATCTATATATAATTATCTACACCAAATTCATACACCCTTCATGAGAAACAACCATTTACTTTCATATTGGATTGTCATAGGCAAAATAGAGTATATGGGCAGAGGTAACCCTTTTTTCTGAGTTATCCATGTATAAATGTCTTAATAATTTCTATGTAAGTTTTTATAGGTTCAAAAAGTTCAAAAATAATAGCATGATGACTCACAACTTACCAACTTGGTGGAATCACTCCAAGCTCCCTTCCTTGACTATGACCTATAGTCACTTCTTGGTTACCACCTAGAGTCATTCATCCACCTACAACCTTACATAAATGAAAACATATTCGTGGAATAAAGGACCTTAAATGATAAAATTAAACTAATTTAATCATATACATTGAATGGATAATCCACAAAAAGTCACTTTCTTTTATTCATAACTTTGTTCTCTATTACAATATAGTCCTTGGACTAGAAATCTTTCTTGAGATGTTTTATACATGACTTATGGGAAATTTTAATATAATTTATCTCACTTAACCATTTGAAAATATTTTATTTCATCACCTTATATAATCCCATAATACCACCTAAGAGGTCAATAGGTCAATTACTCATTAATTTTCTAGGTCTCTAGTTTAAGTTGTCAAAGTTTAAGTTGTGGTTGCATAACTCTATTTTTGATGCTTCCTAACTAAAAACTAACACTTAAAACATGTTCATGGGTGGATAATGTCTATGTCTATATTATTTTCCTCTCATCAGGCCTGATCGATAAATCCACCACCCATTCTAGCCTCAAGAACATCCTTCCCAATACAAGAAAAATGTAATTTTTAAGCCTAAGTTCAAACATGCATAAAATGAAAAATGTAATTCATTTATATAAATCATCAAATCCATCCAATTATTATTTAATTCCTCTAACTTTACCCTAGATAACTTAAGTGGAAGCTTTGACAGCATTTTATTGGACAAGTTATAGTGAGGGCTCTAAAAATACGACTTTTTGGCATTGAACAAGCAACTTCTTGAGATCCAACTGACATTTCTACCTCCAAGACTGCCACCTATAAATATATCCATAAAATCATGTCAAAATAATAAAATTACATGTTATCACATTGCCATAATTTTCAAATCCATCCATAAGTACATTTTCTCTACCATTTTAGAGAGTAGAAACATTGACAATAAATATTGTCAAACTTTAAGTTGTGGTTATCGAAATCTAATTCTGATACTTCTTGACTAAAAAATGACACTACCAACATGTTCAAAGGGTATATAACATATATGAGTAGGTTCTTGGCATCCCATTAGGCCTAATTGATAAACCCACCACCCATTTTATCCTTAAGAACACCCTTCCCAATATGAGAAAAATGTAATTTTTAAGCCTAAGTTCAAACACACGTAAAACAAAAATTGTAAGTCATTTCCATGAACCATAAAATCCTTATCCTACCTATTTAATCCCTCTAATCGAAACTTGGATCACTCAGGTGGAAGATTTGAGAGCAATCCATTGGACAAGTTATAGTGAGGGGTCTGAAAATGTAATTTTTTGGCAGTGAACAAGTAACTTCTTGAGCTCCAACTGACATTTATACCTCCAAGACCTCCACCTATGAATCTATCACTTTGATCATGTTTAGATAGGAAAATTACATGTTATAAAATTACCACAAAGTTTAAATACATCTATAAGTGAATTTTAACTACCGTTCTAGAAAGTGAAAACACTTACAACAAATGTTGTCAAAGTTTAGGTTGTGGTTGTGAAACTCTAGTTCTGATGCTTACTGACTAAAAATTAACATTGAAAACACATCTAGGGGGGTGGATAATGTCTAGGAATGATGAGGTTAACATAACCCTAGTTTTTAAAATGGGGGCCCTTGTTTCAAAATTTTATCGTAAGGTTTTAATTATTTTTATTAACATGAATAAAACCTTAATCTAAAATTTTATGTCAAGTTCTCTATATTCCCCGAAACCCCTAGGTCTATTTTATCACCCACCTAGACTAATTAAAACTAGGGACACTTTTTTATATTTTATACTTAGTCTAAAGTTTATCCTAAGATTTAATTTTATTTATTAATACAATTAAAACCTTAGTCCAAGACTCTATCTTAAGTCCTATACATTCCCCAAACTTTAACTATTTTATTTTGTCTATAGGAATAGAAGGTTACAATGAAAGGATTAAAAGTGTCAAGATCTCAGAGCTCAAGTAAAAGATATATGGTTCATAGAAACTAGTATAAATTCAATAAGTTAAGCACCCAGATCGAAGGGGTGCATTTGGTTGAGTAAATTAGATCTGACGGTGATCAAGGCATCAATAAGTAAAATATCCTATAAGAAAATGAAGTAACCAATCACGTCTAAATCTATAGACTAAGATCCAATGATGCACGTTGATCCACACAATATATCTAATGGTGCATAGCAAGGCCAAAATGTCAACAAGCCCTATAAACAAATATAGATATGACAAGTGTCATGCCCATAATGGATAGTTAAAACTTAAGCACTATCCTAAAGATTGATGATGCATGGTTGAGCGTATACATTCTGATCAATGGTGAACATTAAGTTAAATAGATCCACACCTAATGAAGTGTTGACACGTGTTTTAAGCAATAAAAAACATGTGAACTATGAATTTGACTCAAGAGAGGATGGTTAGTATTATGTTAGTTCCAAAATGAAAGAAACACACTAATTAGCATAACATCTCTAGGCTTAGACACTAGGGGAACTTAATAACATACATACATATGAAAAAAAAAAAACTAAAATGTAAATAAAACATTCTTTCACCTTCCTTAGATGCTCTAAATAGCTTGTTGCAATGGCTTACTTGGCTTGTGCTCAATGAGTCTTCATCAAAAGAGGCTTGGATATCTCCTCTTCTCCTTGGCCCCTTTGTGATGGATTTTTATTAGACTTGGATCAACAATTTGGATTGAAAATATTAATTTTCATGAAGCTTTGGAATCAATTCAACATTATAACTTTGCATTATTCAAGCTTAAAATTCAATAGGCAAGGCCTCCTATTTACATATTTTGTAAAATGGTCAAAATGAACCTGAACCATCTATCTCAAGATGAAGCTGTGTGGCTAAGAATCCATTCATTTTTTGAGGCATAAATCAATAAATTCCTTCATAAATATTTGGGATAGAGAGGCAATAAAGAGGCATGGAGGGTCTTAATGAGGCATGGGGTGGCTTAATCCTGATATTTTTTGCATTTATGGCCTAGGAATGCCACCCCAAGAAATGATGTCACTTGGTGATGCAGATATTCAATATTCATTTCCAAAAATAAATATTCGAAAAGCTCCATGAAATTATCAATTAGGCTTATTATTTGAATTAATTATCTTTAAGCATGATTAGTCACTTTGGTGCAAATTTTGGCCTTTTGGTGCATAAGTTAATCAAATTGGTTAAAATGTCTCATTATTGGCTCAATATTTGACTAGATTGGAATTATGGTACAATTTCAAATGCGTTAGATTCGTTATCCCATTTAGGATGTTTTAAACACAAAGTAACAAAGGCACATGTCTTATGCAATAAATCTGGTAGAAAAGAGAAATCTAGAGCACCCAAGTGTGAAATTGGCATTTTGACTCAAATGATCTGATCAAAGTTAGCTAGCCTATAAAATACATTGCCCTATTTAGTGACACTATGGCCAAAATCAGCATTTGAATATATAAATTTTAAATATTTTAATGTGTTTTAGTGTTTTAGGCCAAATTGTGTACTTTAGTAGAAATTGGTCAAAATATTGGTTGGAGGTTATCGGTGGCCAGTTTTAGGTCTCTATACTTTGACCCTATTTGGGAAGGCATTGCAAGCTAGAAACATAGTAACGTCTTCTCAAATAATGAAAATGTATTGTATGCTTAAAAATTTAATGAAAATTGATGAATTTTATGATACCCCCTCAAGGGAATGGTTAGCACAAGTAGGTCAACAAATGGTCCCTCGAAAAGAAAGAAGTGAAATGAAGGAAGATGATGGGGTGAAAACACAATGATTTGGAAAAAGTAGTCTAAAATCACTAATAATGTAAGTGGGATGGTGTACAATGATTTTCCCAAAGGTGGTTATAGGCATTGTATCCTGATAGTGGCAATGTGGTATGATAACATAATGATTTACACAAAGGTGGTTATAATCATTGAGAAGATGGAACTACCCTAGTTAAGACATACAAACAAGATAACAACATGCCCCTATTTGGATATAAAAAATAAATTTGGTGAGAACACAATGATTTTCCCAAAGGTGATTATAATCATTAAGAAATGTAGGTGGGACGATGTACAATGATTTTCCCATAGGTGGCTATAATCATTGTACCCTAATTATGGAAAACATGATTGATTTGGATGATGATTGAAGACATGATGATGATAACCTGATACAGAGGATAATGATGAATTGGAACAACCTACTAGTAGGCAAATGCTCATCCAAACTAACAAAGGTTAAAATTCATTCATTATTTAATGACTCTATTTGGGATATGATTGGGATGCTAGTGCCAAGGAGATGTTGATACCACCCTTGTTGAGTAAACTTCTTAAAGCTAATTTTTGTTGTATCACTTGAAAATGAGCCTCATAATATGCACAAGGACTGACTCCCAAAATCTAGTATTCAAGGGAAAACAATGCACCAATGATATAAACTATGATGTCAATGTAAACACCTTAATATGAATGGATTCAAGTCTAGGTGCATGTAAGGAATCACCTAATGAACACACATAGATTGAATAAAGGAAATATTAATTAAAGAAAATAAATAAGAAAGAAAACAAACAAATAAAATAAACAAAGAAATAAATAATAGTTAGTCCCAATGTTAGTAGAAATAACATGACAAACATTGCCCCTAGAAAATAGGCAACAACTTAGCAAACAACATGACAGGGAAATAAGAGAAAAGGAAGGGAGTGGCCAAGCTATCTCCATATGCACCAGGCAAGTGAATTCTTCCTACATAGTTCCATGGATGGTATATCCAACAAAAATTTTAGGCTGAATGTAGTTCTCCTAGAAAATGGGAAGAAAATGAGAACTGATGAAAATAAATAGAATAGATGTGATAGAATAATATAATTGGTCTTAAAAAATGATAAGTGTGTGGCAAGAAAGGCTAAAAAGGATGGGGAAAATTAGTGACAAGTGATTTTATTATAAATTAGTAAGGGTTCCCAAAATCCTTAAGGCAAAAAAAGTGGGCAATGTTTTTGATTTTTTCTAGCAGTTTTACAAATATTTTTAGAATTTTTGAAGTATCTCAAATTGATTGAGAATGACAAGACACTAAATGGTTCAAGCTCACAAAATAATGAGAGCATTACTTTGGTTACTTTTAAAATGGTGAAAGCATGGCTTAGGTTGCTCACAAAATAGTGAGAGCGTGGCTTAGGTTTCTCATAAAATGGAAAGAGTGTGGCTTAGGTTGCTCACAAAATGGTGAGATCATGGCTTAGGTTGCTTGTAAAATGGTGAGAGTGTGGAAGAAAGGGTGACTAAGCTAAACTCAATAAGTATCGAGCACTACCTACATAGTCATAAAGTATGACCTCAAGTCACTATAGTTCTACCTTACAATAGAGGAATCTGACTAGTATAGCAGTTAATTCAAACAAAATAGGCACAGTTGGGATAAAGGCATAGTAAAACATATAGAATGGCTAGTTGGTACAATAAACGCACAATAAACAAGTGTTTTCCCTAGTTTTCCCATAGGTGGTTATAATTAGGATACAAAAACATAAGTCACTGAAACTGATTTGCCCATAGGTGGTTATAATTAGGATTAAGACAATAGGAGAGAATGAAATAAGAAATGAAGGATACAACTACAAAATGTCTATCGTACTACTCCAAAATACTTCCTTTGTCTAGAATGTATGAAATAATTGTTGAAACCAAATTTGAATGCTCTTTTTGAAAGTGGTGATGAAACCAAATAGAATGGAACGAAGGTCATAGGGCTAGGTAGGGAGGGAAAAATAAACTTGGTTAATGGGGAAAGGTATGGTAAAATAGACATGTTATATGAAAAGCGATAGGTTGGTAGGATAATAGGTCAGTCAAAAAGGTATTATATAAAGAAGATTAAAAAAATGATACAACTTGAAATGGTCCTTATAGATAATACGCCAAGTCACTCAAGCATAGTACCACTTGAGGAAGATAATGTTCATCGACTCTCAAGTTCATGGCCATTTGGTGTGGCAAGCTTGTATGTTGCAGTTCCAAAGTTTGATGTAACAATGAAAAGACCAACCCAGTTGGGTTTGAACTCACATGTATTCTTATTTTTATCCATGGTATACTTTTGGTTTTCTTAAGGATAAGATCACCAAGTTCAAATGCTCTATGTTTCACATGCCAATTTTAGTCGCCTCAAAGTCGATTTTGATAGGCTTGGAGATTATTCACTGCATCCATGTGTTTCTCATCAAGTAACTTTAGTTATTTAAGGTGAGCTACTTGATAATCATTTTCATCCAAGAAATGCTTAAAAGAGATGTGTAGAGATGGTAATGTGACCTCAATAAGAAGAATGTATTTTATACCATAAACAAGTGAATATGGAGTGGCTCTTGTGGGTGTATGGTGATTGGTATGGTATGCCCAAAGGGCACGGAATATTTGAAGGTGTCAATCATGAATAACATCATTGAAAATATTTTTGAGAATGTTGAAAATGGTTTTATTTAATGTTTCAGCTTGTCCATTACCTTTAGGGTAATATTCTATATAAAAATGTTGTGTGATGTTGTATTTGGCACATAGCTTATTGACATCCTTGTTCTTGAATGATCCTCCATTATCAAATATAATATTAGAGGGGATATTGTAGTGGCAAATAAGATGGTTGAAGATGAACTTGGAAATTTTCTTTCTAGTCACATAAGTGAGGGGTATAGTTTCAACCCACTTAGTGAAATATTTGGTGGTGGTAAGGATATGTTTATGACTATCGGATGAGGTGGGATTGATCTTCCCAATGACGTTAAGGCCCCATGTAACAAATGGCCATGGTGTATATATTGGTTTTAAAGTATTTGATAGGGCATGAATCAAATTAGCATGCCATTGACATTTGTCACACTTCTTTAAATATTCATCTGCATTTGCATCCATCATGGGCCAATACGAACCAATACATAAGAGATTTTTGGATAAGATAACCCTGCTAGTGTGGGATCCACATACTCTTTCATGAACTTATTGTAATACTAGTAAAGATTTTGATGAAGTTAAAAAATGAAGCAGAGTTCCATCAAAACTATGGTGGTAAAAGGTGGATCCAAGTAAGGTATAATGAGTAGTTTGGTAGATGAAGGCTTTGGTTTGTTTTTGGGGGGAGGTCAGGTGGTAAAAATTCATTGTGGAGTTAGTTATAAAGGTCTAAGTACTAGATGGACGTAGGACCAACAATATCATAAATCATCATGATGGTTGAAGGTTCATGAGTTGGTGCTATCAAGTTCTTAACAAGGAACTAATACTCTTTAGCTATCTCTGTTTGTCAAATCAGAGATATAATAGTGGCCATATCATCTACAATTCTATTACTTGCCCTTGGTATATACTCAAATAGAATGTTATCAGTTTATTGTTTGAGAGTGTCAACCATGGCCTTATATGGAATTAAATTACCATCTTTAGTCTAAAAATGGTCTGTAACTTGATTGATGATTAACTAAGAATCACCATAAACCTTGAGATGAGATACGTTCCATTGTACCACTTGGTGAAACCCTACAACAAGTGCTTCATATTTAAACATATTATTGGTACAAGGAAAATTGATCTTGAATGATTTAGGGATTAGATCCCCTTGTGATGTAATAAATAAAAGGCCTACCCCTAATCCATATGCCAAGAATGATCCATCAAAATACAACTTTTAGTGCTGCTCCTTAAGTGGTGTGTCTATAATGGTCATTATGGATCCATCAAGAAATTAGAATGTGAGTGGATCTATATCAACAAGGGGTGTTTCAACAAGCTGATCTATAACAATTTACCTCTTAATAGATTTTTGATCAACATATTCGATGTTAAACTCACTTAAAAGCATGATCTATTTGGTCATACGACATTATAAAGCTATTTTCGATAGTAGATACTTGAGCGGATCTAATTTTGAAATAACCATGGTCTTATTGTTTAACATGTAATGGCATAGTTTTTGAGCTATGAAGACCATAGCTAAATAGGATTTTTCTATGGGCATATAATTGTGTTCATACATGACCAGTGTATGAATTAAATAATACAAGCATGTTCCTTTCCATTGTCATCATACTGAGCCAAAAGTGCCCCCAATGCATTTTCATTAGATAATATATACAACAAGAATGGCCTTCCTGACATAAGAGACAACAAAATAGGTGGATTTGCTAGATAGTCCTTTAATTGCTGAAAAGCTATTTGGTAGTGATCATGCCAGTGAAAGGTGACTCCTTTATTCAAAAGATGTGTAAAAGGATGGAATTTTTGGGCTAATTGAGATATAAAGCATTAGATAGATTGGATCTTGCCCTATAAACTATGGAGCTACTTCAAAGTAGTTGGTGGTTTCATCTCTGTTATAGATTAGACTTTGGCCAGATCAACTTCAATGCCTTGAAAATACACAATGAAGCCTAAAAATTTTCCTGACGTGACTCCAAAGACACACTTCTTAGGATTAAGTCTGACTTTTTACTCATGTAATCTTTAAAATATTTTTCGCAGCACTACTAGGTGATCGACCTTGGTCTTTGATTTTCTAAGAATGTCATCAACATAGTATTCAATAATATCATGCATCATATCATGAAATATGATGGTCATGGCTCTTTGGTAGGTGGCCCTTGCATTATTAAGACAAAATGACATAACATGATAATATAATATTCCCCATGAAGTGGTGAATGCTATTTTAAGTTGGTCTTTTGGTACTATTCTAATTTTTTTGTATCCTAAAAATCCATCCATTAATGAAAGCATTTCATAACCCGCTATAGATTTGATGATCATGCCAATGTTTAGAAATGGAAAGTCATCCTTAAGGCAAGCTTTATTTATATCATAGAAATTAGTATAGACTCTAATTCTTTTTGGCTTTTTACTAATTGATACAACATTGGATATCCACTTTGAGTAGTCAATAGATTAAATACATCCTGCTTTTAAGAGTTTTTCCAACTCTTTCTTTACCAATACAACAATGTGAGGATGCATTTTACAAAGTTTTTTTTTTTACTAGTTTGCCATCAAGATTGACCACAAGGTGGTGTAGAACCAAGGTGGGGTCCAAACTTGGCATGTAAAAATATTCCCATGCAAAAATATTTACAAACTCCCTCAAAAGGGTGGTAAGGACTTCATGATCCTTCTTAGTAAGGGAAACACCTAGCTTGATCTACTTTGGGTCATTTAGGGACCCGATGTTAACCTCTATCATACCTTCCACTGGAAGGGTTGAACCATATTCAAGGATAGTGGGCAAAGATTTGAACTGGCTAGAAACATTAGAGTTCTTTGCTAAGACTAGCTCTTCAAATATCCCTAGGCATGATGAATCAAAGTCCCCTAATGGGAGGTTTGGACATGTAACAAAAACTATTGGAAACTCCTAAATAATTTGATCAAAATCTTGTTGTTATTCAAAACTAAATTTAGACTCATAGACAAGTTTGTCATTGGTGATCTTTTGAGTTATAGTTGAAAAATTTTAAACACCCCATCTAATGGTGCTTGAAATAAGTTTTCACCACTAGACTAGCCTTTTTATTTACTTTTACCCTAGTCATAAAGTGCCTCAAAGAGGTTTTCACTTTGGTACCTCAATGTTTTAATTATTTTCTTTTGGCTAAGGGTGCTCACCCACTCTCCAAAATATGTTTTAGGATCTAACTTGATTGAAAACCCTAATTTATGGTCTCCCAACGGAACATTGTCTCTAAGGCCTATAAAATCACAAAAATCCTCATAATTTTGGAACAAATCAATTAGTATGTTCATCTCTTACTGGTCCCAATCTACTAGTTGGGGATAATATAATGGTAGTGAGTTGTGACAAATGACTGGGGTAAGGTTACAAGTGGAATGAGGGTTAAATAGGTTGGTTTCAGCTAGGTCATCAAAAAGGCCATGATCAAACTCTACTTCACTATTGGTATCTTCATCACTAGTTGATGGTGATGGAACATGAGTAAGGTATATGGAGTCACCTCCAAGTGGTTTAAATCCAAGTCCATAGGGTCTTTTTTATTTAGTCATGGAAATTGGCTCAAGTGTTCCTTGTTGATTATGTTTGAGGCCTCCTCCTTCATAGTCTTGATTTTTCATAGTCCTATTGGGAATATGATGCTTTTCACTCTTATAAAAATCATCCTAGTTGTCATTATATAACCATGATTTTTCTCCCTTGAGAGGGTCTAGTTTTAGGCTTGATGTTGGTACAAACATGATAGGTACTTTACCTTTGCTCTTTTGTTGCCATTTTGGATATAGTGGCTTAGTTGTAGGTCTTCCAAAGGAATTTGGATTATATGGAAGGTTTTCAATATGAAAGGTATCATGGGTCACATACTCTCTTAGGCCATTAGGTGAGATATCAAAATGATTGAATATTTTAGGAGGTGACATGTGGGAAAGGGAATCAAGGGTATTATGATCAATACATTTATCCTTTGATGGATCAAGGAGTATTACTTTTCCCTTATCATTTTTGGCCACTATATTCATGCCAAAGCAATAGTTATAACTCTTGAACTCAGCCTCTAGGTGCTTTTAGTGCTCCTATGGATGCAAATTTCTTGGTATACAAACTTCCATGCCATAATGGGAGAACTTGATACATTGGTGCAATGTTGATGGGATTACATAAATTTCATGTAACCAAGGTCTTCCCAAAAGTATATTGTATGACAAATCAAGATTAAGCACATGGAAAACTATATCATGGGTCAAAAGCCCAAGGATAATTGACAAAGAGATGGTGCCCTAGGATTCTTGTTCCTCATTATTGTAGGCTTTGATGGTTATTATCTTTGCTTGAAGATCTACCATTGTGTACCTAAGAAGTTTGATGAGCTTAAGAGACACTATGTTTAGACATGCTTCACTTTGTGCCATCTTATACAAACTTCTATGTATAATGGGTTATTATGCAATGGGCCAAGGGATGACATATCACTTTGGTTACAAGTGACTTGTTGGGATAGACCTAGGTGTCTAACCAAAGCTTGGAATTTATAAGGGGATATGTCACTTTAAATAGTGGATTGGCTCAAGAAGTCATTTAAAATGTTTTTATGGATTGTTGATGTACGTAATAAATCTAAAATGGAGATTTGTGTGGGTGTATTTTACAATTGTTTCACAATATCAAACTTCTTATCTTGGACAATGTTAAATGGTTTATTCTGAGGCTGAATCATTGGTTGGATAATGGGTGAAGTGGTAGATGGTTGTGGGCTTGGGATGGTAATATTTGACCTTTGAGTTGTTATTACACAATCAAGATTGAATATAGGACCATGATTTCTAACAAATTATGGTGATGGTGTGGGACCAGTTAAGACAAGTCTCAATTTCTGATACACTTGTATGTTGTCACGAGGCAAGGTCAAATTATCGGTATAAGGTCTAAAAGTGAGAATCCCTATTTACTGGTTCACTTATGTGCAGTCCCATGTCAAATAAGGATTGTCAAAATGATTAGATTGGTTTGGTATGGTTAGCAATGGTCTCGATTGATTATAATTTGGTCTAAGATTAATGGAGATGGTATTAATGCTACCTCCTATAATATGGACTACAACTCAATTATAGTCATGTGCAATTGCATGGTAGGTTTATTGGTTGTTACCATTCTAACCTTGGTTCTATCCATTATTTTGGTGTTGTTGATTCTATTATTGGTTCTACTAGTTCTATTGGTTTGACTTTTGATTTTGATACTATTGATTTTGTTATTACACTGGCTGGTGTTATTGTTACTATTATTATTATTGGCTGTTATGTCAGGGAAAAGGGTTTTGATAAATAATAAGAGTCTAATTGGAGGTGAAAGCACCACCATCCAATATGATCTCCCCATTATCTAACATATTCTTAATCAAATTCTTGATTTCAACACATCTTCATAAATTATGCCCATTAACCTGATGATATTGACATAATTCATTTTCATGGTACTAATCAAGATAAGGAATGCCTTATGGATAATGCTTTGGTATAGGCCAACTAATCAAATTAGTGGTAGTGATTTTACAAAACACATTCAATAGGCTCTTCAAGGTCACTAAAAATATGGTGACTAAGCACTATCCTTCTTGGAGGAGGGACTTGCAATGGAAAAGGTGGTTGCATTTGTTACATTGGCCTAGGTTGTTGTGCTTGGTGTGTTGTATGAAGAGGTTGTAAGGTAAGAGTAAGTTGAAAAGGTGGTGTAGGTTGAGAAGATGATCTTTGAACTATTTTGACATGATGTGACTTGGTTACTCCATTTCCCATAACATTCTTATTATAGTTGAATTAATTTGGTCTATCTTGGCTATTAGCCTATGCTAGTTGTGATGCTTACATTTAGAATTGATTTTAATTTTGGCCATTTCCATGATTGGTACTTTGATTCTAATTAGTTGAAGTGATATTGATGATTACTTTATTAATAAGGGCTCTCTCACATGACAAACCTTTATCAATGATCTCTTTGAAAGTATGTGCACATTGTAGTTCCATATGATAAGCAATCTCATGATGAAATTTTTTAGTAAACATACTGGTTAATTATTTATTTGGTAAAATATGGGTGAATAGGTTTTCAAGGGCTCTCCATCATTATAGATAACTCATGAAACTCTCATCAAATTTTTGCTTTGCCTACTTCAAGTCAACCAATGAAATCTCATGTTCAAGATTGTTGGAAAAGTTTTTCACAAACTTTTTCTAAAAGGTCATCAAAATATATTACTAAATTCTTGGAGAAGTTCAAAAGTCACTCCAAGGCTTGTCCCACTAGACTCCTTGGGAACAATAACAAAAGTTATATGTCACTATATGCCATTGGTTGGCATGCAACAAAGAACTCAATCAAATGGTCTTTGGGATCACCTTTCCCCTTGTATTTATCAAATTTTGATGGTTTGTATCTTGGAGGAAATGGTATCTAAAAATAATCCATGTTAAATGGATAAGAAAACATGTCATCAAACTTAAGTTTTTTAGTCTATTTCCCAGCTTGGATGGTGGTGATTACATCCTTCATCTATTGTAATTCTTGCTCTAGGAAAGTTATGGGAATATTGGCTTAGGTAGATGGTTAGGAAGTCATGAGTGAAGCACTTATATTGAGGTATAATGTATATATTTATTAGGGTAAAATGGATTGGTTGGGAAATAAACCAAAAATATGTATAGGTGGATTAAGGTTTGATTGTTAGAATTGTGCATGTTATGGTGAAATATTCTAGTTAGGGTTGGTTATGAAGGTTTGATGCTAAGGATTTTGTGGTTGAGATGAAGATATATAATTGTAATACATATTATTTGGTTGAAAAGGGACATGCTATCAACTAATCAATCCTTGTTGTTGAGTGGGAACTTGTAAACCAAGACCCTATTTTTGAATGACTGGCACATTTAAACAAAAGGCAATTATTTCCTAGTAGGTACTTAAGAAACATTGGAAGTTCCTTGTTACATAAATACCTATTGGGAAGTGAATGCATGTTGAAGATTTGGCATCTATAATTGACCAATATTTAAACATTATTGGTTAGACATCATTTGGTTTTAAATTGGCACACTAGCCTACAATTGAAGATGTATGTTTGATACTACTTGACAAGGTAGGACATTAGTTTCCTCCTATTGAGGTGGCAACATATTCGACCTCTATTATATTGGTATACTAGATTGTGATTATTATTTAGGAATACCACTCATCACTTTTTGAGGAGTAAGATTCATCACATTTTACTATTAAGGCATGACATTGGTTACTAGTTGGATACCTAATCCTATTGATTATATACTTGAAGAAGTGATTGATTTAGGATTGAAAGTATCTAGTTGAGATTGGGATGTAGAAACTCCTACTCTGTGATTATGAAAACCACTTTTGGTGTTAACTAAAGGCATATTTTGTTGGCTATCTATTTGTGTATTAACATCAATTTGGTTTGGATGGGATGTTACTTATGCATTATCCACTATTCTACATAGAATTAGAAGATACTTATTTGATGGTTGGTATAAGAAATAAGTTATCAACTAAAGTATTATTCATTAGTGGGTCTACACCTTGATTATCTTGACCAATAAACTCTATTAACACTCTAGTTGAGGGGACTAAATCTATGAGAGGCCTACTTGACATGGTTATTTGGTTACAATTATGTGCTAGGTTCAAGTAGGTTTGGTATGCTATTTGCATCTATACAGAGTGATCCTCCATGGGGTCCTTGACTTTGACAAGCATCTTAGGGTCCTGATACATTGTTTGGACTAGAGATAAAGGATTTCTAGAAGAAACCTGTTGATTTTACAATAGACTTGGTAAATTCTTATGGGGAAAGTTTGTTGAAAACTTGGCCCCTACCTCTATGGCTCTAACCACAATCTCATATTTGTTCTCCAATAAATGATTCTAAAAAAAATAAGGATCATATGTGGAAGGTATGTTATAGAGTATGGTTTTTGAGGAAAAAGTTCTTCAATAGTAGGTATCGTAACTAGGTATTGCTTTGTTTATGCTTGATCTTGATTTGAGTATGGTGGTGTATTAACCAAATAGTTAGCCAATGGATCTTAGTTTTGTGCCCCTATTTGAATGTTATGAGGGATATAAGGATCCATCTCATAAACAACATTATCTTCATAGGGGTCTTGTACCATTTATTCTTATGCAATAATGTGACTAATCCTTGGATTGTACATGAGTCCACTACGAGTGTACGAAAACATGTTGGGATCCATAGTGAATGTGCTGCTACAAAGAGTTCCACAAACTCTAAAAAAGATAATGTCTAAAGAAGGATGATTCAAATTTAGTCTAGATTTAATTAAACATATGGAAAGGCTTATGAAAATATTTGTGATAAAAAAAGATAACATTAATTGTTGAACATTACACATCTTATACAAAAATATCAAGTAAATGGACCTAAAATTGAAATGCCAAACTCTAAGGTCAAAGTGTTTCAAATCAGTCTAATCTTAAAAAATTAAAGTTGCTAGGTATTTTAGCCAAACATGATGTCAAAATCTAGGCTCAAACAAGGCATGTGCTAGGAATTTTTGCAAAATGGCATCAAAATCTAGAATTTGAAATAGATGATATTTTAATCTAATGGATTTGAAACACTTCTAACAAAAACTAGGCATTTAACTCTTTGATTTAAACTCGATAAAATAGGTATAAGGTATGAAACAAAAGGCAATTTTGAGATAGATTATTTTATTCTCAAATAATGGCATAAAACTTGAATCCTTTTGACAAATAATCTAGACAAAAGTTAATGGCATAACTATGCTAGACAAAGATTCACAAGGTACACTTAGATTTAGCTTGAAAATTTTGGAAAACTTGGACTCTACAAAAAGGTCTATGAAATAATGTTTTAAATGTTTTTATTAGTGTAACAATGATAAAATACTCAAAAAGATGTAATAAAATGTTTGTTTCAACAACTCTAAGGCAAATATGTTTCATAAAATTTGGTAGTGTAACACTACCCTTCATAAATGATACACACACTCTCAAAGTTTTGACAAATTTTATAAGGAAAAGAGGTTTGCATAAAATGGAATCAAGGAAAAATGGGATAAGAAAATATTGCTCATAGAATTAGAGTGAAATCATTTTCACAACATGATTTAAGTCTACCAAGTGGTGATAATGATTATGAGTCTTAAATGGCCTTCAATTCAAATGGAAATTTGAACCTAAGTTAAAACAAGTTTAATGTGTAAATGGTGAACCCACTTGACAAATCAACCCTTAGAACTTAGAAAGGTTCAAATTTGAATGTGAATTATAAATTAAGGACTTAAATAAAATTTGGTAAAGGGTCTAGTCTCAATTGGGCATCATACCTATGCCAAAGTGGATGATATAACCCAAAGTTTATGATAATTTTGAACAAGTCAAAAGTGATGATTCTTGTAGGTACCATAATGCCTCCTTGTTCAAATAAATTTGGGGACCATTTCTTTGGTTTATATCATTTTGTTAAAACCAAGTTTTGACTTCAAATAGGACAAATTAATCTAGGATAAGACCAACTAATTAATCATTCAAGGTCCTAATTTGACAAGGTTGCATGGTATTATTGGAATAAATCTATATACATCGTTTGAGAGGATTTTAAGTGTTCATCCAAAATTAAATACACATTATATAGCAGGATTTTTATACGCCCTTCTCTTAAATGATAATACTATGGCATAGACCTTGAGGCACACCTTACACAAACAATACTTTCGTGACAAGTGGGGTTTTTACTAAGAACTAGAACTTTTCAAACATTTCTAGATGGATCAATTACACAATGACTTTCATGCCATGATGAAAAAGAAATGCACTTTAATTGGGTGTTTGTGACACTTGGATTATTGTAAAAAGGTCTTGCCCTTTTTGCAACCACTACATCCATCACTTGCTTAGTGTAGTGCGATGTCTAAATTACATATACATCCCATGTGTAACTCCAACACTATAAGGTGGTTTAACCTCTCAAACCTTTGATCCTAGTGGGAGTGATGAAGTCGATGCTGGGATATGAAACCCCAGGTCAAATATTCCCTATAAAAATTATGGGAGGTATTGAAATCCCCCTTGCAAGCTAAGTTTGTATAAATAAATGAATTAAAATAGAAAGACTTTATGGTCACCTCAAGATCACCCAACATTATTGTGAGTTTTTGGGGAGCACTTTAAATGACATTGTTTCTATGCCTTGGACTAGGCATGTTTGTAATAAAGATGACACTTTTGATTCCAAAAGTTCCCTAAAGGAGACATATGGAAGGGCATACATGTAACGTCCCTCTTTTTGCTAATTAAAAACTAAGTTAAGAAACTATTGAATATAAAAATTGGAAAAATGAGTTTAATTTTAAACACCAAATGAAAAGTTGGGTGGTCTTATTTCCCCCCTTGGTCTTAAGTTGTAACTTTGAAAGCAGAATTATCAAAGCATTCACTTAAGCATCTAATTTTTTTTTATTAAGATTAAAAATAAGGTTCCTAATTCATTTCAAACATTCAAAAGATGTCTAAAGAGCATGATTTAATAAATTTCAAGTTGGTCTTGCAATGAAAAAGTTAGTATGTCCTTTAGCTTTGAAGTTGTTGTAGGTTTGAAATAATTAACTTGGGAAAATGAAGTCTCAGGTTCACATAGTGCAATCTCACTACTCCACAGAGCAATCCCATGATTCAAAAAAATCACGAGTCAAAAAAGTGATATCGCCAATGGGGTTAGTTTGATAAGGAGCATAATATTGCTAATCAGACCAATAATCTTACTATTTAAGTTGACAATCCCACTACTTGGGTTGACAATCTCACTACTCAAGTTGACAATCCTATTACTTGGGTTGAAAATCTTGTGACTCAGGTTTGAAGGGTTTTGTGAAAAGAACATGCAACTTCAAGCTAAAATAATGGCATATAATGAAAATTTATTTAAAAAACATGGTTTAAAAAAATCATCAAAAATGGAGCCCAGATGACTCCAATCTAAGCTTTGGAAAATTGCATGTTGTGCACACTACAATATCATGACTTATAGTGTAATCTCACCACTAAGTCAGTGGCAGGATTGCAATATCATGAATTTAAAGTGGAAAAATTGCAATACTATGAATTTAGAGTGGTAGGATTGCAATACCATGACTTTGGAGTTGTAGGATTGCAATACCATGACTGTGCAGTTGTGGGAATTGCAGTCTAGAGAACAAATCCATGACTTCTAAAAAAATGTGTTTTTACTATTTTTTTCACTCTTTTGGGATTCTCAATCCAAGATTCTACATAAAAAAGGTTATTAGTTTGCTTTTAGTAGCCTTAAACAAGTTTGTGAGGTTAGGGTCCCACCAAGTATGCCATTATGTGAACTAGGAATCTGACTCAATAGAGGATGGTTAGTATTTTATTAGTTCCAAAATGAAAACAAAATAAAAGAAACACACTAACTAGCATAACTTCTCTAGGCTTAGACACTAGGGGGAGCTTAATAACCAACATACATATGAAAACAACTAGAATGCAAAGAAAACCTTCTTTCACCTTTTTTGGATGCTCCAAATATCTTGTTAAAGTGGCTTGCTCATCTTGTGCTCAATTATTCTTCATCAAAAGAGGTTTGGCTATCTTCTCTTCTCCTCGGCACTTTTATGATGGATTTTTCTTTAACTTGACTCAATAATTTGGCTTTAAAATATTAATTTGCATGAAGCTTTGGAATCAATTCAACATTATAACTTTGCATTATTCAAGCTTAAAATTAAATAGGCAAGGCCTCCTATTTATAGATTTTGGAAAATGGTCAGAATGAACTTGGATTGTTCATCTCAAGATGAAGATGTTTGACTAAGAATCCATTCATTTTTTGAGGTACAAATAAATAAATGCCTTCATAAATATTTGGGATAGAAAAGTAATATAGAGGCATGTAGGGTCTTAATGAGGCATGGGGTGGCTTAATCTTGATATTTTATGCATTTATGGCTTAGGGATGCCTTTCCAAGAAATGATGTCAATTGATGATGCAAATATTCAATATTTATTTCCAAAAAGAAATATTCAAAAAGATTCATGGAATTCTCAATTAAGCTCATGATTTGAATTAATTAACTTTAAGCATGATTAGTTACTTTGGTGAAAATTTTAGGCTTTTGGTGCACAAGTTAATCAAATTGGTCAAAATGTCTCGTTATTGGCTTAAAATTTGATTGGATTGGAATTAAGATACAATATCAAATGCATTGGATTTGGTATCCCATTTAGGATGTTTCAAACCCAAAATAACAAAGGCACATGTCTTTTGCAATAAATTTGGTAGAAAAGAGCAATCTAAAGCACCCACATGCAAAATTGGCATTTTGACTCAAAATGATCTGATCAGAGTTAGCTGGCCTATAAAATGCATTGCCCTATTTACTGACACTCTGGCCAAAATTAGCACTTGAATATATCAATTTCAAATCTTTTAATGTGTTTTAATGTTTTAGGCCAAATTGTACACTTTGATATAATTTGGTCAAAATATTGGTTGGAGGTTATTGGTGACCAGTTTTAGGTGTCTACAGGTCACATTTTGAAAATAAATAAAAGAAGTGGCATGGTGGTGACACATCATCATACACGTTAGGCTAAAAGATCTTGTGTACATAAAAAGGCAAAGGTATAAATATGAGATCTAAATGTAAATCTAAGTCATGAAGCTTTCAATTCAAACTCCACTACTACCATTAAAGCTCTGTGCAAACCTGCTTGAACTCCAAAAAACCCTAGCACATATGAAATCCCTAATTTGACTATGTTCATTACAATCAAGCTAAGGAAAATAAAATTATCATTTGTGTAAAGATAATCTAGTAGTATAAATTTTAATTGGAGACCATTAATGAGAAATTCAATCAAAATTACAATAATGGCAGTTTAGAAGAGTGTCTACAAGGAGGATGTGAAGCTGTAATTGACTACAAATGGCAAGGGAAGGGTTTTCAAAGACACTGAGTTTGATGCTTTGAATATAAACATTAAAGACACTAATTGGTTGGAGCTATTCTAGACCATTGAGAATCAACATGCCATCACATGAGAAGAAGAGAAAATTTTCTTAGCCAAAAGATTGTATGAGGACATTTTTGTAATCCAGATGGTAGGTTTTCATTATACAACTATGAAGATTGAGGTACTCTGATGCATTAAAATTATTTCTCTTATTTTCAAGTAAACTAAGATAGATAAAGGCATAATTGTTAATGAACATAATCTAATAAATGTTGCTTATATCTCTACTGTGTCATTTAAGTCATATTATAAGTTACTTAGACCCCAAATAGACCTTGACGCAATCAATTCCTGGGCCAAGGAACATGATTTGAAGAATATATTAACCACGTGGTTGTATTTTTTAAACTAAGACTTTCAGACTTCAACAAAAACATCCCCATTAGTCAATTTAGACATGGTATTAGAATGATTATGACAATGTTGAATAGGCTATGTGAGAATGTAACCACTACTTATGTAGAGCTAGTCTAGGTGCCAATTATCTATTTCATGGTTGAAAAGTAGATTACTCACACTTTAGGTGAAATAATAAGCATATCATTGAATAGGCAAATCTTTACTATTGGGAAAAAGAAGAAAACTCAATTTTATATGATGTCATGTCTCTTACATGCTCTTTGTGCTAGTACCAAGATCCCAAACTAGAGGGAATGGTCACCTAATGGGACACAAATTGTTTCTTAGTATTATTAAAAGATACACATATTCAAATATAGGGACCATATTCAATTCATATGTGACTATATCTACCCATCCCTGAGTGAGGTCATAACTAGGATTCCAATGCCAAGAATCAACCTCTTAATCAAAAATTCTATTGAAGCTATATGTGATATCTAGTTATATCTAGATTATATAGTTATTAGAATTGAAGGGACACAAATTTATCCTCTTAGACTACCCATTCATGTCTCTGACAAACTAGCTGAGCAAAAAGTTATATATCAGCTATTTCATGGTATAGATGATCTTTGTAAGACCAAGAGAAAAGGTGCCGTCACAACTTCCCCAAAACTATTAGAAAAACCATATTAAAATAATGGGAGAACTTAAAGAAACATCTAGGAAAAGGGCATCCTTCAAAATGTAGTTGGATGGGCTTAGACAATGAGAACCTTTTCTAAGGGTTAAATAACATTTGAACATTAAGGGAATGTTAAATATATCTTATGATCATGAGTTTAGAGCCTTTGACTCCATTTACACCAAAGCATATTCATGCTTTGAGGTCACTAAGAAATTGAGGGATAACAATCTTAGTCTTGAATCCAGACTTAAAAAAAATCAAAAGGAGGTTGATAAATGGTAGCTAGGGCACATATATTACCATTTGCTAAGTAGTGCACCTACTAGACCTCCACTAGTTAAACCATAAATAGAGCACAAACATGAGGCACATTTGGAGCAAAGACCAAAGGAAAGAAGACCAAATGAGATAGCTTCTTCTTCATCAATCCCTAAATCATCAAAATTAGAAAAATAAGAATTACCTTCAGAGGAAATTCACATGATAGCCCTGAACCCTAATGAGTCTGTAGAGGATGCATTAAAAATACTATCCATTGCATATGAATTTGATGATGAATAAGACTAGGTTGAATAGACCAAGGAAGAAAAGGGGAAGGATGTTTTGGAATTAGTCCCTATGGATGCCCCCAAAAGAAATGTTGTGTTGGCTATTGTTCCTAGAGCCAAGAAACCCAAAGTGATGTTCACTCACCCCTTGCGTGAAGCCAAGTTATTTAGTGAGGAAAACTTGATATATGTTCCATCTATCCCAAAATGGTTCATTTATGGACCAATATTGTATAAAGTCCCTACTAGGCATCATCCTTGGGCTATGATGCAAACCTTCAACATCGATGTGCATGAAGAGATCAAACAATGGATTGTGGCTCTGCAAAAGGAAGATGAAAGAAGATTGGCTACCCTAGGTCAATCAAGTAGAATGTAAATATATTTCTTAGCCCCACAAGTGACTCAATCCAAATTAGGAGTCAAATTTGATCCAAATACTACTAGACTATAGAGAGTAACTACGAAAAAATTCATGGTAGGTGGTGAGGAAATCAGTTATAAAAAGTTAGATCCATTAACCAATCTGACCCTAGTAGGTAGATAAAGGCCTGAAGAAGCTCCCATTTTTGAATAAGATCCCTTGAAATTATCCCAGGCACGTACAAAGTAACTACATGTAGCTATTAAGGGCATGTAATAAAAAAAGAACTTGGAAAAATAAAGCATCTTGTTAGTTCTAAATGCAATAATCAAGATGTTTGAAGATACTTTATTTGGCATGTTTAATTCTTTGAAGTCAATATTTATAGATAGAGTGTATTGAGTTAGTAGGGTACTACCAATGGTATAAATCAAGAGGCAAAGTAAAGGATTTGATCAACATCCTAGTAGAGGATAAAATTCCTAATTTTAAAACAATCAGCTTGAATCATTTGAACATGACTATGGGGTTATTGATAGATAAAATTAAGAGTATAAGTAAATGGTTCAAGGACCTAGAAAACTTCTACAAGGATGAAAATCAGTTACAAAATAGGATGAAACATATATTGGGAAGTATAATCAAAGATCCCACTACACTCATTGGTCTAATTATTGATGAAGAATTTAAGCATAGAGCCACCCAAGTCATACATGAAGTGAAACGTCAGAGCCAGGGCAAGATAGGAGCTGATAACACAAAGATCATAGACATGATCTTTACTATAGAGGAGAAGATTGTAGAAGCCAAAAGCATAAGAGAAGCATTAGAAAGAGCTAATAAAGACCTCAAGAACATGGTAGCTCAAGAGGATGAACTCTTTATGAATCCCATTATCAACTTAAAGCTCATTAATGATCAACATGGGAAAGCAATGAAGATCCTTTAACAAAAATAGGGGAGTTTAGCAACAAAAAGGCCTCAAAGTTGAACTTGTTAATTAAAGAAAACTAGACATGTACATTGTTAAAAGGGAATATTCTTTTCTAAATGCATCTATAAATTTTAAAAGCACATCACCTATAGGCCAATTTTTTATAAAGTGTCTTTCTCTAGAAGGATGTAAAAGACAACTATACAATTTTAATTTGACATAATTGACTGACATACCTCCTTAGTTTTCTATATAAGGGGTATTGTCAAGTTTTAAAAAAGGGGGAGAGTTTTGAGTAAGAAAACTTGTATTAATTTTGGAGAAATTTAATGCAAGTAGAGAATTATGAAAAATTTGTCTCATTTGTTTATATGAATTGTTGTTAGGGCTACTCTCTCACCTGTCTAGTTTAGAATTTAGATTTGAATAGTTCTTATGAATTCTTGATGTGCACTTTTCAAATATAGGGCTATTAATTTGTGCTAGTGCTAGATTTATTGAAATTTATTAGGTTTATTTTGTCTTCTATACTTTTCTTGTAGATGTGCTTAAGCTATTTGCTTGCTAGGGTAAATAATTTAGTGAATCTTTTTCTTATTCACATTCTTCCACTTTCCTTAGATGTTTTCCTGATGTGTGATGTGATTTGAGATTAAGATGTTTCACTTCATATATTGGTTTTAACTAAAAATTTGGATGATATTTTAACTTTGTCATAATATCTGTGTTAAAGACCGTCAACATCAATATGTTCCTTCTCTACCCTACCCTTCCTTTTGCTCATTTTTTGACCAATTCATTTTAGATTAGTTTCCATTATAAATATCCATTTTAGCTTAGATTTTAGATTTATTTATTTAAACATAATTAACCTCACTTAGTCAAGATTAATTCACTTTTACAAATTAGCTATTAGGCCATGGTTTCTCCCAACAACCAAACATTATAAATATTTTGAAACAGTTCACTTGTTCTATAATTAGTCCACAAGAGATAATAAGATTGTCATAATTTGCAACTAATTCAATGGATTATCTAAATTCATAAATGAGTAATGTTTATTAAAAACTCAAAACCACATATGACAAACTTACATGCATCAACAGGGAATGCATTCCACTGGCACTAGAAGGATGACCTAGTTAAATCTTTATAAATTTTTAGTATCTCTTCTAATTTTGGTGAATTCTACTCAAAGATCAATGAACCCTTTGCATATTTATGCTTATTTTAGTATAATTTTGAAACTATCATTGATATTCATGGTTTCAAACCAATCTTTAGGCTCATTTAGCAAAATATTGTCATTCTTTTCAGATTTGAGATATATTGTTGGAAAGGTAGTTCAAGCTTTGTAAATCCTAAGTATTTGGGGTTAATAATGGTAAATTTATTCAAATATTGATTTATTATTCACAAATTTAGGTTTATTTTGACTTAGGATTGTAAATATCATCGATATTCTCAAGTTTTGCTATGTCTTTCATCTTATTTTGTCAAAGATAGTTTTTTTGGAAGAGATTTATATAAATTTGTGCAAATCTTGATTAACTTAAGGATATTAAATATGCAAATCTACTTCTAGGTAAAAATTGGATTGTTATTTGCAAGAATTGAGTTAAATATAATTCATCTTTGCAAAGATAAGGTTTGTAAGTCATATTTTGGACATCAATCAAGGTTTACAAGATGGAAATTTCAAGAATCAGGACTAGGTTAAGGTCTAGATCAAGATTGCCTCTCCTTTCATTAGAAGATCATAGGAAAGCAAGAATAGACAAAGGTAAGTGAAGTGTTTTTAAATATTATCCTACGTCACTTGTTCAAAGTGCTCTTGTGTTAAATCCTTATCAATGTATGGCTTGGTTGGGTGGATATTCCATCAATGTGCCTAGTCAAGTACATGACCTACCTTGAAACCCTAAGAAATATTTGCCATATTTTAGTCCTAATGGTATTTTCATAGTTAAAGAATGTATTAAATCTTTAAAATGTCAGGATTCTAGAACAACAAACATGCTCTGACTCCACTGTTAGGATCTAGGAAGCACAATTGATTACCATGTACAAACAACTTAACATGCAGAATTAAACCAAAAGTAACAAGTGACTAGAATTCAGAAATAACATAGAATATGAGAGACAATACCCAATTGTATTAACACTCTTCTAGAAGGAAATACAACAAAGAAGATTGCCACAGTCTTCTTCCTTACACACCTCTAGGGCTCCCACACCTCTAGGGCATAAATAATAAATCTCTTCAAGAGCTCACTCTCTCTCTTACGGTCCCAACACACAACTCAAACACATAGTTCATGTTCACCTCCAATCAGTCAGTATCACTACTGCCAGTACCACCAGTTAGTATCACTACTACCAGTACACAAGTGCTCCATGCACTCTAAAACTGAGTACTCCATGCACTCCAAGTACTCAATGTACTCCAAGTAGATCTCCCCTGATCTTGCTACCTGTTGTGTTGTTATCACCTTTGGTCTTGCTACCCCGTAGATCTCGTTTGACTTCACATACACACACACCTACAAATCAATGATCTTACTTACCTAGGTAGATCTCTCTACACCCTGAAGAACCCTTGTCCTTGCCTCATCGAGTCCTTATGATTCTCCAAACCAGTTACCTGGTGGATCTTCTCCCTAATCTTACACACCTGCAGACCAACCTAATCATACACACTCGGCACCCCTGTGGAACTAGGAGGAGCTACCCTTGCTCTCTTCACTCTCAGAAGGAGCTAACCAAGCTCAACTCTAAACTAGCACAAATTACAATACAACCCATGAGTCTATTATATAGATCTCATGCAAACAATAATTAGACATCTAATTACAATAATTAGATCCATAGCTCCAAGGCTAAAATTAGCCTTTAACATGCAAACAACCAGTTTGTTAACAAACTGTCTGTAACACTCACAGTTCCAAATTGCACAGGTGACTGATGTCGGTCCCTGTTTGGCTGGAGATGACTGACGTTGGCCGATCCTGACCGATGTCAATTACTCTGCTCACTAGATATGACCGACATCGGTTGATCAGACCGACGTCGGTTGCTCTACAACTCAATAACCTCTCAACAACCTCCTCCATGTCTGCATCAGTGAAGCTTTTAGCTCCACAACCTAACATAAAAGTTTCTTTGAGACTATTAAATGTATTTCATGAAGATGTAACATGTAGATTGTTTCCATTCACTTTCAAAGATGCTGCATATGAGTGGTTTCTAAATATTTCATTGAATTACGTCACTAACTAGAATGATTTTAACAGGATATTTATTGATCAATTTGGTAAAATCATTAGTCTTTTCATTTTTTATTAGTAGTTCACCACTATTAAAAGAGATTCTAATGAAAGCATTAGAGCCTTTAATGCTAGATTCGAAAAGATGTTCAGTAGAACCATAGCTCATTATAGACTTGATGAAGCCTTGGCTTCTGAAATCCATAAGGATAATTTGGACTCCATGACTTCTATGTTTCTTAAGAGATCTATTGGAGTCATAAACACCTTAACATTGGCTTATGATGAAGCTGTAACTATCAATGATCAAATGCAGCCTCAAAGTCAACTTGCATATGCCATTCCCAATCTTAACCCCAATTTACCTACACTAAATGTCATTCCTAATGCCAATCAGAATGTGCCTACTCTAAATCAGACCCTAGTCTTGAACTAATTTCCCTTAAACCATGTTCATCTTGGCCAAAATATATGATTCTTAAATAATAATGCTAAAAATGGATTTCATCCATAAGAACAAAGAGATTTGATGCCAATAACTAGTAATAATAATCAGGTTCATAACTTAAAAGCACCTAAGAATGAGAATGAATCCCAAATTAAAATGGTTTAAAAGCTAAAGACTGACTTCCTTTAGTTACAAAAATAAGTAGACAATACTGGAGAAAACTCTAATAGCAATTATTCATATCAAAATTTCAATAGACCCAACAACCAGTTTCATAATGATAATAATGGAAATAATAATAACAATAATGAGTCATAATTAAGTGAGAATAAACCTAAGATTAATATTTGTGATGTTGTTTTAACTGAATATTATATCGTTTACAATACTTTAAATCATGGTGAGTTAAATTACATTGAATTTTGTAATGATTTTGAATTATTTCAAGATGAGTTGAATACATCTAAAGGTGTGCCTAACAGTGACCATTCTGAAGGTACATCTAGATCTTCCAAATCATCCAAATCCATAGATATAACCTTGATGGTGGAGACATTTAACTTCTCATTCTAAGAATAGAATGATCTTGAAGATACTCTTGAAGAGGTTCATGCTTTTCAATGGTATTTAAATAAGACCTATCCTCCAAGGAATAGGGACCAGAAGTAGCCCTTGAACACATCTACTCCACAAAATAACTTTGACACTCCTTTAGATCCTATAACTGATAACAATCTTGAGCCTCGAAAAGGAAGTACTTCTAAGCCTAATTTTGGTTCTTCTAGTATTTCTACTAGGGCTGGGTATAATATAGTTGAGGACATAAAAAGGATTAAGGCTAACATAACATTGTATGGTTAACTCAAATAACTGAGTAAAGAGATTTTTTACTTGAATCTTTATCTAAGAAGACTGGTAATTCACCCAAGGCATCAAATGCTAATGTTTCTATGTATAAAAACAAAGTAGATATTCCACCTTTCTTTATTACAGTCAGAATCTTTGGTAAGAATTAACATAATTATTTAGTAGACTCAGGTGCTTCTAGTAATATCATGCCTAAAAGTATTTGTGAGAAACTTAGTTTGACTCTAATAAAATATAATAGGGTTATTAATCAATTAGATAAATCTAGGGTGAAAGTAATTGGAGAATTGTTGAATGTTCACATGTAGCTTATAGTTGAGCCAAGGATACAACAATTTATAGACATCTAGGTTGTGGATATTTTTGATGCTTATGTAATGCTACTCAGTAGAGATTAGACCAAATTCTTAAATGGTTACATGTCCACTGACTGTTCACACATGTGGCTTCCTTGGAAAGGAGTTATAAATTAGATTCAAATTGAAAAAGAACCCAAGATGAAACATATTATCATTAAGTACAATGATATAAATGAAATGGTTAACATGGCCAATTCTAAGTTAGGAGTCTACACTCTTGACACCTCTCAGTTATGTGATTCTAAATATACTCATGTTGTGTATGTGATATGGAAACTATATTTTGATGGTGCTAAATGTAAATCTGGTTCTAGTGTAGGAATTATCTTGATTGATCCTATTGGAAAAGAATTTAATAATTCTTATATACTTTAGTTTTCATGCACTAATAACTTGGTAGAGTATGAGGCTCTAATCTTAGGTTTACAATTTTCCATTAAGTACAAGGTCAAATAACTATTGATTCATGGTGATTTAAAACTAGTAGTTAATTAAGTGAGAAGTAAGTACTAGTGCAAATTGTCTTACCTTAAGAAATATAAGTTTAGAGTTTGGGATCTGATAGAATATTTTAAAGTTTTCAACATTTTCTCCATTCTTAAGAAAGAGAACAAGATTGCTGATGAGTTAGCCTTAGCTGTAACTAATCTCATACCCAACCAAGACTCTAAACTAGGAAACCTTAGTGTTGAATTGGTTCTTTATCCCTCAGTCCCTAATAATGTTAACCATTTGCAAGTATCCAGTGATGATCAATAAATTTTAGACTTCATGAATAGTTCAAGAGTATTTGAGACTCAAATAAATGATGAACATAATGAAAATACTCTTGATAAAGGCAACATTGATGACATAATTATGCAATAAAGTGATAATAAAATTCCCAAAGGCATGATAAAAAGATTATTTGACATAGATAAACTAGATAAAAATGCTAAATTTCCCAAGGTGAATGGGAAAGATTACAAAGTAGTTGACCTAAGAACACAAGGTCAACCCCAGCTAGTCAATATTGGTACAACCTACACTAATGATGAATTAAGAAAAGCTAAAGAGTTACTATCCAATTATAAATATGTTATAGCATGGTCATATGAGGACTTAAGGATCTTTTATCCCAGAGTCATAACCCACACCATTCCTTTAAAGGAAGATTGTAAGACTTTTAAGCAAAAGGAAAGACTCATAAACCCTATGTTGAAACCCATGATACACAAGGAGATCAAGAAGTTGATGGATGCAAAGATAGTGTTTCCCATTAGATACTCCATTTGGGTAGCTAACTTAGTGCCAGTTAGGAAGAAAAATGGGTAAATCAAATTATGCGTATACTTTAGAAATCTAAATAAAGATTCTAAAAAGGATAACTATCCTTTTCCTTCTCTTGATCAATTTATACAAATTGTTAGTGGTTCTACAATGGCGTATTTTCTTAATGGTTTTTTAGATTATAACCAAGTTCTTGTGAATAAGGAAGATAGATTAAAGAATTCATTCACTACTAAGTGGGGCACTTTTGACTACAAAAGGATGCCCTTTGGACTAATAAATCCAGGTAAAACTTTCTAGAGAGATATGGATCATGATTTTCAAGGGATAATAGGTAAGTACATTATAATTTATATGGATGACCTAATTTTATTTTCAATGAACATGGAAGACCAAATCATGAGCTTGTAATAGGTATTTGAAAGATGTAGAAGGTATGGAATTTCTCTCGATCTGATGTAGGGGCATCTTAGAAATGCTCAAGGTTGGTCTAGGATGTGTATGAGAGTCATAGGAGAGGTTTTATAAGGATGATAATTCATGTTGATGAGTGAAATTTGAATTAGAATTCAAAATCAATTTTCTCACCCAAAGGGATTTTCAAAATTTCAAGATGTTTTAGGTGGTCTAGTAAAGTGTGAGTGAGTGGTGATTAAATGTAAATGAGGAATAAAGTTATAATATACCTTTAAGGTCTCATGAAAGGTCATAAAATTTTTATTAGTTAATATGTAAAGTGAAGGTGTGAGGTGGCAACTAGGGTGTCCACCACCCTACATGGGTAAAAGGATTGTTAGAAGTTTCTTAAATCAAGAAATAATTGGGGAGTTGATATATGAGTTTATAGGAAGTATTTTAGGTAAAATAGAGTGCATTGAAAGGTCATAAAATTTTTATTAGTTAATATGTAAAGTGAAGGTGTGAGGTGGCAACTAGGGTGTCCACCACCCTACATGGGTAAAAGGATTGTTAGAAGTTTCTTAAATCAAGAAATAATTGGGGAGTTGATATATGAGTTTATAGGAAGTATTTTAGGTAAAATAGAGTGTGTGTGGTTATAATTAGAGTTTTAGGAGGATAAAATAGGGTAGACATTGTTGAAAGGAGTGAAGATCTACCATGACAATGTATAGGATTGTGTGAGTCCTTTTGTTATGAATAAAAGTCGTAGATGAATGTATTGTTGTTTATGCATGTTTTCCTTATGATTTAGCATGACTAAAGTTATTTTGAATGACCATATATTAATTATAGGTATTGAATCTCTTTATATGTATGATTTTTATATGTTATAAAATCTATAAGACTTTAGCATAGTATTTTGATTTGGAATAACAAACACAATTTTCTACAAGAGTGAGACAACAATCATGTGCATGTTTATTCAAGTAAACAAATAAGTGGAGAAAGGAACCCTATCAAGAACATGAACCAATAATGAAGGGTGATAATAGGTTGTGTGAAACCATAATTTTTTATTCATACAGTTTTGTGGTTATATTTAATGTGAATCAAGAGTTCCCATAGCTAATCATGTGTACCTTGGTTATATGACATTGTCAAGACTGTATGTAATCATTCTATGTTTGTCTATTAATGCCAAGAGGATAATAAGGACTAAAAATTTAGATTGGAGTCTTTGCATAATAAAAATATTTATAAAGGTAAAAATAATTATTAAGTGTCTTGCATACATGATTGAGTGAGAAACAAATGAGAACAAGGATTGAAGCTTAAAGTCTGTATATACCCTATGAAGGAAACACAATTAACAATTTTTTTTTTTGAATATTAGAATAAAAAGTAATGTGGGGATTTTATTAATATAAATATGGATAAGATAGACTATATGGTGGAATATAACCATTTAGAAACACTTCTAAAACATCAGGTGAGTTGGTTTCCTTTGAAAACCCTATGCATTCTATGATGGACTATGTCTAACCTACAGTTGTATAAGGCTAAGAATACAAATGTGTTATAGAGAAGTTCTTAGGTGTGTATATTAACATTAAGAGGTGAGTTTGGTTGTTAGGAATCTATAACAACCTTGTATAGAGAGTATAAACCCTAGATGAGTATAAATACTTTCAATAATATACTTGCAGACTCTATGCTTTATGAGTGTGTATGTACAGAATGATAAGATATTGCTTAAAAATGTGAACATAGATGTTAGTATAGTGTTTTGATGATTTGATAAGGAGTGGAATAGTTATACAGACCTTAAAATGCAATTACAATCCAAGGAAAGGCAAGGAAATGATTATAAACCTTTCACAACCCTTGTTGTCCTATGTAACCCTATTTCTAGGGTTTTTGGACAAAAATAAGGATTATGAGTGAATGGTTTCTGGAAATCCTATAGAAATCGGTCATCAAGTATATATCAATTAAACTAAGACATTTTAATTTTTTTTTGAATGATTCTATACTATTTGAAAGGACTGTGAGTAAAACTAAGTTCAAAAGGGCCAATAGATCTAACAATAAACTATAAAGGTCTAGAAAGGTGGTTTAATTGTGGAGTTTGGAGTTGAAATTTATTGTGAAGTCATATATTTATAAGTGGTATCTAGATCAGTTATTTTTTTCCTCTTATGCCTCTGTATGGTTCCATACAAAGTGAATTTCAATAAAAAAAAGGCTACAAGGATTAGCCAAACAGTAAGTAGAGATGAGTAAGAGTGAGATGAAGTTTTTTATAATATTGTGAGATGATCAAGGGGTATTCAATGAATGTTATCAATAAATATAAGATTCTAAGATCCATGATCCATTTTTAGGAACCATATAACAATAGTTACATGTTTTACTAAGGGACTAAGGTTGAATGAGTAAATCAAGGAAAAAGACAAAGTGTTAGAGAAAAGTGAATATAAAGATGAATCATTTGGTATCAAATCCATATAAAATCTCTAGGAATAGGTATATACAAGTTTATTACATTATTCATAGTGCATTTTACATGTTGATCAAGAATTTGTAGGTAAGTAAGCAAGGAGGTAGTTTTCAAGGAGTCTTTTGAAAGATAGAGTAGGAAGGTAGATTAAGAAAGGTATGAATTACTTGTGGTTGATTATTTAGTTTAGATGCATTGATGATGGTATGTGATAGGTGATGAATGAAAAAAATTTAATAGTGTGGTGGAAATCCATAAAACAAGAGATATATTAACAATCTTAAAAGAGAGAAGCTCATAAATAGATCTTGAGAAAGTGAAAATAGTCTTAGTGTGAAGGATAAGAGGTGGAAAGGCCCTAGTGAGGTCTTAGAGAGTGAGAGTGGTTCCAAGTGTGAACCAAAAGAAGGTGGTATAAGTAAGGCTAACAAAAGAGGAAGAGTATGTACCCAAGTGAGGTAATAATGATGAAAATGAAAGGGGAGGTAGAAAGAAAAGTCAGAAACAGGGTTAAATATGTCGCCACAATGAAAGAGTGATGGAGATAAAGATAAAAGAAATGAAGGATGCATTGGCAAGGATGGAGAGATAATTAATAAAAATGTGGAAAATGTATAGTCTAAAATGTCGAATCAAGATAAAAAAGGTTAAATGTTATTTTAGAGAAAGAATGCAAGAGTGAGTGTGTCAACAAGTAATGGAATGTGTGCAAAAGTAACGGAAGGACATGATTAAACAATTGAAGTTGATGGAAAAGAGAGAGGAAATTAGGCCTCAAAATTTTTGGTCTAACATTAATTTGTCATGGTTGAATGTAGGTCAAGAAATAGAAAATGAAGATCATGATTGGGATGGAGAAATTGATTAGAAAATTGTCCATAGGGAAGAAATAGTTGATGAATGGAAGTGTGAAGGTACAATTGAAGATGAGGTGATTTTATACCCTAAATATGGTGAATTATTTGATAAAGAAGTGTGGAGAGATGAGAAGCAAACAATATATAGTGGAAAAAATGTAATTTTTGATTAATATTTTGAAGATAAAGATGATATTTTGTATAAAGATACAATACGTTTGTTTGAGGAGTTCATTAGATTAGTGAAGAATCAAGAAGCACATGAAGTGATTGAGAAAAATAATGAACAAGTGAAGTAGAAAGTGACTGATTTTCCAGTCCATGAAGAGGAGAGGCAAGGTGATGAGTTGACTAATTTGGTAGAAAAAAGAGTAGTTTTAGTGGATGAAAATAGAATAGAGGCTTCCAACAAGAATATGTGCAAATATGAGACCTTGAAATGGTCACCATAAAAAAAAAGAATATAATATGGGATAGGTATGCTGATGAAGAGTCAAAAACAACATTGTTAGAGGAAGTAATATAAAGATAATGGTAATTCATCCTACATACCATAAATATTGAGTAATGTTATGAAAGAAAATAAAGAAGGAAGAAAAAACATAGGTACAAGCAACAATATGAGAATCAATAGGGGAAAGAACAAAGGATAACATGGATGAAAAAGTAGAGGCATAGGTGTGGAAGCAAAGAACATACAAATTTGTATGAACATTTGAATGAAGAAGAATGTGGATGTCAATTTCTTTTCCCTCCTAAGGAGTATGATGTACGGGCATCTTATAAATGCTCAAGGTTGGTATAGGATGTGTCTGAGAGTCCAAGGAGAGGTGTGATATAGATGAGAAGTCATGTTGGTGAGTGAAATTTGGATAAGAATGCCAAATCAATTTTCCTACCCAAAGGGATTATCAAAATTTCAAGATGTTTTAGGTGGTTTAGTAAAGTGTGAGTGAGTGGTGATTAAATGTAAATGAGGAATAAAGTTATAATATACATTTAAGTTCTCAAGAAGGGTCCTAAAGTGGTTATGAGTTAATATGTCAAGTGAAGGTGTGAGGTGGTAGCTAGGGTGTCCACCACCCTATGTGGGTAAGAGGATTGTTAGAAGTTTATTGAATCAAGAAATGGTTAGGGAGTTGATATACAAGTTTGTAGGAAGTCTTTTAGGTAATATAGAGTGTGTGTGGTTTGAAGTAGATGTGTAGGAGGAGAAAATAGGGTAGACATTGTTGAAAGGAGGGAAGGTCTGTCATGAAATGTATATGACTGTGTGAGTCCTTTTGTTATGAAGAAAAGTTACAAATGAATGTATTACTTTTTATACATGTTTACCTTTATATGGATGCTTTTGATATGTTATAAAAGCTATAAGACTTTAGCATAGTATTTTGATTTAGAATAATAAAGACATAGTTTTATATAGGATTGAGACAATAGTCCTATGCATGTTTATCCAAGTAAAAAAATAATCAGAGAAAAGAACCCTGCCAACAACATGAAATATAAATGAAGGGTGATATTAGGCTGTGTGAAACCATAAGTTGTTATTCATATAGTTTTGTGGTTATTGTAGACACTGAAAATCTGCACATGATGCTTTTAAATGTCATAATTCTCCTAGACAACCTCAGGACCCCCTTAGGACCAACCTTGACCTCTTTGATCCCTAACTAAACATAACCCATCTAGCCTAGGTTAGTTGATCTACTGGCTAATATTCACCTTTTTAACCAAATAAACCTACCTTTGTCCCCCGACCGTTGACGGTCAAGGTCACCATCAATGGCCACCTTAATCACTGATGATTAGGTTCCACCATCTAAAACAACTTAACTCACCCTCAACTCCATCTTGATTTTTTATAATTAACTCATATAAATCTACATACAAGCCATTGCATGCACGAGTTATAATGGAAGCCCAATTAATGTCTTGTTGCACCTCTCCTTCATTGCCTATAAGAAGAGAGGAGAAAGAGGTGAAAAGGGATCCACAACAATCAAGAGCTTTTAAATCCAGATCTTATTTTGAAGGTACCCTTCCAATAATCTAGTGATCTAACCATCACAATAAATATCCATCTTTCCACCACCCCTCGAATGATAGCCAAACATCGTTACTCTACTAGAATCATTGTAGACTCTATCAATGAGCTAACCACCTCAACCATTCATCCAAACAACCTTATGCAAGATAAGTATTTATTTTTCAATATTCAATTACTTTATTTATATTTTTCAATTAGCTTAGTACAAGCCAACATCCTGAAATTACCTTCTGTGATCCCATCAATCAAATTTTTTATAAACACAAGCTAATACATAGTAACCATCAATGGTCACCTCAACCACTAATGATATATCCAACTACAAACAATTGCCTCAACCACTGATGGTCACCTCAAATGCTGACAATTATATCAATCACTAATGGTCACTATGATAAGAAATAAAAAAAAGCTATTTTTACCCACTTACCCATAACCAATTCTAATTTTATTTTTGTCTGCCTATTCATAGACCCCCAACTTATTTTTTGAACCATACTTGATCTATTTAGCATTATTATTGACTTTCTTATTGCTATATTAGTCATTTTTAGTCTATTTATTTATCAAGCAATTATTGTGTTCAATTTTAATACCTTTTTATTATTGATACAAGTACTCTATATTCTATTTTATAAACTTAATTATTTAAGACATGTGGATTGATAGCCCCCAAACAAGCTTTTGCTTTTAGGATCTAGCTAGCACTAGGCAATCCACTCATCTATCTATCTAACCAACCATTTGATTTAGTGATATCTTATTTATAACTCATCCATCCAATCTAAAGAGGAGTTATTCAAAATCATTTGATTTAACAAATGCACAACCAAATAGGTTTTTCAACCATAATTATATTTAGTTTCTCCTTCTTCCTTTCTTAAAATATAAGTTGAAATTATATGAAACATTATGACATGCCTGGTGGGACCCTTAAGTCTTTACTTGGGTATATTTTATTTGCATCTATATGCCTTTATCCCTATTTTATGTGCATAAACAAAATCAAAGCTTCTTTTAGGCTTAAAATTAAGTGTATACATTAGTTTCTTACAAGTTTATCTCACATAGTTTAAGTTAAAGCAAAGTAATCCAATCGTAGCATCACTCTTGTTTCACACACTAAACCAAACCACCTTCATCAATTAAACATCAACTTGCTTGAGATAAGGCCCAATTAGGATTTCATCACATAGAAGTCACCTTACCCTTTCCCAACAATCCTATTTATAGGTCATTACCAAGGAGAGAACTAACTCAGCTCTCTGGTTGAGTATAAACTCTAGAAATCAATATATATTGGCCAAGCACTTGACACCCTTAATGTTGCGGTGTGTGAAGTGAGGGGGTAGGTCTTAATACTAAGCCATGTACTGATTTACAATATATATATTTTTGAGAGCCTAAACACAACCTAAAACCAACCATAGACTTATTTTCTATTACCCTCTTTACAAACCAATTTTAGTCACACAATTTCTTAGAAAGTTTAAGGCATAAGCCAAAAAAGAGAGACTAAAAAGAGGTTCAAGATTTAACATACTTTTTAGTATGTGTTTGATTTCTTTGATAATTTCTTGTATTCTCTCTATTTGAGTAGTGAGATTATTTTTGTATTCTCTCTCCCTTATCTTGTATGGTTATAATTCATTAGTAACAAAAGAGCCTAGTAAAATAGAACCCATCACTAAACCAATCAACCTATTATACCTCCTCAACCATGGAGTATGTCTTTGAACTAGAATATTCTCCTCAACCTTTAGGAAGTTATTCTTTCCCTCAAGTAGTTCCTTAAGGAGATGTAGGATTTGCCACTTTCTTAGATAATAATCCTATGACCTTTCAACATTATCTTACCACCATGCCTAACCATACCCCTACTTTGGTTCCACCTATCGACCCACCTTATGGCATGCCTTCCCACCTTATGGGAAACACTTCTATTTCCATGGTCACTACCAAACCCTTGACTACTCAAGTTTATTCATCTATCAATAATCCCTTTGATACCACTATTGGGAACTAACCTACCCAACCTCCAAACACCCTTATACCTTCTACCCCACTAACAACACCTCTACCCTAGAAATAACCCAACCATTAGCCACCTATACTTCCCTCACCATAGGGGCACCTACCACTAGAATTTCCAAACTTCTTTTAGATACCTCCAATCTGCTAACCACTACCTAACTTAAGAATCTTGTACTACATATACCTTCCACCTTACCACCAATCACCACAAAGGTCACTACACTTCCTTTGATTACCAACCTAACCATCAACTCTACCCAATAGGTGTCAATTGTACCAAACCTAGGTTACATTCCTAACCTAGAAGGGCATGTAAATATACCTACTTCCCAACCACCTATATCCACCTACCCCTACATATCATCCACCTAACCACCTGTGTCCACATACCAATATGTGGCAGATTCTCAACCTCCAACCAATTATCAATATGTCACCCAACCACCACAAAAATATGTACCTTACAACCTTCTAAGTGCACAAACCCAAATAGATCTAATGAAAATGATCATGGATAAAATTACTACTTTAGAGTCACCCATCTTTGGTGCTCACAACATCTTATTATATGACAAGATTTGTAATGAGTCCATCCACGCATCTATCCCTATCAGACCATATCCTCCCCAATGGGAACTTCCCAAGTTATCTATGTTTTAGAGTAAGGATGATTCCCAACATCACCTTAGGGTACTTATGCATGCATGTTACTTGATTGCCTATGATTATTCCCTCCTTCTTCATACCTTCTCCATGTCCCTCTCTGGTCCAACATTGGATTGGTATAGTGTCATAACCAAACACTCTCTCTTCTCCTTGACCCAAATGGCCCAAAATTTCTTAGATCACTTTTCAATAAACATATCCAAGAAAGTCTCCATCATTGACCTTTACTCTATCTGAGAATTTGATGATGAGTCTATTGTTGATTTTGTGGCCCAATGCGGAAGCCTAATTAATCAAATTTCCTTCTCCTTACCCCAAATTGAATTGATAGAACTTTTTTCTTGGGAATGTGTTAAGCATATCTCTTCCATGTTGTGTGTTAAAATCTTCAAAACCTTTGATGAAGCTTTTACCATGACACATAATCTAAAAAATAGATCCATCGATGAAGGAAAGTTAAAATTGAAAAATAAAAACTCTTCCTAGAAAACTAATGAGGTCTCTTCCTCAAAACCAAATAACCAAGCCAATACCAAGAGCAAGGGAACTATGAATGTGGTTATCCTTAAAACCACTCCTCCACCTTTTATCAATCAACCTAATTCCTCAAAACAAAACATGAGAAACCAAAACTAAAACAATCAAAATTAGTTTATTCTTCTTGGGGAATCTTATGCTTCAATATTGGAGAAGTTATTAAAGGACAATATCATACAATTTCCTCCTATCAAACCCACTCAACTATTTGATTCTTCTCATCATATACCTAGATGGTACAATGAGAATGACCTATGTGCTTTCTATCAAGTAAAGGGGCATGATGTTAGTAGGTGTAATACCTTCAAAAGTGTTGTCTAAACCCTCATTAACAAGGAGGAGCTTGTGTTAGACAACCCAAATGCACCTATGAACTAAGCACATGATATTTATAGATAACCTTTGCCCAATCATTCACCTACCAAAAATTAGAGAAACAAAGATGAGTGTTCTCATGATGCCCATACCATCAACATGATTCTTATTGAAGAACCTACCACCCAATCTACCTATTCTTCAACCTCTCCACTTATTGAGGTAGTGGAGTTACATTCTCCTCGTTTAGAGGACCAAAATAAAGAATCACCCCTTTCTCCTCCACTTCTTGAAGAAATGGAGCTATCAATCCCTCCTTTAATTGACATACTAGAGTAAACACCCATCACCACTTTACCTTCTCCCTTGACTACAAAACATTTTACTTCCCCTTTGGAGAGCATTACTAAGGAATAAATCACCACACTCACACCTCCCATAGAGGAACCACCTATCCAAACCTTGCATCCTTTTATTAAGGAAAATGATGAAGTCACCTTTCCCCTTTCTCAACCTATGGGCTTATCCTTTGAGTTCATCACCCAAGGAACTAGACCAATCTACAAACCCTTCTCCATACTAGTTTAGAGGTTAGAATTTATCTCCAAACTTGATGTGGATTGAGCCACCTTTTGGGAACAACTAGGTATCCATTACATTTACAAATAATAACCTCTTTTGGTAGATCAACCCATTAGTTCCATTATCCAAATTCCTATCTTATCAACTAAACCAATAAAAACCTTTACCGAACCAACCATTTCTCAACCATACAAAGTAACCAAAACCCAAACCACCAAATCATCCTCTCTAATTAAAACAACTAAACCCACCAAAAACCTTGGCATCTTCCCTACGTAGATCCTTAATCAACCATCCTTAAAATTTAAACTTACCTTACCATACCCATCAAACAAACATTGATCCAAATCAACCAAAGAGGTAAATACAACAAAAGGCCAACAGGGAAAAATTCTAACTCCTTAAACCTTACCCTCTATTTTGGGGCCTCATCCCTCTACTTTTATTGGGAAGCAGACTATCTCTCCAAAACCTGACCACTAGTTTTGGTTACACCAACACATTTGCTTTTTGACACACCTATCTGCATTAAACCATCAATAAACAAGTTACCTACCCTAAAACCTCCTACCTTAAATTTATCAACCTCCACCTTAACAAAACCAAAACCATCAACTAAGATCACCATCTTACCCAAACCTTCTATCACCAAACTCACTTCCAAAAAGACTTCCATCCCACCAACCAAGACTAAAACCCCTAGACCCTCCTCACCTTTGGCTGAGCCTTACTCAATCATTTTCCAAAGGTTAGTACAAGCTTATTGCTTGACCTTATGTCCCATTAGACCATTTGACCCTATAGTTATAAAAACCTTCTAATATAATGACCATCATGTGTGATCTTATCATAAGACACTAGGGCATGACACAAAGAACTTCAAATCTCTTCAAACCATAATACATTAGATCTATGATGAGGAAAGTCTATTAATATATGAACCTCCCATGAGCTTGATACCAATCTAACCAACAATAACCTCTACCAAAAACCTACCTACTCCTCCCATCTCACCTTACAGTGATGAGGGACTAAACCAATCTCCTACCCCAACTCTTCCCCTTACCCATACTATCTATGTGGTCACCCGATCACATTCTTAGTAGAAGGATAAGGGGAAGGCTCAATTGACCATCCTATGAACATACCCATCTTTCACTTCCCAACCCAATCCAAATAAAACACTTTCAACTTTAACCAAACCCAAGGTATCTATCTTGATTACCTCCCAATCTAACCCCTCTGAATCAATTAAGAGAGTGGTGCTCAAACAACTGCACCAAACCTTGACGAAGATGAGATTAGACAAGTTAATTTATACTTCACCTTATCCTCACCAAGCAATTATAGAGGCATTAAAACTAGTATAGGTTTAACCTAAAGAACCTTAACCTTTGGTATCTTTTGTTGATGCTCTCCAAATTTCCAACCTTGTCACCTTCAAGGGTTCAAAAATACCTTTTATCCATTCAGATGATCCAGATCCCCCTCTTTTTATCACTGCCTACATCAACCAAACCTACATCAAATGGGTGATGATTAATGGAGGGGCCACTATTAACATCATCTCCTCCCATGCCTATGATTAACTAAAACTACCAGATAATGTCATGTTTGAAACCTCAACCATCCTCTGATCCTTCAATGACACCATGACCACTATTTTGGGAACTATTGTCCTTCATATCCATTTAGGACCTTGCTTACTCCTAGATCTATTTTATGTAGTGAAAGGCAGGTTTAAGTATAATGTCTTATTGGGATGACCTTGGATTCACTCCATGGGTTATGTACCTTTTACTCTTTACTACTGCATCAAATTTGAAATGATGGCTAGGTTATCACTATACAAGCTAGCCCAAGCCCCTTCTCATCATGTAAAATGACTTATCAACCCAATGATGTTCTCCTACATCCATCTAACACATCTTCATTAGCTAAAGATAAGCCCTCAACCATGATGGATGAACCCATATCTTCTTCTACCAATGAGGCATCTACTAGCTCATCCATCCCTTTAGATAAAATCCCCACCTTAGACCACTTGGAATCACATTATAATGCCTTTCAATGGGTGAATATTACCTCTTCACCCTTGACACATTCCCTACTCCCCAAGAGTATGGAAAACTTGACCACCAACCTAGGTATGACCCTAATATCAGAGCCATTGTTCCTTTTGAACCTTCACACTTTCAAACCCATTTTATCTATGGGGGACTTGACAAACCACTTGCTACCTCTACCACCTCCTCTTCACCTTGATCATTCACCTCTAACTTCTCCTATATGGATAACCCAAACTTTGCCAAGACATACCTCCATAGGTGTGATTACAAAAGATTTGGTATTGGATGATATGAGCATGGCCCACATGATTTGATTTTTGTTGAAACTAAAAAGCCTCATGATAAAAATGGTCTTAGTTTCATTCTACCCAATAAGAGGAAAACCAAACAACTTACCACCACCATTATTGAGGAAGACATATATTCCTCACTAACCTCTTCTCCACTTGAATGTGAGGAGGAAAACATCATATCCCCAACATTTTTTAAATAGACATGATCACCCTCAGACCCTTGACTTATCAAAAGCAAGGGGCAATCATAACCATCCTTATGAACCATCCTAAAATGTCAGGAGATGACTCTCCTACCATTAACACTGTTTAGTGTCAGGATGATGATTCCATTCTCACCTACCTTAGTGCACCATATTCTTCCATCCAAATCACTTTCTCCCAAGACTTTGACCATGTTGAATGAATCCACCATGGATATAAACTTGGGCACTCTGGATAACCCTTACATTGTCAAAATTGGCTAATTGTTGAATTATAAGGAATTTTGGGACTTTTCCTTTCTATTCCAAGAATGTAGCATAAAATTTGTGTGGTATTATAGTGACATACTTGGAATTAACCCTATCATTTCCACCAATAACATAGTTACCAACCATGATGCCAAGGCCGTCAAGCAAAAAAATTAAGGAATGCACCCTTGCATAGTCCTTCTCATCAAAGAAGAGCTCTAACATCTCTTATTTGTCATTTTCATTCAACCCATTGACTATACCAATGGGTCTCAAATGTCATACCTATCACTAAAGTTGTAGGGGGACTATGAATTTATGTGGACACTTGTAACCTCAACCTTTTTTCCCCCAAACATGACTTTCCTCTACCAAGCATCAACTAGCTAGTTGATCTTAAAGTTGACCATGAGATGTTATCTCTCATGGATGGATTCTTAGGTTATAATTAGATCTTAATTACCCTTGAATATCAACACAAAACCACTTTTATCATCCCATGGGGAAACTTATTCTTTAAGATCATACCTTTTGGACTAAATAACACTAGTACAACCTACCAACATGCTATGACCTACATCTTTCATAACCTTATCCTCAAAATTATCAAAGACTATGTGCATGACCTTCTTGGGAAATATAAATATCATAAGGAAAATTTGGCTATTCTAAAAATTATCTTTGAGTGCCTCATCCATTACCATGTCGTCCTTAACCCTAGGAAGTGCATTTTTGGGGTCTTATCAAGAAATATCTTTGGCTTTATTGTCTCGCTTCAAGGAATAGAAGTTGATACTACCGAATTCAAAGTCATCCTTGACATGTTTCCCATAATTAACCTCAAGTAACTTCATAGTTTGTAGGAGAAACTCCAATCCATTCATCACTTTATCTCCTATATTTTAGACTGATGTTAACCCTTCCACCACCTTCTGAAGAAGGATGTATCTTTTAAGTGGAATATCAACTATTAAAATGCCTTTAATTCACTCAAAGAGTACCTTTTGTCTCCACCTATCCTCATCCCTACTAAGGATAACCAACCTTTCTAAATTTGTATCTCTACCACTAACCACTACTTAGGGGTAATTCTTGCTCATCAAGATGAACAACACAAAGAGAAAACCATCTACTACATTGGCTACATGCTTATAGAGTACAAGATTCAATACACCCATACTAAGAAAATTTGTTTGGCCTTAGTATTTATAGCCACCCAACTTTGTCACTACCTTCTCAACCATAAAACCTATATCATAACTAAAACTAACCCACTCAAGTATATGCACTCCAAGCCATACTAAAACCAATGTATGGACAAATGGCTCATGATTTTAGTAAAATTTGACCTTGATATTTTTTTTATCAAAATTAAATTAAAGGGAAAGTCATTACTGACTAATTGGCTGAGGCACCATTAGCAAAAAATTAACCTCCTCCTCTTCAGTTCCCCGATGAGTCCATTTCAACCCTCTCTCAGGTGGACTTCACCTATCAAGTTACCATGTTCTTTGATAGATCAAAGTGTCAATGTGGTGGGGGAGCTAGTATCATACTTATTCCATTTGATGGTGAAAATCTTCCTTTATATTTCAAAATTTACTTTGAATGTATCAATAATATGGATGAGTATGAAGCCCTAGTGATAGGCCTTTAGACCACTTTAGCCTTAGGACTCAAAACAATCAATATATTTGGTGACTCCCAACTTATGTTCAATAGAATAAATGGCTCTTACTAGTATCAGAATGATGTTTTTTAATAGTACAAATAACTAGCTGATGAAATCTTAACATCATTTGAACACTACCATATCCAATCCACCCTATGATCTACCAACATGTTTGTTGACACCATGGCTTTCCTCACCTCTCAGATCTCATTTTCACCTTATAAATTTAATATATCTATCATTATATATATACTTACCCATCATTCTTATGTCAAACCTATCTCTCTCACCATTTTAATGTAGGGGAGACCCAGCCTTATCTTTGGTATTAAAAGACTTTCACTATATTAACCTTGACATCATTCCTTCTAGTCTTTCTAGGAATGCTTGGAGAACATTTATCTAGAGTACATCATGTTATACCATTATGGGGGGAGTTATTTATAAACACAATTTTGATGGTCTCTTATTTTACTACCTAGGAAGTCATGAAGCTTCTCATGCTATCAGGGAAACATATGATGGGATTTGTGGGGGACACTTTAGTGGCTTAGCCATCGCTAAGTGCATCCTTCACCTTGGATATTACTAGCCTACCCTTAACTAAGATTTTTGTGATAATGTGAAAAAGTGTGTTAAGTTTTAACAATATGCTAATTTTCATCATGTACCTAACCATAGTAATCACATATCCACTAATTTCTATCCCTTATCACAATATGGTCTAGACCTTATTGGTGAAATTAACCCCATTATTCATAGTGACATCATTATATCATCATTGCAACTGAATATTTCACTAAATGGGTAGAGTTTATTCCTCTAGTCTTGACCAAAGTAAAAAAGATTCTCAACTTTATCAACCATCACATCATCTACCATTTTGATTTTCCTCATAAAATTATCACCAATAATGGTAAGTATTTTAAAAACAAGTAAGTTTAGGTTTTTTTTGATGCATTCAAGATTAAGTTAAGTTTCTCCTCGCCCTATCACCCTCAAGAAAATGGATAGGTCAAGGCCTCTAAAAAAACTCTCAACAACATTATCACTAAAATGGTCAATGCATCTAGTTAATATTGGCATTTGCACATCCCCTTTATCTTATGGGCATATCGAACTAGCATTCAAACCCCTATGAGTGCTATAATTTTTTCTCATGTTTGGAATAGAATCCATATTGCCTCTCAAAGTCCAAATCCCATCTCTTTGCATATCATTTTAAGATCTCATTTCTAAAGATGATTATCATCAACACCATTTAGCCTAGCTTGAGTTACTTGATGAGTAGTGCTTAGCCTCCCTTACCCATCTTCATGTCTATTAAGAGCACATCAAATGTGCCTATAAAAAACACCTTAGAGTGTGATAATTCAACATCAGAGACCTCATCCTAAAGGAAAATCAACATGTCACCAATATGGAGAAAAGCAAGCAGGGCAAGTTTTCTTTTAATTGGCTTAGACCTTATATCATAAACTAAAAGTACGGATCATGAGATTACTGATTATCCTCTCTTGAGGGAAACCCATAAATTAAACCCCTCAATGATTCACATCTAAATCCTTTCTTTTGTTAATAAAGATCAAGCTCACCTTTTGGTTCACTTAAGCTCATCCATTACTTTCAAACCACATTCCATCTCCCTATTTTAGAGGAAATTGATTAAAATTGAATCATGTGATTACCCATCAAAATCATAGCCTAATATTGAACAATGGGTACCATGGCTCTACCCATGGCATGATTCTCATGGTACTTCTTACCTCTTTTTAGGATGGATTCCCATGATTGTTGTCACCTAAACCTATTTACACCTACTCAACCTCATTGTGCTTTTAGTTTTGGCTTCATAATGGTAAACCCTTAAGACTATATAAGTGAGTCTATGTCAAGAAAAAATCAATTAATGCAACAATAAAAATCCAAACTAATAATAATCATGGGTCATTCCTAGCATTTGCAGACTGCTCCCTTAAAGGACAACTGTTGAAAGCATATTTGAAATTTCTTATAGTAAGGTGGACTACTCCCTTGAAGGACAACTATCAAGAAAATTAAACAAATCACACACACTTAGACCACTCCCTTGAAGGATGTTTGAGTAAATCATTTGTCAAAATAAATAATTTCTTGGAAGCTTCCCACATCGATAAGCTTCCCCAACCCCCAAGAAATAATAATAAAAAGCAAAAGACCCATTATCAAGAAATAAAAAAATAAAAAAAAATTTGAAAGCCACAATTAGATATCATAAGAAAAATAATTTTGAAAACCACAATCATATTTCATAAATAGACTTCCCACATCAATCAATATACATTTTGTATGACCTAGACTTGTTTATACTAACTCTTTAGAAACCTACAAAAGAGGCCTGCTAGTCTCACAAGAAAGTTCCATTTTCATCCATATCCCCTTTATATACTATAAGCAAGGGATTTTGAGCTTACTTGAGATTATGTGGTCAAGACACCTTAATCAACTAATGAATGCTAATGCAAAGCATTCAAAGGGATTATGTTCCTTAATCCAATCTAATTTCAGTTTTGTTTTAGTCCTTGTCAAAGAAGAAGCATCATGCCCTCTTCTTATCCTATCATGATTAGTTAATATTTTCACTAAGACATTTTTCTCTTGATTATATTCTTTTTTTCTCACATTTGGTGTTTTTGTTAAAACTCATTCTATGTGTTTCACCTTAAGCAATGATAACCATGATCATAACCACAACACATCAACATATGCCATAAGCAAAAACATACATCACTAGCATATCCATCATCATGTCAAAATAAAGAATACATAAACAATAAAGCAATTGATCATTTTTACCACATGTCTAAATCCAAATAAAGAAGCATATACTTATTACATTTTAGCATAAACATTATATCCATCATCATAAATAACATAAGCATCATCATCAACATAAATAAAAGTCATCACATGTCTAGCTAGGTGAGTCTACATCACTCTCCAATATCTATGACATAAGTATAATTAATATAACATCATCAATGGTCAATATAAACATCAAATTATCCCATAAACATTAAAGCAAACCATAAACTATGGGAAATGAGTAATAAACAAGGATAATATATGTAAATCATGAGTCTAACATCATAATGTATACAAAACAACATACATGTCTCTTTCTCTCTCTCTCAAAATTTACATCTCATCACATCAAATCTCAAGATAGAATCAAAATGATCTACAAAAACATCTAATATATCTAAAATCTATTAGAGCTTTGCCTCTAAGGCACCACTATTTCCTAGAGCACCACAAAGTCCTAATGCTTGCTCCTTTGAAGTACCTATCTATCCACCTATAGACATAACCCACTGACCTAGTATCACCATGATAGTACCACCTTCCAAACTATCTATATACTTTCCCCATTAGGGCTCATCAAAACACCACCTCAAGAATATAGCCTCAAAATAGTGTAGCTCATCTATTGTGATTAGGTATTGTGCTATGGGGATGGTCCCTGGTGGTCCTGTAAGTACTTCATCTCTTCCTCCTCTTTGTCTCAACAAGTCTCTCTCCTATGTATCCAAGGCTAGTGAATTTCTAGCTTGTTTGATATCACATATGAGTGTAGCCACTTGACCTTGTAAGGTTACCACCTGACCCTATAGTGATGTAACCTATGCTTGTGTTATAGCTAACATTGATCTTACCTATACATCTAGGGCACCTCCTTGTACCTATGCCCTTTGGCCTCCTCTCCTAGTTGGGTCCACATCCATTAGCCTCATCCTACCATCATCTCCACCAAAGTCTACTACCACATATAGATATTGATAACATGTAGGGTAATTATCTAAAAAACCTACATCATTAATCATTGGCCTCATAAGTAACTCCTCATGATCAAGTAATGTCTACATTGGCTATGGGTCTAGTGAAAGGATATTTGTGTCTTCATGTCTATATCTTGGGAATGGGCTTGAGATCCCCTGAGCCAAGCCAAACTACCTATGCATCTTGTCAAATGGGATGAACTCTACCTCTCCCTCCCTTTCACCAAAAATCCACCTATAACTTTGTAAGGATAAAGTCTACCTCCTATATCTAGCCCACTATGGGAACCTAACATATGGTCTCAAAATAACATCATTGATCACCAATGCACCTAGTGTACTCATGAACCAATCTACATCGTGAGCCCCTCTACCTACTCCTAATGTGGTAAAATCATCTCTCCACCTCATATAATCCACAAATAAATCTATCTAAGCATATCCCATCCATGGCAGCTCCACTGGCCTCAATACTCAAATGTGATCATAAAACCAATAATTTAGAATAAGATTGACACTAATATTGTACCTTTTATGATCTATAAAACCCCACACTCTTTATATATCTGTGCCAAAAACATAGGTACCCATTTGAACACTATCCATCCTAACAACATCTAAACTTACACCCCCAACACGTATGAGAACCTCCTACTACTTGAGTTAGGAAGGGAAAAACATGATACTAATATCATCTTCATATTCATAAGTCTCCTCTTGCCTGCCACCCTTTGATATAACATACTTTAGCTAAATCCCCTAATATGCCATCTAACATGATCATGATCTTTTTTGTACATCAACTCTAATAAATCATCTCTCTCCTCCCTCTTAATGAGATATATTGAATCACCTCATAGGGTCAATCGAGTGATCTTATTCACATTTGGTGATAATATAGTCATCTCACCAATTGGTAAAAGGAAGGTATTAATAACTAATTCCCATATCTTAATGAGGGCCATGATCATAGATGTATCATATGTCATGTGCTGGTAGTGTTGCATTGCTCCTAGACTGACATCTTCCATATGAGCCTAATCCATTGGGGTTATCCCTTGGTGAACCTTTACAAAGATACACAACACTTGATCATGTATCTAAATCTGCTCCCATAACTACATAGTTTGTTAACAAACACACTTAGTCATCTATACTATTTTTGTTAGGTTGTGGAGCTAAAAGCTTCACTGATGCAAACATGGAGGAGGTTGCTGAGGTTGCTGAGTTGCAGAGTGAGTTGCAAGGTAATCGATGTTGGTCTGATCAACCGACGTCGGTTATGGGTTGGCTGACATCAGTCAGATAGGAATTGATGTCAGCAACCTGTGTGTGCATGAATTTACATGTGGCTCGAGAACTAGTCTATTTTTGGACAGTCAGTTTGCATGTAAAGAATTATTTTAGTCCTGGAGCTATGTTTCTAATTATTGTAATTAAGAAAGTCTAATTATTGTTTGCATGAGATCTATATAATAGACTCATGGGTTGTATTGTAAAATTGTACTAGAGTGAGAGAGCAAATATTAGCTCATTTAAAAGAGAGAGAGCAAGAGTGATAGATAGCCAAGAGGGCTTGTACAAGAGAGCAGGGATTAGCTCTTCCTAGTTCTAAAGGGGTGCTGAGTGTGTATGATTAGGAAGAGTTGCAAGTTGTGCAAGTTCTGGTAGAAGATCCACCGAGGTACTGGTTAAAGAATCATAAGGACTTGGTGAGGCAAGGATAAGGGTTCTTCAAGGTGTAGAGATATCTACATGGTAAGTAAGGTCTGGTGATTTGTAGGTTGTTGCAAGAGTAGGGAGATCTACTTGGAGTATGGTTGTGTACTTGGTGTACTGGCAGCATTGTTACTGATTGGTGCAGGTGAACAACAACTCTGTGTTTGAATTGATTGTTGTGACCATAATTGAGAGAGTGAACTGTTGAAGGAGAATTAATGGTGAGCCCTAGAAGTGTGGGAGCTCTAGAGGTGTGGGAAGAAGAAGTGTGGCATCTTCTTTATTGTATTTTCTTTTGAATGAGTATTAATACAATTGGGTATTGTCTCTCATATTCCATGTTGTTTCTAAATTTTCTAGTTACTTATTCATTCTAGTTAAATTCTGTGTTTAGTTGCTAATCAAAGGTAATCAAGTGTTCCCTTAGTGGGCAGTAGATCCTGACAGTTGGTATCAGAGCTGTTTGTGGTTCTAGATTCCTGACAAAGTGGTATCAGAGCTAAGGTTGCAGGGAGTAGGTTTGTGTTTGATTACAAGTCACTCTCAGGGGTTTCTGATTGAGTGGGAGTATATCAATGGCAGAAGAAAGTACACTAAGAATGGAGGAATTGAAAAGCATGAATGGTCAATTACGGTGTTATGGAAAGAAAGAGCAGGTAAAGAAAGATGGTTGGTAGCAGATTAGCATGAAGGAAATAAAGAAGCAGATGTTGCAAGTGTTGTTACACAGGATGCTTTGGTATGTTCCTTGGATAAAGTAGAATCTTGGTTTATAGATTCTATTGCCTCTTTCCATGTAGCCCCAAATAGAGAGGTTGGTGAGCCTTGTCAAAGTATTGGTAAAGGGGAAGTGTGGCTGAAATTGCAGATGGCCAACACATGGGTGTTGAAGGAGGTCATGCAGGTCCCAGTCTTGAAGATGTGGCTAATTTCTTCAAGAAGATTGGGTGATGAGAGATGCACAAGAACTCTCACAGTGGATGCACTTGAATTAGTTGGTGGTAAGAAAGTAGGTACTCTTTATTTACTTGCTTGTATTACTGATTCTTCTTCTATTGTGAAGACATGGCTTTGTAGGCTTGGTCACATGAGCAAGAAGGAGATTCATGTTCTTAAGAGGAAGTCAGATGTGTTTGACAAACTTAAGAACTAGAAAGCCTTGGTGTTCATGGAGTAGATGATGGATAGATATCAGTGGATGGGGTTGGATACTTCTGAGTAGGGTAGTTTGGACAGGGTTTTGATTCAAAGTAAGTTCGCAGGTAAAAAGTCATCACTCATAGGAAAACACAGTTACTAGCATCGGTCATGGGAAACCAATGTCAAACAGACAGGTATTGACATCAGCCATATGCAAATCAATAGAGTCGATGGTGTCGATCAGGTAGGAATCAACGTCGATAGACAGGTCAGTCACATGGAACTGATGTCGGTCAGGTGCAGACTAAGAGATGGCTGAGATCAGTCATTGGAATGGATGTTGGGTAGACAACAAGCTATCAAGGAGTCTCAAATGCCCATATGGAGGATTGAAAGGGTAAGTGAACCTCATATTCATTGTTCACCTTCTTTATACTACTTGTTGCTCATCGATGGTCAAGAACCAGGAAGATGTGAAGAGGTAATGCAGGTATAATCCAGGAAACAGTGGGAGCATGGCATGAATTCTTTGGAAGAGAACCAATTGGGAGTTTTGGTAGAGTTTCCAGCTGGGATAAAAGCACTGACAAATGAATGGATTCCCAAGTTAAAGAAGAGAGTGGATGGATACATGAGACAGAAGGCCAGGGTATATGGTCTTGAGCAAGCTGCAGGGCAGTGGTACAGGTTTGATAGGTGTATGACAAAGCATGGCTTTAGTCAAGGTCAATGTTCCCATTGTGTTTTCTTTACTAGGTTGGATGATGATTACAACATTATCCTATTACTATTGTGTGGTTACTTGTTGCAGGGTTACACATGCAGGGAGTTTCTGAGCTAAAGGTAAAGTTAGTTCAGAGGTATGTCATGAAGAATTTGGGAGCAGCAAAATTATTTGGCATGAGAGATATGGAAGATCATAGGTTGATTTTGTCTCCAGTGGGAGCTGATGTGAAGTTGGTGGGGTTAATATGTAGGATGCAAAATTGGTAAGCACACCAAGGCCTGGACAGTTCAAGCTGAGCTTAGAACAGTGTTCAAAATCACATGAGGTCTGGTGTAGACCTAAGTTTTCCCAAGTAGTGGGAGTTGTCAGAGAGTTTGGTGCCAATTTAGGGAAGGTAGATTCTTAGGTATTTGAGAGGGACTAGTAGTAGGTTAACATGTTATGCAGGGTCAAGGTCTTCACTACATGGAGTTGCAGGTTCAGATGTGACAGGTTACTTGGATGACAGGAGATGCACCACAAGTTGTGTGGTGGTTGGTCTTCAAAATTGAGCTTGAAGAGGGATACAAGCTAGGAAACAAATTAGATAGTGTACATGTATAGGTATAGGTACAACTATTTATCTCCAAGTGGGAGATTGTTAGGTTGTGGAGCTAAAAGCTTCACTGATGCAAACATGGAGGAGGTTGCTAAGGTTATTGAGTTACAGAGTGAGTTACAGGGCAACTGATGTCAATCTGATCAACCGACGTCGGTCATATTATAGTGCAAATCAACTGATGTCAGTTATGGGTTGGCCGACATCGATCAGACAGGAACTGACATCGACAACTTGTGTGTGCATGCATTTTCATGCGGCTCAAGAACTAGTCTATTTTTGGACAGTCATTTTGCATGTAAAGACTTATTTTAGTCTTGGAGCTGCATATCTAATTATTGTAATTAAGAAAGCCTAATTATTGTTTGCATGAGATCTATATAATAGACTCATGGGCTGTATTGTAAAATTGTACTAGAGTGAGAGAGCAAAGATTAGCTCCTTCAGAAGAGAGAGAGCAAGAGTGCTAGATAGCCAAGAGGGCTTGTAGAAGAGAGTAGGGATGAGCTCCTCCTAATTCCAAAGGGGTGCCGAGTGTGTATGATCAGGGAGAGTTGCAGGTTGTGCAAGTTTTGGTAGAAGATCCGTCAAGGTACTGGTTGAAGAATCATAAGGACATCTACATGGTAAGTAAGGTTTGGTGATTTGCAGGTTGTTGCAAGAGCAGGGAGATCTACTTGGAGTATGGTTGTGTACTTGGTGTACTGGTAGTGTTGTTACTGACTAGTGGAGGTGAACAACAACTCTGTGTTTGAGTTGATTGTTGTGACCATAATTGAGAGAGTGAACTATTGAAGGAGAATTACTGGTGAGCCCTAGAAGTGTGGGAGCTCTAGAGGTGTGGGAAGAAGAAGTGTGGCATCTTCTTTATTGTATTTTCTTCTGAATGAGTATTAATACAATTGGGTATTGTCTCTCATATTTCGTGTTGTTTCTAAATTTTCTAGTTACTTATTCATTCTAGTTAAATTCTATGTTTAGTTGCTAATATAAAGGTAATCAAGTGTTCCCTTAGTGGGCAGTAGATCTTGACAATTTTGCCTACAAACTTTGCCTCTTTAACTATTTTATTTACCCTTAATCCCTACACAATGACATATTTATCTACCCATCTTACCCATTTAACCCCAATACCTACACAACCCTTTTTACCTTATCTATCAACCCTATAATTTGTGCTACTACCTATCAAACCTACCATTAAAACTACAAGGTCAACCCATACTAGACAATTAACATCTAGTATGCCTTAGCATTTTAAACAATTTCAAAACCATCTTGTAACTAGGTGACTACCAATAACCATGGTGACCATCAATGGTTAAGCATCCATTTCCTCATGGATATTGACCATTTATGGTTAGAATTGATCACCAATGGTCATTATGGGTGTTCTACGAGTGGAACACCTAAAACTACCCAAAACCACCAAAAACTACCATTTCCTTAAAAAACCTCCTACCTAATACTACCCATAGCCTACCTTGACCAACCTATCCTCCCAAATTTTGGAATCCACCACTTAAACTAACTAAATATAGGAAATTTCTACCTAGAGCACAACTAGACCTCTAAACCCTACCCACCCACCAATCAACCTCAAAACTCAATGCAAATACAATTCATAATTACTCTACCAATTTAATGTAACACCTACCTCATTACTTAATTGTCATTAAGGAGTAATCCAGGGACCCCCTACCTATCTTATGCATACATATAAGAAATTTATACCTAGAGCACAACTAGACCTCTAAACCCTACCCACCCACCAATCAACCTCAAAACTCAATGCAAATACAATTCACAATTACTCTACCAATTCAATGTAACACCTACCTCATTACTTAATTGTCATTGAGGAGTAATCCAGGAACCTCCTACCTATCCTTATCCAAATCCATTCATACCTTGCATCCTCATTGGTCCACATAGTCCAATCATCCACCTTTAAAATCAATCATCCACCTCAACAATTACCCTCAGCTAATTTTGCCCAAATAAGATAAACAACTAGAAATCCAAAATCAAAACATTACAATGAGAAAAATGACTCACCTTTTTCTTTTTGACCATTAGACTTTTAGGGTTTTCCCCATGACCATCGATAGTCAGGGTGATGGCTAATGGTCAACCTTAAAGCATTGTAACCTTTGATGGCTAGGTTGCCCTCTTTTTTACTTTTTACTTTAGTAAGCACACTTTCAAATAGAACCTAATCAATTACCACCCATGGAGACCCCCTTCTCCACCCACCCCAACTACCTCATCATCTCACCATTGGTCCATTTCATCCCAAATAGTATGTGTTTTATGATGACTTTTACCTAGTCCTTTGACCACATCGATAACATTTTGATGTTGGCCAATTTCTGAACTAGCACCACCTAGTGCATACCTAACCCATTTTTGTTTTCTTGGGAGTACTTCTTACCTCAGGTACCCATGACACTTGACCCATTTATATTTTCACTTGGATCACTTCCTACCTTGGATACCCATAGAAATATAGACATTCCCTAGGAGACTTGTATTTATGAGTGTACCCAGCCGCCATACCTAAATGTGGTCATGAAGTCCACTTATCACTTATCCTTCTAGTATTGACCTTTGTTTTTTACCAACTATGGTAACCTAGTCAATGCATGATCTTAGCTATCACACTTTTGTCTCACTTTACATGTCTATTTGTGGTTTAGTGCCCAACCTATCATCCACCCATTTTATCATCAACTCACCCACTCATCAAACCTAGACCTAAATTTGTTTCACCTCATCACTTAACGGTTTGAGGGGGAACACCTCCTCCCATACTCAAGGCAACTAGACCTTTAACCAATAATTCATTTTTGATTTGTAGCTTGCTAATTCAAACTATATGAAAAAGGGGTAAAATGTAAACACTATAAATCCACACATGATGGTTTCAAATGTTTTAATTTACTTAGACCACCTTAGGACTCCTTTGGGACCAACCTTGACCTCTTTGACCCCTAAATAAACCTAACCCATATAGCCTAAGTTAGTTGACCTACTAGCTAAAACCCACATTTTTAACCAAACCTACCTTTGACCCCTAATCATCGATGGTCACCTTGACCATCAATAGCTAGGTTCCACCATCTAAACCAACTTAACTCACCCTTAATTTTGCCTTATTTTTTTATAATTAGCTCATCTAAATCCATGTGTGAACCATTGAATGCATGAGTTATAATTAGAATCACAGTTAACATCTTGTTATACTTCTCCTTCCTTTCTTATAAGAAGAGAGGAGTAGGAGGTGAAAAGGGATCCATAACAATCAAGATATTTTGCATCCAAAGCTTCTTTTGAAAGTACCCTTCTAGCAATCCATCAATCCAATGATATAGTCATCACAATAGAGAGCCAAATTTTCACCACCCCTCAGATGATAGCCACACAGTGTTACTCTAACAAAATCATGCCAAACTCTATCAATGAGCCAACCACCTTAACTATTCATCCAACCAACCTTATGCAAGCTAAGTATTTTTTTCTAGTATTCAATTACTTTATATGTATTTCCCAATCAACTCAGTATAAGCCAATGTCCTAGAATTACCTTCTATGATCCCATCAATCAGAATTTTTATCAACCTAATCCAATATATAGTAACCATCGATGGTAACTTTGACCATCAATGATCTATCCAATCACCAATGGTTATGTCAACTACGAATGCTCACATAAACCATAGATGGTCACATCAATAGTTGATGGTCATTATGGTAAGAAATAATAGCAAGCTATTTTCACCCACTTACCCTCAACCAATTTTGATTTTCTTTTTATTTGCCTATTCACAGACACCCAACCTATTTTATAAACCATACCTAACCTGTTTAGCATTAATACTAACTTGCTTATTTCTATATTAGTCATTTTTAGTCTATTTCTTTATCAGGCACTTCTTGTGTTTAATTTTAGTACCTTTTAATTATTGATGCAATTACTCTATATTCTATTTTATAAACTTAATTATTTAAAACACATGGATTGATAACCCCCAAGGAATCTCTTGCTTTTGGGATCTCGTTAGTGCTAGGTAATCCACTCAATTATCTATCTAACCAACCATTTGCTTTAGTGTTGTCTTATTTACATGGTCATCCTCCCAAGCCAAAGAGGAGTTCTTCACAATCATCTAATTTAATGCATGCAAAACCAAAAAAGTTTTTCAACCATACCCATATTTAGTTTCTCCTTCCTTTTTTGAAATATAAGTTGAAATTATCTGAAATAATTGTCTTCAATGTGAATCAAGAATTCCCATAACTAATTTTATGTACCTTGGTTATATGACATTGTCAAGACTCTGTGTAATCATTATGTGTTTGTCTATTAATGTGAAGATGTTAATAAAGATTGAAAATTTATAGTGAAGTCTTTACATAAAAAAATATTTATAGAGCTAAAAATAAGTTTTAAGTGTCTTACATACATGATTGAGTGAGAAACAAATAAGAACAAGGATTGAAGCTCAAAGTCTATGTATACCCTAAGTTGTTTGAATCTTTGAATAACAAGTAATGTGGGGTTTGTTTTAATATAAAAATGGTGAAGAGAGACTATATGGTAGAATATAAAACTTGAGAAACACTTCTAAAACATCAGGTGAGTTGGTTTCCTTTGAAAATTATGCATGTTCTATGATGGACTATGTCTAACCTACAGTTGTATGAGGTTGGGAATATAAATGTGTTACAAAAAAGTTCTTAGGTGTGTATATTGGCATCAAGAGGTAAGTTGGGTTATTAGGAATCTATAACAACCTTGTCTAGAGAGTGTAAACCCTAGATGAGTATAAATACTTTCAATAAGATACTTATGATTTATGACTACACATGCACATAATGATAAGATCTTGCTTGAAAATGTGAACATAGATGTTAGTATAGTGTTTTAATGATTTGATAAGGAGTGTAATGGTTAGAAAAATATTAAAATGTAATTATATTCCAAGGAAAGGTTAGGAAATGACTAAAAACCTTTCATGACCCTTCTCAGCGTGTGCAACCCTATTTCTAGGGTTTTTGGATAAAAATAAGGATTTTGAGTGAATAAACTCTAGAAATCCTCTATAAATTGGTCATCAGGTAGATATCAATTCTAGATAAGACATTTTGAAGTTTTATAAATTATTCTATACATATCCATACTGTTTTAAAGGACTATGAGTAAAACTAATTTCAAAAGGGCCAATAGACCTAATAGTAAGCTATAAAGGTCTAGAAAGGTGATTTGATTATGGATTTTGGAATTAAAATTTCTTATGAAGTCATAAATTGATAAAAGATATCCATATCAATGATTATTTTCCTCTTATACCTCTGTATGGTTCTGTACAAAGTGAATTTCAATAAAAAATGTTACAAGGATTAGCCAAATGGCAGGTAGAGTTGAGTAAGAATGAGTTGAAGTTTTGTAGAAGGCTATGAGAAGATCAAGGGGTAATAAATGAATGTTATTAGTACCTATAATATTCCAAGAGCCATGATCCATTTTAAGGAATTATATAACTATAGTTTCATGTTGTCCTAAGGGACTAAGGTTGAATGAGTGAATCAAGAAAAAGATAGAGTGTTAAATAAAAGTGAGTATAACTTTGCATCATTTGGTATCAGAGCCATCTAGATGCTCTAAGAATAGGTATATATAGCTTGAATACATTTTTCATAGTGTGTGATGGATGTTTATCAAGAATTTGTAGGTAAACAAGCAAGGAGGTAGTTTGTAAGGAGTCTTTTGAAAGATAAAGTAAAAAAAAACATATTAAGAAAGGTATGAATTACTTTAGGTTCATTATTTGGCTTAAATGCATTTTTGATGGTATGTGATAGGTGAAAAAAGAAAAAAAGTGAATTTTGTGGTTTCAAGCCCTAAAATAAAAGAGCTATTAACAAGATCCAAAGAGAGAAGCTCATAAACAAAGATTGAGAAAGTAAAAATAGTCCTAGTGTGAAGGACAAGAGGTGGAAAGGTCCTAGTGAGGTCTGAGATAGAGGGTGAGAGGGGTTCAAAGTGTGAACCAAAATAAGGTAGTCTAAGTGAGGCCAAAAAAAGAGGAAGATTATGTACCCAAGTGAGGTACTAAAGATGAAAATGAAAGGAGAGGTATAAATAAAAGTGAGAAACATGTTTAAATTTAATTGTTATAGTGAGAGATTGATGGAGATAGAGATAAAAGAAATGAAGGATGCATTGGAAAGGATGGAGAGATAATTAATACAAATGTGGAATGTGTATAGTCTAAAATGTGGAATCAAGATTAGAGAAAAGGTTAAATATTGTGTTAACCAAATTTCATACCTTGTTTTGCATCTTCCTTTGGCTAATTTCAATGTTTACTTGTAAAAGACCAGTTGTTTTATTTTGTTTTCTTTAGAGATTTTGTTTGGCCTTTTCAAGTGTCTTTTCAATATTTTTCCTAAGGTTTGAATTCTTTTAGGTTTCTTATCTCAAATTTTTTATCTCAGATAAATAGCTTGAAAGAATTCTCTCCTTGACTTCCCTGAAGGAATTCTTTCAGCCTTTTTATCTCAGACTTTTTTTCTCAGACAAAAAGTCTAAAATAATTCTTCCTTTGTCTTTTATTGAAGTTTGTCCTTCACAAATTTTTCAAAAGAATTGTTTCAAACCTTTTGTCTAAAATAATCTTTCTAAAAAGTGCCCTTCAAAACTTTTTTGAAGGGCCACTTTCCCTCCAAATTACCCTTCAAAAATTTTCTGAAGGGCCACTTTCTCTCCAAAGTGCCCTTTGAAACTTTTTTGAAGGGCCACTTTCCCTCCAAAGTTCCCTTCAAAACTTTTTTGAAGGGCCACTTTCCCTCCAAAGTTCCCTTTGGAACTGTTTTGAAGGGTCACTTTCTCTCCAAAGTTCCCTTCAGAACTTTTTCGAAGGTCCACTTTCCCTCCAAAGTGCCCTTTGAAACTTTTCCAAAGGGCCACTTTCCCTCCAAAGTACCCTTTGAAACTTTTTCAAAGGGCCAATTTCCCTCCAAAGTGTCATTCAAATTTTTTTTCAAAGGGACACTTTCTAAGACCGAAGGGATCATTCCAAAAGGAAGTGACCTTTGCAAGATGTCTGAAGGAATTGTTGTAGACTTTTTATTCACAACAATCCTTTAGAAAAGACATCATCCAAAGGCCCAAAAAGACATGGACCATTCAAAGGGGTGAGAATGCCTATGGAAAATATTTTGAGGAAATTTTTTGATGAACATGCCCACAAGAATTATTTTGAGGAAAGTGCCTACGTGAATTGGTCAAGAAGGGTGCCCGAAGGAAAAGTCCTAGTGGAATGAAAGTTGAATGAAAGTCAACTTCAAGAAAATGAACTAAATATTAGGGTTCAAATAAAAGGATTCACAAGCAAATACAAGGTCTCACATCCTTCATCCATAAAAATAATGAGAGAGCCCGTATCACCATTGATCAACTAGGATTTATGCCATTTTGTGACAACCAACCAGGGAAGAGAAGAGGCCAAAAAAATGAAAATGACAAATCACCATGCCCAATAGAAGTTCATTAACATGAAGACAAATCTATAATAGGTGTATAGCCACATTGATGCCATAACTCAACTATGAATATCCTAATTATGTTAGTATAAACCATTGAAAAAACATCTTGAGAAAGTAGGACAAAATGTGTAACAACTTGTGATGACATGGATCAACCAAATGGACCAAACAATCATCCTTTGTAAATATGGTTGTAGTTGAAGATGATGAAAAAAACAAATTTATTCCTCTCCTTGGTGAAAAAGGCTTTCCTCTTTCTGTCTCTCTCTTCCTTCTTGCTATATACATAACCCCTTGGCTAATGAAAATCCATCTACATAGAGTACGGTGAAGCCCTACTAGAATGATATCCTACCTTTGAGCATTAGTATAGTCCTTTTCCATTTTAAGTTTTGAATATTGTCTAAATGTGAAAGTGAGATATATTGACAACAAGTGATGGTTTCATGATTATATCCTTTGTCCTTCATGTTTGAGCAAAGTTCTTGATCTAATAGACCATCTAGAGTGTGTTTAAGTGTATGTAACTACTATAATAATTTTAACTGTTCTTGAATGTGCAATGTGTTTTTCAGTTCATTCCCCTTCTATTTTTTCATGCATCTCACCTCTTTGCTAAAATATTCATGTTAATATCTCTAGAACTTGGAAAAAGGTCTTTACATTTTGTTGTATTGTGCACTGAGATATGAAATTCATGTGAAATAAAAACCTTGGTGCATCACCATTATTAAAATAGGTTTTGCTCATGAAATTTCTAACCCTTTTATTTTCAATCAAGCTGGTGTAGATAGAGATTATTTTATAGAGACAAATTCAGGGAGCTAGCCCTTTCAATATAGAGGTCCATTTCCATTATAGGTATACCCATATGATTGGAAGTGTTTTAACATTTACCAAATCAAGAAGAGGCCTGAACACCCCTTTTTAGGGTGTAAGATTTGGAGACAACAGTTTTGGCATGCCCGGTGAGACCTCAGTTCCTAATTATTTACATGTCAAGGTGACTATTGGTCTTGACAAATCTGAGTTTGTACTCTTAATAAAGCATTTGATGACTCCAAAAGGTGAGAATCTCTAGTTATAGATCAAGTTTCCCACATTATACTTCATGGTCCTCACTAGGTAATCTATAACTTTTGATCAAGCCCCTCTAGTTGAATCTCTTCTTAAAGAGCAATGCCTTGAACCATTCCCAACACTTAGAGATCCTTGGCAAGGAGGTTTTAGAGAAGAAGAATTTGAGGAGGTTGGATAAATAAGAGATCAAGAGGAAAGAAGAGAAATGGATAGACAATAGCCTTTCCAAACCTTTAACACACAAAATCCAATTGACCTTCCTACATACGACCTTATTCCTCCTAATGTTACCAAGAGTCTCCCTAGTTTCAATAGAGAGGGTCCTATTACCCCATCTGAGCATATTAGGGATATTTTGAATTTTTGTAACTTCCATAATGTCACCAGAGTCAATATAGCCATTATATTGTTTGCTATATCTCTAAAAGGCAAAGCACTTGACTGGTATAGGACTTTGGAAGGTGGATGCATTACAAGTTGGGATGCCTTTGGGGAATTGATGGTGACTAGATTTGAGAATAAGTGTGACCACACTTCATAGATCTATCAGTTTAATGTGATAAAGAGAGGTCCTAATGAATCTATGGAGTATTTTAATGAAATATCTTAAAGGACATGGCATAGGTTTCCACTTGTCATGACACCTTCTCCAAGCTTTGTGTTCCCCACCTATCTCAAAGGTATTGATACTGACGTAGCAGTGATGTTATAATCTATGAGAGGATTCACTCTACCCGATGTATATGAAATAGCTATTGAAGATGAAAATAACTTGATACAAGATGGAAGACCCCCTCCAAGAGTTTCCATGCCATTGCTATCTCATGGTTCAATTGAAGCTCCAAGCATAGCTCAAGTTCCTAACACCAATGTCAAGCCAAGATCCTTCCCTAAGAAAGTGGATAGTACTATGGACAAAGATGAAGAAATCCAATCATTATAAGCTTATCTCAAGTAAGCTTAGTTCTAGATAAGTGCTCCACCTAACCATCAATACTATCCTTAACAAGGCTATAGAGCTACACCCCAATACAACTACTAAGAGGATAGGGTTAGAAAGGTTTGAATACACAACCCAATGCCTATAATCCTAATCCCACTCCTTCTATGAAGGTTGTTATTCCAATACATGCTAATATATTCTGAGGAGAGAATCATTTGGACCAATGGGGATGACCCCAAGGTCAGTTTATGCATGATGGTGAAGAAAAAAAAAAGATTTGGTGGCATAAGAGGAAACTACTCCTTATGTAACTTCATAAGAAGCAAACCTTATGCAAAGGGATAGCCATGGAGAAGGCAACAACCAAAGTGAAGGCATAATAAACATCTAAGCAAAGGATGATTATGTGCTAAATCAAATCATGCTAGTTGTAACAAAGACAAGAGCCAAGAATAGAGCATTGGGAGAAGGTCAAGAAGCATGAGTAAGTCCAAGACATGACTCTCCAAGGCCATAAGGTGTGAGTCTTAATGCATTTCCTACTACAAGTCATGCTCGTCAACAAAATTAGAATGCAAGTAGGATTGTCAAGCTTACAATACAATAGGTTCAAACTCATTATCTACCTTCAAATATCCAATAAATGTGAATACTTACCCTCTAAACATTGTTGATTCTTTAAATAATGCCAAGATAAGCATATCTCTTTCGGAGGTCTTGTACATGCTTGATCAAAAGGAGCTCTTACAAGAACAACTCACAAGCATCTATAGAAACCCCCAAAACTTCAACACACAATGGTGTAGCCCTTACCAATGATCAAATACATGTCTTAAATCCTTCCACCAAGTCTGAAAATCCTCCACCCTTCTATCTCACCCTCAATGTGGGAGACAAGCTGGTTTATAATTGCATTGTGGATAGTGGAGCTAGTACCACTGTTATGCCTAAAGTGGTGGTTGATAAGCTAGGATTAAAATATGAGACATATAGCAAGGGTGTATTTTATCTTGATGTGACTCTAAATAAGATAGTGGGACTGGTCAAAGATCTAAAGGTCTTTCTATATGATTTCCCAAGTTTCCCAAATTTTCAAGATCTTGTGGTAGTAGACCTTCCATTTCATTTTGATATTTGCTTGTCAAGAGAATTCACATCTAAGATAGGAGGGTACCTTTTTGTTGATTAGTATTTCCTAGATTTTAAAACAAGATATGAAACCAAGGTGATACAAGGACTTAGCCCTAGTAAGGTTTCATTTTGAGCCATACATGGAGACAAACTCAAATCAAAATTGTCTAATTAGCAAAGAGCAAGAAAGTGTTATGAATGGTGAAGCATCCTCCCACTTTGAAGGTATTTATGATATCTTCCTTAATAAATACACCATTAAAACACATGGACTTGATCCATATACTTTCATTGAAGATAATGATTTGGGAGTTTACTGTTTGTGTGAAGGGGATGTTCCAATCCCTTCACTCATTAATGATGACCATGAGCTTGAAGGGATTTGGGAAATGTTTTTTGAAGGCTCAATAAGAAAATTAGGTACAAGATTTATCATTATGTTATTTTTTCCATCAAATAATCATTATTACTCCTCTTATATATTCCACTTCAGCTACACTTACATTGTGGAAGAATATGAAGGCCTAGTCTATGGTCTCCAATGGGGAATGAAGAGAGGAATCAAGAGTTTAAAGGTGTATGGAGATAGTGATATGGTCATCCACCAAGTAATAAATTAGGCTAAAACCAAGAATCCATTGCTTAAATCCTAAAATCATAAGGTATAGGACTTACTTGAATACTTTGATGGCTTCAACATATAACCCATACTAAGGGATTCCAATAAACATGTTGACAGAATGGCTGCCATAGGGGCATGGTTTGATACAACTATTGATGTGGGGAAATAGAAAGATCAATATCATATCAAGATCATTGTGAGACCCTCTATTATAGATAATAAAGTGTCATGGTAGGTGTTTGAAAGTTATGAACACATTAAACACTTCTTATAAAATGAGGCAGGTTTCTCCTCAAGAAACCAAAGGAGACTACATGATCAATATGAAGAGAAAATCATTCAGCTAAAGACAAACAAGATACCTAAGGGTCTAATTACCTTAGAAAGTTTTTTCAATGAGGATGATCAGAAGAACAAAGAAAGAGTGATCATGTCAATGAAGTAAGATAAATGTTAAAGAGTCCTAATTTTCAAGTATAGAATTTTGAAAATTGGTAAGGTATGTTCTCAGCCCCAGAAGTAGGATTTTATTAAATTGTGAAAAGAGTTTTATGACATATTTAATTTAGATTATAAAGACTTGAAAGGGTTTGATCTAAGTCTAGTTAATCATACCATCAAGTTAGAACTTGGAGCCAAACTGGTTAGGCAAAATAAAAGGCCTATCAATCCCAAGATAGAAGAACTCATGAAGAAAGAACTGACCAAGCTGATTGAATCTAGGATTATATTTCCTATAAAACACTCAACTTGGGTGAATAATATTATACCTATCTAAAATAATAATGGAGATATCATACTTTGTGTGGATTTTTGAGATCTTAACAAAATGTCTCTCAAAGATCATTATCCACTAGCCTCCATGGATCAAATTTTGCAGGTTGTTTTAGGTTCCCAACGCTTCTCTCTTCTTGATGGTTATTTAGGCTATGACCAAATACTGGTAAATGAGGAGGATTAGTTCAAGATAGCCTTCACTACAAAGTGGGGAACCTTTGCCTATAAGAAGATGCCTTTTGGTTTATCCAATGCGAGATCCACTTTTCAAAGAGAAATGGATATGGATTTTAAAGGTTTGATCAATAAGTTCCTACTTGTGTACATAGATGATGTAATTGTATTTTCAAAAGATGCTACTGATCATATGAAACATCTAAGGTAGGTGTTTGAGAAATGCAGGGAGTATGGCATATCCTTTAATCTAAAAAAGTGCATATTTATTATTCATGAAATTAAAATTTTGGGTCATATTATTTCAAAAGAAAACTTGTTTATCAACCTTGAAAAGATTGAAGCTATCCTAGGCTTGTCCTTGCCTCAACACAAGAAGGAGCTGCAAAGCTTCTTGGGGAAAATAAATTTTGTCAAAAGGTTTATTCCAGACTTTATAGCTATGGTAAAGCCTATCATAACCATGCTAAAAAAAACCAAGTTTTTACTTGGACAAAGGAGGGAAAGAGCAATTTTGAGACAATCAAACAAGAAAATTGAAAAATATCCTACTCTTTTGAACCCAAAATTTTCTAAGGATTTCATACTCTATACATTTTCTAACCTTGATACAATCTCAGTTATGCTCATGAAAAATAATGATGAAGAGGTAAAGCAACCAATTGCATTCTTTAGCTAAGGATTAGAGGATTATGAGGCTAGATATACATTCGTTAAGAAGTAGAATTTGATAGTGATAAGGGGATTGAAAAAATTAAATCACATGGTCTCAAACAATAAGATACATGTCATGGATTCTCATCCCAACACCGAATAGTTTCTCCTAAGCAAGGACCTTAATGAAAAGAGAGATGGATGGGTCACAAAAGTGATGGAGTATGATGTGGACATCAAAGTGAAAAACTTGGTGAGAGTACAAGGATTATACAAGAATTTAGCTTTATATCTACAAGAGCCAAAAGAAGAGGTCTTAATCAACCAAGTTCACTCCCAACCAACTGATCATATACCAGTCCAGATTTAGACATAAGACATCATCAATTTTATTCAAAATGGTGAGTGTCCCAATGGTTTGAGAAAGTCTCAAAGGAGATACTTTAAATTTTAGACTATTCCCTATTACCTTGTTGATAATGTTCTTTTTATAAAGGACAAAAATGGTGTGTTATTGTGGTGTGTTGATAGTGGTCAATTTGACATGCTGCTGGAAATTTTTCACAAAGGTATAGATGGAGGTCATTTCTCTCCTAGAACTATAGATACAAGATAATGAGGGATGGTTATTATTAGCCTAGTATTTTTAAGGATTGTTACCATTGGGCTTAGGTGTGTCCTCAATGTGCCTTCTTTGTAGGCAAATAGAAACTTGCAGTCCTTCCATTAAATCCTATCCAAGTGGACAAGCCTTTCATGTAATGGGGCCTTGATTTCATTGGTGTGATCAACCCTCCATCAAGTGTTGGACACAAATGGATATTGACTGATACTGGCTACATCACAAGGTGGGTAAAAGCTATTGAATTGAAGGAGGCAAAGAAAATGGTATCTTAGAGTTCTATGAGAGCATTATAACAAGGTTTGGAGTTCCTTATGCCATCATTTTTGATAATGCACTTATTTTCTTAAGTGCCAAAACTTTTGATTAGGTAGGTAGGAATGGAGTTTAAATTAGTACCTCATCTAATTATTACCCTCAAGGTAATGGATTGGCTAAGTCTACCAACAAAAACCTCATCAAGATCATTAAGAGAACATTAGAGAGTAATTCAAGAGCATGACATAGCAATTTAAAAACAAATTTATGGGAAAATAGGATTATTCTTAAGAAATTAATTGGTAACTCTCCCTTTGTACTTGTTTATGGGAGAGAAGCCAAGTTATCCATATCCCAAGAAATCCCTACCCTAAAACTTGCACAACAACTAGAATTACTTGAAAGTAGTTTAACATAAGTCAGGTTGATAGAAATAATGCAGATACAAGAGGCAAGGGATGATGCACAAAAGGCTATGGAGCACCATCAAGTACTCATGAAGAAGTCCTTTGACAAAAGAACAAGTGTAAGAGTGTTTAAAGAGGGTGACTTGGTCTTGAAATGGGCTGAGGATAGAGAAAAGACAGGAAGATATACAAAGTTTGACACTTTGTGGAGTGGCCCTTACATCATTAGAAAGTGCAAGGAAAGAAAATCCTTTCAACTATCTAAGATGAATGGAGAACAAGTTCCTATCCTTGTTAATTAGATACATCTGAAGTCTTATTATTAATCCTAGAAAGCCATGTTTTTGAAATACTAATTTAGATGTGTGTTTCCTTTTGGTTGCCTATTGTGTTCCTTCTTCTTATTTGGAGTGCATCTTTTCCTTTGTACATTTGATCATCCAACTTGTGTGTTTTTATCCAAGAAGCTTGTTCAAGTTATTTTGAGTTCCTTATGCATGACTCCATGCCCAATGGAAGGATTTAGGTGATTGGTCTTTGGCAAAGTAGGCTTACCTCCCCTCAAAATCACCAAGAATGTTAGCTAAATTTCATACCTTATTTTATAGCTTCTTTTGGCTAAGTTCAATATTCACTTGTCTATTTTAGCTCACTTGTAAAAGACTAGTTGTTTTGTTTTTTTCTTTAGAGCTTTTTTTCAACCTTTTCAAGTGTCTTTTTGATCTTTTTCCTTAAGGTTTGAATTCTTTCAGGTTTCTTGTTTTAGACTTTTTGTCTCAAAAAAAAAGTATGAAAGAATTCTCTCCTCGTCTTCCCTAAAGGAATTCTTTTAGCCTTTTTATCTTAGACAAAAGTTCAAAATAATTCTTCCTTTGTATTTTCCCAAAGTTTGTCCTTTGCAATTTTTCTGAAAGAATTGTTTCAGAATTTTTGTCTGAAATAATCTTTTTGAAAAGTGCCCTTTAAAACTTTTCCAAAGGGACACTTTCCCTTTAGAGTGCCCTTCAAAACTTTTTCAAAGGGCCACTTTCCCTCCAAATCAACCTTTGAAACTTTTTTGAAGGGCCACTTTCTCTCCAAAGTGCCCTTCATAAATTTTACAAAGGGCCACTTTCCCTCCAAAGTGTCCTTTAGAAAATTTTCCAAAGGGACACTTCCAAGCCTGAAGGGATCATTCCAAAAGGAAGTGACCTTTGCAAGAAGTCCAAAGGAATTGTTGTAGAATTTTTGTCCACAACAATCCCTCAGACAATCCATACTCTAAAGGCTTGAAAAGACATGGACCATTCAAAGGGGAGAGCATACCCATGGGAAATCTTTCAGGGAAAATGTCTGATGAAAATCCCTATAAGAATTATTTTAGGGAAAGTACCTATGTGAATTATTCAATAAGGGTGACTGAAGGAAAATCCCTAGTGGAATGATGGTTAAATAAATGTCAAATTCAAGATAGTGAGATAACCATTAGGGTTCAAACAAAATGATTTATAAGAAGATCTAAGGGCTCATGTCCTTCATCATTTGAAATAGTGAGAGAGCCCATATCACCATTTATTGACTAGGATCTGTGTCATTTCATGACAACCAACCATGGAAGAGAAGAGGCTAATAGAATGAAAGTAACGAATTTCCATGCCCAATAAAAGGTCTTTAGCATGAAGATAAATATGCAATAGGTGGATAGCCACATTAATGCCATGACTCAATTGAGAGTATCCTAATTTTGTTAGTACAAACCATTAAAAAGGCATCTTTGAGAGAGTATAAAAAAATGTGTAACAACTTGTGATGACATGGATCAACCAAATGTCCTGAAAAAACATCCTTTGTGAATATGGTTACAGCTGAAGATGGTGACAAAAAAACAAATTGATTCCTCTCCTTGGTGAAAAAGTCTTTCCTCTCTCTCTTCCTTACTATATATATATATATATATATATATATATATATATATATATATATATATATATATATATATATATATATATATATATATATATATATATATATATATATATATATATATCCCCTTGGCTAGTGAAAATCCATCCACACAGAGTATGATAAATCCCTAATGGAATGATATCCTACCTTTAAGCATTAGTATAGTCCTTTTCCCTTTCATGTTTTGAACATTGTCTGAGTGTGAAAGTGACATATATTGACAACAAGTGATGGTTTCATGCTTCTATCCTTTTTCCTTCATGTCTAAGTTAGTTTCTTGATCTAACAAGTCATCTAGAGTGTGTTTAAATATATGTAACTATTTTAAGAATTTTAACTATTATTGAATGTGAAATGTGCCTTTTAATTCATTATCTTTCTATTTTTTCATACATCTCACCTTTTTACTAAAATATTCATGTTAAAATATCTATAAATTGGAAAAAGGTCTTTACATTTTGTTGTATTGTTCACTAAGATATGACATTCATGTGGATGATAAACCTTAATACATCACCATTCTTAAAATAGGTTTCCCTCATGTAATTTCTAACCCTTTTATTTTCAATTAAGATGGTGTAGACAAAGATTGTTTTACAGAGACAAATTCAAGGAGCTAGCCCTTTTAATCTAAAGGTCTATTTCCATTATAGGTATACCCACATGCTTGGAAGTGTTCCAATGTTGCCCAAATATAGAAGAGGACTGAACACCCCCTTCTAGGGTACAATATTTGGAGACAACATGTTGTTTTAGAGAAAGAAAACAAGAGTGAGAGAATCAATAAACAATGGAATGTGTGAAAAAAAAAATGGAAGGAGATGATTGAACAATTGATATTGATGGAAAAGAGAGAGGAAATTAGACCTCAAAATGTTTATTCTAACATTGATTTGTCATGGTTGAATGTAGGTCAAGAAATGGAAAAGAAGATCATGATTGGGATGGATAAATTGATTAGACAATTGTCCTTATGGAAGAAAAAGTTGATAAATGGAAGAGTGAAGGTATAGTTGAATATGAGGTGATTTTATACCCTAAATATGGTGAATTATTTGATAAAGAAGATTGGAGAGATGAAAAGAAAATAATAGATAATGAAAAAAATGTAATTTTTGATGAATATTTTGAAGATGAAGATCATATTTTGTATAAAGATACAATAGGTTTATTTGAAGATTTCATTAGATCATTGAGGAAGGAAGAAACACATGAAGTGATTGAGAAAAATAATGAAAAAGTGAAGGAGAAAGGGACTGATTTGCCAGTCCATGAAGAGGAGAGGTAAGGTGATGAGCTGACTAATTTGATAGTAAAAAAAGAGCAACTGTAGTGGATGATAACAAAATAAAGGCTGCCAACAAAAATATCAGCAAATATGAGACCTTGAAATGGTCACCATAGAAATAAAATAAAATAATATGGGATATTTATGCTAATGAAGAGGCATAAACAACACTGTTAGAGGAAGTAATAGATTAAGAATGGCAATTCATCCTACATGCCATAAAGATTGAGGAAGGTTATGAAAGAAAACAAAGAGGGAAGAAAAACTACAGGTACAAGTAATAGTATGAGAATCAATAGGGGAAAGAATAGAGGATAACATGGATGAAAAAGTAGAGGCATAAGTGTGGAAGCAAAGATCATACACATTTGTATGAACATTTGAATGAAGAAGAATATGGATGTCAATTTCTTCCCCCCCAAAGAGTATGATGCAAGGGCATCTTAGAAATGCTCAAGGTTGGTCTAGGATGTGTCTGAGATTCTTAGGAGAGGTGTGATATGGATGAGAAGGCATGTTGGTGAGTGTAATTTGAATTAGAATGCAAAAGCAATTTTCCTACCCAAAGGGATTTTTAAAATTTCAAGATGTTTTAGGTGGTCTAGTAAAGTGTGAGTGAGTGATGATTAAATATAAATGAGGAATAAATTTGTAATATACATTTAAGGTCTCAATGAAGGTCATAAAGTGGTTATGATTTAATATGTCAAGTGAAGGTGTGAGGTGGTAGCTAGGGTGTCCACCACCCTACATGCGTAAGAGGATTGTTAGAAGTTTCCTGAATCAATAAATGGGTGGGGAGTTGATATACAAGTCTGTAGAAAGTCTTTTAGGTAATATAGAGTGAATGTGTTTTGACTTATAGGTTTAAGAGGATAAAATAGGGTAGATATTGTTGAAATAATGAGTGAAGGTTTGCCAGAGAATGTATAGGACAGTGTGAGTCCTTTTGCTATAAATAAAAGTTAAAGATGAATGTATTATTTTTTATGTATGTTTTCCTTATGATTTAGCATGATTAAAGTTATTTTTAATGATAGTATAGTAACTAGAGGTATTTAATCTATTTATATGGATGATTTTGATATGTTATAAAAGATATAAGACTTTAACACAATATTCTAATTTGGAATAACAAAGACAATTTTTTATAGGAGTGAGACAACAGTCATGTGCATGTTTATTCAAGTAAAAAAATTAGTAGAGAAAATAAACCTACAAAGAACATGAACCAATAGTGAATGGTGATACTACACTATGTGAAAACATAATTTGTTATTCATATATTTTTATGGTTATCTTTAATGTGAATCAAGAGTTCTCATAACTAATTCTATGTACCTTGGTTATATGACATTGTCAAGACTCTATGTAATCATTTTGTTTTTATCTATTAATGGCAGTAGGTTAATAAGGAATGAAACTTTATAGTGGAGTATTTTCATAAAAAAATATTTATATAGGTAAAAAGAAATTTTAAGTGTCTTGCATACATGATTGAGTGAGAAACAAACAAGAACAGGGATTGAAGGTCAAAGTCTGTGTATAACCTGTGAAGGAAACATAGTTAACAAAAGTTGTCTAAATATTTGAATAAAAAGTAATGTGGGGTCTATTTTATATAAATATGGTGAAGAGAGACTATATTTTGGAATATAACCCTTGATAAACACTCTAAAACATCAGGTGAGTTGGTTTCCTTTGAAAACCCTATGTGTTCTATGATGGACTATTTCTAACCTACAGTTGTATAAGGCTCAGAATACAAATGTGTTACAAAGAAGTTATTAGGTGTGTTTTTTGACAATAATATTTGAGTTGGGTTGCTAGTAATATATAAAAACCTTGTATAGAGAGTGGAAACCCTAGATAAGTATACATACTTTCAATATGATACTTGTAAACTCTATGCTTTATGATTGTGCATGCATAAACTGACAAGATATTGATTGAAAACATGAACATAGATGTTATTATAATGTTTTGATTATTTTATAAGGAGTGTAATGGTCATACAAACCTTAAAATTCAATTACATTCTAAGGAAAGGTGAGGAAATGACTAGAAACCTTTCATGATCCTTTTTGGCCTTTGCAACCCTATTTCTAGGGTTTTTGGACAAAAATAAGGATTTTGAGTGAATGAATCATGGAAATCCTCTATTAATTGGTCATCATGTAGATATAAATTACAGATAATAAATGTTTAAGTTTTTTTAATGATTCTATACATATCCATAAATTTTGCAAGGACTGTGAGTAAAATTGAGTTCAAAAGGGCCAATAGACTAAACAATAAGCTATAAAGGGTCTAGAAAGGTGGTTTGAATGTGGATTTTGGAATTGAAATTTATTGTGAAGTTATAACTTGATAAAGGATATCTAGATCATTGATTATTTTCCTCTTATACCTCTGTATGGTTTTGTACAAAGTGAATTTCAATAAAAAAGCCTACAAGGATTAGCCAAACAACATGTAGAGTTGAGTAAGAGTGAGTTGAATTTTTGTAGAAGGTTATGAGATGATCAAGGGGTAATTAATGAATTTTTTGAGTATATATAAGATAAAAATATCCATTATTCATTTTTAGGAACCATATAACTATAGTTGCATGTTGTCCCAAGTGACTAAGGTTGAATGAGTGAATCAAGGAAAATGACAGTGTTAGAAAAAAGTGAGTAAGCTTTGCATCATTATCCCAAGAAGAGTATTTTTTGTGTTACTAACAAAAAATTATTAGGACATGTTATAAATAAATAAGGTATTTCTATATATATTTACAAAATATATGTTATATCTAAGATAGAACCCCCTAATAGCATAAAATAATTGAAATCTTTCTTTGGGAAAATCAACTTTGTAAGGAAGTTTATTTCTGGTTTTGTAGAAATAGTGAGACCATTAAATGATATGTTGAATAAGGATGCCAATATCACATGTAATTAAGAAACAATAAAGAATTTCAAAGACATAAAATAAGTAATAATGTAAATACTAATATTGATAACTCTTAAATTTTCAAAGGATTTCTATCTTTATTCTTTTATTTCTGACCATATAATTGCAGCTGTCCTAACTCAAGAAATAGATGGATGTGATCATCCTATTACTTTCATGAGTAATAATTTTTAAAATACCAAGTTAAACTATTCCCTAATTAGTAAGCAAGCATGTACTTTAGATAAATTAGTAAATAAATTTAGTCATTATACTCTTAGAAATAAGGTGTATGCAATACTACGAGACCCTGCCACTAAGCTCATGCTTAACCAATGTGAACTAGGGGAAAGAAGAGGTAAATGGATGTATGTGATTCAAGAATATGATCTATAAATTAAGACTGATAAGTTGGTAAGGTGTCAACGGTTAATTCAATTGATTGTCAATACCAACCCAAAATTTAGTGTCATGTAGGTGGAACAACAAAATTTTCAACCCAATGATTGGTATGATTTAATTGTTCATTTACTAAAAAATTGTACTTGTCTTGCATGATTAACTAGGGAGAAAAGGATAGGTTTAAATCTCAAGGTAGCTCATTTCCTAATCAAAGATGGAGTACTTTTCAAAAATAATTATGAGGGGATATACCTAAGATGTATTTCTAAAGAAGAAGCATCAGTGATCTTGAGTACTTTCCATGAGAAGCTTGGAAGTTAACACCCATCTAGAAGGAAAATAACGCATAATATCCTCAAGGATGGATATTATTAGCCTACTATCTTTAAATATGCTCACTAGCATGTGAGAGAGTGTCATCAGTGCTGAATTTTCAATACTAAAGAACCCAAGGCAACCATGCCATTGAAACCAGTAATGATTGATAAACCCTTTGATCAATAGGGATTAGATTTTGTGGGCATCATCAAACCCAATTTTTTAGGAAATAATTATGTGCTCACTATTACTAATTACTACACTAGATGGATAGAAGCAATGTTAACCATACAATGTAGGACTAAAGATGTGATAAAATTCCTAAAGAGAACATATTTACCATATTTGGAACACCAGTGCCTCTATTTTATTATAATGGATCTGATTTTATATTAATTGAGATGATAGAGTGGGTATATGACAACATCATTATCAAGTTTTCATCAAACCATTACCCTCAAGGCAAAATGGAGTCTCTAAATCTACTAATAAAAATATGATGAAGGCTATCAAGAAGTCTACTATTGACAAACTAAAAACATGGCACAAGTTACTCAAATATGCCCTTTGGGTTGATAGAAGAAGAGTCAAGAACGATGTAAAGGCATCACCATTTTTGATTGTGTAGGTCAAGAACCTATATTACTCATCACTCTCATGTTTCCTGTTGTTTCCAAAATCAGCTTAGCTCATTTTTGAGAACAACCCCCTATGAAACTTGTCCATTTCATCTTTTGTCTCTCTAAGTTCATTTTTCGAGACAAATTTCAAATTCATTCTCATCTTGGCCTTAGAATGTGAAAGTGGTTACAATCTCATCCTGGCCAAGTTTTCCCTCCCCTAGACTCTCCTTTCAGAGTTAGTCTTTTCTTCTATTTTTCCTACAAGAGCGGCAGATTTTGCCACCTCTGCATTTCCCTTGTTTTTGTGCAAGGGCAGCAAGTTTTGCCACCCCTACACTTTTTTCCATGCAAGGGCGACAAAATTTGTGGCCCCTACTCCTTGGCATGTAAGGGTGGTGAATTTCACTACTCCTGCAAGGATGAACTAAAACATGCAAGGGCGGCAAATTTTACCACCCTTGCACGTCTCGATTTCCATGTGCGACATTTATTGCCGTGCATGGCAGGTGGTTGGGGTCTATTTTCACCCCATTTAAACCGATTTGAGCCTCATTCTCCTCATTACTTCCTCCTCTCCTCCTGCTCTTCACGTCTGGATCATTTGGTGATCGACTCGAAGCTCGCATTCACAGATTCAACCTCATAGCACGTGTAATTTATCAGGTTGGTTTTGTCTTTTGATTTTGTTTTCTTTTTTATTTCTTCTTTCTTCTTTCTTATCTTTGCTTGATATTAGGTTCTTTTTATTTCTTTTATTGTTATTTCTATTATTTTTCTTTCCTCTCCCCATCCTGGCCTGTGGATTCCCCTTCTTATCCCATGATTGGCCATTAAGGTGGCATTTTTTGCCACCCATATCTTCCCCCCTGAAGAATCTCTTTGAGGGCGGTGAATTTCACCGCCCTTATTTCATAGGGTTTTTTCCTTGCAGGGGTGGTGATTTTCACTGCCCTTACCCCTTTTCTCCATCCTACCTAAAAGGGTGGCAAATTTTGCCGCCCCTACATATTTTCCCTGCAAGGGCGGTGATTTTCGCCGCCCCTGCTCTTTCTTTTTCCCCTGCCTGCAAGAGTGGAAAAATTTGCCACCTATGCAGCTGTTTCTGCACAGGCAAAAAATTTCACTACCCTTACACATTTTTACCTCTGTATGTAATGGTGGAAAATTTTGCCACCCTTGCATCTCTCTCTCAAATTTTCCTAACTCCTGGGAATTTTCTGACCTGTCCGTTTCTTTCCCTTTTTTTCTCATTTTTCACTCCTTCTCCTAACCTAGCCTATTTAAGTGACCTCCAGTAACCAATATCACTTAAATTATGCTCTCCCTCTCTTGCTCACTCTCCTCTCATCTGTGATCATGACTGCATCATCTTTAGTGGACTCTTACACACTTGCTCCCATCTGGTCAGGATCATTCCCAATGATGGAAGCGTCTCCCAAGAAGGTGAAAAACATGAAATATAAATACCAGGGCATTTTCTCACCTACATCAATCTCCTCGAATGTCAACGACATTCGAGACACTGAGATCGACCATGTGGACATGGCCAAATTCTTGACGTGAATGAAGGCGACAAATCCCAGCACTGGAATAAAAAGAATCGTTGAGAGCAACATCCACCTGGTGGTTGCCTTTTCGGTAGCAGCACATCATGCTGCGTTCATCCTCCAATGCGTGTATTTTTACAACAAATAGACCAGATTAGTTTCAGACGCCAGTGGCAACATGATAATCTAGTTGGACCCTGATTTCATCGACAAAGTTTTCTTGTGCCTTCCAGTCACAGAAGTAACCCAAATTGACTTCAGGAATGCACAAAAGGAATATGATAGAGACCTTGAGAGGGCAAAGAAAGTTATAAACTACAAGTGGCTGAAGACCCCCAGGACCAGCCTCTCTAGATGGCCAAAGAACTTTTTGAGGAGTGATTTTGTTGAAGAAGTTGGTGACTTGATCACCCTTCTCAGCAAGGTACAGGGCCTCCCATCTTCTTCATAATTCCATGAATATATGCACCCATTCATTAAGATCATCCTCTAGGGAAAAAAAACTATCTTTTGGGGGAACAAATTAGCAATGCCATTCACGAACAATTGATCAAGGTACAGACTTCCTTCAAGTTTTACATGACTTCGTACCTGGTCTATATAGTTGCTACAATGCGATCTTTCCTAAGATTGGCTACAGAAGGAGATAGAAAGACCACCCCGATCTACTCGTATTATCCTCAGCTAATGCTTCAGGGGTCAACACATCATTTCTAACAAGTAAATGATGCATTCTTTGCTATGTTTTTATGTCTCTTTGATCCTCAACTCGAGCAGAAGAGAATATCAGACGAGGCCTGGGCAGTGGTAAATGATTATGGCTGCATGTTCCTCCAATTCCCCACTTTTTGCTATCTTTGGGTTGGTTTTTACCAAAGATACCCCTATATGCTCCCTAAGTTCCCTTTAGACAAATTAATTCTAATGGAACTTTGCCGACAACTGGTTGCCATGCATACTAAATAGATGGAACTTAAGAGACCTGGTTTCAAGTTTCCAATCCAGATTGGCAGGTTTTCAGTTGCTACATCAACCAAAGCCAAGGTCATGGAAACAAAAATGTAGATGGTTACTATCAAGCCATTCAAGAGACGGGAGAAATTTGACTATAGGAGAGTCAAAGAAAAAATTAGAAGGAAAACTCAGTCCCACGAACCCATGATTGAGGATATCTAGGTGGACCTGAGGATGGCTGAAGAAATAAGAAAAATGGACTATTGCCGTCTAACACTCGAGCAGATAGAATACCTCAGGCTTGCAGAGATCCCATCTAGTCTAATTGATGATGGGAACATCATAAATAATAGGTATCTAGCAGAAAAGGTTACTGGTTCCCCTCTCCCTCTAATTCAGTGGTCTCAAAAAGAGCTAACTTCTCTGAGAAAAAGATTTGAACCAATATTGGATAACACCAATGATTGGTTAGCAGCCAAAGAGATCACCCTGAAAGAATTCGTTATGGAATCAGAGGCTGACTACCAGGTAGAATTGAAGAGGAAGGTGGAGAACAGGACTAAAAACAAAGGTGACATCCCTTATTCTTTTGGGCCTCACAAACCAAGGATCATCTTCGTATCTAAAAAGCCTAAGACCACCCAAGGGCCTGAAATGGCAGCTGAAGGAACCAAAGAACAAAGCAATCAAGCACATGCAGCTTAGCCCATGGAGATAGAGGATTAACCATCATAACAACCAAGTGTTGGATCTCCACTCTCGCAAGAACAAGTGCAGCCGATCCAGAGTGCCTCTCCTTCTCCCCCTCAATCTCCTGTGGTGCCCATTTCTCCTATCTCCCCAATCAGTGTTCCCTCTTCCAGAGCTGCTTCTCCTTCCAGGGTTGTTTTTGGTGATCCTCAGGGTCCTTCTGGAGGTTCCCCTCACTCTTCTAGATCCATTCCAAGTCTGTCATCTCCTTTTTTCACCTTGCCAGCAAGCCCTACACCCGAGCTAGAATCAATAATTGGTGCAGTTTCATAGTTACTCAAACTACAACTACTGTCACTACTAACAGTGTGGAAGCTGCTACAGTAATGCCAATAGAGACAACCATTTCCACAATGGGTACTTCTCTATCGCCTTGGATGTCTGCTTTTACATTGAAAAGAAAGAAGATGGCCATCTCACCAAATGAGATTGACTTTGGCAAAATAGTGCCAGTGAAAGTGAAGGCTCTAAAGAGGCCAAGAATCCTCTCCAAATTAGTTGAAGAAAAGGGACAATTTTTTTTGGAAATTGCCAAGCCTCCACAGGATGCAACCCTTGAGGGTTTTGAGATGAGAAGCTATTCCATCTCTCGTGTTGAACTTGGCAAAGTTACTCACGAAGGTGTGAAAAGTGATCTTCAGTCAGCTATGGACATCATGGTCCAAAAATTCGATAGAGAGAAGGAGATGAAGGATTATTACAAGGCCAAAGCAGAGTAGCTAATGGCAGTAATAAAAAGGTTCACTCTTCCTTCTGAAGCAGCAACTCCAGAGGCCTTCTCTATGGATGACTCAGCCATTTAAAAAGTAGAAAAGACTTATTTGAAGGGGAAAGTCCTGGAGGACTATATCAAAAAGATTCATACTCAAGGAGTTTCCCTACTTACAGAAGTGGCAGAAAGGACAGGTAAAATGAAGAAAGTAAAAACACAGGTAGATGACTTCATCTCCCTCATTTCTCAAGAGATTGACAGCTTGGAGAAAGATCTCAGCAGATAGAAGGAAATGAAAAATCTCAAGAAGAGCACCCTGATGTCTATTAGTGTCATCTCCAACAAGGATTCCTATGTTGAGATCAAAGAGTCACTGGTATTTAGAATCCAGGTACTTAAAGACTTAATTGATGATTTTAAAGCTTTCAAAGAAGCTAGTGAAAAGAGTGACTTGAGCTTGCTAAATAAATTAGAAGAGCTGCCATGTAACTTGACCTCTAAGGACCATCAGCTCCTTTCAATAGAGGAGATAATTCAGAATTTCAAGGAGATGATTCAGAAAGATTTTGAAGAAAAATCATTCTCAATGTCTTCGGTGGACAACATTCTAGATGCTCAGTTAACTTTGGAGAATCTAAAATCTAGGTTAACTAGCCATGCTAAAGCCATCACAACATTGAAGGATGCATTGATTAGAGTGAGAATCATCTCCAAGAACACAGTTGTGCCAGATAGCCTAGGAATTTAGGTATCTATCGCAATGTACGATGCTCATCTGAAGAAACCTAGCGGCCCAAACTGAATCTCTCTCTCCTTCTTTCTTTTTCTATCCTTATGCACTTCTATTTTGTGCAAAGTGCATGCAATTTTGAAAAATGTAATTACATGTAAAAAGTTTGGAAAAATATCTAAAAGTCAAAGATGAGTCATCTTTGACCAAGATATTTTGTATATTTTATTTTTTTCTCTTTTTGAGGATTTTCTCCCTATATATAGTGGAGACCTCATTTGTAAATCTTCTTGGAAAAGATTAATAGCAAATACTCTGCTAAAATTGAAGCAATCTTCGAGACTTTGTGCTCCTTTTTGTAACTCATATTTTATTAAATGAATGAGAAGCAGGTTCATTTCAAACTTTGTGTTGAGATTGTCTGTGTTGTTTAGGAAACAGTTCTTAAGTTCTTTTCCTGATAATATCTTGTTTATCTAATTTAATAAGTAAAGTGGGTGTGTTAGTATTATCTAAGGGCATTTATGGAAGGTAGAAGATAGACTTTGTGCCGCTTTCATCTTTAAGATTCAGTTATCTTTTGTAGTTTCAGGTGAAGACTTTGTGCTTCACTTTACTCTATGGTCATACTTGTTTCGAACCAGTGAAAGAAGCTACGAAAGACTTTGTGCTTATGTGAGTGTTCTTGTGGACTTTGTTACTTCAGGTGATTCCTTGCTTTCTATTTAATATCATTCCTAAAAGAAGAAGAGTTTTGTTAGCTTAAGGCCAAGATTTTCCCTCTTTTATTCTTTGTACATTACCTCTAAAAAAAGAGAGGTAGATGCTGTTATACCACCTCCATGTGTTATTTTTTGCTTAATTATATATATCCGGCATGTAAGTATTAATAGGGAACCTCCCCTTAATGAGAGGAGAGATTTACCTCATCCAGATCTAGTATACCCACACTTTTTGTGGTGTAAATCTCCCTATGTTGTGGCTGATGTCCCCATTTTGTCATCAGTTAGTTGACGACAAAATATTCGACCAACAGTTTTTGGTGACTCCATTGGGGATTAAAAATGTGCAGTCTGAAACCTCAAGTTTTAGATTAAATTAGTCCCTACCCTTATCCATTGCTTAATCTGGTGACTCCGTTCCATGTCTTACCCATTATCATTATAGCTTTACCATTTACCTCCGTTACATCATCTAGTCTGTAAAACCAGAATCGCTAGAATACGAACGTGCATTTTGACACCCCAAGCTTCAACTTGAAATAGTTTCAGTCCCTTTTTATTTTTAAAATATGGCAACTTCATGCTACACAAGAAGCTAGAGATCTAAGGGTGTTGTTGACCCTGTGTTTGAATTGGCACAACAAAGTAATTTTGATCTGTTTCCTCCATCAGCTTCTCTTCAACGGTCTAGGAGCTTTCCTTATAGCCTTATCAGGTCACCAACACAAGGTAGAACTTTTTTACCCATTATTAATCGCCGCTTGCCTATAAACACTCCACCAAGGTTTGTTATCTCGCCATTTAATCCTCCTGTCATAATGGCTCAAGGCCCGTGGGGTAATTCCTTCTGCCCTATTAACTTGACCCCACCTCTGCATGAATTGCCTCGTAGTTCTAGGAAAAATTTTCCTAAGTTTTTTGGTGATGGAAAGGTTCATCCTGACGAGCATATTGCCATTTTCTCCATAGCATGTGTAATCAGTGTCAAATTTGAAGATGTAGCAGTGAGACTTTTTGTGGAAACCCTACAAGGAGCTGTCGTGAATTGGTTTTATCACCTGCAGGCCAGGTCAGTAATAGACTGGGATACACTCAAGTCCAAATTCGAAGCTAGGTTTAAACCTGCTGAAGATGCACACACTTTTTTGTCTCAACTAACACAGTTGAAGAAAGAATTCTAGGAACCCATGAGGTATTTCATAGCTAAATTCAACAAGTTGAGGAACCAAATTTCGAATGTGGCTTAGCCCACGCCGAAAAACCTCAAGTGCTTTTTCATCAACTCGCAGCTTCTCGAGGTAAGTTTTCTATTGAGGCGAGATGGCCCTATGGACCTAGCCTTGGCTCAAAGTTTGGCTACTGAGATTGAAGATGATCTTATCCTGGCAGGTAAGATTAGAAAAGATCTTAGTAAAAATAAATTTCCTTCATCTGCTAAAAGCTCTTCCACAGGCACTACAGACCCTATGGTGCAAAAATTAACGAATGAACTGATAGCTTTGAAGAGGCAAATAGCCCAAGGTACATCTACTCCTACCTATCAAGATGTACCTAGGAGAACGTTCCAAAATCATCAATATTAGGGTAATGCTGCCCAAAACCAAGGGCAATCCAATCGCCTACCTCCCCCTTCAGGGAGATTAGCCATTGAAGCATCACCTACTAATTCAGTGGTCGGTTACCTAGAAGCTGAGCACGACAACTCTTTTCAACCTCAGTTAGATCAACAAGGAAATGCTAATCTCTTTGACGAGCAGGAAGAGGAATTAGCTAGCGACTCCAATATCGGCTTCTTGGAGTACCAGGATGAAGCTGGAAGTAAAGGAGAAGATTTGGATGGAGCTTACGCTATCTTCACCAGATCTCAAAATTAGTTAGCTTCACAAATTGACAAAGGAAAGGCAGATGAAGAATCTCGACCAACAGTTTCCATTGCCAAATGCGGGACTCCATTGCCTCCACAATCAAAAGATCAGGTAACCCGTAAAAAAGTGAGTACTCTCAATCACCCAATATCTTTCACCTCTGCTACTCAGACCAGTGCCACACCTGTTAAATTTCCTGATGATGGGCTCTCTTCCTCTATTTTAAGTTCTTTTCAATTATTTGATATAATTGACCATGCTAGAAAGACTAAAATTCAAATGACAGAGGTTGAATATTTGAGAGCTAATCCAGAACAGTTTGATAGGTTAGAAGAATATGTGAAAAACAAAGTTGTCCCTATAAGACAAGACTCTTTAAAAGTTGTTTTTGACCCCCTAAAGGAAAACCGGCCCAAAACAATCTTGTTGTGACTCCTCCTGTCACTCCTGGGAAAATAGAACCTTTCTATGTTTCCCTGCTTATAAATGGTTATAAACTGAGTAATTTTATTATAGACTCTAGAGCCTCAGATAATGTCATGCCCACGAAGGTGGCAGATTCTCTCAGCCTGAACTTGACCAAAACTTTTGGGAGGTGTTTTTCCATGGAAAATAAGCAAGTTCCTCTCCTTGTTCAAATAAAAGATGCTCAATATGCCTTCGCAAATTTTTTGGAGAAGCGGATAAAAATGACAGTTTTAGTAGCTGATGTTCCAGCATCTTACAGCATCCTGCTTGGGCAAAATTTCTATAAAGATGTTGGAGGTGAGCTAAGCATGGACCTATCAAAAGCGAGAATTCCAATTCAAGGCGTCATGAAGAAGTTGCTTCCTAAAAAAGAGGCCAGGTATGTAGTTACCCGTTCTACAGCACCTGAAGCTCAAATTTTATTTGAGTCTTCAGGCATGGGCAACTATTTCTTGTCTACGGATGAGATCCACAATGCATCTGATGAAACTCTTATGGGTGATGAATTATATTTGGTTTCAGTTGACATGAAGGGTAAAGTGCCAAAGCGAAATGGACACGTGAAAAAACCCCTTCCTTAAAACAAAAAAGCTTTTGTGGAAAAAATGGTGTCTAATAAGGTATGGACCTTAGAGTTTGATGGTAGCTACTCCTCTACTGGTTCGGGAGCTGGGGTTGTGTTGGTATCCCCTCAGGGAGAGATTACCCCTTTTTCCTAAAAATTGCAGTTCAACAATACCAACAACACGACTGAATACGAATCTTTGTTACTCAGACTACAGGCCACCAGAGAAAAGGGCATTAGGGAACTCCATGTTAAAAGAGATGCTGAGTTAATAGTTTGTCATGTGAGAAACCTCTATCAGACCAAGAATGAGAGGTTGCGCCACTATCGCAACTTGGTCTAGGATCAGATTAAAAATTTTGATGCCTTCAACATCTCTACCATTTTGAGGGAATTCAATGACCGAGCAGATGCATTGGCTGTCTCTGCCACCCTCCTAGTTCCTCACCCAGATTTTAGAGGAGATAAGTATACTATCGAGCTAGTTTTTTGACCAAGTGTACCAGACAATGCCAGCCACTGGCAAGTGTTCAACAACGATGATCAAATCATTGCCTTCTTGGAGCAAAAGGATAGTTTCAAACAATTATGTTTTGAAGGTAGTGAACCCCGATAGTGTGGGGCAGCCCCAGAGGACCATGCAAACATAGGAGAAGATTTCCTACAGCTCAGGGGGAATAAGATTCTCAAAGGTCTGATTTCCCTAGAGAAATTGTTTGATAACCATGACAGGTTTGTCAAACAACAAAAAACTAATTCAAATTCTTCCCAATATTTTGATCAAGTCAACTTGGGAACCAAGCGTGATCCTAAGATGGTAAACATTGGGAAATGCTGCACTCTCGAGGAAAGGTTTGAGCTTGCTAGTATACTCTACCAGTATATTGATGTATTGGCCTATTCCTATGATGATCTGAAATCACTCAGGCCAAATGACATCTACCACGACATTCTCCTAAAACCCAACTCTATACCTTACAAATAGAAATCCAGGCAATATAATCCAAAAATCTCAGGTACTATTTTAGCTGAGATACAAAAGATGCTAAATGCCTGGATAATCTTTTCAATCCATCACTCAACATGGATTGCCAACATAGTACCTGTCAAGAAGAAAAATGGCAAAATTTGAATCTGTGTGGATTTTAGGAACTTAAATCAGTTATCCTTAAAAGATAACTACCCCCTTCCTATCATGGATCAAGTTCTGCAAATGGTAACAGGTTCAAAAATGTTATCAATGCTAGACGATTTTTTAGGGTACAATCAAGTCAAAGTTGGGAAAGCAGATCAGCACAAAACAACATTCACCACACTGTGGGGCACTTTTGCTTACCGCAGGATGCCTTTTGGTCTGATAAATGTAGGCACCACTTTTCAAAGAGTGATGGATCTTGCTTTCAAAGATGAGATGGGAAAATTCATTGTAGTGTACCTAGATGATCTGACGGTATTTTCAAAACATCGTTCTGAGCATGTTCACCATTTGCAAAAGGTATTGGAATGCTGTCGTCAAAATGGGATCTCTTTAAACCCAAAGAAATCCATTTTTGGAGTAACTGAAGGGAAACTTTTCAGACACATCATGTCTCGAGAAGGTATTAGAATCGGAGTCAAGTCCATCCAAGAACTTACTCTACCTACCAGCAAGACTGCAGTTCATTCTTTCTTTGGAAAGGTGAATTTCCTCAAAAGGTTTATTCCTGAGTTTGCTGAGAAAACCTGTCATATTGTTAACATGATGAAAGGCAATGCTACGTTTAGGTGGACTGCTGAGGGTAAGTCAGCATTCAAAGAGATTAAGGAAGCAATCGCCCGTGCACCAGTCCTGTTCTGTCCAGATTATACTAAAAATTTCAAGATATATAGTTATGCTTCTGAGCATACACTATCAACTATTCTAATTTAGTAAAATCTAGAAGGTGCAAAATCTCCTATCTCATTCATGAGTTATCCACTCAAGGATCACGAGTTGAAATATTCCCTTATGGAGAAGCATGCATACACCGTGGTCAAAGCTGTTAAACATTTCAGGTTTTATATCTTGAATTCTCACACTAAAGTTCTTGTACCAGATACAACAGTAAAATCCATTTTGACTCAGCAAGAGTTTGGTACAAAGAGAGGTAACTGGATTGCCAAAACCTAGGAGTTTGATCTGGACATCAAACCAACCAAGCTCGTACGAGGAAGGGGTCTCTGCCAATTCATCACCAACAACATTCCAGATGAAGTAGAAAGTGAAGAAGTAGAAATCGAAGGCATGCCTATGGTTCTCTTTGTCGCCACTACTGATGAGTGGTATTCTGACATTGCTCATTTTTTGACATATGGTGAGTGTCCCGCCCATCTTTCTTTTAAAGAGAAATAGAATGTTAAATTAAAGGCAGTTGGTTATGTCCTGTGGGATAATGGTCATTACAAGAGAAACATGGACAAGGCATTTCTTCGTTGTGTTGACAAAGCTCAACAAGGAAGACTCTTAGAATCTTTTCACAATTTGGCCTATGGAGGACATTTCTCTACACCAGTGATGACACACAAAATTCTGTGAGCAAGGTACTATTGGCCCACGCTTTTTCAAGATGCCTACAAATGGGTGTGTAGGTGTGAACTATGTCAGCAATTCATTGGAAAGCTTAAGCTACCTGCTCTGCCCCTCAAGCCAGTCGTGATTAAAGAACCATTTTAGTAGTGGGGTATTGACTTCATTGAAATAGTCAACCCATCTTCAAGTGCTGGACATGATTACATTCTCACTACAACAGATTACTTTACCAAGTGGGTGGAGGCCATCCCAACCAAGCATGCTACGTCTGAAGTGGTATGCAGCTTTCTCAAAGAAAATATTATCTCCAGGTTTGGGGTTCCACTAAAGATCATAACAGATAATGTGACCTATTTTTCGTCACATGAAATTATTCAATTTTGTTTCCATTATGGGATTACTTTATCCCACACTTCAGACTATTTTCCTCAAGGGAATGACCAAGCAAAATCGAGTAACAAGAACCTAGTCACGATTATCAGGAAGTTGGTGGACGACAACTAGAGAACGTGGCACAAAGCATTGTATGACGCCTTATGGGTGGATAGGATAACACCCAAAAGGGCTATAGGTATGTCCCCTTTTCAGCTTCTGTATGGATTGAATGCCAAAATTTCTATCACCCTTGAACTACCAACACTTAGATTAACCAAAGCAATCAAAGACTCAACCTTTGAAATCTCAGTTGACAAACGAATCATGTGTCTGACCGAGCTAAATGAACAATGAGTTATGGTAGTGGATCAGATCAAGGAACATCAGGATCGGGTGAAAGCACTTTTTGATAAGAGAGCTAGAATGCATGAATTCCAAGTCAGAGATCAAGTCTTATTATGGGACAAGAGGCACGAACCAAAAGGGATGCACGACAAATTCGACTCCCTGTGGAGGGGCCCATTCACCATTTGAGAGCTCTGTGGTGAGACCAGCTTCTTACTGGAGTATAAATATGGAACACCATTTGCACTACTTCATAGCAGACAACATCTCAAGCTGTTCAATCCTTGAAGCTCAGATAAGTCTGTTTGTATATATGTACAGTTTTTATGTTGTCTATTTTTCTTTCATTTTTTCGCTTGAATCCGTAGCCCAATGGCTTGGATGAAGGCACTTAGAGACTGGTTTCTACTCCCGCTAATAAATTTGATCAGTGAAAGATCCCCAATAGGAGCCAGCTATTGTTTCTAAAATTAGCTTAGCTTATTTTTGAGAACAACCCCCTACGAAACTTGTCTGTTTCATCTTTCATCTCTCTAAGTTCATTTTTTGAGACAGATTTTGAATTCATTCTCATCTTGGCCTTGGAATGTGAAAGTGGTTATAATCTCATCCTGGCAAAGTTTTCCCTCCCCCAAACTCTCCTTCTAGAGTTAGTCTTTTCTTCTATTTTTCCTGCAAGAGTGGCAGATTTTGCCGCCTCTGCATTTCCCTTATTTTTGTGTAAGGGTGGCAAATTTTGATGCCCCTACACTTTTTTCCATGCAAGGGTGGAAAAATTTTCCACCCCTACTCCTTAGCATGCAAGGGCAGTGAATTTCACCACCCCTGCAAGGATGAACTGAAACATGCAAGGGTGGCAAATTTTGCCGCCCTTGCACGTCTCAATTTCCATGCAGAGCATTTATTGCCATGCATGGTGGGTGGTTGGGGTTGATTTTCACTCCATTTAAATCAATTTGAGCATCATTCTCTTCATTTCTTCCTCCTCTCCTCCTGCTCTTCACATTTGGATCATTTGGTGATCGACTCGAAGCTCGCATTCACAGATTCAACCTTGTAGCGCGCATGGTTTATCAGGTTGGTTTTGTCTTTTGTCTTTTGCTTTTGTTTTCTTTTTTATTTCTTCTTTCTTCTTTCTTATCTTTGCTTGATATTAGGTTCTTTTTGTTTCTTTTATTGTTATTTCTATTGTTTTTATTTCCTCTCCCCATCTTGGCCTGCGAATTCCCCTTCTTATCCCGCGATTGGCCATTAAAGCAGCATTTTTTGCCACCCATATCTTCCCCCCTGAAGAATCTCTTTGAGGGTGGTGAAATTCACCACCCTTATTTCATAGGGTTTTTCCCTTACAGTGGTGGTGATTTTCACTGCCCTTACCCCTTTTTTCCATCCTACCTAAAAGGGTGGTGAATTTTGCTGCCCCTGCATATTTTTCCTGTAAGGGCGGTGATTTTTGCCACCCCTGCTCTTTCTTTTTCCCCTGCTTGCAAGAGCAGAAAAATTCACTGCCTATGCAATAGTTTCTTCATGGGCAATGACTTTCACTGCCCTTGCACATTTTTACCTCTGTATGTAATGGCAGCAAATTTTGCCACCCTTGCATCTCTCTCTCGAATTTTCTTAATTCCCGAGAATTTTCTGACCTATCCCTTTCTTTCCCTTTTTTCCTCATTTTTCACTCCTAACCTGGCCTATTTAAGTGACCTCTAGTAACCAATATCACGTAAATTGTGCTCTCCCTCTCTCGCTCACTCTCCTCTCATCTGTGATCATGACTACAGCATCTTCAGTGGACTCCTGCACACCTACTCCTATCCGGTCAGGATCATTCCCAATGACGGAAGCGTCTCCCAAGAAGGCAAAAAACATGAAATATAAATACTAGGGCATTTTTCCACCTACATCAGTCTCCTCGAATGTCGACGACATTCGAGACACTGAGATTGGCCATGTGGACATGGCCGAATTCTTGACGTGAATGAAGGCGACAAATCCCAGCACTGGAATAAAAAGGATCATTGAGAGCAACATCCACCTGGTGGCCGCCTTTCTGATAGCATCGCATCATGCTGAGTTCATCCTCCAATGCACACATTTTTACAATAAAGAGACCAGATCAGTTTCAGATGCCAGCGACAATATGATAATCTGGTTGGACCCCGATTTCATCGACAAAGTTTTCTTGTGCCCTCCAGTCACCGAAGTAACCCAAATCAACTTCGAGAATGCACAAAAGGAATATGATAAAGACCCTCAGAGGGAAAAGAAAGTTATAAACTACAAGTGGTTGAAGACTCTCAAGACCAGCCTCTCCAGATGGCCAAAGAACTTTCTGAAGAGTGATTTTGTTGAAGAAGTTGGTGACTTGATCACCCTTCTCAGCAGGGTACAGGGCCTCCCATCTTCTTCACAATTCCATGAATGGATGTACCCATTCATTAAGATCATCCTCTAGGGAAAACAAACTATCTTTTGGAGGGAACAAATTAGCAATGCCATTCACGAACAGTTGATCAAGGTACAAACTTTCTTCAAGTTCTACATGACTTTGTACCTAGTCTATATAGCTGCCGTAATGTGATCTTTCCCAAGATTGGCTACAAAAGGAGATAGAAAGACCACCCCAGTCTACTCGTATTATCTTTAGCTGATACTTCAGGAGTCAACATGTCATTTCAAATGAGTAAATGATGCATTCTTTGCCATGTTTTTGTGTCTCTTCGATCTTCAGCTCAAGCAGAAGAGAATATCAGATGAGGCTTGGTTAGTGGTAAATGATTATGGCTGCATGTTCCTCCAGTTCCCCACTTTTTGCTATCTTTGGGTTGGTTTTTACCAAGGATACCCCTATATGCTCCCTAAGTTCCCTTCAGACAAATTAGTTCTAATAGAACTTTGCTGACAACTGGTTGTCATGCATACTAAACAGATGGAACTTAAGAGACCCGGTTTCAAGTTTTCAATCCAGATTGGCAGGTTTTTAGTTGCTACATCAACCAAAGCCAAGGTCATGGAATAGAAATGCAGATGGTTACTATCAAGCCATTCAAGAGATGGGAGAAATTTGACTACAGGGGAGTCAAAGAAAAGATCAAAAGGAAAACTCAGTCCCACAAACCCATGACTGAGGATATCTGGGTGGACCTGAGATGATCGAAGAAATAAGGAAAATGGACTATTGCCATCTAACACTAGAGCAGATAGAATACCTTGGGCTTGCAGAGATCCCATCTAGTCTAATTGATGATGGAAACATCATAAATAATAAGTATCTGGTAGAAAAGGTTGCTAGTTCCCCTCTCCCTCCAATTCAGTGGTCTCAGAAAGAGCTGACTTCTCTAAAAAAAAGATTTGAACCAATATTGGCTAACACCAATGATTGGTTAACAGCCAAAGGGATCACCTTGAAAGAATTCGTTATGGGATTAGAGGCTGACTACCAGGCAGAATTGAAGAGAAAGGTAGAGAACAGGACTAAAAACAAAGGTGACGTCCCTTCTTCTTCTAGGCCTCACAAATTGAGGATCATCTTCGTATCTAAAAAGCCTAAGACCACCCAAGGGCCTGAAACGGTAGTCGAAGGAACCAAATAAAAAATCCCTCAAGCACAGGTAGCTCAGCCCATGGAGATAGAGGATTAACCATCAAAACAACCAAGTGTTGGATCTCTACTCTCGCAGGAACAAGCACAGCTTATCCAGAGTGCCTCTCATTCTCCCCCTCAATCTCCTGTGGTGCCCATTTCTCCTATCTCCCCAATCAGTGTTCCCTCTTTTAGAGCTGCTTCTCCTTCCAGGGTTGTTTTTGGCGATCCTCAGGGTCCTTCCAAAGGTTCTCCTTGCTCTTCTAGATCCATTCCAAGTCTGTCATCTCCTTCTTTCACCTTGCTAGCAAGCCTTGCACCCGAAGCCAGAATTAGTAATCAGTGCAGTTTTGCCAGTTACTCTAATTATAACTACTATCACCACTAGCAGTGTGGAAGCTGCTATAGTAATGCCAGCAGAGATAACCATTGACACAATGGGTACTTCTCTACCGCCTTGGATGTCTGCTTTCACACCAAAAATAAAGAAGATGGCCATCTCACCAGATGAGTTTGACTTCAACAAAATAGTGCCAGTGAAAGTAAAGGCTTCGAAAAGGCCAAGAATCCTCTCCAAATTAGTCGAAGAAAAGGGACATAAATTTTTAAAAATTGCCAAGCCTCCACAGGATGCAACCCTTGAGGGTTTCGAGATGAGCAGCTATTCCATCTCTCATGTTGAACTTGGCAAAGTTACTCACGAAGGTGCGAAAAGTGATCTTCAGTCAGCTATGGACATCATGGTCTAGAAATTCAATAGAGAGAAGGAGATGAAGGATTATTACAAGGCCAAAGTAGAGCAACTAATGGCAGTAATAAAAAGGTTCACTCTTCCTTCTGAAGCAATAACTCTAGAGGCCTTCTTTGTGGATGACTCAGTCATTCAAAAAGCAAAAAAAAAACTTATTTGAAGGGGAAAGTCCTGGAGGACTATATCAAAAAGATGCATACTCAGGGAGTTTCCCTACTTACAAAAGTGGCAGAAAGGACAGGTAAAATGAAGAAAGTAAAAACACAGGTAGATGACTTCGTCTCCCTCATTTTTCAAGAGATTGATAGCTTGGAGAAAGATCTCGGCAGATGAAAGGAAATGAAAAATCTCAAGAAGAGCACCCTGATGTCTATCGGTGTCATCTCCAACAAGGATTCCTATGTTGAGATCAAGGAGTCACTGGTCTTTAGAATTTAGGTACTCAAGGACTTAATTGATGATCTTAAAGCTTTCAAAGAAGCTAGTGAGAAGAGTGACCTGAGCTTGATAAATAAATTAGAAGAGCTACCATGCGACTTGACCTCTAAGGACCATCAGTTCCTTCCAGTAGAGGAGATGATTCAAAATTTCAAGGAGATGATTCAAAAAGATTTTGAAGAAAAATCATTCTCAATGTCTTCGGTGGACAACATTCTAGATGCTCAGTTAACTTTGGAGAATCTAAAATCTAGGTTAACTAGCCACGCTAAATCCATCACAACATTAAAGGATGCATTGATCAGAGCGAGAATCATCTCCAAGAATGCAATTGTGCCAGATAGCCTAGGAGTTTAGGTATCTATCACAATGTATGATGCTCATCTAAAGAAATTTGGTGGCCCAAACTAAATCTCTCTCTCCTTCTTTCTTCTTCTATCCTTATGCACTTCTATTTTGTGCAAAGTGCATGCAGTATTGAAAAATGTAATTACATGTAAAAAGTTTGGAAAAATATCTAAAATTCAAAGATGTGTCATCTTTGACCAAGATATTTTGTATATTTTATTTTTTTCTCTTTTTGAGGATTTTCTCCCTATATATAGTGGAGACCTCATTTGTAAATCTTCTTGGAAAAGATTAATAGCAAATACTCTGCTGAAATTGAAGCAATCTTTGAGACTTTGTGCTCTTTTTTGTAACTCATATTTTATTAAATGAATGAGAAGCAGGTTCATTTCAAACTTTGTGTCGAGATTGTCTGTGTTGTTTAGGAAACAGTTCTTAAGTCATTTTCCTGATAATATCTTGTTTATCTAATTTAGTAAGCAAAGTGGGTGTGTTAGTATTATCTAAGGGCATTTCTGGAAGGTAGAAGATAGACTTTGTGCCACTTTCATCTTTAAGATTTAGTTATCTTTTGTAGTTTCAGGTGAAGACTTTGTGCTTCACTTTACTCTACGGTCATACTTGTTCCGAACCGGTGAAAGAAGCTATGAAAGACTTTGTGCTTACGTGAGTGTTCTTATGGACTTTGTTACTTCAGGTGATTCCTTGCTTTTTGTTTAATATCATTCCTAAAAGAAGAGGAGTGTTGTTAGCTTAAGGCCAAGATTTTCCCTCTTTTGTTTTTTGCATATTACCTCTGAAAAAAGAGAGGTAGATGTTGTTATACCACCCCCATGTGTTATTTTATGCTTAATTATATATATCCGGCATGTAAGTATTAATAGGGAACCTCCCCTTGATGAGAGGAGAGATTTACCTCGTCCAGATCTGGTAAACCCACACTTTTCATGGTGTAAATCTCCCTATGCTATGGCTGATATCCCCATTTTGTCATCAGTTAGTTGACGACAAAATATTCAACCAACATTTCCAACCTACAAATTTATACAAGAGTACATGGGGGAAGATTAGGAATTTGTAAATTTCAGGTTGCTAGACATTATTCAAATGGAAGATGAAAGAGAGGAAGATTTTACCAATTTTAGTAAGCATCAAACCATAGTGAAAATATGGTTTGATAAACATTCCAAAGGTGTTAAAACAAGGAGACTTGGTTCTCCTTTGGGATAAAGCATCTAAACCTAAGGGAAATCATGTAAAATTCACTTCTTTGTGGATTAGTCCCTATAAGATTATTGAGATACTAGGAGACAACACCCTTGAGCCCAAATAATTGTAAGGATGAGAGTTCACATTGCCAACAAATGGGAAATATCTCAAGTACTAATTCTTTTCTACTCCACCCCAAGTCCACATGGATTAATGTATAAGACTAGTTAAGTTTAGTGTAGGTAGGCTTAGATTAGTTTCTTTTTTACTCCCTGTTTGTACATATTGCATGAAAATATTTATTTTCTTGTTGCTTTTTGTGTGTTTCTTTTATTTTGTTTGTTTCATGCTTTCAATAATTCCTTTTCAAGATAATCCTTTAGCTCCAATACATATAGTTACTCAAAAATAACTCCATAAATTAGAAATGTAGGTATGGATTCTCTAGATGGTTGATCATGGATCTTGAAATGTGAGCTTGATGTTATAGTTTTGATAAATTGGTAAGGGTTGGTATCTAGATTGGTTGTTCCTAAAATCTTAAACCTTGTTCTTGATCCTAGTCTGATTTTGATAAGTATTAGTTATGTAGGATGAAAGTTTGAACTATTAAGACAAAGTGATGTTTTCACTTAAAAAAATTAATTACCTGGGATAAAGTTTACAACCAAGAATGATTGTCTAAAGATCAAACATTTGACCATATACCAAAACCTGATTAATTAGTTCCCAACCTTTGTCATAAATTAAAACATATCTAAAAAATACAAAAATAAGTGCTTTATTACAAAATTCAAAATATTTCTAAGCAAAGGTGATTTTGATAATCTCCACCAAGGCTATGGATGCTTGGATGGTAGTATAGAAAGGCCTTAAGTGGAGCCAGAGACATCTCTATTAGGGATATGGATGCTTGTCTTATAGCAAAGCAATGCCCAAGCTTTACTTGATCTAAAGTTTGATTCTTAATAAACATCTAAATAAACTACAAGTCAATGTTTATGATCCAAGTCATGAATATGGAAGTTATTATCTAAACCCCATGGTAATCAATAAGGAATCAAAGCACACACACATCATGTCTATGTTATGATGTTTGATCCTAATTCTACATGTGTGATACTTGTTTTAATTATGACTTGGTCTTAACAATAGTACCTGATCATGTGGGATGATTTGTCTAGTCATTAGTCTAAACTAGAGTCTTTGAATTCTAATATATTGTTATGTTTCCCCTAGAAGTTGCCATTTTTTGAGGTCAACATACCACCATTTATAAAAATGGGGACCCTTGTTTCAAATTTTTTCAAATTTATGCCTTGAATTAAAAATTCACTTGATCAGATTGCCATTAGCATGTTAGAATATCATCTTATTTGAACATCATCCACCCCTAGTTCTCATTTAGCTTAACTAACATGTCTTCATTTGATTCTTGTCTCAGTTTTCCTAATTTTGCTAATGGTTGCTTCATGTGTTTTCAAGGTGCAGGTTTAATGAATACTCAATTGTGTGGACAATGTTTGGGGTTTCATAATTCAAATGATGAATTTACCTTTTGATTCATAATTAGTATTTAATGGTTTGATTGAATTCATGAGTAAAAAATATTAAATCCTAGGTTTTTATACCTTAAAATGTCTTTTAACCTAGGGCCTTTTAAACTGAATTCAAATTTACGTAGGTTCATTTTATTCAAAATTATGTAGGAACACTTTACATTTGCTTAAAACTTAGTTCATATATTTTATCCTAAGGTCTCAAATATGTTTATTACCATGAATAAAATTTAGTCTAAAATTTTATGTCAAGTTATCTATATTCCCCAAAATCCCTAAGTCTATTTTATCACCCACCTAGACTAATTAAAACTTGGGACACTTTGTTATATTTTATATGTAGTCTAAAGTTTATCCTAAGCTTTAATTGTATTTATCATTATAATTAGAACCTTAGTCCAATGCTCTATCCTATGTCCTATACATTACCCAAACCTTACTTATTTTATTTTCTCCATAGGAATAGAAGGTACCAATGAAAGTATAACAAGTTTTGGGATCTCAAAGCTCAAACAAAATATATATGGTTCGTAGAAACTAGTACAAAGTAAATAACTCAAGAACCTAGATCGATGGGGTGCATTTGATCAGGAAAAGAAGATCTCATGGTAAAAGAGGCATCGATAAGTAAATTATCTTGTAATAAAATGAAATAACCATTCATGTCTGAATCCATGGATCAAGATCTAATGATGCATGTTGATCTACACAAATATATCTAACAGTGCATAACAAGGTCAAAATGTCAAAAAACCCTATGAGCAAATGTAGAGATATAAGTGTCATTCCTGTAATAGACAATTAAAACTTGAGCACTATTTGAAGATTGATAGTACATGGATGAAAGTACATATTTTGATTGATGGTGAGTATTAAGTCAAAACTTCAATGAATCCCCAAGAAGAGTGAGAAGGTGAAAAGTTTAATCATTGTAGAAACTAAGTCAAGAAATCAATGATGCATGGATTAAAGGATAGAGCTTAAAGGATCAAGATTAATGACATGCATTGATCTATGCAACCAAGATCTAATGATATGAAATGAAGGTTGAATTATAAAATAACCTAAAATGAATGTGGTATCAACATGTGTCATAACCATGGTAAATGGAACAAAGATCAACTAATGGTATTTAATCTCTCAAATCCAAATCAATAGTGCAAGGTGAGGAAGAATTTTCAACAGATCTAGACTCATTGAAGTGTTAAAATGTGTCTTAAGGGACAACAGTCACATTTCAAAAATAAATAAAAGAAGTGACATGGTAGTGCCACATCAACATACACATTAGGCTAAAAGATATTATAGACCCCAAAAGGCAAAGGTATAAATGCAGGATCTTAATGCAAATCTAAGTCATGAATCTCTCAATTCAAACTCCACTACTACCATTAAATCTCTATGTAAACCTAATTAAACTCTAAAAAACCCTAGCACATATGAAATCCCTAATTTGACTCTGTGTTCATTACAATCAATCTAAGGATAATCAAATTGTCATCTGTGCAAAGATAATTTAGTTTAGAGTTGAATTGGAGACCATTAGTGAACAATTCAATCAAAATTATAGAAATGATAGCTTAGAAGGGTGTCTCCAAGGAGGACATGGAGCTATATTTGACCATAGATGTTGAGGGAAGGGTTTTCAAAGACACTAAGTTTGATACTTTGGCTCTAAACACTAGAGACAATAACTAGTCAAAGTTTTTCTAGACCATCAAGAATCAACCTACCATTACATGAAAAGAAGAGAAATTTTTCTTAACAAAAATACTATATTAGGACATTGTTGTAATATAGATGGTGGGTCTTCATTATGTAGTTGTGATGCATGAGGTACTCTATTACATCAAAAATATTTCTCCTATTTTCAAAGAAACTAAGATAGATAAATGCATGATTATTAATGATCATAAGTTAAGAAAGGTTTCTTTTATATATATATATATATATATATATATTGTAGCATGTAAGTCATATTAAAAGTTACCAAGTCCCTAAATAGACCTTGACTCAATCAATTCCTGGGCCAAGGAGCATGATTTGAATAACATCTTAACCATGTAGTATTCTAAAAACCAAGTCTTTTTAGACTTTAACAAAAACATCCCCATTAGTCAATTCAAACTTAGGATTAGAATGATTATGAAAATGTTGAATATGTTGTGTGGGATTGAAACCACTACTTATGTAGACTTAATCTATGTTTTAATTATCTATTTCATGGTTCAAAAGTAGATTACTCCCCCTTTGGGTGAAATAATAAGCATATCATTGAGTGGGCAAATATTTGTAATCAAGAACAAGAAGAAAAATCAATTCTATATGATTTCATATCTCTTAAATGCTCTTTGTGCTACTACAAAGATCCCAAAGTAGAGGGAATGGTCACCTAATGGAGCATAAATTGTTTTCCAGCATTATTCAAAGTTTCACATATTCAAATACGGGGACCACTTTCAATTCATATGTGACTGTATCTACCTAGCCCTGATTAAGGCCATAATTGGCATTCAAATGCCAAGAATCAACCCCCTAATCAAAAAGTTTATTGAATCTATAGGTGATATATGGTTATATCTATATTGTATAGTTATTCAAATTGAAGGCACACATAGTTCTCCTCTTAGACTATCCATTCATGTCTTTGAAAAGCTAGCTAAGCAAGAAGTTGTATATCAACTATTTTAGTATAGATGGTCTTTGCAAGACCAAGAGAAAAGGTATCCTCCATAAATTCCCCATAAATATTGGAAAAACCATATTCAAATAATTGGAGAATATTGAAGCATCATTCAAGCACAAGTTATCCTTCAATCTTTAATTGGATGGGCTTAGATAGTAGGACCCTTATCTAAGGGTTAAAAAACATTTGAAGATCAAGGGAATGTCAAATATACATTATGATTATGATCCTAGAGCCTTTGAACCCATTTAAGTAAAATCATATTCATAATGTGAGGTCCCTAAGAGATAGAGGGATCAAAATCTTAGGCCTAAATCTAGACTTGAAAGAAATTAGAAGGAAGATGACAGATGGTAGTTAGGCCTTAGACATTACCATTTGCTAGGTAGTGCACCTACTAGACCTCCACTAGTTCAACCATAAATAGAGCAAACTTGGAAGAACAATCCATCTTATCAATTCTAAATGTAATGATAAATATGTTTGAAGATAATTTATTTTACATGTTTAATTATTTAAATTCAATAAAGTTTAGACATAGTGTATTGAGCTAGTAAGGTACTACAGCTATGAACCTAGTTCACTAATGGAAGAACTCAAGAGGCAAAGTAAAGGATTTGATCAACATCCTAGTAGAGTTTCAAATTATTAATTTTAAAATAATCAGCTTGAATCATCTGAACATAGCCATGGTTACTAATAGATAACATCAAGAGTTTGAGAAAATGGTCTAAGGACCTAAAAACCTTCTACAAGGATGACAAACAGTTACAAGATAGGATGGATCATATATTAGGGAGTATAATCAAATATCTAACTAAAATTAGTTTAATTGGTTTAATTATTGATGAAGAATTCAAGCATAAAGCCACCCAATTCATGCATGAAGTGAAAAGTCAGAGCCAAGGCAAGATAGGATTTGATAACACAAAGATCATAGACATGATCTTTACGATAGAGGAGAAGATTATAGAAGCCAGAAGCATAAGAGAAGCATTAGAAATGGATGATAAAGACCTCAAGAACATGGTAGATCAAGAGGATTAACTCTTTATGGGGCCCATTATCAACTTAAAGCTCATTTATGATCAACATGGCAAAGCAATGATGATCTTCAATAAAAATAGGGGACTTCAGTAGTAAAAGGGCCTCAAAGTTGAACTTGTTAATTAAAGAATATTCCTTTTATAACTAGACATGTATAATGTTAAAAGGGAATATTATTTCATAAATGCATGTGCAACTTGTAAAATGACATCACCTATAGGTCAATTCTTTATAAAGTGTCTTTCTCTAGAAGGATGTAAAGGATAGCTATACAATTGTAATTTGACATAATTGATCAACATACCTCGTTAGTTTTCTATATAATGTATATTATCCATTGTAAAAATGGGGAGAGTTTTGAGAAAGAAAAATTTTACTAATTTTGGAGCAATTTAATGTAAACAAAGAATTTTAAAAATTTATCTCATTTTTTTGTATAAATTATTATCATGGCTACTCTCTCACATGTTTGATTTATAATTCAAATTTGAATAGCTCTTATAAATTATTGATGTGCACTTTTTAAATATAAAGTTATTAATTTTTGCTAATGATATATTGATTGAAAGTTATTAGGTTCATTTTGTATTTTATACTCTTCTTTTACATGTGCTTATGTTATTTGATTTTAGGGGTAAATCTTTAAGTGAATCTTGTTCTTATTTGCATTCTTCCACTTTTCTTAGTTTTTTGCCTAATGTGTGATGTGATTTGAGCTTAAGTTATTTCAATTCATATATTGGTCTTAAGTGCATATTTGGATGATATTTGAAAAATTTCATAATATTTGTGTCAAATACCAGCAACATCAATATGTTCCTTCTCTACCCTACCTTCATTTTACTCATTTTTTGACCAATTCACTTTAGATTAGTTTCCATTATAAATATCCATTTTAGATTAGAATTTAGATTTATATATTTAAACATAATTAACCTCACATCATCAATATTAATTGACTTTTATAGATTAGCTATCAGGCCATGGTTTCTCTCAAAAAAAAAAACATTATAAATATTGTGAAACAATTAAGTTGTTTTACCATTATTCCACCAGAGATAACAAGATTATCATAACCTGCAACTCATGCATTGGATTATCTAAATTTATAAATGAGTAGTGTTTCTTAAAAAATCAAAACCACATATGATACACTTACATGCATCAACAAGGCCTATATTATTATCCTTTTATTAAGCCTGATCGACAAACCCACCACCCATTCTGGCCTGAAGAACACCATTCCCAATACAAGAAAAATACAATTTTTAGCCTAAGTTCAAACACACATAAAAAAATTATAAGTCATTTATGTGAACCATTAGATCCATATAATACTTATTTAATCCCTCTAATCACACCTTAGAGCACTCAGGTGGAAGCTTTGAGAGTAATTCATTAGACAAGTTGAAGTGAGGGGTCTAAAAATGTAACTTTTTAGTAGTGAACAAGCAACTTCTTGAACTCCAACTGACATTTATACCTTTGGGACATTAAAATAAAAACATATATCTTTTATCAAATACACATAGGCAAATTAAATGTTATCACACTGTCACAATGTTTAAATCCACTTGAAAGTGCATTTTCACTACCCTTTTGGAGAGTGAAAACACTAGCAATAATTTTTTTCAAAGTTTAATTTATGGTTGCAAAACTCTTATTATGATTCTTCTTGACTAAAAATTGACACTGATACCACATCTAAGGGGGGTGGATAATGTATAGGACCAATTTACTATCCTCCCATCAGGTCCAATTGACAAACCCACTACCCATTTTGGCCTCAAGAACACCCTTTCCAAAACAAGAAAAATGCAATTTTTAGCCTAAGTTTAAACATGCATAAAATGAAAACTATAATTCATTTCAATGAACCTTCAGATATTTAACCTACCTATTTAATCCCTCTAATTATACCCTAGATAAATTAGGTGGAAATTTTGAGAGCAATTTGTTGGACAAGTTGCAGTGAGGGGGTCTAAAAATACAACTTTTTGGCAATGAAGAAGCAACTTCTTGAGCTCCAACTAGAATTTATGCCTTTGAAAGATCCAAATATGAATCAATCACTTTGATCATGTCAAAATATTAAAATTACATGTTATCACACTATTCAAATCAACTTGGAAGTGCATTTTCACTACCATTCCAAAGAGTAAAAACATTGACAACAAATGTTGTCAAAGTTTAAGTTGTGGTTGTAGAACTCTAGGTTTGATGCTTCTTGACTAAAAACTATCAGTACCAAATCATCCAAGGGAGTGGATAATATATATGACTAAGTTATTAATCTCCCATTATTCTTGATTGATAGACCCACCACCCATTCTAACCTCAAGAACACCCTTCCCAATACAAGAAAAATGTAATTTTTAAGCCTAAGTTTAAACACATCTAAAATGAAAATTGTAAGTTATTTACATGAACCATTAGATCCATCCCATACCTATTTAATCCTCTAATCAAAAATTATATCACTCAAGTGGAAGCTTCAAGATAAATCTATTGGATAAGTTGTAGTGAGGGGTCCAAAAATGCATCTTTTTGGCACTGAACAAGCAACTTCTTGAGATCCAACTGGCATTTTACCTCTGGGGCCTCCACCTCAAAATATATCACTAAAATCATGTCCATATAGGCAAATTAAATTTTATCACACTACCAAAATGTTCAAATCCACCTGAAAGTGCATTTTCACTACATTCTAAAGTGTGGAAACATTGATAACAAATGTTGTCAAAGTTTAAGTTATGGTTACAAAAATCTAGTTTTGATGCTTCTTGACTAGAAACTGACACTATTAACACATATAGGGGGTGAATAATGTATAGGACCAAGTTTTTATCCTTCTATTAGGCCTGATTGACAAACCCACCACCTATTCTAGACTTAAGAACACCCTTCCCAATACAAGAAAAATGCATTTTTAAGCCTAAGTTCAAACACCCATAAAAAAAACTATAAATAATTTTTTGATATTTGATCACGTCCAGCCTAAGTTTTTATTATCTTAAAGAATATATAATTCTTTACTAAAAACCAACCACATGAAGGTGGAAGCTTATCTGGCAGCACTAACCTACAAAAAATTGTTAGTAAGTAATTAAAAATGAAATTTATATGTACTACCTAGAAAATAAAAAACATTTAGTAAAATTGATTACATATACATTTGAAAATTCAACAGACCTATGTATTTCAATCCAATGAACCACTAGGATCTTCTCTAGCCTTGATGGTATCAATAATAGCTTCATGGTCTGACTCCCAAACTTTCCATTATTTCTTGTTTAATGGCTTCCTATGATATTTTTGTAATTAAATATTCATTGCAAGAATAAAATTTGAGTAGTGCACTATCTTCCTATGCATTTCAAACTCTTCAAAAAACTATTGATCTAAATATTTTATAGGCTATCATCAAAACCAAGTTCTAGGGATAGTCAATGTTTTCTCCATATATAACTGGGGAAGTCAATTTTTTCTTTCTCTCTACACACTAACATAAGTAGTAATCAGTGCCTTCTTTATTATCCTCATGAAATAACTACAAAAACATTCCTTGTATCATAAAAAACTATTTAGTGATAATATGAAGATATATAATGAGAATAAATTATACATAATGAAAAATATCCTACCTAGATGCACTAGATTAGATACATGGTCAAAGTCAATTGATGATGTCATATTTATAAGTTGTAATATTGTTGGAACCTGATATGTGTTAATTGGAATTATAGGTTTAGAAATCCAATCATCCACCCACTCTTGTGACTCACACTCATTCCAAATAGAGTCCACATATAAATAACAAAAACATGCCAAGTGTCTTGTATAAATGGTCCAAGAACTTATATTAGAGATACAAAATGAGTGGATGTCACTTGAACTTGTTAGAGTCATACAATCCTCATACTTTTCCAATTGTTCTTCTTCCATTAACCATAAATGTCTATGAATAGTAAAATTTGGTTGAGAACCATGACACATGTTCTCATTGCACCATTCAACCATAATTTTTGTATTTGTCAAATGAACACCCTCTTCAAATTTCAACTCCTCCCTTACAATAGCTTTTTTTGCACATGCTCCATCACCAACATACTCCCCTTTTCCATGTATAGCCTCAGTGAAACTCCAAATATGTTCTACAAAAGTGGTAACATGAATCTTGCTCAACTAATAAAACATCTATGTATTTTTGAATTGTGATGTGCAATTATCTGACCAAATATAATGTTGATTGAAAATAATGTTCCTTTAACTCAACTATTCATATAACTTATGAAAATAACCTTGCACATACTCTAAATAATGTGATCTAGCATTATTGATATATAAATTTTACTCTATTAATATTTTTTATTGTTAATCTGTACTATTAGGTGCATGCATGAATGTTATATGCATGAATATGGTAACTTGTGATGATTTGTAATACTGTGATTGAACTTCCATTTGGGGTTTGAATGTGTAAGTTTTAGCAAAATCAACTACTAAACAATAAAACCAAGTGGGAATGTATCTTTGTTTATCTTTAAATGTTCATCCAACCATCTAGCCCTGTGTGTGTGCCTTGCACACTCATAAATAATCTTCTCCCTAAATTTGACCAAAAATTTGGAAACATGTATATTTTTTGTAACAAGCTCACAACTTTTAGATTTTTCACCATATTTTACTTGATAAGTCATTGATTTATATTTGCTTAAGTGAACTAATTCCTATCCAATTTCACTTGTAATCTCCTCATGGATACATTTATTTAATTTTGGAAATCCACCAAAAATGTTGTAATTTCTATTTAAACATGATTTATTGTAAAATAATTGTCCATCTAGTCTTTTGTAAAAGATAGTTGGAATAAATTCCCTATTTTATTTTGGTGGAAATTAAATGACACATTCCTTTAAAATGTTGTTAGTATGCAAAATACAATGAATATGGTGCAAAAAATTATAGTACATTGAAAATTTAACATGTTGCCTACAATAACAAGTGGTGCGTGTGTGATTTATTTTAACATACAAAGGTTTTGCCATCTCAAAATATATTTGACAAATATAAATTTGTCAATATTTTTACAAAAATTTAGAGTATAATCATGTTTGATTTATAGGCAACAAATATTTTGGATGTGGTTCAAAATTATGAGAACCAACTCTTCTTTTCACAACATCTCTTTCATTGGGTAAAACTCTTATATTGTCTTTCCAAAATTGAGCAAGTAACTCTTTAGTATCAGTTATAGCCTTGTCATTTTGTGGAAGTCTACCAGAGAATGCCCAGAACTCATTGGTATTAGGTTAATTAAGTATTTCACATCTTTCAATTGCTTTCATTATTGTTTTTCTATTTATATTAAGTTTTTATCTAGTTTTTAAAACCATTCATTTTTTCCCCTATTTTATCACTTACTACATAGGTTATAAGTATATGCTAGGAAGTATTACAATCTTTGGTGTGTGATTTTGGGCCTACAAAATGATATGCATTATGTAGATTTTCAAAATTTTCATTGTTTTCATCATCCATGTTAGATGTTCTTAGTCCTAATGTGTACATTATAGGTCTCATCTTAATCAATTTTATTAATGAAATAAATAATTGACATCTTTGACTATCATAATCTAAATTATGAAATAAAGTATCCCAAATTTGTTGATCTCATATTCTTGAATGGTGATTAGACATTTTGTTATGCATTGGTTTTAAAAAATTTTCATCGACTTCAATTAAGTACTTGTCTTTTCTATGCATAATTCTTAGAGGTGTTGGTAATGGTGGAATTTGTGGAGAGGGTGTTTCAAAATCATTATTAATTTCACTGTTTATAGGTGGGATGACATTTTATTCATTGTTTATTTCTTCATTATATGTTTCCATGAAATTTTATTGATGGTTAATTCCATCATTATTTGTTTCCATAAAATATTCTTCATTCATGGGGATGAATCATCATACATAGACTCATCATCAACAAAATCAAAAACTTGGAACTTTGAATGTAAACTTCCAACATTAACTAATTAATTATTTTCAATTTCATTATTATTCATTTCATTATGGTCAATTTCATAATTATTCAATTCATTATTGTCAATTTCATCATGTTTAATTTTTTATTATCAATTGGCTCATTATCTATGGCATTTGGTTCATTAGGATTAGGGTTTTTACATTGTCTACAATGAAGTTTTTGCATTTGTATCTTGTGTTTCTCTCTCAAATCTTCTAATTCCTTTGGTGTTTTTTTCTTCAACATCTTATTCCTTAAACATGATCTACCAACCATCAAGGACAATTGATAAATTTTCAAAGGTTAGGTGAAGCATGCAGATACCATAGATCTCATAAAAGTATGTAGAGAATGTTGTTGGGGGCAATTTTTTTTGATTTGGGTTAAAAATAGTCATTGAGAAGTGAGCTTAGTCTAAAATAATCATAATGTGATCATGTTATATAACATGATCACATTATTACATAATATGATTGTGTTATTTTTTGTATATGGTTCTACTTCATCCAACATATTGAGAAGCATATATTAACAATAACATGATCATGTTATGTAATAACACGATCAAATTATTTATAATAATCATTTGGGGTTAGTAATTGGAAATGAGAATTGGATGTTGCCTATATTAAGAATAATGTGATCACATTATTAAATACCATGATTACATTATACTTAATATAGATTAGGGATTAAGGCATTAGTGCATAGGGTTTAGGGATTACAATTTATATTTTAGGGTTTAGGAATTAGGGATTAAGACATGTAGGGTTTAGTTTTAAGGGTGTATATAAGGTCTAATCACTCTATGCCATATGTGAACCTAATTTTTTATATAAATAATGTTAATTGGGACTAAATTAATTGGTAAATAGGGAAAGTTTTTGCTTTATAATTTAGGGTATACTATTTAGGGCTTAGGTTTAGGTACACAGGGTCAATTGTAAAGATAATTATTGGTCTAAATGATGTTAATTTTGGATAAAATGATTGGTTCAACATTTAAAGCATTTATATTTATGGTTTAGAGTTTATGGATTAAGAAATTTAAGCATTAGGGATTAGGGTATAGTTTTAGGGTATATAAGGTACAATCATGATGGTGATTGGCATAAATTGGAGTTGATAAAACCCCAAATCACATTTTATAGTCATGAAATTATGTTGAAAGGGCTTGAAATATTCCCAATTTAATTTAGATGCATAACTAGATTGGTACTCCAAAGGCTAAGTTTTGGCCATAGGTTTAGAAAATGCATTTTATGACATCTCATGGTAAAATTAGGTATATCATAAGGCATGTATGTTTGTAGAATGTAATGGGCATTAGGGTATATGGCTTATAATTTATGTTTTAGGCATTATGGATTAGGGCATAGGGTTTAGGTTTAAGGACTTGTATATAATTTTTCTAATCATTCTATGCCATGTGAACCTAATTCTTACTACAAAGGATGTTCATTGGGAATAAATAGATTGGTAAATAGGGAAAGCTTATGGTTTAAAATTTAGGGTATAGTGTTTAGGGTTTGTGGTTTAGGGATTAGGTTTCAATGTATATATGGTTAGGATATAGAGGGTCAATCTCAAAGATAATTGAGGATAATTTAAATCACTTGGATCCATTTGTGACTATAGAATGTATTTTTGGGTTGTCATTATACCTTGAATGTCATCATGCAGATTGAGTGAATTAGTTAAATGGGGAAATTAATCATGTGATTTAGGCCAAACTCATCCTTGTGAACTTAATTCTTAATCTAAATGATGTTCATTTGGGCTAAAATGATTAGTTTAAGGTTTAAAGAATTTATATTTATGGTTTAGATTTTAGGGATTGGGAACTTTAAGGATTAGGGCTTAAGGTATAGGTTTTAGGGTATATAAGGTACAATAATGAAATCAATTGGGGTAAATTTGATCTCCTTGAACCTATATCTATGAGTAAATAATGAGATTTTGAGCTCAATTATCCCCACATCATCATATATTGAGCCAATTAAGTCAATTGTGGTTTAATAAGTGATGCCATTTTGACCAAGTTCATCCTTTTAAAACTAATTCTTACTATATATAAAGGATGTTAACTAGGGATAAATTTATTACTTTAGGGTCTAGGGACTATAATTTAAAGGGTTTTTGGTTTAGGGATTATGACTTAGGGTTTAATTTAAATGGTACATGGTTTAGGGTTAAAGTTAAATGGTACAAGGTTTAAGGTTTAAGATATCAGATATAGGGTTTAATCACTAAGGTAATTGAAGAACATTTGAGCTTCTTGTTCACCTATTTATGAAAATTAACTTCATGTTTGAATTTATGATAAAATTAGGTTCAATTATGACATGCACATGTTACATACATGTTATACAATTGATTGAGCCATAAATCTAGTTTAAGGGCTCAACATTGCCTAGATCATGCAAGGAATTATATAAATTGATTAATTGGATCAATTCATGATAGAATCAATCTTTTGATTTTCCCCAAATCATATCTTTCTATTAAATGGGTTCAAATTTGCCTCAAATTCCTCCTTGATTAAAATAATCAACTAGATCCTACTCTTTGGTTAATTAGGTTGAAGGGGATCGAAATAGCCCCAATTTACTTCGGATACACAACTAGATTGCTACTCTAAAGGTTAAGTTTTGGACATAAGTTTAAAAAATGAATTTTATGACATCTCATGATAAACTCAGTTTTATCATAAGGCATATATGTTTATGCTTTGTAGTGGGCATTAAGGCATATGGCTTATAATTTATGTTTTAGGGATTAGGGATTAGGGCATAGGGTTTAGGTTTAAGAACCTGTATATTAATGTCTAATAACACTATTCCATGTTCAAAACTAATTCTTACTATAAAGAATGTTATTTGGGACTAAATAAATTGGTAAATATATAAATTTTATGGTTTAAAATTTAGGTTATAATGTTTAGGATTTATTGTTTATGGCTTAGTTTTTAATGTATATGTGGTTTAGGGTACACAAGGCCAATCACAAAGATAATTGAGGAAAATTTGAATTAATTGGACCCATTTGTGACTATAGAATGTGTTTTTGGGTTTTCATTATACCCTAGATGTCATCGTGAAGATTGAGTAAATTAGTCAAATGGGGTAATTAGTCATGTGATTTAGGCCAAACTAAGACCTGTGAACTTAATTCTTAATCTAAATCATGTTAATTTGGGATAAAATGATTGGTTCAAGGTTTAAAGAGTTTATATTTATTGTTTATTGTTTAGGGATTAGAAACTTTAAGTATTAGGGCTTAGGGTATAGGTTTTAAGGTATATAAGGTATAAGCATGAAGGTAATTGAGGTAAATTTGAGCTCCTTGAACCTATATCTATGAGTAAATATTGTGATTTTAAGAGCAATTAACCCCCACATCATCATAGATTGAGTCAATTAAGTCAATTATGGTTTAATGAGTGATGAAATTTTGACCAAGTTCATCCCTATGAACCCAATTATTACTATATATAAAGGATGTTAATTGGGGCTAAATTTATCTTAGGGGCCTACTGAACCTCAATGTAAGGAATATCAATTGGGGATCTAAGTGTTCACCATATTGCACAAATAAGCATTTTTTCAATTTGATATGCAATTTGGTCCAAAGGAGCCATGTGCAAGGAATTACATTCATATATAATGGAAATTGGGTCGTAATTAGCCCTGATTGCATACCATATTGAACCAATCAAGTATTTGATTCTAGATGATACATAATTGGGACCAATCAAGGCTTGCCCAAGGAATTGTGTCAACATAATTTTAATTAGGGCCTTAATTGCACACCTTATTCAAATAATTGAGTGTTTGATTCAATCTGATATGAAATTAAGACCAATTGAACCCTATATAAGGAATTGCATCCATCTAATAACAATTGGGATTCTTATTGTGTACCAAATTCAACTAAAACAATATTTAGTTTTAAATGATATGAAATTTAGTCTAAACAAGCCTTGTGTAATAAATTTCATCCTTATTCGATTAATAAGGGGCTCTATTAATCCCAAATACAAAACATATTGAATCAACCAAGTATTTAATTAAGCTAAATATGTAATTTTGGCCAACCAAGGCTTATGAAAGTAACTGAGTACATCTAATGTCAATTATGACTTCATTATCCTTGATTGTAAACCATATTCATCTAATCATGTATTTTTTTATCTTATACATAATTTGGAAAAATTGAGCCCCATGAAAGTAATTTTGTCCATATAATGTTAGTTGGGTTCCATTAGCCCTGATTGCACACCATATTGAACCAATTGAGTATTTAGGTTCAATATTATATGCAATTGGGACCACTCAATCCCCAAACAAGGAATTACATCCATCTAATGTCATTTTGGGATATAATTACACCATGTTAAATCAATTGATATTTTTTTCAATACTATACAGAATTGGGGACAATCAAGTCCTATGTAATTAACTACTTCCACCTAATATCAATTGACACATTTTTTACCACATGTAAGGAATTATGTCCATCTAATGCCCATTATGAATATTTTTACCTAATTTCACATCATATTTAACCAATCAAGTATTTTCTTTAATATAATATATAATTAAGAGTAATTGGTCCCCATGCAAGGAATTCATTTAATATAATGTCAATTAGGGCTTCGATAACACACCATATTAAACTAATTAAATATTTAGTTCAATCTAATACACAATTAGGATTAAATGAGCCTTGAAAAAGGAATTATGTTCATATGATATCAATTGGGTTTTTGATTGCACACCATATTATAAAAAACCAAGTATATAGTTTAGTTTGATATGTAATTGGGGCCAACCAATCTCCATCCAAGGAAATATGTCCATCTAATGTCAATTTAGGATTTATTGACCTGATTACACACCATATTGGGATCAAAGAAACCATAAATCGATTCACAGGTTAATAAATATCTAATTATAATTCAATGCTATCAAATCTTGACAAGAACATTGGTCCCAAATAATAATCTTAATCAACCAAACTTTAATCTTAAGATTACTAGGCCTAATGGCTCCTTTAGTAGGTCAAAATGCAAATTTAGGTTTTATGGTGTTGGAAATATATAACATGATTGCATTATTAAGTAACATGATCATGTTACTAACATAGTTAATAATGTGATCAAATTAATAATAAGATCATGATATTTGAATTTAAATTCAATTCCTATGCCTTTTATAGCTTAGGAATGGATTGGATTCCTAAGTTAAAGGCTTGGAATATCAATGTACAATCGAGTTTTGAAATTTATGATAAAAATAACAAATTTCAACTTTCATTGCCAAATACAGTAAGAATTTTAACGTGAAAATTCAAAATCTTAATGCTATCATGATGAGCACGCTCTCCTCTTTCCAAAAATATGATTTTTATAATTTTTGGACAAATTTAAGGTTTCAAATTATTTTGATTTCTAACTATACCTTTATTAGGCCACTACATACCACAAACATACATGCATATACATGTTCATGTAATTTTTATTTCATTGATCTAAGTTAAAAAAGGTTATATGATCACAAACTAAGCCTAATTCTACATTCATTAAAAAACTAATTTTTTTTGAGGTAGTTAGGCATGTTTCATGGATGGGTATCCATTTTTTTTTAGTTTTTAGGATCTATTTACTTGTAAAATTCATAAAAAGAATTATTCATTAAAAAAATATATGTCACAAAATAGAATATCATATCTAAATTTTCCCCAAAGGGTTTCAAATAATATTAAATGTTGCTAAAAAAATGGTGTGCCACACGACCATATATCTACTATGTTTTAAAAAAAAAATAGGAGTTCCTTTTCAAATTTTAGATGTTTGACGTAGCTATACTTAACCATTTTTAAAAAAATTAGTTTTTGAAAAACTATACTCAAAATTTTACATTTCATCTTCTTACACCATATTTAAATTTGGAGTGTAGATATCTCAAATCATCTACATAAGTTCAAATTTTAGAAATTTTAGGAAAATCATGTCCATGAGTAGGGTGATTTTTGTCCCCCAACTTTGTGCACTTACAAATATTTTGATGATTTAGATCCACATGAGTAGTTTCCTAATGATCTAAATTCTTATTTTAGTTATGATGATGAGAGTTATGATGGGGAATCACCTCCTCCCTCTCCTAATCACTTTTTAGAGGATGAGGAATCTCATTATAACTCTCTAACTTCTAGTCCTCTTTGGGCTAAATAACACTATAAATTGATAGCCATTGGGTTTGAGATCGATCAAACACTAGGTAGACATGTTCATAGTTCATGAATGTGTCACATGCATTCATTTCATCTTCTTCTGATCTATAGTCATTTCATGAGGCATATTGACTCTTGAGTGGGATACTAGTATGGAATAAGAGTATGGTTCCTTGCTTAGGAACAACACTTGGGATTTGGTCCCTCTTTATAATGAAAGAAAAAAATTTCAAAGTAAATGATTTTAATAAAAAACAAATTCTATAGATGGGTCCATAGATAATTTCAAAGCCCATTTGGTTGGAAAAGGTTCTTCTTAGGTACCTATCATTGATTATACCAAGAATTTCACCCTAGTTGAAAAAATAAACCCAATCTGACTCACTTTTTCCATTTCCATAACACATCATTGGGATGTTTATTATATGAAGTGAAGAGGTGTTTTTCTTCACAATGACCTCAAGAAGGAGATATACACAGAGAAACCATAAGTTATGTGGAATATTCTTCCTTAATTTGTAAACTTTGAAAATGTATCTTTGGCCTCAAATATGTCATCAGGATAGGTATGCCAAGATGAACTCATTTCTTCTTTTGGTTTGGTTCAATAAATGACATTCTAATCCTAATGCCTATATTTTGTGATATGATGACTTGTTTTTGATTCTATTTATCTATGTAGATGATATTTTGATCACATAGAGTTCTTTATCCTCCATTATAGTAGTGAAAACTACTTTATCTAATAAGTTCTTAATTATTGACTTGGATTTGTTGCATTAATTCCTTTGGATTGAAATTTTTAAGTCTAACTCCAAGATCACTATTGCACAATCCAAATATGCTCTTGATTTACTTTCATAGTTTAACATGGATAGCTATAAGCCAACTCCAATTCCCTTTATATCTAGTGTGAACCTTAAGGTTGAATGTCCTTCTCATTTGGTTTATGATACCTTGTATCAACAACTTATTGGTAGTCTAATCTATGTTACATTAGACTTGACTTTCATATTCACTAGGCATGGTCTCTATATTTATGCAGGAATCACATGAGCTACATTGTAAATTAGTTAAGTGGATTCTCCACTACATTCAAGGTACTCATAATTTTGGGATTCACTATGGAACATGAATTGAAGTTTACTTTATTGGGTATATAGATTCATATTATGTTGGGGATATTCGAAATCACAAGTCTAATTTAGGCTATAGTTTATCCCTTAGTTTAGGACCAATTAGTTGGTCAATCAAGAAGTATAATGTTATTGCTTTATCTTTTATAGTGACAGAATACAAGAGAGATGTTAATGCTACCACTAAGGTTATTTGGATTTAATGGATTTTCATTGAGATCAGTATCTAGTTTCAAATACCAACAATCATCTTATGTTATAATCAAAGCACCATCCATATTATTAAGAATCAAGTTCTCCATCAGTGGACCAAGCATATTAAGACTCACATGCATTTCATTTGGTAACTTATTATGAGTAAGTAATTTATCTCCATTATTTATGGACTACAGACCGAATTGATGATATATTAACCAAAAATTTCACTAAGAGAAAGTATCTTCATTTGCATGCTCTTCTTGAGGTTCAAGAAGCTCCAACATCATCCTCTAGGGGGACTTTTAGTTTCTTCCTTCTCTCCCTACTTTTGGGGGGATTATCTATATTCTTCTAGGGAGATTTTCTATGTACTTGGGTACCTCATTAGGTCTTGTTATCGCGAACCAAATATTCTACTCACCTAAGCTATGTTTTGGGAGGGTGTTAGTGTAGGATTTTTATATAATTATATGGTTTTTCCTACATAGGTTATTCAAATTGCTTAGGTGTTATAATAGGTCATTATGAAAATATGGATTAACTTATTTTTTAATTTTGAGTTATTATTTACTTCTCTATATAATGTACCTTTCCTAAAACTATTTGGTTAATGAATATTTTTATTTCTCATGTTTGATTTCTCTTTTGCAAAAATCTATCTCTTATGAATATTTCTTTTTTACATATTATATATATTCATGCATTGGTGTCTATCTAGTCTCAATCCTTGATTGTGTCCCACTTTGACAGTGTTCAAATTTTGGATTAGGTACACACTCAAAATTAGATGTTCATAAGTTTGTTATACTTGTAATAAATGAGAATGTCAACAAGTAATAAATATCCAAGTAAATAAATATTAATGTAGTAATATAAAATAAAAAATTAAAAATGATCATAAGAATAAATATTTATGATAGTAAGCAAACCATGTTATCACTCCTCAGTTACTAAATCTAAATCTAAATCTATTTGGGTCTTATTTAGTACTAATTATTTTACAAGGGAAATCTATAATCTTTAATAAAAATTAGAGAAAGTTTTGAAAACTTGAATGAAGTAGATATCTATAACTTATATAATTTGTGTTGGTGTTTCTTATTTTTATTGGTTCTTATTTGTATGTGAAATAGCTCAACTATCATATAATATATAATATTTGGATATATACACCCCATTTTGAGGTGAGGGATTGGTACTTGTTCTTATAAATTAATAATATCAAACCAAAAATTCATGCACATCTTGTGTTATCATATAATATAAATAAAGTTATTAAATTATTTAAAATCACTATGTAAACACCTGTATGTAATTATAATAATATATCATCATGCAATAATCAATAATAACATATGAATCAAGGGAGAATAATGATGTGAGAGTGAGGTAAAACAATATTCCCTACTATAGGAAGTAGGATGTGTGAACATAGGATTGCAATAGAGGGAAATTAATATTGTGTTAGTGAATAAAACAAATCAATCAAAAACACACTAAACTAACAACACCCTAAGCCCATCTCAAAGGAGGAGCTTAGTTAATAAAACAAAAATGAAAAACACAACTAAAACATGAAAGAAAGACCTTCCTTCACCTTCCTTGGATGCTCTAAAATGATTTTTGTAGTGGCTTGGTCAGTTTATGCTCATGAATTCTTCATCAATGAAGTGTGGATACTTTTATCTCCTCTTGGCACAATGTTTGGCTTTGGCTTGGCTCAACAATTTGGCATTATAACACTAATTGCAATGACTTTTGAAATTATTTGTGCATTATAACTTTACATTATCCAAGCTTAAAAATAAATAGGAAAGGCCTCTTATTCATATATTTTTAAAATGGTTTATAATCAACCATGACCATCTATCTAAATATTGAGATGTGGGGCCATGAATTAATCCAAATTATGCAAAACCTTGGCAATTTGTGCACAAATTAATCATATTAATCAAAATGTCATATTATTGGCTCAAAAATTGACTAAATTAAAATTAGAAGTCAATGTTAGATGCATTGAAAGCGTATTCCCATTTAGGATATTGTAAACACAAAATAATAAAGGCATGTGTCTCATGCAAGAAATTTGATAGAAGAGAGCAATCTAGAGTACCCAAGTGCAAAAATGTCATTTTGAGTCAAAATGATTTGATCAAAGTTATCTAATTTATAAATTACATTTCCAAATTTAATGATACCCTAGAAAAAATCAGCACTTGAATGTAAAAATTTCAACTCTTTTAAAGCATTTTAGTATTTTAAGCCAAATTATGCACTTTGGTTGGTCAAAATCCTAGTTGAAAGTTATTAATGGCCATTTTTAGGTGTCTATAGTTTGACCCTATTTGGGAAGGCATTGGAAGATATAAGCATATTAACATATTCTAAAATAATGAAAAGGTCATGTATACCTATAACTATAATGATGATGAACTAAATGTATGATGCCCCCTCGAGGGAATGGTTGGTACAAGTAGGTTGGCAAATGGTACCTTCAAAATAGGGAAGTGAAATGAGGGGACCAAAAAAAGGAAGATGATGGGATGAAAACACAATGAGTTTGAAAAATTAGTCAAAAGCATTGAGAATACAAGTGGGATAGTATACAATGGTTTACCCAAAGGCAGTTATAATCACTGTACCCCACTAGTGGCAATGTGGTATGATAACATATTGATTTGCCTTAAGGTGGATATAATCATTGAGAAGATGGAGCTATCCTAGTTAGGATAGATAAAAAATATAATAACATGCCCCTATTTAGGCATATAAAAAGGAAATTGGTGAGAAACAATGATTTTCCCAATGGTGGTTATAATCATTGAGAAATGTAAGTGGGATAGTGTGCAATGATTTACCCATAGGTAATTATAATCATTGGACCTCGATGATGGAAAACATGATTGACTTGGTTGTTGATGATGATAATTTGATATATAGGATAAAGATGAATTGGGATAACATAGTAGTGGGGAGATACTTGTTCAAACTAAATAAAGGTTGAAATTATTTACTTGTTTAATTACATTATGTAGGATATGATTGAGATTGAATCAAAATATCAGTGTTGAAGAAATGTTGATGCTACGATTGTTGAATAGACTTCCAAAAGCTAAGGTTTATTATAGCATGTGTCAGTAAGCATCATGGTATAACATCACGAGGACTTGGCTGAAATATGCATAAGGACTGACTCTCGTAATCTAATACTCAATAAAAAATAATGCACCAATGATATAAACCATGATGCCAATGTAGACATATAAATACAGATGGATTCAAGTGTAAGTGTAGGAAAGAAATCACCTAATGAATACACATAGACCAAATCAAGGTAATAGTACTAAAAGCAAACAAATAGGCACACAAAAAAAATAAGTAGAAACAAACAAATAAACAACTCAATATAAATCATGCGAACATTTACACTAGAAAATAGGCAACAACTTAACAAAATAAAAAAATGGGGTAATAGAAGAAAAAGAATGGGGTTTTCGAGCTATCTCCATATGCACTAGGCAAGTTGACACTACCTACATAGTTCCATAGATGTAATATCCAACAAAAACTTTAGGCCAAATGTGGTTCTCTCAAGAAATGGGAAGAAAATGATAACTGATGAAAACAATTTAATGGATGTGATAAAAGAATAGGAATGGTCTTGAAAAAAGGTAATTGCATGGGAGAAAAGGACAAAAAGGATGGGGAAACTAAGTGACAAGTGATTTGCTTTGTGTTTTAGTAAGGGTTCCTAGAATCCTTAAGGTAAAGAAATGGTCAATGTTTTTCATTTTTCTAATGGTTTTATAAATTATTTTAGAATTTTTAGAGTATCTTAACTCGATCGAGAATGATAAGACACTAAATGTTTTAAGCTCACAAAATGGAAAGAGCATTACTTAGGTTTCTCATAAAATGGTGAGATCATGGATTAGGTTGCTTGTAAAATGGTGAGAGTATGGATTAGGTTTCTCATAAAATGATGAGAGTGTTCAAACTTAACAATTTCTCACAAAATGGTGAGAACATGGCTTAGATTGCTCTCAAAATGGTGAGAGCATTCAAACTTAACAATTACTCACAAAATGGTGAAAGCATGAATGGAAAGGGTGATTGAGCTGACCTCAACAAGTATCAAGTGCTACTGACATAGTCCTAGAGTAAGACCTCAAGTCACTATAGTTCTACCCTACAATAGAGAAATATGACTAGTGTAGTAGTCAATTCAAAAAAAATATGCACAGTTGGTATAAAGGCATAATACAATATAGAGAATGGCTAATTGGTATGGTCAAGGAATAATGAACAAGTATTTCCCCTAGTTTTCCCATAGGTAGTTATAACTAAGATATAATGACACAGGTCACTAAGACTAATTTTCCCATAGGTGGTTATAATTAGGATCAAGATAATGAGAGAGAATGAAACATGAAATGAAGGATGCAACTACCAAATATCTATCATACTACCCCAAAATACTATCTCTATTTGAAATGCTCAAAATAACTACAAAAACTAATCAAATTCATTGGTGTTGAAAATGTGTAACTAATGGTGAAACCAAAGTTAAATGAGCTAGGTAGATAGGATTCAAAACATGCTTGGTTGATAACACAGAATGGTAAAATGGATAAGTAATAAGCTAAGAGGAATGATAAGAATGATATTAGTATAAAGAAGAATGGTGATGAAATGGAACAATTGAAATGGTCCTTATAAATAATACACCATAGTGCTCAAGCATAGTACTGCTTGAAGTGAATAATATTCCTTGGCTTAAAAGGTTTATCTCCATCTGGTGTGGCAAGATTGTATGCTCCTGATTCATAATCTACAGTAATGATAAAAATACTTATCCATTTTGGTTTGAATTTACCTTTATACTTCTTCTCAACCTTGTTATTCTTTTGGTTTTCCTTAAGAACAAGATCACCAAGTTGAAATGTTTTATACTTGACATGTTGATTGTATTGGTTTTTGAATTAGTTTTGATATACCTAAATATTATTGAGTGTAGCTATGCATTTTTCATCATGTAGGTATAACTCTTGAAGGTGAGCTACTCGATAGTCATGATCATCTAAGACATGCTTGAAAGATATGTGTAGTGAAGGTAACTCAACCTCAACATGAAATATGGCTTCAGTACCATAAACAAGTGAGTATGGAGTAGCTCCTATGGGGCTACGGTGATTGGTTTGGTATGCCCAAAGGGAAAAAAATATATGAAGGTGCCAGTCATGATTGGCATCATCGATAATGTTTTTGAGAATGTTAACAATTATTTTGTTGGATGCCTTAGCCTAACCATTACCTTGAGGGTAGTATGCAATAGAGAAATGTTGTATAATATTGTATTCAATACATAACTATTTGACATATTTATTTTTGAAGGATCCTCCATTATCAGATATAATGTTAGAAGGAACACCATAGTGGTAGATGAGATGGTTGAAAATGAACTTAGAAATCTGCTTTCTAGTCACGTAAGTGAGGGGTATAGCTTCGACCCACTTAGTGAAATATTCGATGGTGGTAAGGATATATTTATGGTCATTTAAAGATATAGGATTGATTTTCCCAATGAGTCGAGTCTCCATATAACAAATGGCCATGGTGTCAACATTAGTTTCAAAGTCTTGGTTGGGGCATGAATAAGATTGGCATGTCATTGACATTGGTCACACTTCTTTATATATCTAGTTACATTTATGTCCATTGTGGGCCAATAATAACTAGTATGTGAAATATTTTTGGATAAGACTACCCCATTAGAGTGGGCTCCACATACTCCTTTGTGTACTTCCTATAATGCTAGTGTAGATTCTACCAAAGTTAAACAATGAAGAAAAGTTCTATCAAAACTACAATGGTAGAAGGTTGATCCAAGTAGAGTATAATGAGTGGAGTGATGGATAAAGGCTTTGGTTTGTTTTTAGGAGAGGTCAGGTGGTAAAAATTAGTCATGAAGGTAGTTGTAAAGGTCTTAGTACTAGATATAATTATGAGCAACAATATCACAAATCATCATGACAGTGGAAGGATCATAAGATGGTGCAAACAAGTTCTTGATGAGGAAATAATACTCTTTAGATTTGTCTATTTGTTGAATCAAAGATCCAATAGTGGCCATAACATCTGTAGTTCTATTACTTGCCCTTGGTATATGCTCAAACTAAATGTCAAAAATCTATTTTTTGAGAGTGTTGACCATGGCCTTATATGAAACCAACTTGTTATCTTTAGTCTAAAAGTGGTCTGTACCCTAATTGATGATTAATTGAGAATCACCATAAACCTTTAGATGAGATAAATTATATTGTACCACTTGGTGAAGTCTTACAACAAGTTCTCATATTTGGCCATGTTGTTGGTATAAAGAAAATTGATCCTAAATAATTTAGGGATTAGAGCCCCCTATGGTGTAATAAATAAAAGACCTGCCCTTGGTCCATGTGTCATGAAAGATACATCAAAATATAGCTTCTAGTGCCACTCTTAAAGAAGTATGCCAATGATGGTCATTATGGATTCATTAGAAAATTGTAACGTGAGTGGATTTATGTCTACAAGGTGTGCTTTAGTAAGTTGATCTACAATAACTTACCCCTTAATGGCTTTTTGATTGATGTATTCGATGTCAAACTCACTAAGAAACATGATCCATTTGGCCATTATACCTTGTAAAGATATTTTAGATAGTAGATACTTAAGTGGATCTACTTTTGAAATAACCATGGTCTTATTATTCAACTTGTAGTGTCAAAATTTTTAAGGTGCAAATACCATGGCTAAATAGGATTTTTCAATAGGCATATAGTTGTGTTCATACGTGACCAATGTATGGCTTAAGTAGTATTCTACATGATATTTTACATTGTCATCATGTTGAGATATAAGTTCCCCTAAGGAATTATCTATAGCTAATAGGTAAAACAAAAATAGTTTTCCTATCATAGAGGGTAACAAAATAGGTGTATTTTCTAGGTAATCTTTTAGCTATTAAAAATTTGTTTGGTAGTGATTATCCTAGTGAAATGTAACTCCCTTATTTAGAAGATGTGTAAATAGATGACACTTGTCTTCTAAATTAGATATGAATCATCTAATTGATTAGATCTTACCCTATAAATTATGGAGTTGCTTCAAATTAGTTGGTGGTGACATCTCTGTTATAGCTTGGAATTTGGTTGGATCGACTTCAATACCCCAATGAGACATGATGAAGCCAAGTAATTTTCCTGATGTTACTCTAAACACACATTTATTTGGATTCAGTCAAACTTTTTACTCATGTAGTCTTTCAAATATTCTATGTAGCATTGTTGGATGGTCATCCCTAGTTTTTGATTTGCCTAATATATCATTGACATAGTCTTTAACAATATCATGCATCATATCATGGAATATGATGGTCATGTCTCTTTGATATGTGGATTCAATGTTATTAATACCAAACAACATTACCTAATAACATAATTTTTCCCATAGAGTGGTGAATGCTATTTTTTGTTGATCTTTTGGTGTTATTCTAATCTGGTTGTATCTTGAAAAGCCATCGATGAGTGAAAACATCTCATTACCCACTATGGATTTGATGATCATGCCAATATTAGGTAATGAAAAGTCATACTTAGGGAAGGCTTTATTTATGTCTCAAAAATTTGTATAGATTTTGATTCCTTTAGGCTTTTTGATGATAGGTACAACATTAGATATCCATTTTGAGTAGTCAATGGATCAAATACATCCTGCTTCTAAGAGTTTTTCCAACTCTTTCTTGATTAATACAATAATGTGAGGATGCATCTTGAAAAACTTTTGCTTAACTAGTTTGGCATCAATATTTACCACAAGGTGATGTAAAACCAAGGTAGGGTCCAAACTTGGCATGTCAGAATAAGCCCATGCAAAGATATCTACAAATTCTCTCAATAGAGCTATAAAGACTTCACATTCCTCTTCAATGAGGGATGTGCTTAATTTTATCCATTTCAGGTCTGATGGAGTCTTGATGTTTATCTCTATTATATCTTTGACTAGAAGGGTTGATCCATCTTTTAGGATAGTAGGAAAAGACTTGAACTATTGGATGATATCAGTATCCTCTGTTAGGACTTACTCTTTGATTTCTCCTAGGCATGATGAATCTGAGTCCCCTAATGGGATATCTAGCCATGTGACAAAAATAGTTGGGAATTTTTGAATAATTCAATCAAACATTTATTTCTCAATATTGAACTTAAATCTATAGGTAGGTTCATCATTGGTGGTCTCCTAGTCTAAATTTAAAGAAGAATGAACACCCCCATCTAATAGTGCCTAAAACAGGTTTTCACCACTAAACTAGCCTTTATGTTTACTTTTTTCCTGGTCAAAAAGTGCCTCAAAGAGATTTTCACTTTGGGACCTCAATGTTTTATTTATTTGTTTTTGTCTAAGGGTGTTCACCCGCTCTCCAAAATAGGCTTCAAGATCTAATGTGATTGAGAATCTTGATTTATGATCTTTCAATGGAACATTTTCTCTAAGGCCTAGAAAAACATAAAATGCCTCATCATTTTAAAACTCATCAATTGGTAAATTGGATTCTTGTTGGTCCCAGTCTATCAGTTGGGGATAGTATAATGGCAATGGGTTGTGAAAAATGACTAGGGTAAGGGTAAAAATGACATTATTATCAAATAGGTTAGTCTCAAATAGGTCATCAAAGATAAGGCTATGATTAGACTCTGTTTCACTATTGATATCATCATCACTAGTCATCGATGATGGAACATGAATAAGATATGTGGGGGAACCCTAGGTGGTTTAAATCTGAGTCTATAGGGTCTTTTTTATTTTGTCATAAAAATTGGCTCAATGGTTCCTTGTTGATTTAGTTCAAGGCCTCTTCCTTCATAGTCTTGATTCTTCATGATCCTATTGGCAATAGGATACTTTTCACTTTTATAACAATCAGCTTGGTTTTCATTTTATAACCATGATTCATCTCCATCAAGAGGGTCTAGTTATAGGATAGATGTTGGTACAAACATGACAGGTCCTTTACTTTTGTTCTTTTGTTGCTAATGCATGTGTGGGGTAACTTTAGGTCTTTCAAAGGTCTTTGGATTTTGAGGAATATTGGCAATATAAAAGGTATTATGCATTAAATATTCTCCTAGGCCATTAGCTAAATGGTGTAATGATTAGAAGCTTCAAGAGGTGGCATGTGGGAAAGGGAATCTAAGGTATTAGGATCTATGCACTTGTCTTCTATATAATCAATAAGTATAGCCTTTCCTTTATCCTACTTGGAACTTGGATTTATATTGTATTGCTAATTATAGCTTTGAAACTTGGCGTTAAGATGTTTGCAATGTTCATATGGGTGCAAATCTCTTAAAATATTTACTTCCATCCTTGAGTAGGAGAACTTTATACATTGGTGTAGCATTGATGGGACTGCATGAATCTCATGTAACCAAGGCCTAACTAGAAGCATATTATATGACAACTCAAGATCAAACACATATAAAAGTGTATCATGGGTTAAATGCCCAATGATAACTGGAAGGCTAATGTTGCCTTGTGATTCTCTCTCCTAATTATTGTAGGCTTTGAAAGTTATCATTTCTAGTTGGAGATCTACCATTGTGTACCCAAGAATCTTGATGAGCTTTAGAGACACTATGTTTAGGCCCGATCCATTGTCTATAAGGACAAATTTCACCTTATGGTGCTTTATATAAACTTCTATGTATAATGGATTCTTATAGAGTGGGCCAAGGGAAGACATATCACTTTGGTTGAATGTGACTTGTTGGATAGGAGCTAGTGTCTAACCAAAGGTTGAAATTTATTAGGGGATATGTCACTAGAAATAATGGATTGGGTTAATAACTCATTAAAATTTTTCTTGTGGATTATCAACATTCACAATAAATCTAAAATGAAGATCTAGGTTGGTGTCTTCTACAATTGTTCCACAATATCAAACTTCTTATCTCAAACAATATTAAATGATTTGTTCTAAGGTTGAATGGTTGGTTAGATAATGGGTGAGGTGGCAGATGGTTGTGGGCATGGAATGGTAATCTTTAACCTTTGATTTGTGATTGCACAATCAAGATTAAGTATAAGACTATGGTTGCTAACAAATGATGGTAATGGTGTGGGACTAGATATGATAATTCTTAGTTGTTGGTGCACTTGTATGTGGTTAGAAGGCAAGGACAAGTTATTGGTATAAGGTCCAAAAGTGGAAATCCTAGTTTGCTAATTCACTTATGTGTGGTCCTTGATCAAAGAAGGATTATCCATGTAATTTGGCTAAGTGATATGTTTAGAAATGGTATAGACTAATTAATGCTTGGTCTAAGATTAATGGAGATGGTATTAATGCTACCCCCTACAATATGACTTATATCCCTATTATAGTCATGTGTAACTACATGATAGGTTTGTTGGTTGTTACTATTCTGACCTTAGTTTTATCCATTATTATGACATTATTGGTTTTGTTATTGATTTTGTTAATTATACTAGTTTGGCCTTTGATTTTGATATTATTTATTCTATTGTTGCACTAGTTGTTGTTGTTGCCATTGTTGTTACTATTGTTGTTGGTTATTGTATTGGGGAAAAGGGTTTTGATAAATCCCAAGAATCTAATTAGAGGTGGAAGCACCATCATCCAATGTGATCTCCCCATTATCTAACATATTCTCAATTAAATTCTTGATTTACATACATCTTTGTAAATTATGTCTATTAACCTGATGATATTCACATAATTCATTTTCATGGTACTAATCAGGATAAGGAATGCCTTGGGGATAATGATTTGGTATAGGCCAACTAATCAAATTAGCAATAACAAGTTTATGAAACACAAATTCAATAGGCTCTCCAAGGTCACTAAAAATAGGGTGAGTAGGCACTATTCTCCTTGGAGGAGGGTTTTTTTAAGGCAAAGGTTATGGCATTTATTGCATGGGTCTTAGTTGTGGTGATTGCAACATTGGTTGAAGAGGTTGTTAGGTAGGAGTAAGCTGAAAAGGTGGTATAGGTTGAGCATATGATGTTTTCACCATTTAGACATGACATGACTTGATCAATCTATTTCCCACAACATTCCTATTATGGTTGAATTATTTTGGTCTATCTTGGTTATTATCTTGTGTTGATTATGATGCTTGAGCTTAGATTGGATGTTGGTTTTGGCTACTTCCCTAATTGGTACCTTGGTTTTAATTAGTTGAATTAAGCTTAATTACTCCTTTATTAATGAGCACTCGATCAATCAACAAATTTTTGTCAATGATTTATTTAAAGGTATGTGCACACTACAGTTCATGATAGGCTATCTCACTATGCACATTTTTAGAGAATATAATAGCTAATTTTTTATTTGGTAAATTGTGAGTGAATAAAATTGTAAGTGATCTCCATCACTATAGATAACTTGCAAAATTCTCACCAGCTTTTTGTTTTGCTTATGTTAAGTCGACCAATGAAATCTCATGTTCTAGATTGAAGGAAAAGTGTTGTATAAACTTTTTTGAATGGTCATAAAAATTTGTTACTAAATTCTTAGGCAACTTTAAAAACCAATCCAAGGCTTGTTTAGTTAATCTCCTTGAAAACAACAACAAAAGGTATATATCGCTATATGCCACTAGCTGGCATGCAACAAAGAACTCAATTAAATAGGCTTTGGGGTCACCTTTCCCCTTATATTTATCAAATTTTGGTGGCTTATATCCCATAGGAAATTGAATTTATAAGTGTTCCATATTGAAAGAATAGGAACACACATCATCTAACTTAAACTTTTTAATCTATTTCCTTACATGGATGGTAGTGATTGCATCCTTAATTTGTTGTAACTCTTGCTTTAGGAAACTTATGGGAATATTGGCTTGGGTAGATGGTTGGGTGGTCACAATTGAAGCACTTTGACCAAGGTATGATGGGGATGTTTGGTATATATTGGATTCATTGGGGAATGAACCAAGAATACGTATATGAAAATTAAGCTGTACTCAATGAAATTATAAGTTTAGTTGTGTGATATTATAATTTGTGTTGGCAATAAAGGTTTGAATTGGAAGATTTTGAGGTTGGGATAGAGGGATATAATGATACTATGCCTATTATGGTTTAATAGGGACCTATTTTTGACTACTAGAACCTTGTTACTGAGTGGGAATTTGTGATCCAAAACCCTATCTTTGAATTTGTGGTATGCTCTACACAAAAGGAAATCATTTCCTAATAGGTATTTTAGAGACATTAGAACCCCCTTGTTGCATGAATCTTGGCTGGGAAGTGGATGCATGTTGGATATTTGGCACCTATTTTTGACCAACACGAATATGTTGTTGACTAAACATCATTTGGTTTTGAGTCGGTATGTTGGTATGTGAAGAAGGTATGTTTACTACTAATTGATGAGGTGGAACATTAGTTTCCCCTTATTGAGTTAGTGATACGTTTAGCCTTTGTTATGTTGTTATATTAATTTGTGCCTATTGTTGTGGAATGCTACTCATCACCTATTGAGGAGGAATAAGATTCATCACATTTTATTGTTGAGGCATGGTATTGGTTTCTAGTTGACTACTTGATCATGTTAGTTGTGCACTTGATGAAGCAACTAGTTGAAGTTGGGGTGTAGAAGCTCCCATTCCTAGGTTTATAGAGCCACTCATGGTATTAACTAAATGCATATGTTTTTGACTAGTTATTTATGTATTAATACCAATTTTATTTGGATTGGATGTTGCTTTCACATTGTCCACTGTGTTTTACTCATTATTTTTCATAGAAGCAAAAGATAGCTATTTGATAATTGGTATAAGCAACAAGTTGTCTATCAAAGTGTTTTACGTGAATGGGTTTAAACTATGATTGTCTTGAATAGTTAACTCTATCAAAACTCTTGTTGAAGGAACTAAGTTAATAAGAGGTTTACTCACCATGGTCATCTAATTGAAATTACATGCTAGATTTAGGTAGGTTTGATATGCTATCTGCATTTGCTTAAAGTGGTCTTCCATGATTTTCTTTCCTTTTTTAGGTATATTAGGGTCCTAATACATTATTTGGACTAGAGTTAAAGGATTTATAGAAGAGGTCTGTTGACTATACAATATGTTGTGAGTCATTCTTACTAGGCTTGGTAAACTTTCATAAGGGAAGTCCACTAGAAACTTAGCCCCTACTTCTATGGCTTTAACCAAAATCTCATCTTTTTTCTCTAATAAATGATCCTAAAAAAAATGGATCATATGTGGAAAACATATTAATAGAGTATTATTGTTGAGGAACTGGTTCTTCAACTATGGGTATCATAGCTAGGTATTGTGTAGTTTGTTCTTGGTCCTGTTCTGAATATGGTGGCATATTAACCAAATAGTTAGCCAATAGATCTTGGTTTTGTGATCATATTTGAGTATTATAAGAGGGATAAATATCTATCTCATAATCAATATTATCTATGTAGGGGTCTTTCACTATTTCTTGTTACGCAACCACATTACTAATCCTTGGATTGTACATAAGTCCACTACAAATGTAGGAATACATGTTGGGATCCATGGTAAATGTTTTTGTGATAGAAAAGGAAGAAAGTTATAAAAACTCTAAAAATATAATGTCTAAAATATGATTCATCAAAAGGATGGAAAGGTTTATGCAATAATTTGTGATAAAATAAGCTAACATTAAGTATCTAACATTACATGCCTTATACAAAAGGATCAAGTAAATGGAACTAAAATTGAGATGCTAAACTCTAATGTCAAAGTGTTTCAAATCAGTCTAGACTAGGAAAATAAAACTATTGTTAGGTCTTTTGGCCAAATGTGGCATCAAAATCTAGACTCAAAAAAGGCATGTGCTAGGAATCTTGGCCAAACAACGTCAAAAGCTATACTTTGAACTAAATGATAATTTTAATCTAATGGATTTGAAACAATTCTAACAAAAACTAAGCATTTGAATCTTGGACATGAACTCAATTAAATAGGTGTAAGGTATGAAACAAAATGCACTTTAGGGATAGTTTGTTTTCTCACAAATAATGGTATAAAACTTTGTTCTTTTGATAATTAGGCTAGACAAATGTGAACAACATAACTATGTTAGATAAAGATTCATAAAAGGTATACTCGAATTAGCTTGAAAAATGTGTACAAAATTTAACTCTATGCAAAAAGGTCTATGAAAAAATCTTTGAAATGTTTTGGGTAGCGTAACAATGAAAAACTACTCAAAAGACATGACAAAATGTTTGTTTTAACAACTCTCTAAGGAAAAGAGGGTTTCTCACAAATTTGGCAGTGTAACACTACCTTTCTTATCTCAAATGACATACATATATTCAAAGTTTTGACAATATCTCTAAGGCAAAAAATTATGTATTCAAATGATCTTAATGGAAATAGGATGGTAAAACAAATTTTTTTGGTGCATAGACTCAAAGAGAATGTTTTTAGCACAAAATGGCTTTAGTATATCAAGTGGTGATAATAATTATGAGTCTTAAATGACCTTCAACCCAAATTTGAAATTAAACCTAATTTACCTCAAGTTTAGTGAAAATGGTGAACCCACTTATCACACCAACCCTATGAACTTATGAAGGTGAAAATTTGAATTTGGATTATAAATGGAGTTTAAACAATGTTTGGTAATAGTCTAGACTCAATTAGGCATCATAACTACACCAAAGTGGATGATGTGACTCCAATTTTTAATGAACTTTGAACAAGGCAAATTGATGATTCACATGGGAAGCATAATGCCTCTTTGTTCAAAGGAAAATGAGGACTATGTGTTTTGGTTTGTATCATTTATTAATACTATTTTTTGACTCTAAACAAGACTTTAATCTAAGATAAAACCAAATAATTAATCACTCATAAGTCTTAAATTGACAATGTTTCTTGCTATTGTTGGAAGCTATCAATATACATAATTTGAGAGGATTTTAGTGTTTATCCAAAAAATAAAATGCACATTATATATTAGGGTTTTACACCCCCCTCTCTAAAATGAAAATAATATGACATGGACCTTGAGGCATACCTTATACCAACAACACTTCCACGGTAAGTGTGGATTTTTATAAGATCTACAAGTTTTTGAACATCTAGATGGATTAATTCCCCAATGACTTTCACATCATGTTGAAAAAGAAATTCACTTAAATTTGGTGTCTGTGGCACTTGTCTTGTTGCAAAAAAGTCTTATCCTTTTTGTAACCACTACATCCATTGCTTGCTCAATGTAGTGTGATGTCTAAAGTGTAGATACATCCCATGTGCAAATCTAACACTAGAAGGTGGTTTAACCACTCAAACCTTTGATCCTAGTGGGAGTGGTTAAAGTTAGTGTTAGGAGATGAAACCCTATGTCAAATATTCCCTATATAACTTTTGGGAGGTAATGAAGTCTCCTTCGTAAGCCAAGGGTCATTTCAAGATCATCCAAATGATTAAACATTTTCAAGTAGTGCTTTAGATGACATTATTTATATGCCTTAGACTAGACATGTTTGTAGTAAGGATGGAACTTTTGATTCCAAAATTTCCCTAAAGGGGATGGATGGAAGAGCATAATGCAACATCCCTCTTTTTGCTAATCAAATTCTAAGTTTAAACAACTATTGAAAACAAAATTTGACAAGTGAGTTCAATTTTAAGCATCACATGAAAGATTAGGTGGTGTTATTTTGACCCCTTGGTCTTATGTTATAAAAACATGTAAATATTACAACAAAAAAGATTAAATCAAACAATAAGCACCTACTTTTGTTTTAAACCCAAAGTTTGAAGTGTTCATGACTTAACATGTTAAATATTCATTTAAGGCACCAAATTTGAAGTGTGCATGATTTTAACCAAGTTATTTTTAAAAATCCAAATTTAAGTGTATGATTAGTTAAAACACCCACATTAACTTCCAAATCATCCTATCAACCTAGAAAAACAATATTAGGACTACCTGCTTTGAAGCACTTTAGAGGATGAGACAAGGACTTTTGAAAAATGAGCTCTCAAGTTGATAGGCGAGTTGGGTTGATAGATGAGTTAGGTTAATAGGAAATTTGGGTTGGTAGGTGAGTTGGGTTTGAGTTAGGGAAAGTTGGGGTGAGATGGGGTTAATTCAGGATGAGTTGGGCACATAGTTTATCTGAGTTACAAAATCTCAAGAATAAAACTGTGGCTTACAAAAAATGGATTTTTGCTCAAATCCTTACCTTGTTTGCCTCCACACTCCAAGATATTACATGACAGTGGTTAATATTCTGATTATATGTGTAATTTGACCAAATTTGTGAGGTTAAGTCCCACAAAGAATGCCATTTGTGAACATAGGATTGCAATAGAGGGAGATTAGTATTATGTTAGTGAATAAAACAAATCAATCAAAAACACACTAAACTAACACCCTACGCCTATCTAAAGGAGGAAATTAGTTAACAAAAAAAATGGAAAATACAACTAAAACATGAAATAAATACCTTCCTTTACCCTCCTTTAATGCTCCAAAATTCTTGTTGTAGTGGCTTGCTCGGTTTGTGCTCATGAAGTCTTCATCAATGAAGTGTGGCTACTTTCATCTCTCTTTGACACCATGTTTAGCTTTAGCTTGGATCAATAATTTGGAATTATAAAACTAATTTTAATGAACTTTGTAATTATTTATGAATTATAATTTTTCATTATCCAAGCTTAAAAATCAATAGGCAACATCTCCTATTTATAGATTTTTGAAATGGTTTAGGATTAGCCATGACTATCCATCTCAAGATTGAGATGTGTGGCTATGAATTAATCCAAATTATGAAATTAAATTAATAAATATCCACCATAATATATTTGGAAATAATGGGAATTTAAGAGGCATGGGAGGGTCTTAATGAGGCATGGGGTGGCTTGATGAGATATTTTATGCATTTATGGCTTAGGGATGTCTTTCCAAGAAATGATGCCATTTGATGATGAAGATATTCACTATAAATTTATAAAAATAAATATTCAAAAATTTCCATGGAAAATTAACTTAATGTCTTTATTTAATTTAATTAACCTTTAACATGATGAGTCAACTTTGATGCAAAACCTTGGCAATTTGTGCACAAATCAATCAAATTGGTCAAAATTTCATATTATTGGCTCAAAATTTGATTGGATTGAAATTGAAAGCTGATGTCAGATACGTTAGAACCGTATTAATATTTAAGATGTTTTCAAAACAAAATAACAAAGGTACATGTCTTGTGCAAGAAATTTGATAGAAAATAGAAATCTAGAGCACCCAAGTGCAAAAATGTCATTTTGACTCAAAATGATATGATCAAAGTTAGCTGCTTCATAAATTAATTTTCCCTATTTAATGATACCATATAAAAAATTAGCACTTTAATATAAAAATTTCAACTCTTTTAATGCATTTTAGTGTTTTTAAGCCAAATCGTGCACTTTGGTAGAAATTGGTCAAAACCTTGGTTGAAGGTTATTGATGGCCAGTTTTAGGTGTCTACAGGATGGATAGTTAATATATCTTAATATAATATAGTTAAGGGGAATTAATTTTTGGCCCAATGTAAGAATATTCCCTAATATGTAAATATATAGAAGTAGATGTATCACATGCGATAACATCATGTGAGTGGTGTAAATAAGATAATTTAATGTCATGATATATAATTAGTGTATGAGTGTTATGTACATGGGTGTGATAATATTCATATAGATATGATCGATGAATCTCATGGAAGAGGATACATGGGTATTTTACCCCAAGAGGAAAAGTATATATAAATTAAATCAATGAATCTTTAATGGAGTAGGTCTAGGGATCAAGAGTGGCTCCCTCACATTATGATTTTTTTGGTAATAGAAAAGCTAGTTGTCTTAGATTGAGATAACATCCTTCAAATACCATAGGAATGGTTTGTTCCCAATTACATTAAGTTATTATGCAACTTAAAAACTTACTAGGACCTTAATTAGAACACTTTCATGTTCCTTCAGGCCCTATGGGAGTGTACCATCACTCTGGTGGATGTCTATAATATTACTAAATTATTGATGATAGGTCTATTGGTGTCCTTTAAGTAGGCCAAAATTAGAGGAGAGGTCGATGGTTAGTCTGAGCACTTTAGTGATGTTGACATACCTAACATGGGTGGGAAGTGAGGGGTAAATATTTTTAGGGTTGAGGGATTAATGATCCCCATCCCATGGAAGGGGACAATTGATATTATTTCCTTTTGGTTATTTGGGGATAAGGGTATTGATATACTCTTATATACCTAGTCCTTGATCATTCATAAGATTAAGGAAAGAGGAATTCATTTCTCTTGGGACCAAGATTTCTTAATCCATACATACATGGATTTATACTACATATCTCAATTATGGGATTTATATATCAATTAGCCCACACTTTTCATGAGATGGGTGTATGAATGAATGATCCCCTACTAGAGGGGAGTGATGATTAGAGATGCAAGGTCCATAATAACTTCATAATAGATAGATGTGTCACCTTTCCAAACATTAACTTAGGTATTTGGGATGTTTGTGGCTATAGATTTGATAGTTATGCCTTACCAGGGCATGATCAAGTAATGGAATGTAGAGGGTGTCTATATTAGGGTTGTAGCTAGGGACACATAGGTGAGGGATCAAATATTTAAGGTGGAGGTATACTCAATGGGTAGGGTACACTAGTAGTTTTTCATGCTCTATGTGGGTAACCTCCTAATAATGATAATTATATGTTAGTGCATATGGGAGGCACATTTAGGAGATTGGGTTAGTTGGCATGGCACCCACTTATGTGATGGGTACCCATTATGAGGATAAAAATATAGATAATAGGTTCCCATCCACCCTACATTAAATATAAAAGATGGGAAACAATTGGTGGTTCATCTACCACCACCACCATAATAAGACCATGCAAATTAGGATATAATATAATAGCACCAATGGTGAGGAAGTAGGGTGGAAGAGGAGGAATATGAAAATAAATCTAACCCTAAATGGCATGAGGAGGAACTAGGTAAATTTTTATTTTTGTGTTTCAAATTTTTAGAATTTTTTTAGTATGGTTGCTTAGCTAATTAATTACTTTAATTGGATCTAATGTCCATATTTCTATTTCTTGACTACAAATACATTTACGTGTTGGAAAACCATGATCAAAGACACAATAATCAATCTTTTTTCAACTTCTGACTACCCAAACTAGAGACCAGCTACTGAGAAATCTTATACTATCTACTGAGATAGGCAAGTATACTAACATTTTACCCCAATGAACCATGATTTTATGACTCTTTTAAGTTTGAAGGGTGGAAAATGCTAACTTGTATATGAGATCTACCTAGGTAGAGACTCAAGTGCATGCCTTGATTAATTCCCTAGATATCATAGGGGGTAGGGATTCCTCAAGCCAATGGACAAGAGGGGACATAGTCTCTTAGGAATAAAATACTAGGAGATGACCTAGGGGCCACAACCCACAACATTCTTTATCATCAGGGTCCTCCCATAGGAGGAGGACAAGTTCTCTCTCTCTTTTTATTTTTAGACACACTTTCTCTCTATAGATATGGAGATTTCATATACAAACTTGAAATTTATTATAATATATATAGATATTGTGGTTCATCTTAGTGACTTTACCATTCATGTGTTATTGATTTAATTTTCATGTATACTTTTAAATTTATGTACTTTGTGATGAATAGACATGTGATGATATACCATGTAATTATATGTTTTGATATAATTATATGTAAAATAATTATATATGTGAGATAAAATTGTATGAAAATAATTTAATGTGATGAACATATATGAAGTTACGAATGTGCTAACAACTATTTTTTAAGTGACAACCAATTACTTTGTCTACATAACATATGAATTTTAGAATGTAGTAAAGGAATGAATAGGGGGAATATTTCCAATATATATATATATATATATATATATATATATATATATATATATATATATATATATATATATAAGATGTGAAAATATTCCCCCTATTCATTCCTTTACTACAAACTAAAATTCACATATATATATATGTGTGTGTGTGTGTGAAAAATTAAAAATTATAAATCAATACTTAGTATGAAAAAGGAAGGTGACCTAATCATTACGATAAAAGGGGAAAATGTACTTCTTACTAAAACTCACAAAACACTAACTTTATTAGCTTCACCTACAGATAACTAGCCTTAACATAATTGGTAAATGGGTTAAAGTTAATCCTTTCAAAATATACATATAGACATGATTTTTGAATATTTTTTTATTTTATGTTTTTGGAAACTTTCTAATTTGATATTGCTTTTGCTTTTGGCCCCCCTTTTTTTGACCCCTACGCTTAGTTTCAGGTGACTAGGAAGACACATGGGCTCATCACCAATGGTTAGATGTAGGTTATTAAGGAAATATCTCTCTATTTCCAACCCCGCACAAATATTAATATGCAAGGGATAAAAATTAAATATTAGAGAAGGGTGAGAGATGAAAAATTTTACTTTATCTTTTGCATAAACTTTTGATTTTCAAAGAAGCATCTTCTTTTCCATTTGCCACATATTCATTTTTTTTAAGTCTCCTACCCCAAAATATTGGCCCTTAAAAATGGTAATATTCAAGGGCTCACCATCAAATACCAACACAGGTGAGTAAGGTTTCCTTGCTTTTGAGAATGTTAATGTTTTCCGCTTAGAGGGAACCATAAGAGAAGAATTTGTCATGGACAAGCATCTAGACTAGGACGTAGGCTAGTATTTTCTAAGATTTATAAGAAGATATAAGGAAAAAGAGGTAAATTAATACAAGAAAGAATGAAATTTTTATTTTTATAATGTTTTATATAGGATGATATGAAAAGTGAAAGAAGATGATAAGCTAGAAGATGATAAGCTACATTTTGAAATTCTATGTAATGTGAACTAACAACTAAGTAATCACCAATCATGACATTTGATATGCAAGGTAAAATGAAAACCATGTAAAATTCAATGTAATGAGGGAAATTGAAATGAAAACACTATATGTAGAACATTTAATGTGTAAAGAGTTCATAGATTCACTAAAATTATTTCCCTCCAAAGTGAATAACTGATAGGCTCAGTTTTGAAAATCTTCAATCACTAAGTAAAGGCCTAACTAGTTACAATTAAAATTTTGAATTTATCCTTTATTTTTGTCAATTTGGATATCAAGATTAATGAGAAAGTCTCTAAATTTATAGGGATTTTATGGATGTTTCTTTATATTGTATGTCCATGTGATTGATGCAGGCAACATGGTTTTGTGTAGTAATGAGTAGATGTTCATCTAGGGTTTCTAGTTCATCTAGCCATATATTTTTGTATTATTCATGATAAATAAGACCTTGAAGACAAAAAAAAGGCTAATTTTATCTACATATAATGGTATAATGGATTTTGATCCAAATACAAGGGAACATGGGGTTACCCCCATTGGCATTTTAATGCTCATCCTATAAGCCCAAAGTGCCAAATGGAAGTATAAGTGATAATCTCATTTAGAATTTATAATATTTTAAACCAAAATTGACTTCGAAGTTTTATTAGTAGCCTCTTCCTAGATGTTATCCTCTAGAGATTACAAGGAGTTAGTGTGAATACAAAAGGAAAATTTATTTCACACTTCATGTACCTCAAGGTTATTAAAAGGAGACCCATTGTCCATGATAATGATTGTGGGACTCCAAACCAACAAATGATCTTATTAAAAATGAAATTAACATTGACTAATCTAGTATACATCATAAAAGGCATATCTTCCACCCACATAGTGAAATACTCTATGTCTATGATAATGAAATGATGGCCATCTAAGGAAGAAAGAGAAATATTATAAATTAAATAAAGGTCCCAAGTGGAAATGGGCTATAAAGTGATGATGGGTTGTAAATATTGGGTAGGAATATGAATTTACTAAGAAAAGTGTTGTAATTTATCACATTTAAATACATAGTTGATGATTTCATGCTTGAGGGTGGGCCAAAAGTATCCTATTTTGTGAATTTTGTGGGTAGTTGCACAGCCATTGAAATGTCCACCAAAAATGTCGATGTGATAAAGGAAAATGACCTTCTATGATTCTTCTTGGTTGACACACCCTATAAACATGTCATTAGAGGCCTTATGATAAATAACCATGTCTAGGATGACATACTTGGATGAAATGAATCATAGGTATTACTTCTATTATGATTTGACACCCTTGGGATATATTTAATCAATTAGGTAGTTGATAATATCAACATATCAAGGGGATGCAATGATGGTAGGCTTATTTATATATTATATTAAATCATTGGTGAAATTAGTATCAACTGTAGACACTTCATTTTAACCACTTCAATGTCTAAACTACATTCAAGAGTGACTTTCTACAAATCACATGCAATTTGATTAGAAATCATTATTTATCCTAATTTACCCACACAGCTATTTTTTTATCCCAAAATCATAATGAAACATACCTAATTGGGGAAATGGATCATATTAAATCATTAATCTTATCTAAACCATCTCAAATATATTTAAACCTTTACAAGTGTCTTCATAGGACAATTAAGTGAATACTTGATTAACAAATAAATATTGTAAACTATTCCATTATTCTAATTCCTAATTAATCACCTTGATTAATTAGTATAATCATTATTTTGATAGAAAATTCCATGGATTTGGAATAACTTGTTTTCCATAAATCAAAATTGAATATTTCCTCACCTTGGTGATATCATAGGGTCAATTCAATCAATGGAGTGGAGTGTGGGAAAGGTGGCTTATGACATGGTCACTTACACACATGCTTACATCTCTTACACCCTTCTTACACACTCTTCCCATCTTACACAATCTAATAGGACTAATTATTGAACTTTATCATCCAAATCTCTTCCATACTCCAAAAGTCATTAAATGACATATCTTATACACTCAAAAGGTGTAGTCATCAATTTGAAGATTGATACTCAACCCTCCATCTTAAGATGAGATGAATGGTTCACAATGATTTATGAAGTCTATAAATAGAACCCTCACACCTCTCATTTCATGAAGTTTCCTAATGTAAACTTACTCTAATAGATTATTCCAACGAGTTTCATCACTCTCTCTCTCTCTCTCTCATGCCAAGACAAAGCCAAGATAAAGTGTATATGAGGAGAGATGCTTCTCATGAAAGGAAATAAATCATCGACAAAGACTTCTACATCTAAAACCCAAATTTAGCCTCTTTAGACCAATTTTTAAACATGTCCTCAAGGGAGGTAAGAGTTTTGTTTTTATATTTGCAAATTGCATTTATTATTTGTTAATCACATAGCTCAACCTAGGGATTAGGTTTGAGAATTTATGTATTTAATTTGTTTTGGGTTTATTTACTAATAATTGAATAACTTCTCTTAGATTCTTGATCTTACATAATGGCATGACCGGTGGGACTTGAAGGATTAGATGTACCCCACAAGCTCTTTTAGACCATTTGCCTTATGTTAATTACCATAATTAGCCTGATAAACAAGATAATTCAATATTTTTTTGTCCAAATTCCATTCAATTTCATTCTAGACCAAACAACAAACTCATTCCCATGTAACTAAAAATTTGGTAGGATATTTAGTGAAATCATATATTGCAGTGACAAAATCATTGAAACTATGAAATTGGGCCAATCAGCAATGAAATCCTTACTTTTAGTAGAGAAATCATCCTAAACATATTGTTACTATTTTTTGGCTAATTGTGAAATTGGAAGCATATATAGTGAAATTATTTTCATTGTAGTGAAATTGTTTTCACTACAATTATATTGTTTTATCACCATTTGTGAAATTATATATAACATTAGTGAAATTATGATACCTAGTATCAAAATCATTTTACACCTTTTCTATCTAATATTTTATCTAGTGATAAATTATGAAATCATCATACTTATTAATTAAATATCTCTTATAAATCATGAAATCATTTCTATTCTATTTTACCCTATTTTTTACAATTTCTAGAAAACATAGAAATTGACATACATATCAGTGAAATCATCTAAAAGATTAGAAAAATCATCTAACAGATCAGTGAAATCATTTGATGGATCAATGAAATTGATTAATGGATCAATGAAATTGGCTAATGGATTAGTGAATTCATTCTACACAAAACTACCCAATTTATGGAGGTTTGTTCAAGGTCATTCAAACTCTATTTTTGATGATTTTTTTAAACCATATGTTTTCTCCTAAATTTTAGAATATTCCATTAATATATCTAAATGTTTCATATATTTTTCAAAAGATATATAAAATGAGGGTACTAAAGTATTTCATTTTAGGTTAACATTGTAACTTGTTTGTCATAGATTTTACTTATCAAAGACCACATTTTAAACCCTCTAACTCTTTTTTCGCATGACCATAGCCAAAGAAGTGGTGTTCAAAGTCAAAACAAATCATTTTACTTCACATTTCAATTTGGGAATTAAAATGAATTAATATTTTAATTGGGTTATAACATAACTTGTTCAATTTCAAATTTATTTAATTTATTGCAAGTTTGGTTGTTTGATTAATTGTTTTATGCTATTCTTTTTTACAAATATGATATCTCCTTTTTAGGTGACTTAGAAACACAAACAATATTATTTTACTTTACCATATTTTTCATTTAATTATGTGGGGTATATTTCATCACCTTTTTGTAAGTATTTAGAGGTGTGTTGACCTAGAAAGTGACATCTATCATTGTACCAAACCTTGCTTATCTGGAAGGGTATAAAAATTGAGGAGTGTTGCTAATGTAAAGAACTAGATTTGTGCTTGCACATTTTTATGTGAGGAAAGTAACCCTAGGGATTTATTTCCAATATCCTTGGTTAAGGTGTGGTACCCTCTAAAGGAATAATCTTGGAAATAAAGTTAAATTTATTCATTTATATATTTGTGCCCATATACTATGAGGTATATAGAGACCATTTATAAAGCCCAAGTAAAATTATAAGCAAACCCCAAATCTGGTATCACTTCATTGAAATTATTATGATTTAAGTGGTTACGATAGGAAAAGACCATACCTTGAATGTCCCAATCTTAGATTAATTTTTATATGTCTCTTTTACTATAGATGATTCATTGAGGTAAGGGTACAGAGGTAACAACCCCTGAATATTTCTGTAATTGTATGAATCTTGAGAGAGAAGGGTTGGGTTAAAATACCATTGATAATTGTAATAATTTATTCTATGGACTTTATATTTTATTAATCCTATCTCAAGGCAAGTGTTTTGAAAGGTTCAATAGATGTGATGTAAACTCATATTAGTAATTAAAATTGCCTTGTAATGCTTGTATGTTGTTTCTTGTTTATTACATTAAAACCTTGTTTAAAATTGAAACCAAATCAAACAAACCAAGTCCAAATCCAAACCATTTCAATACACAAAAAATGAGGCATTACTTTTCTTAAATTTTAGATCAAACAAAAGTGACATGTAAAAACTTAGTCCCAATACCTATCTTGCTCGTCCAAACCATGTCATTAGGCTACCAAAATTGAACCAAGGCCTAGCATAATATAACATACTAAATTCCAATACCCATTGAAATGCCTAAACCATTTCATCAAATTCCAAATGCTTAAACCAATTCTAATGCCTAAATAAAATTCCAAGTCTAATTCCAATAACAATTCAAACCAAATTCTAATTTTAGTCTAAGCCAAGTCTAAATTCAAACATGATTAAACAAGTTAACCCAAATCAAATCAAATTAGACCTTTTTTCAAAAGCAAATGCCATTCAACTTGAATTTGGAATTCAATCAACTTTAGAAATTTAATCAAGTTTAATTTAATTCCAATGGTCAAAATTAATGCTAGTCAAACATTATTTAAATCCAAATTCTATCCAAGGTTCTCGTATTTTCAAATCAAACCAATGTTTCAAAGAAAAATTTATTCAAATCCAAGTAAAATTTTATGATAAAATAAAATAGCCTTTTAAACCAATATTGCAAAACAAAATCAAACTTATTGAAATCCTTTGATGTACCAATATTTGTGCACCCTTTTTAAAATAATTTTGATTCATACACCTTTCCTATTTAGATACTTACATAAATAAATTTTGATTGGACTATTCCAATTTAATGTTTATATTGATAGACCCAATCAAACATTTAATGTCGACTAAGGTCAATTTCAACTTCAACATCTAAATCAGGTCAAATTTGACCAATGTGCCAATCCACATCAAATCCAATTCATCTTGAACCACTTACCAAAGTAATACCATGTACCCAACCCATCAAATCTAAAACTAGTTTATCTTGAACCACATACCAAAACAATTCTATAGCATGCCATTTTAGGCCAAATATGGTTCATATTAAACCACATTCTAATGCTAAATTAAGCCTATTTTGGAATTATCCAATTACCTTGAATCAATTACATGCCAATTCAAAAACACTTCTTATTTTTCCATTTAATCTCTCTCACTTATCAATTGGGAATAACGAAGTCATGTCATCCATCCTTTCTTTCATTAGAAACATATCTAGACCAATCCACCATATTTGGGGAAAACCAAATCAATACCTTTTAGACCAATTCTAATTTATGCCAATCTACCCTATTTTGGGAATTTTACAATCTGTGCCAATTTAACCATGTTTGGGGTAAACCAAATCAAGACCATTTATGACCAATTTGAAATTGACATCATTTTGACTAGTTCCAACTTGTGTTAATTCACCTTATTTAGGGTAATCAATTTTAATCGAGTCTATTTCACCCTTTTGGGACCAAATCAAGTAAATCTAATTCTGATTAAGATTAAGACCACCCTCTTTGGGCCCATTCCAATTATGTTAATGCCAATTCTACCCTTTTTGGGGCCAATTTATTCCAATCAATACTCCTTGTATGTATACTTACTTGGGATAATTAGTATAAAGTTAATATAAGTCATGACATCTCATCATCCTAAACCTATTCTAGCATGACTAATCTTACATCAAAATGTAGAAGATAAAATTACCCAATTTAGCCAATAACTAGACAACTTTACCTCTAATTTGAACACTTCATCCATTGGTCTAAAGGCTAATCTAATTTTATAACCAAAATAAAATAAACCATAAATTCTACATCAATAATTCCTCCCAAATGTGTCATCTAGTGTAAACTATGAACAAGACCAATTTACATGACACCTTTTTGACAACAAAGACAAAAACAATGTGAGATTGTTAGAGATTGATGTTAAGCTTCTTGCTAGATTTTTAGTAGATAACTTATTATATTTGATTAGAGATGATAAAGAGACACCAAAAAAATCCAATAGTCTAGAAATATTATTCCATTATCCCTCCAAAGGCCCTTATCTATTAACAATCAAACTGTGCCTAGGTCTAATAACTATTTGATCAGGATATGTCATGATCCCCTTTTTAACCATGATCAGACACATCCACTTCTAAAGAAAAATTATTATAGTCAAACTATTATTTAAATTTTTGTCAAATCACCTAGTTTTGACCAAATCCAAACCATTGATGATCCACCTATATTTGATGAAGGACCTATATTTGATACAAGACCCATCTTTGATGAACCCATCTTTAAAGAGCCTATTGTTATTGAATTAGTGCCCATTATTAAACCATTTCTAAAATTACCCAATTTAAAAATATTCCTTCATCCCAAATTCTCCATTTCCAAGTGAAATGTGAATAATTTACTTGTGGACAACATAATTTAATAGACCTTAATTTTGGCTACTTTTACATCAGAATCAGATTCTATTTCAAAATAAATATCAGAATTGGGTTCCATTCTATGTTTAACATTAGATTTAGCACCAAAAAAAGAATCAATAACAGTTTCAACATTGGATTTAGATTCCCTTGAGTTATAATTAGCTTCAAAATAAAAACAATATTAATGTATGTTGTGACATTGATTGCTCACTTTTGGCATATCTGATTGAAAACATTTATGATCCTTCCACTATTTTTAAGGATGATTCTTTTGAAATTGATACAAATTATCCTAGTATCCTATATGAATAATATGCTACCTTTTATCCTTCCATTACCATTACATATGCCTTTACCATTAACTAGCCTAGACATTATATTAATATACCACCTCCCATAAATGTTGATTGGGACTAACAAAATCATGTATGGTTAAACTTATTTCTTGGTGACATTTCAATGGTATAATTTTAGGGGATCCAAGAAAACATTTAGGCATAATAAAAATATCCTATGGAAACCTTATTTGAGGTGCTATGGGACAATCAAAGTCCAAACTCAACATCTTATAGTGAAAATTTGTTTGAAGTGGTAGATGATAATCTAAATCAAAAATAAAAATCCTTTAGTGAAAATTTTATTAAATCACTAAGGGACAATAAAAATGAATTTGGAACATCCCTTAGTGAAACCTTATTCAAGGTGATATTGGACAATCTAATTAAAAATAATCAAGAAGACTTTGTTGGTGAAAACCTCTTTGAGGTGCCAACAACTGAGCCAATTAGTTTCTCATTGCTTGATGAAAAGGTTATTTAAGTTAATATCAACCCCACCATTACCAAGATTAAGTCAAATATAGACTCAACAATAATGTGTCTGACTAAAAATCTCTTTTTTCATTTGTCCACCAACAATTATACATTCCATTTTGATCCCATTATTCCTTTAATACATATATGCCATTATCTAATTAGACTATTTATCACATGTTTACCCTTCTTTACCCTTCCTGATAACACTCTTTTTTCTAGAGGCTATGAGGACATCTTGTTAAGAGGTTTGGAGGAAGCATAATCAACATCCAATAAAGATCAATACATCAAAAGTGTATCCCATATCAGTATCAAGACTCAAATACAATAATCCTTCAAAATAGGTATTGGTTAGAGAACAAAGGGTCTGCATTGCACATATCATAATCCTCTATTGATTTGAAATGCTAAAAAAATAAAAAATAGTAATTAAAGATTAAAAAAAAAAGAAAAAAGAAAGATAAATAATTTGTCCATGTTAGACTAGGTTCTTTACCTTAGCTTATGTTCACCAAGTGATTTCTTTTATTATTCACACCTACTTATGTGTGTATATTTCACTTATCTTATTTTAGATATTATGGGTATAATTTCTAGTTATTTTTATCTTTTAGGGATAGTTATCTCTTAGTCCTAGTTTCGATCTCTAACTTGATCTCTTAGTTATGATTGATTACTTATCTTGATATCTTAGTTATGGTTGATCACTTAGCTTGATCTCATAGTTAGGATTTATCTTCATTGCCTATATATGCAAGGCTCATTCATTGTATTTGATTAATTTTTGGAGATGTAATATATGATATAGTTGCTCTTTATTTTGAAATCAATTTGTAAGTCTATTGTCTTAGATTATTGTTATTATGAATGTGATGTTATGCTAAAACCTAATATCTTCTAGCTTAGAATACTTTATTTTTAATTATTTTCATGGTACCAGAGCCAAAGGTGTTATAGACATGCATTTTTAATTTTATTGCAAGGGTAAGTTTTTCTGTATATCTATTTTTTTGGTTTACTATGACATTTGATAGGAATATATGTATATTTTTTTATTAAAATTTTAAATCATGATGTTTACAATAATGATATGGAAAGAAGGAATAAGATCATTATTGTTACATAATTCTATGTTTGGTTCTATTTTTTTTATAGTGTGGGTGTGTTGCATACAATGTTCTATGGATTTTGTGCATTGTCCAAGCCATTTTGCATTCTTTCTATGTCACAGATATGTTTATTTTATAGAAATGTGCACAACATAGTGAAAACATTCAAAAAAGTATCAAATTTGGGATAGTAGATAATAGAAGGCCAATGTATAAGAGAGTGTCAATTTTAGACCAGTGAAGAGAATCACTATTCATCTCAAATTTCCCTCTTTTGTGGATGATGTAATATGCACATCAATCAAATCAATCAAGAGTGGGAAGATCTCATCCTCACCCTTATCCCCTTGGTCATATGGTATGGTAATATGGGTTTTTATTTTTTGATTCCTACTAGTGGGGGCTTAACTTTTAGCCCTTGAAATTCATTTAGATCTATCCAATAATTTTTTCAAGCATTTAATTTTTTTGCATTTTATTTGACCCATTTATGATGAGAAATATGTATTAATTATATCTTATGATTGATAACTCAAAATTGAGTGTTTTTTTTCAAAATTGTATCTTTTTAAAAACCCAATCTATTGGTGTCATTTATTTTGTAAAATTCATTAAATTATAAAGTGCCAAATTTTGCGCTGATCATTTTTTTTATCAAGAGACCTTAAATTGTCAAGAGGGGATTTATTTTTTTAGGAGGGTTATTCTTATTCTTATTCCTAACTTTATCATTATTTTTTGAAAATTTATTCCCTCTTCTTTTATCCCCAAAAAACCTCAAATTATAACACATAGAAGATTAAAATAAATATACACTTGCAGATGAAAGGCTTAGGGAGAGTTGTGTTTGGTGACTTTCCTCACTTTTTAGATGAGAAAGGTATTGCATATATTAAATCCATGAAATATGAGGCTCTTTCCTTGATTATCCTCTATATTTTAGACACTTTACAATCTTATGTCAAATTTGCCACTCACCCATAAAAGTTTGGGATAGATTTGTATCCTTATTTGGGAAGGATATTGAGTCATCTGGGTATTTTGAACCCTCTTTACTCTACCTCCTCCTACTGTAAGTGAGGATTTATTTTTTGATGATGACACATATATAATTTCTCCTTTTACTGAGGAATTGTCTTTTTATGGTGGTTTACTTGAGTCACCTATTACTACTCATATAGATTTTACTCCTATTTATTTAATTGATTAAGAGGACATGATTATTGAGGATGTGGTACCTCCACAATAAATTTTGGAGATCATGGATGAGACACCATAATGAATTCTTGAATATGGATTTTATTACACCATACTTATTTTTCTTTCATCACCAACTCATCTTATTTGTCAAGACATTTATTTAAATAATAATTTTTATGAAGAACCTATTATCATTGCACATTCTGATTTAGAGCTTGTTTCTCTTACTACCACTATTTCTATTTACTCTATGATAGATACACTTGATCAAATTATTGGATTATTTGAGATATATACCCTTGTTTTTAAGTCTTGCACACTCAACTCTATGGGTTACATTGACAGAGTTATTGAGAGTGACTTATAGAGTATTATATCTCATATTAGGCCTATTCTTTGACAAGGTCACCACAACATTAGTATTTTTGTAAGTGATGTATCTTTAGGACATCATGATCACATAAAATAGTTGGATTTTATTCATATGGAGAGAACTCATGGTCTGTGTACATGGGACTCTTTCACCTCATATGGAGATGGCTTCTTACATCCTTTCTAACCACACAAGATATATATTACTGATCTTTACATGGGATGAAGGAAGTTATCCTTAGGTGGTTTTATATATGAAGTCCTTCCTTCTTTATTTTTTATTTTTGTTTTGGGGGGGTCAATTTTTTTCCTAAGGGTTTTCTCCCTTTCTCTACCCTTTGAGAGATTGCTTCATGGATATATTATACATGAGTACCTAATCAGGCCTTATTTCTTGGACTCATACTATGGATATGCCACTTTATTTTTGGCCCCTAGATTCATTTGGGGGGGGGGGGGTGTTATAGTAGGTTATTTACATTATTTCATGTTAACCTAGGTGTTTTATTTATTATTCCCACCTAATTGTGTGTGGATATTTCATTTATATTATTTTATAAATTATGAGATATTACACATTTATCTCTTAGATATTATGGGGATAATTTCTAGTTGTTTCTATCCTTTAGGGATAGTTATCTCTAAGTCCTAGGTTTGATCTCTAGCTTGATCTCTTAGTTATGATTGATCCATTAGTTTTATCTTGTAGTTATGGTTGATCACTTAGCTTGATCACTTAGTTAGGATTTGTTATCTTTGCCTATATATGCAAGGCTTATTCATTGTATTTGATGAATTCTAGAGATGTAATATATGATATAGCTGCTCTTTATTTTGAAATCAATCTATAAGTATATTATTTTAAATTATTATTTTATGAATGTGATGTTATGCTAACACCTAAGTTATTGTGGCTTAGAATGCTTTATTTTTTGTTCCTTTTAGTCCAAAGGTGAAACCATGCTTGTGGCACCTTGGGCAAGCATCATGATAAAAATCAGGTTTTTGGTGTCATGCAAAAAATGACTTATTGTCTACAAGTACCTTGAAACTTGGGGGCATCCCTATCTATAATATAGAATATTCACCATTTACATTCAATACATTTTAGCCTCACAATCCTATTTATCCTAGCTCATCTTATTGTGACCATTAGTCTTCCCATATTTACCTTGTTATAGAAGTGGAAGGTTTATTGACACCTATTTTGGAAACATTTTATGTTATTTATTCCATGCATATACCATTTATTCAATGCTTATGACATTTACCATATAAATATGTACCTATCCTCCACTATGCTATTGATTCAGAGTATCTTCCATTGTAGGATAAACTACATTGACCTAAGGTCCTTTTAGACTACATAGGTAATGCTTAATTTTTGAGGTCAGCTTGGTCACTCATTTTACTATTATCTCACTCTTTTAATAATAATCTAAGACATGTTCTTGTTGTTTTAAGAACATACCATTCCTTTAAATACCTTATTCCAAAATTACTAAAAATAACCTAAAAATTAGATATATTCATAAAGGGGATTAAAATCTCTATGAGAGATATTAAGCCACAAAATTTTCTATTTTATTTTTCATCTTGTTCACTAGTAGCTTTTGTATTTGTTCTAAATGGTACAATTTATTGAATTTTTTGAATAGGAACCCCTTATCCAACCATGATTATTTCCATTTACCATTTTCATTCCTTCACTTTCACTCCCATTTTTGGGAGAAATACATTGGCCTAAGGTCCACACATACTATGTAGGTAGTGCTTGGGTGCATGAGGAATCTTAGGTCATCTCTAATAATATAATTTACCAATTCCATTGTCAAGTCTCATTACTAATATTTTTATCACTTCATTTTCCCCCATTTTATCTCAAAAATCTCTTGCCATTTTGTGAGTATGATTTTCATATTTACTCATTAATCAAGTCTCTTGCTTATATTCATTTTTATTATATACCACATCCCTCAAATAACTACATTTGGCCTAAAGTCCATAGGACTATGTAGGTAGCATCCACTTGCATGGGGCATTTGGAGTCAGCTTAGCTGCCCCTTGATTTTTCTTCTATTTCCCCTTCCATTCATGTTACTATCTTGAATTGTTAGTTGTTATCTATGGCATAGGTAAAAAATCTCCAAGAGTAATGCCTTATGATCTCTCTCTCTCTCTCTCTCTCTCTCTCTCTCTCTCTCACACACACACACACACACACACACACACACACACACACACACACACACACACACACACACACACACACAAATGGTTGGATAATTTATTGTTCATATTTATTTTGTGTGTTTGTCAAAAATTGCTTATATTTGATTGTTATTGGTGCATATATTTTGATTAAGAAACTGGATGATTTCTGTTGCTTCTATTTTTAGTTTATGTTTTCTTGTTTATTTTCATTTTTGTTTCTTAATTTTTCTATTGTCATCTTAATCAAGTCCAATACACTGGTAGGGTCATCATTATGGTGATTCTTGTCACATAATCATACTTGAGTCCATCCATTGGCATATGTCATTATTGTCATCATGGTTTTGATCATTGGTGCATTATTTTGAATTGTCTATTACATCAATGGTTAGTCTTTATGTACATTGAAGCTAAAACATCATGGTTATATATCATAGTGAATACCATATGGTGATATATTAAAATTCAATAAGTGGAAGTCTAATTGGCCATGATACAATAAGAGATATCCTTGTCTACTAGTTTGTAACTAATTAATCAATTTCCTAATCATCATTTGTCATAAATGAAAATCTAACCTACTGGGGTAAACCATTTAGACCGATCACTAATCTAATCTGCCCTATTGGGGAAAACCATTCAAATTGATAATTGATAAAATCCACCCTACTAGGGTATCTCATTACATCAATAATAAAATTCTCCCTATTTAGGTAACCCAATAATACATCCATTTATGGGGGAAAGATGATCATTTATCCTTTATCATAAAGAACAATCCCATAGATTTCTAGCATCCTCGCTTCTTCTTCCTCTTCATTTCAAGGAACCATACATTTTTAATATTTATTAAATGTTCCCTTGAGAGGGAATTAGGGATAATGAAGCACCCTTTAGGGCATCAATTTGGGTTCACTAACTCATAATTTCAAAAATAAAGAGGTGTTAAGACATCATTCTTCAAGCATTATCAAAATTTATTAATGACTTTTTATTTAAAAATATGTTATCATGTCTAGTGTCTTGTAGATACTTCATTTTAACCACTTCCATGTCTAAAGTACATTTAATAGTGACTTTCTATAAATCATGTGCAAATTTGATCATAAATCATTATTTAGCCTAATTTACCTGCACAACTATCATTTTATCCCAAAATTATAATATCACATCCCTAATTGGGATAATGGATCATATTACATCATTAATATTAACTAAATCATCCTAATTATATTTAACCTTTTACAAGGGTCTTCACATAAAAATTAAGTGAATACTTGATTGACTAAGAAACATTGCAAAATTTTCCATTCTTATAGTTGTTAATTAGTAACCCTGATTAATCAGCCTAAATATTCTTCTAATAGGAAATTCCATGGATTTTGAATAACTTATTTTCATAAATCAAATTTGAATTATTGCCTCACCTTTGTGATTTCATAAGGTAAAATCAATGGAATGGAGTGGAGTGTGGGCAAGGTAGCTTATTACATGGCCACTTACACACTCTCTTACATCTCTTACACCCATCTTACACACTCTAAGAGGAATAATGATTGAAATTTATCTTCCAAATCTTGTCCATACTCCAAAAAGACTTAAATGGCATATCTTACACACTCCAAAGGTGTAATCATGGATTTTAGGATTGATCTCTAACCTTTCATCTCAAGATGAGATGAATGGTTCACAATGATTTGGGAATTATATAAATAAAAACCTCACACCTTTGGATTATTTTAAGGAGATTCATCACTCTCTCTCATGCTAATACGAATCCAAGACCAAGTGTAGACAAGGAGAGGTGCTTCTCTTGCAAGGAAATCAAGAATCAACAAAGACATAAATATATACAAGTTTAGCTCAACCTCTTTAGATCTATTTTCAAACATATCTTCATGGGAGGTAAAAGTGTTATTTTTATCTTTCTCAATTACATTTATTTTTTGATAATCACATAGCTCAACCTAGGGATTAGGATTGAGAATTTATATATTAAAGTTATTTTGGATTTGTTCACTAACAATTGACTAACCTCTCTTGGATTCTTGATCTTACATTAACAAGATAACTAAACTCAAGTGGTGAGTCTATCAACCATTCAAAAATGACTTGTCCCTTGATGGACTTATGGTTGTCATATGTAAGCAAACATTTTATTAATAGCATGATAAAACATCTAGCCTTCACGCCAACACTGATTAGGTAAAAAATGCTTGAAAAGATGTAGACCTTACTATGAACATCATTTATTGATTAAGCATATAGTTTCTTAGTCATTTTATTTCAAAAACAATGGCTAAACACTCTTTATCTACTTGTGTGTAGTGTGTTTTGTAATCCATAAGAGTTCAAATAATGAAATAGATGGCATGATCTTTACCATTATCATCCTCTTGGGAAAAAATTTAGGCAAGAGAAACTTCTATTTACCTAATATAAAGTATGAGAGGCTTGTAATATTTGGGTTCCATGAGTGTCTAAAGAGACACGAGGAAGTGCTTTACTACGTTAAATGCATTATGAAAATTTCTCATCCAAGTCAAGCCACTTAATTTATTAAGTAAACTATTAATTGGATGAACTACATAGGTTAGGTCAGGTATGAATCATTGAATGTCCCCAAATTTACCTATGAATGATCTAATTAATGACTCATCAATAGGGGGAGAACATATCTAGAATTGTAAAAATTTTGGTTAGATCAATATCAATTCTACATTGGGAGATAATGTCATTGAGGAGTTTTCCACCCTTATTAGGATTGGGAGTAATTAAATATTTGATTAAGCAATTGAGGATGATGTGTAACACTTCTATATGGTCAATCCTTTGATTCAATTTCCCAATAATACCATATACATATACCTCCATTATCTTATGATTAAGATTTTATAAAATATGGGCCATGGCCCTTTGATATGTTCCCCTAACATTTTTAGGGACAAAAGGCATGACTAGATAACAAAATGTTTCCCATGGTGTAATGAAGGCTATTTTAATTTGATATTTTAAAGTGTAGAGATACACTTTTTTTTATAAATAGGAAATCCATCCATGAGGGATAACTCATAACCCTCTATAATGTCGATTATAATTTCAATGGATGGAAGAAGAAAATCATCCTTAGGACTTGTTGTGTTAATATCATGAAATTAAAAACATGTCCTAATTTTACCATTCCTCTTTAGAATGGGGATGATATTAAAATTCCATTTAGAATAATGCACAAGTTTTATGAAACCCACCTTGAGGAGATTAATGACCTTCTCTTTCAACATTTATGCCACTTTTTCCTTGATTGACACAAAATTTTGTTTTAATGGATTTTTATCAATCATCATGACCAGATTATGGATAAATACTTTAGGCTTGATGCCTACCATATCCATGTAGGAGAAGGAAAAAACTTTAGATAACTCAGTGAGTAACCACTTGTGGTCTTCTACTTCTTGTGATGCAAGCAAATATCTAGGCTTGAGGATTTTGGGGCTGGCATCATCCCTATGTTTATATCAATAGTAACTTAAATGAGGGAGACATTTCCATATTCAAATTAATTAGGATTTGGTGGGAGGTCAACATTTTCACCTTTTATGTTAAAAACATCAAGCTCCTCATCAAAATATAAATAATATTAAACCTTGTAATAAGAATCATAATAATCTCTCCCAAGGGCAGAAGTAGGATAATAAGTGACATCAAAACCTTTCTTATGGTTAAAATATGGGAGTTCATCATAGGCATAGAGGAAATCTAAGATGGATTATTAATTTTTAGCTAGGTCAAGGACTAGTGGGATAACATTATTCCCTATGCAAGCAGGGGCTTGGTCATTAGGTACTTTATACATGAGGGATTATGTTCTAATAGACACTATGAAATATAACTTAGGTATCATTTTACAAGGGAAAAAATGAAAAGATGAAATAATCAACAAGCTCATTTCTCTCCCTAGGTATGTCTTATATAGATATAAATTTGAAATATTTGGTGTCTTCTTCTATAATGGCTTTATAAAGCTAAAGGTTTTTATCTTTAGTTTGATATATTTATGAGACTTGATTAGTTTCTAAATATGAATAACCTTAGATTTTTAGGTTTTAAATTCCCAACTACGTAATGTTGAGCATCCCAAGTAATAAATCCTCATACCCATCCCCAATATTGGTGGAATAAAAGTCAGTTTGAACCAAAGGGAATGACCCTCTCTTTTAGGGAGATTAAGATAAATAATACTCCTATGCCAAAACAACATTTTTCACCATCATAATGAAGGTCCTAATGATCATGTGTGAAGGAAGAAATGTCATTATGGATAATGAGAGCTTTATGATGCTCTAATATTGCAACCATGATGATGTTGAGCATATTAGATAACCCTTACTAGGTCTTGTGGTCTTGAGATTCATAGAGATGGTAAATTCCTACTCCTTGTGGATCAAAAGGGAGCACAAGTGGTATATCATTTTCATGGATATCGATAATCTTAGTCATAGACATGGTTAAGGCAACTAATGTTGTTGTAATGTCTTTTCCAATTGTCTTTTCTATTATTGCAACCTCCTTTTCTTTAAGCTTATCTTTTAGTAAGTCTTTGAAAAGTTATGCACTTTTATTCAAAATTACTACATTAGATTTAGGAGTATCTTTAACCTTAACCAGATGTGGGGGATTACTTATGGCATTAGTGGGTAAATGGTAATCAATGTGTAACCTTAGTTATTTATGAATGGCTAATTGGATAAAGTTGAAGGGTTTAAGATCCCTTTGGGCTAAAAAATCCTTCATGAAAAGAAGGAACCTAATTTTATGGAAAAGGGTTGAAGGGATTGCATTCATCTTGTGGATCCAAGGTCTACCTAGGATTATGTTGTAGTTTGTGTCTTTATCGATAACATAAAATTATATCAATACCATCTTGGGACCAAGAGTAATGGGAAACACAATGTTCCTATGGAGGTTGATTTGTGGCATTGTATCCTTGACAAGTATTGCATGTTGTTTAAAAATTAGTTTCTCCATAGCTAAGCTTATGGATAAATGAAAAGGAGACTATTTTTATTGATGCCCTTTTATTATCCATGGATCTCTTAATATAGTTATGATAGATACATTATTTTAAAAATATAGATGGATCCCCTTCCTATCCATGCAATAATTAAGAGGGACAATTTATTGATCAAATAAAAATCCCATAGCCCTAAAATTCTATCAAGGTGGAAACATGTCAAATTCAATGTGTTTGATTTGAGCTTTAGGAATGTTGGAAAATTTTCCCAACCCTAGGGCATCAATAAATTTTGAAGGGTGGGAATTTGAGTTCTTGATTGAATTGAGAAATGAGATTTGGGAGAATTTCTTCATAGGGTTTGTAACCAAATCATAGTTTTCCATAGGTATAGGAGTAACATCACCCTCCAAGAGGTTAGAAGGTTGGGAGTTGTGGGATGATATTCCATTGTATGAGTGATAATGTTCACTTATTATTTTGTGTCTAACTAATTAATGTGATCATTCTATCCTTCCATTTCACCCCCAATTAGGGTGTAACATTAAGGTTGGTTATGCCATAAGTTACAAGATCATGAATGCATGTTAGTATAGGTTGGATATGTTTCATAGGTTGATTTTGTGATCTACCTTGTAGTTGGTTTTGTGAAAACCACCCTTAATGGTTTTGGAAATATTTTTGATATATCTAGAGGTTTTGGTTTTAGGGGGTCACAAGGCCATTTAACTAAGCCTAAAGGTTCGCAATTACATTTCCTAAGAACATGTCAACAAAATTCTATCTTTGTCCTTTAGGAGTCTTTGGATGACTTGTTATAATCCTGACATGGGTGAATCTCATGGCCAACCAGACAATGGTAGAGGTAGTATACATTGGGGTCATAGTCCTTAGACCTCTAATTTTGTCCTTACTAAATAAACCCTATTTGAATATTTCATTTATAAAAGGATTTGTTTTAAAATTATGGGAAATGGTCAATGCCATATAACTATATTTAGTTTTAGATTTGATACTACATGTTTCAAGGTAAAGGGAGATTGAAATCAACTACATGGACTAATAATGGAGGATTTTAGTTACTTATACCATTATTATTATTTTAGTTTCCATTTTTGTTCATGAGTTGTTGGTTATTTTTAGTATGGTTTGTTTTCTTTTTCTAGTCAGTCATGATTTCTGTGGTGGCTTTTTTTAATTTTGGATAAGGATATTGACACCTTAGTTTTTAACATTATTTTGGTTTTCATTTTGGGAGCCCCCATTGTTATGGTTAGGGGTAATAATATGTCCATTGGTCCCATAAGTCTGGTGGTTACTATTGATAGCCTCTTAGTTGATTCGTAAAGTGATGTTGATCTATTCTTCATAATATTGATAATGGAATTTTTGCACATCCTCCATTATATCCTTATTTAGGGAGTGAGGGAAAATATCACATAGTTCCCTCTGGTTGAAATTTCATTTTGGTCTTAAAATTGACTACATCCATTATTTTCTTGTTTATTTTAGCTCACCTAGCTTAATTAATCAAGTTAATTAATCATAGCTTCACTAGTATCACATACACAAGACCAAACCACTCACACTTAATCAAGCATAAAAACATTGACATAAGGCCCAAATGGGATTTTATTACCCAGCGATCACCTTTCTTGACCATCCTACTTAGATTTCATCACCAAGGGGAAAACTAACTTAACTCTCTGGTTAAGTATAATCTCTAGCAATCGGTATATGTTAGCTAAGAACTTGACACCCTTATTGGTGTAATGTGTGAAGTGAGGGGGTATGCCCCAATATCAATCCATGTAATGATTCAAATATATATCCTTTTGAGATCTTAAACACAACTTGAAACCAACCATAGACTTCTTTTCTAGTACCCACTATATAAGCCAAGTTTAGTCACATAATTATTAAAACTTAATGCATAAGCTAAAAGAGAGACTAAAAGGAACCTTAAGATTTAACATGATTTAGCGTGTGTTTTGCTTCTTTGAATTTTCATATCTTCTCTTTGTTTGAGTTATGAGATTGTTTATATCTTCTTCTTTCATTACATGGTTTTAACTAAGCAACAACTAAGAAACCAAACAAACTAGGATCCACCCCCCAATCATCCATCTTCCTCTTCTCCCTCATGTATGGATTACATATTAGATGTAGAGATTTTTATTAATCCTTCTAGGAGTCCTACCATCCCTTAGATGGTTACCCAAGGTGATGTGTATTTAGCCACCTTTCTAGATAATAACCCCATAGCCCTCCAGCATTACCTTAACATTATATCTCACCGTACCCATGATTTAGTTCCACTTATTAACCCACCCTATGACATTCCATCCCACTTTATTGGTGACACTTCTATAGTAACCATATCCACCCAGTGTTTATTCACCTAGGCATCATCCTCTACAAATAACCCCACTGATACCACCATTCAAAACCAACCCACTCAACCAAGAAACACCCAAACACTTTCTTCCACAACTAATAACCCTCTTAGTATAGGAGAAACCAAACCTTTTGCACCATTAATTCCATTACTATGGGAGTACCCTGTACTAGTACCACCACCATTCCTCTCATTTCTAACCTACCTAACTCCACTCCATTCTAGAGCTTGGTGGTCCCCATACCTTTCACCCTTCCACCCATCAACACCAAAGTTACCATCTACCCTCTATCTACTAATCTAACCATACCCCATACCCAACCTAAGTTAATCTCTCAACATGTGCCCATCATACCAAATCTAAGCTACATCCCTAACCCATAAGGGTATATACCTCTACCTTCCACCCAACTACCTATCTTCACATATTCATATGTGGCATCATCCCAACCACCCATGTCCACATACCAATATGTGGTATCTTCTCAACCCCCCAACATATACCCATATGTTACACCTAACTAGACCCAACATAGCCTACTTTATAACTACAAGGGTACACAACCACAAACTGGCCTTGTCAAAATGTTAATGGACAAAATGACTACTTTGGAATCATCTATTTCTAGAGCTCATAATATTTTTTCATATGACTAAATTTGTAATGAACCAATTTACCCGTCCATCCCCATTCTAATATACCCTCCTCAATGGGAAGTTCTAAAATTTTTAAAATTTTAGAGCAAAGAGGACCCTCAATAGCACCTAAGAGCATTTAGGCATTTATGTTATGATTGCTTACAATGATTCTCTCATTATTTGTACCTTCCTCATGTCTCTATCAAGTCTATCACTAGATTTGTATGGTGTTATTACAAAGCATTTCCTCTTTTCTTTTGACTAACTAGCTTAGATTTTAGTATATCACTTTTCCATAAACATCTCTAAGAAAGTATCCATCACTGATCTCTACTCCATTCCATAATTTGATGATGAATCCATTATTGATTTCATGGCCCATTGGAGAAGTCTGATAAACCAATTCTCCTTGTCTCTACCTAAACCTAAGCTGATTGAAATCTTTGCTTGGGCTTGTGCCAAACACATCTCATCTACTTTATGGGCTCAAAGCTTTAGGACCTTCGATGAATTTTTCACCATGGCACAAAAAATAGAAAATAGGACCATTGATGAGGGGAAGTTGAAATTGAGAAACAAGAATTCAACCTTCAAATAAAATGAGGCTTCTTCCTCAAAAGCTAGAAACTAAACCAAAAATAATTCCAAGAATAACATAACCATGAATGTAGTTGTCCTTAAGACCTCCACTCCACACATTGTTAACGAATCTAACTCTTCTGATTCCTCCAATCAAAATACCAGGAACCCAAACCATAACACCCAAAAATAATTTACTCCACTTGGGGAGTCATATGATTTGATATTAAAGAAATTGTTAAAGGGTAATATCATATAGCTACCCCTGATCAAACCTCCACAATAATTCAATTCCTCTTATCCTGTATTAGGTTGGTATAAGTAGAATGTATTATGCACCTTCCAATGAGTCATTAAACATGATGTTAGTGGCTATAATACCTTCAAGAAAATGTCCAAAATCTCATTGATAAGGGAGAGAATGTGTTGGATAACCCCAATATACCCCTGAACCAATCACTTGACATTTTTAGACAACCATTTCCAAACCACACTCCTTTTGACAAAAATGAAAACAAAGAAGAATCCTCTCATAATCATGAGCCCCATACTATCAATATGGTTCTTGGTGAAATAATAATATTTGAGGAAACCATTGTACATATCACCTCTTCTTCTACTCCACTTATTAAGGTAGTGGAGTCACCAACCTCTCTTTTTATATGCACATCAAAGGCAAAAACCATTCCCACTTTATCATTTTCATCAATCATACAACAATCCACTCTTCCTTTAGTGAACATTCCTAAGGAATAAACCACTTTTCCTACACCTCCCATCGAGGAGTTACCCTCTCGAAAAATAGAAAATTTTGACTAAGAATAGGATGAGGTAATCATCCCTTCCCCTCAATCCTTGGGCCTATCTTTTAAATTTGATATAAAGGGATTGTTGTTCCCAAAACTAGTCACTCATTTTTGTGGACAACCTATTGACCATTTTGGTCTTACAGGCCAAAATGGTCTCCTTCTTTCTCAAAAATATTCTAAGCAATCAAGTTATTCAATTACACAAGCTTTTTTGGCAAAGGAAATTGTTCATTTCAAAGGGTTTACAGTCAGGAAAATGAACAAGGTTTAAAAGGTGGGTTTTTGCAAGAAAAAAATTGAAAACACTTGAAGGCATTTCCTAAGAAATTGATAAGGATGGTTTAACATTGGGGTTTAATGATATATGGTTCAATAACGGGGTTCAATGATAGGAAATGAACTATATAGACTGACCATAGTCACATTGAATTTTGAACCATTGAACTCCATTAAAAAGGTTCAAGTAAAAGGTTCCAGTGGCGGTTCAAGTGGAAGGTTCAAATAGTTGGTTCAATGATACATTGAATTCATAAGAAGACTAAGTGAACATGACCCTTTACAAAACATAAAATATTGAGCCACCAAACCATTAAACCATTGAACCATTGAACTGGTGAACTCTAAGAGATGGTTTAAGGTTCAAAGGGTTCAAGTGACTGGTGATGTCCTCGTGGATGTCAAATTTAGGACAATGGAATAACCATTGATTTTTAAATGATGCAAACCTAAGGAAAAACTTAGTAATCCACTAAGAAAGGAGCCAAAGAAGCTAGAAAAAGGTGAGAAGATAGCCTCAAGAGCTCAGATCACCAGGAAGAGACAAAATATAGCAAGGAAAGAAAGAACAAAATAGGGAATCTAGAAGCATCAGTAGAAGAGTTATTCTAGTGGGTGGAACAATCCACTAAGTGGTTATCAAAGAGCATAAGCATTCAATGACACAACCCATTTTTCTTTATTTGAGTAAATACGAGTGGATAGTCATGTGAGTATCATAAAGAGGAGTAGCCTTGCCTTTTAGAGGACTAGGCAACCCATGCTTTTGAAGAGACAATTGATATGATTTAAATGTCAAAGTCAAAGTTGGTAATCTACTCTAGCATGGCTCCTTCACATGACTTCCTCTTTCCAATGCATTCAAGGTAGCACGGGCCATTTGTGGAAAGAAGTGCCATAGTCTTTCTTTTGGATGTTATATATTGTAATCTCTCATTTTTGAGAAGGGGGATCTCTCAATTATTATAAGCAAAACTTTGCCCCAATTGAAAGGCATTTTTGAGACTTTGAGCTTAGATTGTTAATCAAATTTCGTCAAGTGAATGAGAAAGCAAGTGACCTTTCAAAATTTGTGTTGAAATAACTTGAGTTATGTAGGAAATTGTTCTTTTGTCCTTTTCCTAAATATAATCTTATCCATTTGATCAAATAAGTAGAGCGAGTGAAAATAATCCAAGAGATGTTTCAAAGTTGATTATGGAGACTTTGTGCTACCATAATAGTCTTTAGTTTTTGTTTTAGTGTCTTAGAATGAAGGATATTGGAAAGGCTTTGAACTACCTTTATCTTTTTTAATCATATGATCTGTCATAGTTTTTGGTAAAGACTTTGGGTTGCACCTCATTTTACTGTGATATAAGTCATAAATTAGTGAAAGAAGCAATGAAAGACTTTGTGCTTTTGTGAGTTTCTTGTGGATTCAGTTATTACCCAAGAAATTTTCCTTTTGTTTTATGATCATCATTTTTGAAAAAAGAGAAATGGATGATAGGATCTCACCCCTGAGTTAGTATTTAGTATAGGTTAAGTTTGTGATAGTTTATAGGGAACCTCCCCTTACTGAGAGGAGAGATTTATCTCATTATGTTGTGGCTAATATACCCATTTTGCCTTTAGTTAGTTGATGACAAAATATTCACCCAATAATTTTCTAGAAACTCTGCTAGGGAAAAACACACATTTTGAAGCCACAAGCTTTAAATTGAAGCATTTCTAGTTATTTTCCATTCTACACTCTGGTAGATCCATGGTATACGCAAAGCTAGAGAGCTCAAGGTATTAATGATCCTGTATTCAATTTTGTGTAGCAAAATAATTTTGATCTTTCTCCTCCATGATCTTGTCTTTAGTGAACCAAGAGTTTTGCTCCTACCAACATTAGGTCTCCAATACCAGGTGAAGCTTCTCCTTTCTCTACTAGTAGAGCTTTATCTGTACATACTCCACAAAGGTTTATTATCCCTCCTTTCAATCATCATATCATGGCAGCCTAAGGCCCTTAGGGTAACACTTTTGGCCCCCTAAATCTAACCCCACATTTACATGAACTATCTCGTAGTTCAAGAAATAATTTTCCCAAAAACTATGGTGATGAGAAAGTTCATCTTGATAAGCATATTGTAGCTTTCTGCATAGCCTGTGGTGTGACAGGTGTTGAATATGAAGATATAGCGGTAAGACTATTTGTAGAAACATTGAAAGGTGCTGCCAAAGATTGGTTTTATCATCTTCAAGCTCTGACTATAACTAACTGGAACACTCTCAAGGCCAAGTTTGAGGCTAGGTTCAAACCCATAGAAGATGCATATGCCTTGTTGGCTTGACTTATGCAAATGAAGAAGGAGCCTCATGAGCCTATGCAAGAATTCATTACTAAATTCAATAAGTTGAGAAATAGGATTCCTACAATTTCTCAGCCAACAACAAAAAATCTTAAGTGCTTCTTCATCAATTCTCAACTTCTCAAAGTGAGTTTTTTGTTAAGATGCATTGGCCATATAGATATTTCTATAGCTCATATTTTGGCTACTGAGGTTGAATATTATCTTATCCTTGTAGGTAAGATAAGAAGAGATCGTAATAGAAATAAATTTTCTTCATCTACTAAAAATTCTTACTCAAGCACCACTGATCCTATGGTGCAAAAGTTAGAAAATGAATTACTAGCTCTAAAAAGGTAAATGTCCCAAGGTATGTCTACATCTCCTTATCGAGATATACCAAGGAGGACATTTCTCAACTATTCATATCAAGGCAATGCTGCCAAAAGTCAAGGGAAACCCAATCATCTTCCTCCCATATAGGGGAAGCTTACCATTAAAGCAACACCAATCAACTCAACAGTCAGTTATTATGAAGCTGAACATGATTTCTCTTTCCAACCTAAGTTAGACCAAGAATATGATGTTAATATCTTTGTAGAAGGAGAAGAAGAATTAGCTAGTGACTCCAATATTAGTTTTTTGAATTACCAAGATGAAGCTAGAAAAAAGGGAGAAGTATTTGATGGAGCATATGCTATTTTTACTAAGTCCTAAAACTAATCAACTCAACAAGCTGATAGGGAAAAAGCAGTAAAAGAACCTCAACTAGTGATCTCAATTGCTAAATGGGGAACATCGCTACCTTTCCAATCAAAGGACCTAATGACCAATAAGAAAGTAAGTACCTCAAATAATCATATACCTTCTACTTTTATTCCTCAAACTAATGCCAAATCAAATAAAAATTAGAATGATGGACTTCCTTCCTCTATTTCTAGTTAAATCTAGTTATTTGATATAATTGATCATGCTAGGAAGACCAAGATCCAAATGTCTAAGTTTGAGTACTTACAAGCCAACACTGAGCAGTTAGATAGGTTGGTTGAATGTATCAAAAATAAAAACTATCCCTACAGGACAAGATTTTTCAAAAGTGACTCATGATCCCCCAAAGAAAAAATCCACCCAAGGTAATCTTTTTGCTACTGCTCTTATTGCCCCTAAGAAAATAGAACCTTTATGTATTTCTCTATTGATAAATGGTCATAAATTGAGCAATAGTATAATAGACTATAGAGCCTCTGATAATATTATGCCCACCAAGGTAGTAGATTCTCTCAATCTTACCTTAACTAAGACTTTTGGGAGATGTTTCTCCATAGAAAACAAGCAAGTGCCACTTTTGGGTCAAATCAAAGATGCCCAATTTGCATTTATAGATTTTCCAGATAAGAGGATTAAGATGATAGTCTTAGTGGCCAATGTTCTAGCTTCTTATGGTATTTTACTCAGACGTAATTTTTATAAAGATATAGGTGGAGAGTTGAACATGGATCTATCTGAAGTGAGGATAACTATTAATGGCATCATGTAAAAGTTTCTTCTTGAGAAAGAGTCAAAATATATTGTTACTCAAATGTTAGACCCTAAAGCTCAAATTTTGTTTGAATCCTCAGGAATGGGTAATTATTTTTTGTCCACTGAAGATGTTTCTATTTCATCAGATGAAAGTTCATTGGGTGATAATTCAGATAATTCTGATAGAAAATTAGAAGAATTTGTAGAGAAAAGTTTAGGTAAAAGGAGGTCTTCCCTTGCTAATGAAGAGAAATCTTTAAGAAGATCAAATTTTAATGATGTTTGAGTTTTAAAATTGATAGCAGCTATTCTTCTACCAATTCTATAGCTAAAATTGTTTTGATATCCCCACAAGGAGAAATCTTCCCTTACTCATACAAGTTGTAATTTGGAAATACCAACAACACCACTGAATACAAATCATTGTTACTCATATTACAAGTTGCTCATGCTAAAGGTGTTAAAATTCTTCATGCCCAAGGAGATGTTGAATTGGTGGTTTGTCAAGTGAGAAGCTTGTGCCAAACCAAAAATGAAAGACTGTGGCATTATCGTAATATTGTATGGGATTGTATTGAAAGTTTTAATGATTTCAATATTTCTATAGTGCCAAGAGAGTTTAATGATCATGTAGACTCATTGGCTATCTCCATAACCCTCATGGTTCCTCATAAAGATTTCAAAGGGAATAAGTACATTATTGAGCTAGTGTTTCGACCAAGTGTACTTGATAATGACAACCATTGGTAGGTGTTTAATGGTGATAATCAAATTGTCACTTTTTTGGAAAATATGGATAGTTTTGAGGAGATTTATTTTGAAGGTAGTGACTCTCCCCCATGAGAATCAGTTCCTGAAAGAGATTCATAAACTGGTGAAGAGTTTCTTCAACTCAAAGGGAATAAAATCTCAAAAAGTTTGGTTTCTCTTGAGAAGCTGTTTGATAATCATGATAGGTATATCAAACAACAACAAATGGATTCAAGTTCCTCTAAGGAGTGTGATCAAGTAAATTTGAGTACGGAGAAAAATCCCAAAATGGTCAACATTGGGAAATGTTGCACTACTAATGAAAAGCTCAAATTCATTACTCTTCTTCACCATTACATTGATGTTTTGGCATATTCTTATGATGACATGAAATCCTTCAAGCCTAAAGAAATTTGAAATGGATTTCCTCTTAAGACTGGGTTAGTACCTCACAAATAGAAATAGAGGCAATACAATCCCAAAATATTAGGTACTATCCTTTCAGAGATTCAAAAGATGTTGAATGCCAAAATAATTTTTCTAATTCACCATTCCACCTGGATTTCAAACATAGTTCTTGTAAGAAAAAAGAATAGAGAAATTTGTATTTGCATGGATTTTAGGAATCATAATTAGTCTTCTCCAAAGGACAACTACCCTCTACCCATCATGGATCAAGTATTGCAAACAGTGACTGGCTTAGAAATTTTATCAATTTTAGATGGTTTTTTTGGGTATAACCAAGTGGAAGTCAATGAAGCAGATCAATATAAAACCAGTTTCACTACACCTTGGGGCACATTTTCATATCATAGAATGCCTTTTGGTTTGATCAATGCTGGCACCACATTCTAGAGAGTAATGGACCTTGCCTTTAAAGATGAATTAGGGAAGTTCATCGTGGTGTGTCTTGATGACTTGACTATTTTCTCCAAACATCATCCTGATCATGTGCATCATTTATAATAAGTGCTAGAATGATGTAAGCAAAATGGTATTTCTCTCAATCTAAAGAAGTCAGCTTTTGGGGTTAGAGAAGATAAACTTCTTGGGCACATTATATCCTAAGAAGGCACAAAAATTGACTCAAAAAGAGTCAAATCTATCCAAAATCTTAATCTGCCTGCTAGTAAGACTGTGGTTCATTCTTTCTTTGGAAAGGTGAATTTTCTATGAAGGTTCATTCCTGAATTCACAGAGAAAACTCACCACATTGTTGACATGATGAAGGGTAAAGCTACTATTCATTATAATGTAGAAGGGAAAGCAACATTTAAAGATATAAAGAAGGTTATTGCTCATGCCCCAATCCTAGTTTTTCTAGATTATGATGAAGACTTCATAGTATATAGTTATGCTTCTGAACATACACTTTCAACAATTTTAGTTCAGTAGATCAAAGGTGTGGAATCTCCCATATCATTTATGAGGTTCCCTCTCAAAGCTCATGAATTGAAATATTCAAATATGGAGAAGCATGCTTATGCAATGGTTAAAGCGATAAAACATTTCTGATTATATATCCTAAATTCACACACTATTGTTCTAGTGCTCGATACAATAGTAAAGTCTATTTTAACTCAATAAGAGTTTGGTACTAAAAGGGGCCATTAGATTGCTAAGATTCAAGAGTTTGATTTTGATATCAAACCTACTAAGTTGGTGTGAGGAAGAGGTCTTTATCAATTGATTATTGATAACATACCAAAAGAAATAGGACATGAAGAAGCAGATGTTGAAGACATGCCAACAGTTCTTTTTGTCACTACTATTGATGAGTGGTATTCCAATATCACTCATTTTCTTGCCTATGGTGAGTGTCCTACTCACCTATCTTATAAAGAAAAAATAAATGTTAAGTTGAAAGCTACTAACTATGTCTTGTGGGACAATGGTTTGTACAAAAGGAGCCTTGATGGGGTATTTCTTCATTGCATGGATAAAGCACAATAGAGTAAAAATTTAGAGTTTTTCCATAATTTGGCTTGCAAAAGATTTTTTTTTCACCCATGACTGCTCATAAGATTCTATGAGCTAGATACTATTGGCCTTCACTATCTCAAGATGCATATAATTAGGTATGCAGTTGTGAGTTGTGTCAATAGTTCGTTGGGAAACCCAAGTTGGCCACATCACCTCTCAAGTTGGTGGTGATTGAAGAACCTTTTCAGTAATAGGGTATTAATTTCATCAACATCATGAACCCATCCTCAAGTTCTAGACATAACTATGTTCTCATTGCAATAGACTATTTTACCAAGTGGGTGGAAGCCATTCCAATTAAGCATGTTAATTTAGAAGTGGTATGTAATTTTCTTAAAGAAAATATTTTTTCTTGATTTGGGGTTCCAAACAAGATTATACAGACAATTCCATTTTTTTCTCTTCTCATGAGATTATTGACTTTTTCTACAATCACAGGATTATTCTTTCCCACTCCTCAGACTATTATCCACAAAGAAATGGTCAGGCGAAATCAAGTAACAAGAATCTGGTTACTATTATCAAGAAACTGGTAGATGACAATCAGAGAACTTGGCATAAAGCATTATTTGATGATTTATGGGAAGATAGGATTATGCCTAAAAGGGCAATAGGTATGTCACCATTTCAACTTCTGTATGGTCTGAATGCGAAAATATCCATTACCTTGGAACTACTAGCACTGAAGTTGGCAAAGGTGGTAGAAGATTTAACTTTTGAAAATTCTATTAATAAAATAATCATGTACATGACTAAGTTAGAAGAGCAATGAATTATGGTAGTGGACCATATTAATGAACATAAAAATTAGGTAAAGAAACTCTTTGACAAGAAATTAAGGATTCATGAGTTTTAGATTGGAGATCAAGTCTTGTTATGGGACAAGAGGAGAAAACCAAAAGGAATGCATGGAAAATTTGATTCCTTGTGGAGAGGTCCATTTACCATTCATCAATTTAGTCATGAAAATAGTTTCCTGCTAAAATATTGAGATGGAATGCCATTCTCACTACCTCAAAGTGGGCAGCATCTAAAGCACTTCAATCCTTGAAGTATTATATAAGTTCATTTGTACATTTGTATAGTCTTTATTTTGTGTTGTTCATTTAGTTTTTGGCATCTTTGTTTTTTTGAGTGGCTTGACTCTGTGGCGCAATGGCATGGATGAAGGCACTTAGAGTCTAGATTCTACTCCCTTCGATCATTTCAAAATACAATCGATGGAAGTTCCCCAAATGAAGCCAACTATTGTTCCCAAAACTAGTCACTCATTTTTGTGGACAACCAATTGACCATTTTGGTCTTGTAGGACAAAATGGTCTCTTTATTTCTCAAAAATGTTCTAAGCAGTCAAGTTATTCAATTACACAAGCTTTTTTAGTAAAGGAAATTGCATGTTTTCAAAGGGTTTACAGTCAGGCAAATGAATAAGGTTAAAAAGGTGGGTTTTCACAAGAAATAATTTCAAAACACTTGAAGGCATTTCCTAAAAAATTGATAAGGATGGTTCAACATTGGGGTTCAATGATATATGGTTCAATGATAGGGTTCAATGATAAGAAATGAACTATATAGACTGACCATAGTTGCATTGAACTTTGAACCATTAAACTCCACTTAAAAGGTTCAAGAAAAAGGTTCCAGTGGAAGGTTCAAGAAGAAGGTTCAAATAGTTGATTTAACGATACATTGAATTCATAAGAAGACTGAGTGAAAATGACCCTTTGTAAAACATAAAATATTAAGCCACTGAACTGTTGAACCATTGAATATTGAACCATTGAACTAGTGAACTCTAAGAGATGGTTCAAGGTTCAAAGGGTTCAAGTGACTGGTGACGTCCCCATGGATTGCAAATTTAGGATAATGGAATAACTATTAGTTTTCAAATGATGTAGACCTAAGGACAAACTCAGTGAACCATTGAGAAAGGAGCCAAAGAAGCCAACAAAAGGTGAGAAGATAGCCTCAAGATCTTGGATCACCAAGAAGAGACAAAATATAGCAAGGAAAGAAAGAATAAAATAGGGAATCCAGAAGCGTTGGTAGAAGAGTTATTCTAGTGGGTGGAATAGTCTACCAAGTGGTTATCAAAGAGTGTAAGCATTCAATGGTGTGGCCCATTTTTCTTCATTTAAGTAAAAATGAGTGGACAGTCGTCTAAGTATCATAAAGAGGAGTGGATTTGAATTTTAGAGGACCAGGTAACCCATGCTTTTGAAGAGACATTTGATATCATTTAAAAGCTAAAGTTAAGGATGGTAATCTGCTCCAACATGGCCCCTTCATAGGACTTCCTATTTCCAATGCATTCAAGGCAGCATAGACCATTTGTGGAAATAAGTGCCAAAGTCTTTCTTTTGGATGCTATATATTGTAATCTCTCATTTTTGAGAAGGGGGATCTCTCAGTTATTAGAAGCAAAACTCTGTCCCAATTGAAAGGCATTTTTGAGACTTTGAGCTCAGATTGTTAATCAAATTTCATCAAGTGAATGAGAAATCAAGTGACCTTCAAAACTTTGTGTTGAAATAACTTGTGTTATGTATGAAATTATTCTTATGTCCTTTTCCTAAATATAATCTTATCCATTTGATCAAATAAGTAGAGCGAGTGAAAATAATCTGAGAGATGTTCTGAAGCTGATTATGGAGACTTTATTCTACCATAATAGTCTTTAGTTTTTGTTTTAGTGTCTTAGAATGAAGGATACTGTAAAGTCTTTGAAATACCTTTATCTTTTGTAATCATATGCTCTGTTGTAGTTTTTGGTGAAGACTTTGGGCTGCACCTCATTCTACTATGATATAAGTCATAAATTAGTGAAAGAAGCAATGAAAGACTTTATGCCTTCATGGGTTTCTTATGGATTTAGTTATTACCTGAGAATTTTTCCTTTTATTTTATGAACATTATTTTTGAAAAAAGAGAAATAGATGATAGGATCTCACCCCTGAGTTAGTATTTAGTATATGTTAATTTTGTGATACTTTATAGGTAGCCTCCCCTTGCTGAGAAGAGAGATTTATCTCATTACATTGTGGCTGATATACCCATTTTGCCTTCAGTTAATTGATGACAAAATATTTACCTAACAGGGATTCAAACCCATCTATAAGCATTTCTCTAGACTGGTTAAAATCTTAGAATTCATGACTGACCCTAACTTAGATCAATCAACCTTTCGGAAACATCTTTGGATATTTTATAGAAACATGTAGGATCCTTATTTTTTAGAACAACCTACCCTTTCCCCTACCAAATCCACATCACCATAAACCAACCATCAGACACCTCTACCCATCAAATTATGACATCACCATCAGAACCAAACTCACCCAAAGTCACTAGATTACCTCAAACCATCCCATCCAAACCCACTAAGAAACTCAACATATTTCCTACTCATAACATTACTCACCCGTTGGTAAAGTTGGATTTAATCCCACTAAACCTACCAGACAAACATAAAACTAAGCCAACAAAGAAAGTAAAACCACTTAAAAACCTAAAAACCAAAAATCTACCTCTAATTTCCACTTTCCCCTATATTTTGGGACCCCATCCCTATACCTTAATTGGGAAACCAACAATCCCAATCAAAAAACAACCACCACTTTTGGTTATGACATCACTCCTCCTTTCATCCATACCTATTTTCATTGAACCACTCATGAACATACCTCCTATCTCCCAAACATCTATAAATAAACCACTTATGCCCTGAAAACCTATCCAAAAACCTTATAACACCAAATCCCCAACCTCTCTACCAAAACCCAAACTATCCACCAAGGACACCCTTTCACCCAAGTCTTTGATAATCAAAACCACTCCTAAAAGGACTTCCACCCCCATTACCAAACCTAATCCCTCCAAGCCTCTACCACCATTATTTGAGTCTTAATCCACCATCTTATAGAGGTTATTATAGGTATCTTGCTTCACCTTACCCCCTATTAGACCATTTGACCCACACAATCCTAAATTAACTTGGTTTAATGAAAAATAGATATGTTCATACCATAGGATACCTGGGCATGACACAAAGAATGACAAGGATCTCCAAGTGATAGCCCATCATCTGTATCATGAGGATGACTTATTATTAGATGAGCCCCCTATGAGCCTAACACTAATCCAACAACCAACAACCATCAACTAAAACCTACCTACTCCTCCACTCGCACCCTAGGGTCATGAATAACTAAAGCAACCCTCTAGTCTGAATCCTCCCCCAATCCCTACCATCCATGTGGTCACATGATCACAATCCTAATTAAAATTTAAGAGAAAATAAAAGGTTTCCATTCCATGGACATATCCCCCTTCCACCACTCAACCACTTATCCAACACCAAACACCTTTACCTTCAACCAAGCCCAAAGTATCCATCTTAAGACCCTCTCACTCTAATACATCTAAATCAATCCAATAATTAGTTTTGAAATAGCTTCACCAAATTTTGATGAAGAATAGTTTACATGAACTAATCAATACCTCACCCCATCACCACCAAATGATGATAGGAACATTGCAATCCATAGAGGTTAGCCTAGAAGACCCTCAACCTTTAGTAACCTTTGTCAAAACTCTTCACATTTCCAACCTTATTACATTTAAGGATTTAGAAATACCATCTATCTACTTAGATGATACAAATCCTCCTCTCTTCATTACAACATACATCAACCAAACCTAAATAAAGAGGGTTATGATTGATGGGGGAGATAGTATTGACATTATCTCCTCCCATGCATACAACCAACTCAAATTATCTAAGAATATTATGTTGGAAACCTCAAAATTTCTATGATCATTTAGTGATACCATGGACATGACTTTAAAAACTATTATCTTTCACATTTTCCTAGGAACCTGCACCTTTTTGGAGCTCTTATATGTAGTATAAAGAGAGTTCTAGTAAAACATCTTGTTGGGATGCCCTTGGATTCATTCCATGGGTTTTGTGCCATCTAACCTATACTGGTACATCAAATTTGAGTACAAAGGTTAAGTTGTTACCATACAAGCTTACGCCAATCCCTTTACATCATGTAATATGACATACTAACCCAATGAGGTTTTCCTTCCTCTATCCAATAAGCCTTTATTAGTAAAAGATGAAACCCCATCTTCTTCTAGCAATGGAGCATCCACTAGTTCTTCCATCCTTTCCACCCAAATCCACACAACAGACGATTTGGAATCAACATTCCAACCTCTTTCATTGGGGGAGTATCATTTTTTGACACTAGACACATTTCTTACTCCTCAAGAGTATGGGAATCTTAACCAACAACCTGATTATGACCCCAATATTAAAACCATTATTCCTTTTAGACCTTCAAATTGTCAAACCAATTTTATCTATGGGGGACTTGATAAACCCATTAACACTTCTGCCACCTCTTTTTCACCTCGACCATTCACTTCTAGTTTTTCCTATCTAGATAAACTAGAATTTGCCAAAATATACCTCTACATGTGTGCTTGGAAGGGATTTGGTCTAGGTCAGTATGAACATGGGCCACATGAGTTGCTTCTAATAAAAACTTGAAAACCTCACAAAAATCATGGCCTAAATTTCACTCCATCTAAACAACAAACTAAGCCACCTACCATTATCATAATTGATGAGGAAATCCCATCCTCACCATCCACTCCACCATCAATAGCTAAGGATACTGACATCATCCCACCTAACTTTTTTTCATCAACATGATCAATCTTAGACCCCTGACTTATCAAAAGGATGGGGCAACCATAACCATCCCTTTGACCAATCCTTAGATGATAGGAGATGACTCTCCTATCATTAACACCATTCAATGTTAGGATGATGATTCAATTCTTGCCTATCTTGATGCACTAGATTCCTCTATCTACAAATCTCTTCCTCTTAAGACTTCAACCATGTTGAATGAATCCATCATGGATATCAACTTTGGTACTATAGATAACCTATGCATTGTCAAAATTGGCTAATCACTAAATGTTGAAGAGCTTCAATACTTCCCATCTTTCCTGTAAGATTGTAACATAGCATTTGCTTGGTCTTATAGTGATATGCTAAAAATCAATCTCTCTATTGCCACCCACAACATAGTTATCAACCATGATGCCAAGCCCATTAGGTAAAAAATTTGATGAATGTATGCTCACATAGCCCTTCTCATCAAAGAAAAGCTTCAACATCTTCTATATATTAATTTCATTCAACCCATTGACTATCCCCAATGGGACTTGAACGTCATACCTATCACTAAAACCATAGGGGGACTATGAATTTATGTGTACTTTCATGACCTCAACCTTTCTTGCCCAAAATGTGACTTTCCTTTATGGACTTTCATGACCTCAACCTTGTTTTCCCAAAAGATGACTTTCCTTTACCAAGCATTGACTAACTAGTTGATCTTATAGCTAGCCATGAGATGTTATCTCTTATAGATAGATTCTCAAGTTACAATCAAATCCTAATTACCCCCAAAGATCAACATAAAATAAATTTTATCACCCCATGGGGAATGTTTTGCTATAGGTTCATGCCTTTTGGACTGAATAATGCTGGTACAACCTACTAACATGCTATGATCTACATCTTCCATGGCCTTATCCACAAAATCATCAAAGACTATGTTGATAACCTTCTTGGAAAATCCAAATGTCATAAAGACCATTTGGCCATTCTTAATATTATCTTTGAATGACTCATATATTACCATGTCTGACTTAATCCCAAGAAGTGCATTTTTAGGGTCTTATTAGGAAAACTCCTTAGCTTCATCATCTCTCTTCAGGGAATCAAAGTCGATCTAGCTAAAATAAAAGCAATGTTTGACATGCCTCCTCCTACCCACCTAAAGCAAATCCATATCTTGTAGGGGAAGATCCAATCCATTCATCACTTTATTTCCCAGCTCTTAGATTGATGCCAACCCTTCCATTAGCTTCTAAAGAAGGATGTATATTTTAAGTGGAATAATGATAATCAAAAGGTCTTTGATTAACTTAAAAAGTACCTTTTATGTCCACATATCCTCATTCCTCCCAAGGAAGATCAACATTTTTACCTTTATATCTCTACCACTGACCACTCCTTCGAGTCAATGCTTGCTCATCAAGATAAACAAATAAAGATCAAGCCATCTACTACATCAACCACACACTTGTGGAATATGAAACTTGGTACACCCATACCAAGAAACTTTACCTAGCCTTGGTATTCATGTCCATCAAGCTTCATCATTAATTTCTCAACCACAAAACCTATGTCATAACCAATACTGACCCACTCAAGTATATGCACTCTAAGCCATACCAAAACCAACATATGGATAAATGGATCATGCTCTTAGCTGAGTTTGACCTTGATTTTATTTATCAAAAGTCAATTAAATGGAAATTCATTTTTGACCAATTGGAAAATGAACCATTAGTAGATAATCAACCTCCTCCTCTTGAGTTCCCTGATGAGTCTATTGTAAACCTCTCTTAGGAAGAATTCACCTATCAAGTAACCATGTTTTTTGATGGATCAAAATGTCAACATGGTGGGGAATTTGGCATCATCCTTATTCCCATTCATAATGAATCTCTTCCTTTATCCTTCAAGATAGATTTTTAATGCACCAACAACATGATTGAGTATGAAGCCCTAGTCATAGGCCTCCAAACTATGTTAGCCTTAGGAGTCAATATGATCAACATATTTGGCAACTCTCAACTCATGATAAATTAAATCAATGGATCTTATCAATAAAATAATGATGTTTTTAAATAGTATAAACAATTAGCTAATGTCCTCTTATCCTTATTTGAACACTACCATATCCAAAACACTCCATAATATACTAATAAGTTTGTTGATATAATGGCTTCCCTTACCTCTCAAATCCCATATGTACCTTTTAAATCCAAAATATCTATCATTATCCACAAGCTTACCCAACCCTCTTATGTCAAACCATAATCTCCCACCATATTTAATGTGGAAGAGACCTAACTCAACCTTTGGTTTCAATAGACCTTTGACTATCTTAACCTTGCAATCATGCCTTTCGATCTTTCTAGGAATGCTTGAAGAGTGTTTATGTAGAGTACCTCACATTATAACATACTAGGGGGAATTATTTATAAATGAAACTTTGATGGTCTCCTCTTCTACTACCTACATAATCAAGAGGCCTTTCATGCTATCAGGGAAACACATGAGGGGGTTTATAGGGGACACTTTAGTGGCCTCACCATTGCTTAATGCATCCTTCACCTTAGATATTATTGGCCTAGCCTCAACCAAGACTATTTTGATTATGTGAACATGTGTATCAAATATCAACAACATGCTAATTTATGTCATGCACCTAGCTATAGTCTTCACGTATCCATAGATTTTTGGCCCTTCTCATAATGGGGTTTGGACCTCATTGATGAAATTAACCCCATTATTTATAGTAACACCATTCTATCATCACTATGACTGAATATTTTACTAAGTGGGTAGAGGCTATTCCTCTTGTTTCAATAAAAGCTAAAAATATTATCAAATTTATAAACCATCACATCATCTATCATTTTTCTGTTCCTCACAAAATCATCATTGAAAATGGTAAATAATTTAAAAACAAATAAGTCCAAGGTATTTTTGATGCATTTAGTATCAAGTTAAGTTTCTCATCACCCTATCATCCTCAATAAAATGGATAGGTATATAAACCTCCAACAAAACTCTCAATAATATGCTCACCAAAGTGGTTAACACATCTAGTTAGGACTGATATTTACACAACCCCTTCACTTTATGGGTATATCATACTAGCATTTGAACCCCTACAGGTGATACCCCTTTTTCTTTGGTTTTTGGAGTAGAATATGTCTTGCCTCTTGAAGTCCAAATTCCCTCTCTTCACATATCCCTATGAGATCTCATCTTTGAGAGTGATTATCATCAATAACATTTAGCCTAACTTGAGCTACTTGATGAGCATCATTTATCCACGCTCACCCATCTTCATGTCTATTAAGAATGCATCAAACATGCTTATAAAAAACACCTTAAAGTGTAAGATTTCAATATTAGAGACCTCATCTTAAAGGAAAATCAACATGTCACTAATATGGAGAAAAGCAAGCAAGGCAAGTTTACTTTCAATTGGCTTGGACATTATATCATAACACATAAGTATGGATCAAGAGATTATTGGTTGTTTTGTCTTGAAGGCAACATAGAACTTGAGCCTCTCAATGCTTTGCATATGCATTCGTTCTTTTGTTAAAATAGGATCAAACTCACATGTTTTCCAAACTTAAGCTCATCCTTTATTTTCAAACCATATTCATCTCCCTATGTTAGAGGCAACCAATTAAAACTGAATCATGTGATTATCCATCATAATCATAGCCTAATATTTAATAATGGGTACCATGGCTCTACTGATGGCATGATTCTCATGGTACTTTCTACCCCTTTCCTAGGATGGATTCCCATGGTCATTGTCACCTAAACCTCTTTTACACCTAATCAACCTTCTTGTGATTTTAGTTTTTCTTTCATAAAAGGTGACCCTTTAAGATTGTATAATCAAGTCCACGACATCAAAATAAAAATCAAAAGAACCCATATGGGTCAATCTCTAACATCCACATATTGCTCCCTCAAAGGACAACTACAAAAACATATCAAAATTGCTCAATATAAGGTATACTTCTCCCTTAAAGGACCTCTATCAAAGGCCTTTAACAAAACACATAAAACTTAGACCACTCCCTTGAAGGATGGTTGAGTAAAAAATTTGTCAAATCATAACAGTTTCTTAGAAGCTTCCCACATTGATCAGCTTCCCCAACCCTCCCAAACAATAACAAAATAGTAAAGGACCTATTATCATAATAAACCAAAATCAAAATAATTTGAAAGCCACAATCAGCTTTCATGAGTAGACTTCCCACATCAATCAGTCTACACCTTATCTAACATGGACTTGTTTATACTAGCTCTTTGGTGACCTATAAAATAAGTAAGCTAGTCTCTCAAGAATGTTTCATTTTCATCCATCTCCCCTTCATACTCTTTTATCAAGGGATTTTGAGCTTAATTGACATCATATGATCAAGACACCTTTTTAACCAACTAATGCATGCTAATGCAAAACATTTGAAGGGATTATGTTCCTTAAGATGATCCAAATTCGGTTTATTTTTATTCTTGGCTAAAGAAGCATCATGATTTCTTCTTCTTCTCTCACACTAGTTTATATATTCACTTAAACATTTGTCTCTAGTCTTTGTCTTCTCTTTCTCACATCTAGGTTTTGTTATTTAGCTTACCTTATGTACTTCACCCTAATCAAAATGACCATAATCATAACCACATCATACAATATCATCATCACATCATAAATAAAAATAAACATCATCAACATAATCACCACATCCATAAACAAATCAATTATCACCATCAAAAAGACATAATCATATAAACCACATCTACCACATATCTAAACCTAAATGAGGAAGCATATACTCATTACAATTAAGTATGAACATAATCATCACTATAATCCTAGTTGTACATAAACCATAACCATAATCACATCATAATATTTCCCACCTAAGCATAACCAGTAGCCATTCCATGATTATATCAATATCCAAAACATCATCATCTTAACACAAGAAATTAAATGATTACATCCATAAAACTAAAACCATAATCATAAATTTCATAAACATGATCATAATCATAAACAACATCACATTATCATCATTATCACATCATAACATCATAATAAAAATAAATATCACATCATAACATCATAATAAAAATAAATAAATAAACATATCATCATATGCCTAGCTAGGTGAGTCCACATCCACATCATCATGAGCATAACCATAATAATAAAATCAACATGAACATTATAACCATGAACACAATCCATATGTAAAGATAATATCTATAAATCATGAGTTTATAATCACATAAGCATCATCATGTATACAAAAAATATACATATCTCTCTCAAAATATACATCTTGTTGCATGGGCTCATAAGACAGTATAAAAATTCATATACATAATAAGTATAATGTCTCATAAACAAACTAAGAACCTAAGGCCCCATTGCCTCCTATTGTACCACTGCCTCTTAGAGCCTACCCTCCTACACCTACCTATCCTCCCATAGATGAGGCCCACTAACTTGGTGTTGTTGTACCTACACCTCCTACAATTCTTGCCCTACATTTACACTATCAAGGTTCATCTAGACAATGCCTAAAGACCAAGGCCTCATAATACCATAGCTCCTATACCATCATTACATATCTCTACATCAAGATAGACCCTACTAGCACCACCATTGTTGGTACTTCACCCCTACCTATCAAAGAGAATCTTTCTCCTATAACACTAAGGATGGTTGAGATGTAGCCTAATCTCTCTCACCTATAATGGTGGCCAACTAACCTTATTATATAACTAGTGATGTCTATGCCACTGTAAAGGATGACTATGTTATGGCTAAAGATGCACATGCTTAGTCCTTCTTTATGGTCATTGATTTTACATCTAGGGTAACCCTCAACATATAAACCTACTTCCCATCTCATTCAACATCAATATCCATATCTTGTTGACCCTCATCCTCAAGACCAATATTAATTATGGCATAAAGTGCCTAGTACCATGTAGGATACCCATGTAAAACACTTGCATCATTTATCTCTAACCTCATTGGCATCTCCTCATGGTCCACAAAATCATGTACTAGTTGTGGAGTAGGTAGTGGGAACTCTACATCCTCTCTCATGTACCTCAAGAACACCTCGAGGATACCCTATACAAAGCCAAACTATCATCATACCCTATCAAATGGTATTAGCTCTATCTTGCCATGTTGTCTATCATATATCCATCTATATCTTTTTAGGGATAGAGTATGTCTCATGTAATGTGCCCACCATGGAAACCTAACATATGGTCTCCAAATCATGTCTCTAATGACTAATGTATCAAGCTAGCCTCTAAACTAGTCAATGTCATGTGACCCTCCTCCTAGTCATGAGAGAACATAATCACTCCTCTACCACATGTATCCAACTTAGAAATCCATCTATGCGTAACCCTCCCATGGTAACCCCTTCAGTCTTAGCACTTAGATGTTCTCATAAGCCTAGTAATGTAGAATAAATCTAACATTGATCCCATACCTCTTATGGGCTCAAAATCCCCACAAATCCTTGTAAATTTAAAATAACAACATTGGTGCCCATGTAAACATTATGCAAAATAAAAACATATCCATGAGCACCCCTAGTAATAAGAGAACCTCCCACTTCTAGAAGAAGGCAATGCATATCATATCACCAATATCATCATCATGGTGAAAAGCCTCCTTGCATCCCTATCCCTTTGGTAGAGAGGTATGTAATGAAAACCAATAGAGTTTCACCTCACAAAATCCATGTCCTCTCCATAAAGAATATCTATAAGTTTATCCCATTCCTCCCTCTCAATATGGTAGATCATCTCCCCTTATATGGGTAGTTACATGATCTTGTGGATATCCTTAATTAGAATTATTAACTCCCTTGTAGGTAGAAAAAAGGTATTACTGGTAAGATCCCATCTCTTGATAAGTGCCACTAACATCACCACATCTCATGGTACATGCTGGTAATGTATCATACCATCATGTCCCATACCCTCCATGTGTACCCAGTCATCAACAATCATACCTCGATGAATCTCATCAAAAATCTAGGGCACTCTATCCCTCATGTAAATCCTCTCCTGTGCCTGCATGGTTTTATAGAAAATAAACTTAGTTCTCTATAATATTTTTGCCTACAAACTTAACCTTTTACACCTACCTCTTATCCTAATCTCTTTAACTCATAACATTTTCCTACTATAATCTATACCTACAACTTATCTATAACATGAAAACCTTAACCTATCTTATCTCAAACCTCACCAATCAACCTTTTTACCTAAAAAACACCTAGCACCAATATTAAAATATTACATACCAAACCTAAAACATTACCCTTGCCCCAAAAATTCACAAATTACATTTCCTAAACCCCTTTCAACATTCAACATTCAACAAATTTTTAACAAACTTCTCCAAACTCTTGTCGACCACTAACAGCCAGGGTGACTACTAGTGGTTAGATGATCAACTATCGATAGTCACCATAAGGTGACCTATAATGATCAATAATTGACTAACAATAGTTAGTAGTGACTAATGATGCTCAAACATGACCACCAATGGTCACTATAAAGTGATCACTAGTAATCAAAACTAAACCTTACCCTCCCAAATGCCATTATGACTCACATACACAAACCTAATATTTCATCTACCCTAACCTACCCACCAAACCCATACCAATATGATTAAAAACTACCTTTTCACCTTGAAAATCAAATAAATCTTTCAAAAACTAAATGTAGGTCAATCACCTAACAAACACAAATAAAATCCAACAAAATTTGCATCTAACCTATCAAATCCAAATACACCACCTACCTCATTGCTTAACAATCATCAAGGAGGGACCCTAGGGCCCATAATTACCTATCCTCATGCTCTCCCTTATTCATGCTACATCTTGATCAGGTCTAATCTCCATTCCCCCCTTGATCAATAATCCACCTCGCTCGACCAATCACACTCAGTAAGGCCATCCACATTTTTCTCACTAAATGCCAAAAAATATTTATCAAGGGTCAATATGCTCAAATGAGTAAAAATAACCCCATATAGTCTTTTATCTCTACCTTTTAAGGGCTAACACCTGACTACTAATAGTCACCATGACTATTGATGGTCGACCCTAAATGTCAACCCTGACCATTGATGATTAGAATATAATATTTTTTCCTCCATACCACCAATTTTCAAACCACTCTTTACCCAAAACCAAACTAAGTGCCCACTAATGGAGTTCACCTTATTTTCCAACCTTTACCACCAACCTCGTTACCTTGCCTCTGGCCATTTTGGCCTGACTATTACATGTTTTATGATGTCCTTGCCTTGGTCCTTTTGGCTATACCAACTACATTTCCAAGTTGAACATTTTGAGTTTACACTACCTTGTGCACACCTAACCAATTTATGTCTTCACAAGGGCACTTCTTACCTTGGATACCCATGAAAAAAATGACAGTCTAGGAGACTTGAGTTTATGATTGTATCCCAACCATCACGTACAATCATGTGGTCCACTTATCACTTGTATTTCTAATACTGACCTTATTTTTACCAACCATGGTAACCTAGTCCTTACATGATCTTAGATATCACACTTAATCACACTTTATGTGCATTTTTGTTCTTTAGTTACCAACCTACCATAAATGCATAACTTACCCACTTATCAAATCCATACCCAGTTTTGTTTCACCTCATCGATTCCTGGTTTGAGGAGAAATACCTCCTTCTATGCTAAAGGAAACCAAACCTTTGACCCACAATCCATTTTTATTTTTCAACTTTTTGATACAAACTACATAACAAAAAGAGGCAAAATGTAGACACTATAAAACCACACACAATGATTCTAGATGTTGAAATACCCCTAGACTACCTTGAGACCCATTAAGGACCATCCCACAACCCTTTGAACACAAACTTAAGCTAGGTTAGTTGAATAGTTAACCAACTAACTAAAGCCTTTTAATAAACTTTACCTTTGACCCTTGACCACCAATGGTCACCTTAACCATTGATGGTTAGGCCTAATCATCAATGGTCACATTTCCATTTCATGAACATTAAACACCCACTTTAACTAATTTTTTTTCCTATAATTATCTTGATTAATCCACTCATGGATCCATGCATGTCAAAATTAAAATTATATAACAAGTTAAACCTATTTTTGAACCTACACTTCCACCTCTCCCATTTTATTATAAAATAAAGAGGAGAAGGAGGGGAAAAGGGATATGAAACTATCAAGAGATTCTAATATCAAAATTTATTTGGTAAGTCATTCTCCCAACAAACCAATGAACTAACAAGTGTGATAGAAATATGAAGTGCTATGGTAACTCATCAATCTGTAATTAAGTACTGTTACTCTACCAAAATTACTCCATACCCCATCAACTAATTAATTGGGTAATTACCTCAACCATTCTTCAAATCAATGATCAATAAAGTTAAGTATTTGTTTTCACTAATTAGTTACTTTCTTTCCATTTTGTAACTAACCCAACTCAAACCTACCTTCCAAAATATCATTTTGTAGCCTTACCAATCATTTTTCCTTAACTAAATCACAACCACAATAACCATCGATGGTCAGCCTGACCATCAATGGTCTATCCCAACCATTGGTGGTTACCCTAACTTCCAACAGTCATCCCAACCACTGATGGTCACTATGTGATAGACAAAATAGAAAGCTATTATCACCCACTATACCTTAACCAAATCCCAATTTCATATCCTCTTCCTAACTATAAAACCCTACCCTATTTTATGAAACACAATTGATCTATTTAGAATTAATATCAATATGTTTATTTCTATAATTGGTTAAATTCACCTATTCATTTATCAAACACTTTTTGTATTTCATTTTAGTATCTTATATGATATATGAAAGTAATTCATCTTTCACTTTCAAAACTTTATTGTTTAAAAGTGTGGATTGACATCCTCCAAGGAAGCTCATGCTTCTTATATCTAGCTTGTTAGGCAATCCACCCTACTACCTAACTAATCAACCATTATTTTGAGTGCTTTCTTATTTATAGGTCATTCCTCCCAAGCCAAAGAGGAGTATCTACAACCGTCTAGATCAACACACACACAACATATCATGTTTTTCTACCCTACCCTTCTCGAGTTTCTTTTCTCCTCCTTCCAAAGAATATAAGAAAAATTTCTCTAAAATAGTGAGATTAGTTGTTATCATGTGGCTATTTGATTAGGGTTTGAAAACTTAAGGGGATGTAATGTTTTTCTTAGGAGCTATGGGAATATTTTAGATGGGATTAGGAGGATTTTGTGTTGTTTGAAGTATATTTAACCTATACTCAAAATAGTGGATTCTTTCAATGTAGTAATCAAAATTTTTAGCACCTTCTACATTAGGGCTTTTTATGCTAATAAAAGTCAAAATTATCATGTGGGGACTATTCCAACTTCCAATAGTGAGGGTCATATTGTTAGATTTAGGATGGTTTCTAGTGGTTTTTGATGGATCTCACACTTCATGGATAGTCACTCTTGGTGTAGCATGGAAATTTAAATGTTGGCTTTGATAATTCATGTCTACATTGTGTATGGGCTTATTAGTGTTTTGACTAAAGAGAGAAGCTTCACCTTGTAGTTTAAATATTCTTATATAAGTGTTAAGGTCCATTCTTCTATCAAATATATCTTGACCAAACATATTTGAGGAGGAGGTATATGATACCCATAAAATATGGAAAAGGTAGAGGGGTGGATAAAAGAGAGTAAAAATGGAAGATAAACAAGGAAAAATTAAAATAAACATCCTTTTCATGTTAGGTTCAATAATTTTTATGAACATGGAAATCATGCTATCATGTTCACTCAAATTATTGATGCCTGGCTAAGACAATCGATATAATGGATGGGTGATTTATGGAACTATGGATTAGGTTGATTATTTGGTGGAATCAAGTTTGGAATGATTGGTGATGAAGGATTCTCAAGTTAGTACAAAAGGAGTTTTGAGTGTCACACTACTTTTTGACAACATCCAACTAGTGAAAATATAACTCCAAGGTCCATTGGTGTTGGTAATGACAAAGAGGTAAAGCTCTTGATTGACACTGGGAAAGTCAAAGTGAGAATGGTATAGGTAAATGACTCAATATATATGGTTGATTCTATTAGGCTGATTATGCCCTATCAATATCATACACAAATGTGAATGATATATAAGGAGGCTAGTCCCAAGGAGAAAATAAAAAAGGATGAGGGTGACTAGGTGAGAATGACATTATATTAACAGCCTCAATTTTTGGGAAGGACATTGATAGGTGGATTTTGTATCTAATCTTGATCTTATATTACATTCAAAGAGTATACAATGATGTGTGGGATTGTTTTATAATGTAAAACCTCTCTCTTAAGCTTGGTGTTAATGTTAAATTGAATCTTGTTGTCATGACTTGGGGCTCTAGCTCTAAGGAAAAGTCCTTCTCTATGGAGATAAAAATGCTATGGGAGAGTCATCCAAGAGGAAAGGTGCTGATGTGTAAGTTTAAAGGATTATTTTGAAGGTGGTATTGTTGATGTGGGTTTTATTCACACCCCAGAAACCTTATGAGGTAACCTCTAACATGTTAATATCAATTAAAGATTCAGTCCAAGGTATGAGTTATGAAGAATTTAGTTATGTAAATAACTTATTAGTGAAGTAGTCATGAGAAAATTAGTTTATTTACAATGAATGGGTTAGCTATAGATGAGTTTTAATCTACTTGAGATGGGGAGATGGCTGATGGTTCTAATCTAAGGTGGGCAAGACTCTAAAATAAACTCAAAAAATAGGGAAAGATAAGGTAGGAAAGATGGTATGTGGACCACACAAGACAAAACCTTTCAAGATCAACACTTGAAATAAAGGTTGGATGAGGAATCAAGGACCAATTTATGCTATAGGTTACTATAGAAAACCAACAATCAAATATATTTAGGATTCAAATGGAACTAGAAACACAAAAAACTTAAGCAAATAAAATCAAAGGTTGCCTCATTTGTAAGATTGCTCTTGAAAATTTACAAAGGGGAATTATGATCTATATGTAGAAGGCATTAAAATAAGTAATAACTCAATTATGAATAATTGTATATAAATAAAGATAAATCATACACACCCAAAAAAGTAAGACACTGAACTGACACAAATTCTTACACAATCCATAGGTTTAGAAAATAATCAAATTTTGCACATTAAGACTAAATCACATAACTTCTCAAAATTTTCTACTAATTTTAATAGCCAAAATTATCCTTTGTTTGGAATGAGAGAAAAAAATTATAAATAATATTGGGATGGGTAAGGCTTCATCTCTCAAGTGTATTCTAAACATACATTTTAAAAATAGAACTGTAAACTCTCATGAAAATTATGCATGTATAAAATTTATTTCTCAAAATAGAATTATTTGCCTAATATACACTATATACATGAAAAATATATTGGGAAATAATACTTCCATATAAAATAGAGCATGAAAATACATATTTATATTTATAAAGGTGTTGATGTGGCATAACTAGAAGAAGAAAACTATAACATATCCATTTTAGAAGTTGAAGTAGGTAGAACTAGAGTTTTAACTTGAGTTTCAGTTGGAACTAACACTAAAACTTTAGATGTAGTAGATAGTAGTAAAAGTAGCATATAGGTAGGCCCAACTTATGTATAGACTAGTGTGTATTTGTGAGATTGAATATGTTGAGGTAGAGTAGGCATGGCCACTATTATTTAATTTATTTGATTGAAATCTTCCATCTATATATATAGTTCATGGCTTGCCTAGAAGTCAATGTCTATGGTTTGAAAATCAAGAAAAGATTTATTGAATAACTATGTGAACTTGTCCATAAAATTCTTGTGTGTGCCTAATATAGATTTGGACTCAACATGTATTGCCTTAGTTCCTATGATTTTATCTCTTTCAAAATTCACTAGTTGCATTATTTCATCATTAGTTCTATAAATGATTGCCCTTAATATCAACTCTAAAGCTATCAAGTACCACTCATAGGAGATTTTAGAAAATGGGTCTAGGCACTAATTTCCCCTATAGAGTGAATACCTAAGTGACCCTTATGTTAGGATAGAGACTTATTCTCTTTCTTTATTTTTAACTTTATGAAATAGATCTCACATTTCTTGATGTCACTCAAGTAGGTTATCCCTCTTTTCAACAATAAAATTATGATCCCATACAACCTTATATGTTGTTATTAAAATTAAATGGGTTTGATCATTATTTATATTCAATTGGATAAGGAATCAAAACTTACCTTCAATGTAATTTATTTTATTAAATAATTATAATATATCCCCCCAGGTAGGCTAGGATGTGGCCTTTGTAGACCTTATTAAACTAATAGTGTCAAACAACTTCCAAGTTGTCCCTTACAAGTTGTACATAATTCCTTAGGAGCCTAGTTGGTGCTCCTTTTAGGTGGCCTCTGAATAGGATGATAAAAAAAGTTGAAATTTTATTTTATAACTCCACTAGTAGCATAGACAAAACTATAGGGATCCTCACTATATCTATCTAGATCTAAGCGATTTACATTACTTTGCTTTGTCAAAGAGAATATGTCTAATCTTATTCCAACTTAACTTGTTAACCTTAGACAACCATAATATTTATCTTAACATTTCTCAAGGTGTTAGCCTATATGTCAAAATGAACCTTAACTTGGGTTGCTTGGTAATCAATAAATCCTAGCTTCCTACTTCTTTCTATTATAATTACTAAATCCATGAAGGAATGTTTAATGTGACTTGTTGATCTATTTGCTCTACTTGCCCTATTGGTTGTGCTCATTCTATAGGAGTATATTAAAGGGATTGACTTGGAGGAATCATGACCATGGGATATGATGTCCATACTATAAGAAAGTGAGGTATATATTTCCTCTATCTAGTAACCTAATTTAAGATTAGTATATCAATTATATACTTGGTCTCCCCTATTACTTTGAGAAATAAAACTATAGGTGAGTCTATAGCTAAGGATTTGATGTACTAGAGAAAGATCCAACTTGTATGATCATAAATCAAGCAAATAGTATAACATCAAAACATCTAGTATCCATATATGGGGGTGAGTAAATATGAATTAAAAGAAGGAATGCAAACAAGAAAAAATACATATTACCTTGTTATTTATCTTCTTATCAATTGATTGAAGTAGGATTTGAGCTTAAATTATGATCTTAGAAGTCTTTAGCAATGATATTTACTTGTGGGAAGCATCTCTCCTTGTTCACCTTGATTGTTGTGTCTTATCATGATGATAATGATGGCAATTTTGAATAAATTTGAACCTCCTAGAATGATTCTTACATAGTAAGTTTAGAATAGATAAGATTATCTAAATTGGAGGAAGAACCTCTAATTTATATACTTTTAAAATGAATGTGAACCATCCATCTTGAGATGATAATCAAGGGATGAGAATAAAAGATAATTTTAAATTCAATATGGGAATATTGACTTAAAATTGGAGTAGAGAACATATGAGACTCACAAATGAATATAAAATTCATTTGGGAGGAAGATATAATATAAAATTGGTAAGTGGGATTGAGTGGAATGTGATGTGGATTATTAAATTTGAAAGATGAGGAAGATAATATTATAAAATTCCAATGATGAGGGATAGATAGGACCTAGGGCATATTTGAAATTTGGAAAGGGAAATGGAGTGGAAGATAACCTCATGAGGTGAAGATAATTAGATTTTTGGACTTATAAATTGTGAATATTCAAAATACATGGAATTTTTGATTAAAGAAGGATTAGTGAATTAATTTAGATTAATTAACTTAATAAATATGTGAATAGTAAACCATGAATAGTGATAATGAATATTACTAAAGAATTAGAATTATAGAAAACTAGGGATGATTAAGGATGATTAAAATAAACACAAAGTGTCTGATTTTAAGTGTCTACTTTTTGCCCCTCTTTGGGAAGTCATTACGAGACACAGTTGAAGTAATGAATTTTCAAAGAATGAAAAATTTGTTAAAATATTAGATGAAGAAATAATTAGTGACCTATGATGCCTCCTTGAGAGGACATGTAGAATGTGGATGGGATCTCAAAAAAGAGAGGAAGAAGCTAGAATGGGAGAAGATATTAACCCACAGGCAAAATTAATCCAATCAAGATAATGCTTGCACACTTTTATCATGATGGTTAAGAATAATAGAGTAAAATTGGCCCTGAGATGGGGAAAAGTGGGAAGGATACATCCAAAACCAAGTGGCACACTTTAATTGGCCCCAAATAGGGCAAAAAGTTATAGGCATGGAATTAGAATAATTTGCCCTAATAGGGAGAAATGAAGGTACATGGTTCTAAAAATTATGGTACAAATATGGAAATAGATTTCTCCAGTAAAGCAGATGAAAAAATTGATAGGTCTAAATGATTTTACCTAGTAGGGTGGATATCATTGTTAAATGATCCAAATGGTTAACAGATTGATTAACAAGAATAACTCAAGAATTTAACTTGTCTCACAGACTAAAAATGAGACGAGTGACACAAAAGTAGGTACAATGGTATAAGGAATTTTCAAAAATGAATAATTCATAACAAAACTATGTACCTATGAATGGTCAAAGTGATAACATAAATGATAATCAAAAGAATAAGATAATGATTGAAGAATAATGTGATTGGATTGGAAGAATGTTAATAAAATGATCATGACTATTTGTATATGTTTAGATGTATCATGAGAAGCATATAAATAAACCATATGGTTTAGTTGATGGAGATTTAGTGAACAAGGAGATTTTGCATTACAACATTTCCAAGTAGACTTTCAAATATAGATTTTTGATGTAGCATGAAAAAATATGCATGATGATATAAAACACCATGATGACTTGGTTTTACTATGAATAAGGACTGACCCTTGATCAAATATACAATGGAAAACAACACACCAATGATAAAAAACCATGATGATAATGCTAAAAAATGCCAATGGTTTGACTCAAGTATAATTGTGTGACATGAATCACCATGATGATGACCCTGTTGGCACAATGGACTAAGTTAAGGAAATAACATAAAAAATAAATAAATAATAAAACACACACACAAAAACTTGAAAATAAAAGCAACATAAAGAATCTTGTTGTTTAACCAAGTCCATATCCATGTGTGAATCCTCAATGACAATGATAAAATGGATGGTGCCCCCAATCAAGGATACATTCAAGAGAAGGACACATCACCAAGTGGAAAAAATAATTGGAACCAATAATGAATCTACCCTAGTAGGGTAGATTTTGTAAAGACACATCCCAATAATGATTTAGGACTTAAAAGGAGTGAATTAGGGATTTTGATTGGATTTAAAACAATACAAATATTTTTGGATTTTAGGACTTTATATATCATTTTGAGATGGTAAGACATTTCCAAATTTTTAGGTCTTTTTATTATTTTGAATATTATTTTTTTGGATTTTTGGGGTATCTCAACTAAATTTAGAATTATGAGATACAAAATGGTCCATCTCACAAAACAACAAGAGTGTTGGCTTAGGTTCATCATAAATTGATGAGAACATGGTTTGAGAATATTGGTAATAAGTCGACACAATAATCCCACATTTATTTGGATTAGAGACTAAGAATAGGCAAGGTAAGATAAATAAGATCCTAACACAATGTTAAACACCATAAATTACCTTTGATGGAGCTAAGCCAAAGGAAGGGTTCCTTTGTGAGGAGGCATGACTAATTAAATTATGTGAAGCATCAAGAAAAGTGGTGGCATCTATTGCTATGAGCCATATTTTATGGGATATATCTGAGTGAATACCTGTAAAGATTTTCTTTTAAATTATTGCATATTCTATTTGGAAAAAAAATCAATAGCATGGTGAGTGATAGAGGATGGATTTTGCCTAACTCAAGAGTTGAATAGCCAAGTTTGGTAAAAAAGTGGTGATATATACATCCTCTATCTTAGTACTTTAGTACCAATGATCTATGGGTTCCAATAAGTGGGGCCCTACCATCATGAAGCTCTCTAACCTAGGATATTATGTATATAACTAAAGAAGGTGGGGTAGAGTTGATGACTATTCAAGAAACCACCTACCCAATGAAGACCTTGAGATATGAGTAATAAAACAAAGCATTGAATGCTAATCAGATGACATGGACATATATAATGTGCCTTGACATGATGAATAAAGGATATCATGATTACATATAATGACCTTGTCAGGGTGAACATTTGATTGGGGTTTATATGTCCACACTAAAATGTGAGTAGACGTGACAATTTCAAGTGGTGTGACTATTTTTTGAAATCAATGACTTCACAAGACCTATTCAATCAGTAGAATAGATAAGAAATCATCAAAGAACAATAGTCAGGTAGGCTACTTGATTCATCATCTTGAAAACAAATTCTTAATATGAATTTATTTTATTTTTTTAGGGCATCAACAGATAAAATAAGTACAAAATTTGAAGATGAAACACATTAAAAATAATGGTAATGAAGGTGGAGATGATTAAAAACCATGAAAACTTGAAATAATTTATGAGGTTAACATGTATATTTCCTAAAAATTATAATGAGTAATGGTTATTATAAAAGAACTATTAACTAAACAATAACTAATGGAAATTCATCCTTAGTCCAAGCCTAAGCTAGAGTGGTTGTTCAACCACAAATGTAGTGAAGAAGGTAGGAATTTTGATGCACAAGATGTAGAGTAGGATAACATCATCCATGACCCATAAAAAATGAACAAATAAGAGTTTGTCATGGAGGGAATCCCCACTATCCAAGGGATGCATGATAAGGTGATGACAAGCATTACTCATACAAGCTGAACAAATTGAGTAGATGGAGGTAATGGATATGGTAGTTGAGCAAGGTGAAAGATAAAGAGTGGAATACGAGTTATTTCTTATGGTGAGGCATGTGGAAGATGAGAGAAAAATATGCCCACTAGTAGCCATTGACATAGGGAAGAACATAGATGAACTAGGTCAACCTACAATAGTGTGCATAAACTTTGGGGAAAGTAACCATGCAATCTGAACATGCCTGAGGAGGAATGTTGATGATATAAGTTTAGTAAACAATCAACAAGGATGATGGCTCAACTTGAATCTAAATTCACTATATAATCAACACAATGCTGGGAGATCAACCAGACAAAAACATAATGCCTACGTAGGAAAAATGTGTGTATGTAGCTTAAGTGACATGTGTGTAATCCGATTACCATATGTTCAGTGTGTCGCTTTTTTTATTTACCCTATGATGCCTTTCACACTAAATAAAATAAAAGAGTGTTTTGATTATTTTGAACATTTTTTGGAATATTTGGCATATTTCTATATTTGATGTCTACGATTATTGTTTGTTGTAATAATTAAGAAATTAACTTGAGATATGGGAATGGTCTCACAAAACAATGAGTATATGGGATGTTAGGCCAATAATAATGGGGAAACTAGAGGACAAGTGGTTTCTTTTGAAATATCTAGGTATCCTAGAATCCTTAAGGCAAATAAGTCATTGATTTGGACTATTTTTAGGATTTTTAGAATATTTGATTTTTTTTAGATTTTTGGCATCTCAAATCAATTGAGGATTATGATATGTAGAATTTTTAACTCATAAAATATTGAGAGTGTGACTTAAGATTCTTTAAAAGTGGGGAGAGCATGGGAAAGGGGTGATTGAGCTGACCTAAAAATCAAGCACTATATATATATACTCCAAATGGACCTCAGGTCAATGTAATTTCACCCATAAGGTTTGAACTATGAAATAATAATTTAAAATATCTTGAAAAAGGGTAAGAGACTTGAAATAAACAAGATTAAAAAATAGTAAGTGTTAGATAATGGTTGCTCACAAAATGATGAGATCATGGTAAAGGGGTGACCAAGCTAAACTCAAAAATTGAGCACTACCTACATAGTTCAAATGGACCTTAGGTCAATGTAGTTAAACCTATATGGTCTAAACTATGAATAATAGTCAAAAATAGCTTATAAAAAGCCAAGATCCTAGGATAAGGGCTGAGCAAATTGACCTCATAAATTGAGTGTTACTTGCATAGTCCAAATGGACCTCGGGTCAATGTATTTCTACCCATAGGGTTTGAAATATGAATCAGTATATTAAAATATCTTACAAAAAGGAAAGAACCTAGGATAAAGGGTGACTAATTAGACAAAAAACTAAGCACTACCTACATAGTCTAAATGGACCTTAGGTTAATGTAGTTACACCCATAGCATTCGAACTACAAATCAATAGTAGGGTAGAAAATATGAATGGAACAATGGTAAAATAAATGGCATAGGTTTTGGTAAAGGCTAAATAATAATAGATGATAATGGGTCAAAAGACTAAGAATCTCCAAGGACCATGTCATGTGAGAACCAAATATGTCTAGTCATCAATGTATTTCATAGATAATAGGCAATAATGTAAATAATGTAAATAGGGCTTCCCCCAAGTGTCAAGGTACTTGTATACAACAATTATTTACACATGATTCCATAAACCTGGTTTTCATCATGGTAATTGTCCAAGGCCCCATAAACATGGTTTTCACTATTGGACAAATTATTCATCTTTATCTTTTGCATTTTTTGATTCAATTTTTTATTTTTGAGTTTTTTTAGCATATCAACTTAATAAAGGATTATGAGATGCATAATTTAGACCCTTTGTGTCTAACCAATACCTACTTGGAATAACTACTCGATTTAAATCTTATTGGTGTTGTGAACTGTATTGATGTTATTGTGATATTCATTGGTTGTTGATTATACTTATTTCAAAACTCTAAACAATATTTATTCATAGCCTCTAGAAAAAAGAGTGATGCTAGGAAGGGTAAATAAGGGTAAGCATGGGATGAATGGCTGAGTAGCAATAGATTCATAATCTAATGTACTTATCTTTATCTTTAATGAAAAAGGAGAGTTACAAAAGACATGTACCTTCTAATTAATTTAAATGTCAACCCAAGGACATAAACTTGATAGGATGACATCATTGTATGTGCACACTTAATCCTCTAATTTGACATTCTATTGATTGTAATCTAGGATGTTGGAAATTATACAAGGAATGAAATGCTGAATTGAACACTCATACAAAATACTAAATCAAAAGATTAGACTAATTTATATTTAGAAGCTTCTTTAAAATAATCACATACAAAGTTGAAAATCACACAACTAGAAATTAAACACTCAACACATAAATAAAATAAGTAACATGCTTAGCTAATTAATGGACATATTGTTACTAAAAGAATTCTAAAGGGGGCCCTTCATCCTTTTAACTCGATATTCAATCCTTCCTCTTAAAAAAATAATATTGACTAAAAAATAGTTTCTTATATTAATCAAATATAACAATGAATTGTTACAAGGGAATTAAATCAACAATTATCTTACAAAATATGCTTCTACTCTATTTCTCTAATATATCTCTAACTAGTTTCTCAATATTGTTGCTATATATATATATATATATATATATATATATATATATATATATATATATATATATATATATATATATATATATATATATAGGGGAGACTATCTTATATGAAACAAGATACATTTCAAATTAAGAAGCATTTATCTATAAGACAAACAAAAATTAGTTCCTTCTACTAAATTTGTCATTCATATGGAACTCGCGATGTTATTTTAGGATAATCCAAGTTGTTTAGCCTTAACTAAATTTATTCACTACATTTCATGAATGTTGTTATAACTTATTTGAGTTGGTTGATTTTGGAATCAAATTCTATTTGCTCGTAACTTCAGTCATGTAGTGGCTATATGATGTTTTTTCATGATGACTTTCCTTTGCTATAAGATAGATTGTGTAATGTTCTTTCGAATGTACCTATTTATTCAAACACCTTTTAAACACATTATTAATAAAATCACCCTATAGTAAAAGATAAATATTATATACTTGACTTTCAATTCAAAATTCTAACTATTTAAAGATACATGTTAACATAATACTATTGAAAAACATGGCTATATTATGATAAAAACTTATGGGAAATGGTTCAAGAACATGGTAAGCTAAAAAGGTGAATATGACAAATGTGGACAAAAAACATGACAATTTTAGGGCTCATCAATGGTCTGATGGGATAATGGAAAATAATATTGAATAAATAATAAGATCAAAATGGAATGTATAATGATTGGTAAACAAATGAAAATTGAGATTTTTAGTCACACACATTGTTGTTGATTTCAGATTTGACTTGATTTTGGTTGTGGTGGGGCCAATATTAACTTCAATAATGTCTTCATCAAGTAATACATAAATGATTTGCTCATTTAATGGCACTTTAAAGAGGTTTTCACCAACAAATTCTTCTTGATTTTTTTGATCTGACTTGTCCAATAGCACCTTAAATAAGGTTTAATTAAGGGATGTTGATAACTCATTTTGATTGTCCCTTAGCTCCCTAAGCAAGGTTTCACTAAAGGCTTTTGATTTTAATTATTATCTACCTCAAACAAGGTTTCAATAGATGATGCTGAGTTTAGACTTTGATTATCCCCTAGTGCCTTAAGTAAGGTTAAACTAGGAGATTGTTATTCTACTTTGATAGTGTCTTGCTTCCCCAATAATTGTGCTACTGAAATGTCACCATGGATGCATTTCAACAATGTGTGATTCTATCAATCCAAATCAACATTTGTGGGAGGTGGAATGTCAATATAATGGATAGGTAAATTAATGGTAAAGGTACCTATAATGTAAATGGAAGGGATTGAAACATAATTATTTTACATTCTACTAGGATAAATTTCATTGATGCAAAAAGAAACATCCTAACAAACTATGGAAAAATCACAAATGCTTTCAATTGGATATGTTGGAAATGTGGAGCCAATATCATAACATGCATCAATATTATCTAATTTTGAAGCTAATTTTAACTCAAGAGGATCTAACCTTGATGTTAAGACTAACGTTGAGTCTTCTATTGACACTAAATTTGATATTGGTTCTAAAATGAAACCCAAATCTAATATTGATTCTAAAATGGTACCTGATTCTGATTTAATGTTGTCCACAAGTACCTTATTCACCTTTCACTTGGAAATAGAGACTTTGGGATGAAGGAATTTTTTTAAATGAGGAATATTTGACAATGGATTAATAAATGAATTTATATCAATGACAATAGGTTCTTCAAATATGGGGTCATTAAAAATGGGTCCTATGTCAAACATAGGCTTTTCATCAAATATAGGTGGATTATCAATGGTTTGGATTTGATCAAAGATAGGTGATTCAACAAAATTGTTGGAAATGGTTTGATTATCTTTATCTTGATTTGGAATTAGATGTATTTGATCATGATTGGGAAGGGGATCATGACATATTCTAATCGAGTAGCTATCATACTTGGACAAACTTAGATTTTCAATAGATATTGGCCCCTAGAGGGGAAATGACATAATAGGTATGGACTATTGGCTTTATTGTGGTATCTCTCTAGGATATTTAATTAAATAGCATAAGTCCTCTATAGGAAATCCATCTAGAAGTTTAGCACCCATTTTCCATAGTCTAACAATATTTTCATCCCTATTATCAAATAGTTGTCGATCCAATTATTCTTGTTCATGATTTGTACTAGATGACATATTTAGGAGGTAAAGTTCATGATTACTCCCAATTAGGGAGAATTGGCACAAATTATAAAATTACCTAAAAAGGGTGAATTGGCATAGATTATAATTGGTCAAAATGGTCTTAATTTAATTATCCCCAAATAAGGTGAATTGGTATAAATATGATTCAAATGAAAGAAAGGATGGATGACATGAATTTGTCATTCCCAACTGATAGTTGCAAAATATTAAATGGAAAGACAAGAAATGGTTTAAATTATCATGAAGCTAATTTAGATTTGAACTGGAGTGGTACAAAATTACATTGGAATGGTACATAATTGGTTTTGAATGGTATAAAATTAAGATGAACTAGCTTTGCCTTTGAATGGCTTGGCACAAAACTTGTTTGGTACAAAATTTGAAGTGTAATTTGACTTTGATAGATATTTAATGTTCAAATTGGGTATGTTAATGCAAATGTTAAATGGACTAGTTCTATTAATGTTAACTTTAGCATAATTTGGCATAGGAATTAGTACTTTGGTTTTAGAATTGGTATCAAAATTTGAACTTGAACTGGAACTAAAATCAGGTTTGGAACCAAGTGAAAAAAACATCAACAGGTTTAGATAAGGACTCAAATTTTTGGTCTTGATTTGGAAGGTTTGATCTTGGAAAATTGACCTTGTGAATAAAGAAAGGAAACTTGATTAATTTAAGGCATTTTTAGTACCTTAAAATGTGTAAATATTGGCACAAGAATTGTAAAATTGGCCTTGAAATGTTGAATTAAGATCTAAACTTGGTTGAGATCTTAATTCCTAAAATAGGTTGATATTGGCACACATTGAATTAAAATTAAGAACATGGTTCAAAACTTGGAACTTAGAGGGCAAATCAGAATTGACCCTTGAACTTGAAATTAGGTTTGGACTAAATTAAGTGGAATAATGGCACAAGTTTGATAATAAATTAGGAAATTGGTTTGAAATTGGTCTTTGTAATAGGACTAAGACAAAGTTTAGAACCAAATGGATGGCATAATGGCATGGTTTGGACAATAAATGTAGGTGTTGAGATCAAGTTTCAACATATAACTTTTATTTGACTCAAAATTTTGGAAAAGTAATGCTTCATTTTGTGGGTATAAAAATGGTTTTGGATTTAGACTTGGTTTGTTTTATTTGGTCTTGAGTAAAAAATATTTCAACACAATAATAAAGAAACAGCACATAAGCATTATAACACACTTTTAATAGCTGACTCAGGTTTGCGTCACATCCATTTAACCTTTTGAAACACTTTTCTTGAGAGAGGATTATAATGTTTAAAGTTCCTTAAAGAAATTTTTGTAATTATTGGTAGGGGTTTTAAGCCCCCCTTGTCTCTCAAAGTTCGTATGATAAAGGTGAATGTCAGAGGATGTTACCTTTTCACCCTTGCATCAATCTATGATCCATGGAAAAAGAGGCATCTAAATTTTTTTACAATGGGATATATAGATGGTCCTTATATACAACCCATAATAGGTAGTACATGGACATGAAAATATGTTGAAGAAGAAATACAAATCAAGCAATCCACAAGAGGGGTCTTGTCCCCACCACAACTATGCCAACCTTACCTTCTACATAACAATGCTTTTAGAGTTGGATTCTTTAAATATTATGTTTGATGGTTAGGTGTAGGGTTTCCCCTTACCTTCATGAGATTCATCTTAGGGAATCATGCTTGGTCGTAATGATAGTTGTCTTTTATTTGTATATCCAAACAAATATAAGGGGTTGGTACATATGCTGGGGTATCAATTCCTATTCACTGCACCCTATGAGGATTACAAGAATGTGATGAAATCCTAATTACAAATCCTAAAATAAAAACATGGAAGGTATCATTTGGAATAATGAATCTTTGGGATAAAATGACTTGACACTACATTTTTTGAGTCAACCAAAAAAGGGATAACATACATACAAAATGCCTTACAAGACAATCAAGAAACAAACAAAACATGAAATAAAGAAAATAAGAAGAAGAAGAAGAAGAAGGAGAAGCAAAAGGAGAAGCAGAAGGAGAAGGAGAAGGAGCTGAAGTAGAAGCAGAAGGAGAAGGCTATGATATTATTGGAATTCAAAATAATGTCTAACAACAAGACCCATATCTTATTGACATAATTAATGGTTGAGAAACCTTATATCCTATTTAATAGGGCCATGGTGATTCTCACACCAAGTTTGAAGACATCAATGGGGATAGTAGAAGTAGGGTTTTGTACTACAATTTTTCTTGGGTTGTCAACCCATTCCTGTAGCTTACTAGTGATGTTGGTAAGGAGAAATGAATTAACCATGTCATACATATATGTATTTATGTCATAGGGAGTTTTTAATACCTTTTAAAGACATTTCCATTAATATATGCAACTAGTGTTTTTCTAAGCCTAAAGTGTAATATCTTCCCACTAATATTGCCATTTATGAATAAATCAAACAATAGGTGAATGCATGGCATTATATCTAGTTTGGCCATTATGTTGTGAATACCAACTAATTTTATTGCTAGCAAGTCATCCCTACACCTCTATGTGAATATTGAAAGCTGGTCCTTGGCCTTGTATGACTCAATTGCATTGACCACATCCCAAATAGTAGAATCATGCTTAAACTCATGGTTTAAAGATGTTGAATCAAATATTATATCAATGTATTCAATTGATCCTATAATGAATATGAATAAGGAAATGGAATACGAGATGAGTATTTCATTGAATTTACTATCTAAAAATGCTTTGCTCTATGAAAAATCTATAATTTATTTGTCGTAAGATTTCTCATAATTTGTAGTTTGTAATTTATTGTTTGAAAGTAATGTGGTTAGACTAGAAATGGAAATTTAGACTATATTGATTTAGTTATGTTGGCTTTGACAATTGAATCTATTAATTTATTGACTCATGTGAATTAATTATAGTAATGGCCTTCACTCTTTTCCCTATTTATTTTTTGCATTTGAATTTCATAATACCAACTTCCATAGCTTTTAATTCCATGTGGCTTCTTTTTCATTCTCCCAGATGCCTAATCATATTAATTTGATAGGTGTATCTTTTAATCTCTTTTGGCCTTGGATTTAGTGCCTTCACTATTTTATTATGTGGATTTGGAGGACATGTTTCTATGTGTCATTTTTATGCTCATAATTAATTTGTAGCTTATTGTAATTTATTCTTTCATCCATGAGTTAGCAAGGTGATGACACATGGATGGCTCTTTTTAATCCAATTACCCAAGATTATTTGTATAAAGGTCCATGATGTTGTCATCACTAGGTTAGTGGGATGATAACATATGGATGAATCTTAACAATATGCTTTCTTGAAACTATCTATATAAAGGTCCATGCTGACATCATCACCAATTTAGCAAGATGATGACATGTGGATGAATCTTAGTAATCCACTTACTCAAGATTATTGATATAAAGGTCCATGCTAACATCATCATTAGGTTAGTGAGATGATTACATGTGAACAAATCTTGGTGATTTTCTTGAAAATTAGACTTTAAACATTGTGCAAAGTTCAAGAGTTGTTAGGTTAGTGAGATGGTGACAAATGGTAAGATCTCAATGATTTACTTGATCAAGCGACTTGATATTTTCATTTAGGCTCTACAATAGTGGATTGGTGCCATGTGGAAATATTAAATGAAATATGGATGCTCTAAGTAACACTTAAACATTGAAATACCTTTTTAATACACAAAAAAGGAAAAGAACCCACTAAAATAAAAATATTTCATCCTGATTAGCCATTAAATCATAAATCAAACATGCACATAAGCACATAACTAAAGGAAATTCAAAGATAAAAATTAAATCATATAATGTGGCTTATACACAACTTCGATTCTATTTAACTTAGATACATTGTATAAAATTCAAAATAAATTCATGTAGATCATGTCAAGCATACACCATAAATCAAAATTAGATAATTTCTTTCAAGTGTCAAATAAATTCCTTGAGTTTATGATTTGCAACACACATGTCATAGACTTCTGGTTCATAAAACTTTAAAAGGGGTATTTAATAAAAAGTGATCCCTATTTTATTTTTTTTAAAATGGGGGTATGTGTGCTAAGGAAAAATAAATAGTGACTCAGATGGGAAAATACTCTTGATTATTTTGAGAACCCAAAATTTAATCAATGCATCATAATAAAAATTAAGCTCTACCAAGAGAAGAATAAACAAACTATACCTTGAAAAAGACTCCTACTTACTCATGCAACATATTAACCCTTTCATTCCTTAGATTTGTGTGTGATTTTAGAAATTCAATTTATTCTTGTTATGAGAGTTTTGATAAGGTCTTGGATAAACACTTTATGTTTCATTTTTAATTTTAGATTTTATAACCAAATAGTAAGGGAAGCCTGGGCATTTCTCTCCTACTAGCCAAGAATCTATATCCCTGGTAAACATTACTTGAATCACCCATCCTATATAAGTGTGTAGACATACATACATATTTTAAACATAGATAGAAAAGTGTTGGGAATCACCATTGGTTGGGTGTATGTATAAGAAACTTATTTTTGTTAATATGTCCCTATTAGTATATCTCTATTTATATGTTTATTATTTCTCATCCAAATTTTTATCATGTAACAGTGCAATTAACATTTTAGAGATGGAAAGTATTTCTAAAAATTTCATTGTTATATCATAGTAAATCATAGAGGTATAGTAATTTAGTTTATGTAAAACCTAATTAAATCGTTATACACACTTTAATCCCAAAAAACCTAACACTAAAAGATTAAATCCTAGTGAATGCCAATTGTGCTTCCTTATGTATTGTCCCCCTTGTTTTTGGCATGTCTATTGTAATTCCAACATAAGAAATCAATGAGTCTTCTATGAAACTTAGAAAAATATCATAGAAAACATAACAACTAATCTACTCAAAGAAAAATGTATAAAATAGGAAATCTAATCTAGAAAGTAGGAAATCTAATATAATCCTAGTCTACATATCCACTTAAAATTCACTCAAATGCATATTTAAATAGAGTAGTCATGAAATAATGCTTCAAAAATTGTCCATTGAATATAAAGGTGAGGTAATTACCTTAGATCTCTTTCAAATGGAAGGCATTATTACCTAATATTTATGATATCTAATATGGAACAATCCACAAAGGAGTCAACTTATCATGTTTTCCCTTATTCTCATGTATTTATTCCCATAGAAGCACTAGGTATAAAATATTGAAGGCCTTGATCTTAAATATTTTTTCAAACTATCATTTGATAATATTTTGATCTTTATTGAAGATGTACAATACTTTAGTTCTTACACCTTCCATTTAGACTATGTCAAGAAGTCTAGACTAGATCCTTTCATCTTCACCCATGTAATCTTGCATAAATTGGTACATTGATATTTTAAAGGGTAATGGGGCATAATAGATGTTTCCCATATATTAGTAGAAAAGGTGAAGCTTTGAGATCTTACTTGTGTCTAGTTCTATCTGCCTACCATGCATATTTTAATAAGAGATGCCATTCCCTTGGTTTATTTTATGTATATTTATTAATGACATATATTAGATTCTTATTAGTAGATTAAACTATTCAATTTCCATGTGGGTATTAGTTCAAGGAGAAATTGATAGTAATATGGTTGTTGTATGCCCACTCTATGAATTCAATAGATTGAAAAGATGGACCATTGTCATAAACTAAGGAAATGGGAGTACCAAACCTAGTCAATATATTTCTTCTAGAAACTTGATAACATTGATTGATCTAGAATTCTTAGTTGTTATAAATTTTGTCCAATTGGTACAATAATCATTATTTGTTAAGACAAACTTGTGCCCTGCTAAAAATTTTAGGTTTAACAACCCAATAAATTTAAGACCGTATTGGGTAAATGTACATCCTTAAATGATTGGCTACAAAGGTATGAAAACATTCATTTCTATTTTCCCAAATACTTGGCACTCATATCAGGTCCTAACATGGTTGTGGGCATCTTTGAAGATTATACACCAGTATTATCCCATACACAAAATCTTTTAAATTGTAGTGTTGACTGAGGAATGCCCACTACTAATCTTCTAATGTAGATTTTCTAGGATTTCTTTAGTTTATTATTTTGAAACACATCTTAGATATATGCCCTAATTTTTTTAATATAATACTCTTTTTTTGATCATGTAATGAGATGATTTAAGCCTAAGGTATCAGCTTTGGTCTCTATTTAGCTCTAAAGGATAAGTTCCTATGAGTAGATAATGGATGATTGAAGCATACCACTCACCTCCATCTACCTGAGTCTCATTGATATTCTCAAAAAAAATATGTGGACTAGTTTCAGTCATGAGTTAGATTATCCCTTGTCCTCTTACAATCTTAGCTAGCCTTCTTTCAAGGTCTAACTCTTAAATTTTGGTCATCTTTTTACCTCTTCTCTTTACCAATTCATTCTTCTAACTGTGAGATTGATTGCTAGGTTTGGGATGATGAAATATGTTTTTTTCCTCAAAATATAATGCCTAAACATTTTCACAAATTTTATCAAGGCATATATTTTCTTGTCTATCATAGAGTATTTCAACTCAACATCCTTCATATTGGTACTCATGAAGGTAATGGGGTGTTCATTGTCTTTTACCTTTTGTGTAAGTACATCAACAATGGTATGTTATTAAGAAAATTAATAAATATATAAATCATTATTGAAGTATGAACTGATCAAAATTGGAGCTTGAATAATGGAAATTTTGATGTCTTGAAAATATCTCCAAGATATTATTTTCCACTCTATCTTGGCATCTTGCTTCAACATGATGTTCAATGGTTTGACATTCTCTAAAAATCTAGAAATGAATTTATTAAAAAATTTATCTTACCAAAGAAGGACTTTAAATCTTTCTTTCTATTGAGAGGTTTCAACTTGGAAATGGCCTAAACTTGATCTAGATCAATGGAGATGCCATATTTAGTGATGACATGTCCTAGTAGTTTCCATTTAGTAACTCTAAATATTTTATTCATTGGATTAAGTGACACTCCATACCTTTTACATTTATTGAACACTCTTTGTAAGTGATCTTCATGATCAACTTTGTCTTTAGAGTAGACTATCAATTCATTCATGTAAATGATAATGATTTTTCTAACAAGTCCCTATAAAGTAAATTCCATGGCCCTTTGGAGGGTAGATCATGTACTGATTCGGTTAAATGACATGTTTTAATATGCAAAAGTCTCCCACTTGGTGGTAAAGGTAGTCTTCATCATATCTTGTGATTCTACCAACACTTGGTTGTAAAATAAGAATTGATCCAATAACGACATCATCTTAGACCCACTATCCATTTGAATCACCTCATATAATGAGGGTAAGGGGTAATTATCTTTCATCGATGTTTTATTCAAGTTTCTAAAATCAACAAAGAGTCTAATGTATCCATTATTCTTCTTCATTGGTACTAGATTAGTTGAATGCCTAATTATAAAGACAATCTTGGTATCTAGTAGATTTTATACATCTATTTAAATTAGAGGTTCCAAAATTGGATTTATTGGCCTTTGTCTTTGAATGAAAGGATTACGATCTAGCTTTAATGGAATAGTATGTGTCATGACCCAAGATTTAAAGACTTTCAAGTATTCATATGTCCAGATAATCACATCTTTGTAATCTATCAACAAATTCTTCAATTTTTATTTCTCACTTTTAGTGATGCTTAGTCTAATATTCACATACTGAGGATGTTGGTTAGTGCCTAGATTATCCTTGGTAAAATCAAACTTAGTTTCTTTAGGATACTTTTGATTTTTATCTTGATGATCTATATAAAAAGATCACTCTAAGAAAACTATCCCTAGAGGGATGCTATTCTTCTTCAGATGAAAGACACCATCTTCTCTCATGTCTTCAATATGCATGTGATTAATATATTTCTCATATATCATTTGATATTTAAAGGATCCAAAACTAGTCATGAATTACACAATTTGTTGGTCATATTTAAGCACTTGGAAGTTATCCACATTTTTAGGGATAGAAGGACAAGGAACAATCTCCATAGAGAATTTATGCATTTGATTTTTAGAGTGGGGCTAAATTGGTATCTTCAGTTGCTAGTGAATCTATCATCTAGTTTTATTCTCTTGGGATGACTTTGATGTTGAATGATTTAAAAGACTCAAACACATCCCATTATTGATGCCTATACATCATAAAATAAGTGATTTTTTATTGGTATTTATTTTTAATCTAGTTAAAAACCAGATCTAAGTCACCAAAGATACCCAATTTCTTGGCATTGTCATTAAACATGAACTAAATACCAATGATTAAAAATTTATAGTTAGATATATTATTAGTGTAGGGAAACATTAATTTATAAGTAACCAAATATTGCTTCCCTTTTGGATTGATTAGAGATATGCCAAAACCTGAACCTTATTTTTTTCTTTCTCTATCAGAATGAAGAGTCCATAATTGAGAAGGACCTTCAAATTTTGGTTCATGCAATTCATGTTCTTGCTTGGTAGTGAATATGTACACACCTACATGTGAAGATACAAAGTTAACCTTATCAATATTATAATTGTACTCTATGATTAGATGTCTCATATTTGGTTCATGGTCTACTCATATCTAGTTGGTTACTCCTTTCCAGGGTAGCCACATGTGTGAGAAGTTAGTAGCTATATATCCATTAAGTGTTTTTGACCAAGCCCTACTTATCATCAAGCCATAATATTATGTAATGTCAATGACCAAGATAATAATGTATTATTGTAAACATGGATCTTATTCTAGCTAAATGTGTACATTAGTTATCTCTTTAATGCATGGGATATAATAATTATCCAATTGTAAGACCAATTCCTTTGACTTGTCTATGCATATAGTTGTCGGCATCACATTGGCTAAGGCACTTGAATCAACAAAATAGTTGTGTACATTCTTTTCAAACATTTTGTTAATTAGTAAAAAGGGTGGTACTTCAGGCTTGTCCTTATATACCATCACATTTGCATGGATATATTTTGACTTGTTAGCATATGTCCTTCTAGTTAGGGATTTAAGAAATATCTCTCTTTGTTTAGTGATATTTTCTAACTCATAAAGATTGGTGTTAGATTTGATCTTATTTATGTCCTCAATGATATTTCACCCTACTCTACTATGTGGCTCTATAGTCTATAACTATTCATCTCTCTTAGGAGGGGGTGGATTGTTGTTAGCCATAACATATGGAGGAATGGTAACACTATTGTTCATAGGTGTTAAAGTAGTAATAGTTTATTTACACCTTAGATTTTAATTATTTATGGATTTATGATATTATTGGAAAACATGCATTTCATCTATGTTGTCTTCTATTTCATTCTCATATTCTTCTAAAAATGGAGAATCATAGGTTTGAAAGACCATTTTTGTGCTTGGATGTCTTGGAGTAGTACATGAAGAAAATTCTATTTGATTGGAAAATCCTCTTGTCTATCCATCTCCTTTTGAAATATCTCTAAGGTTGATATAAAACTCAAAAGATTTAGTTGAAATATAATTTAATAAACAAGAACAAGACAATTCAAATAATGCTATCTCTAAGAAGAGATGTTTTATTGATCAAATTTGTAGACCCAAACATATGCTTATCTCTGAGAAGAGATGTTTGATTTCCATTTCAGGTTATATCTTCAATTATACATGTTTTGAAGGTGTGAGGAAGATGTTTAAGGTCACCAATATCAAGGGATATTAAGTGGTTTGACTTCCATGATTTACAATAATATAGAATTTGAGGAATTACTATTTTTAAAAACTTACTATTTTTAGACTAAACTACTAAAATTAAAATTTGGGGCACTTCTATTAGGTTTTATGAGACAAAATTCATTTATAAAATCTCAATGACATCTCACGATGTTACCCTCATTATTATCTTTCCAATGGTTCAAACGATGAGTCAATTGGAGCTACGATGCAAAAGTTATGGCTCCTAGAAGTTCTGTCATCAATTGGGGTAGACCCATCACCTGAATTGTCATCTAAATTATTGCCCAGATCATTCATCCCTCCTTGAGAATAAATGGTCCCCATTGCATCAAGATTTGTCATCAAGTGTGGTAGTTATACTTTAATTTGATTCCTGATGCATACTTGGAATGTACTATGATTTATGGAACTATGCAGGGCCTAATTGTTCACCATTTTTGTCTGACCATTAGTTTATGGATGGAAGGCTATGAAATTATTTAGCTTGGTATCTATTTGATTCTATTGTTGTGTTGTTTGTGTATTCATGGCTATAACATTGGCCCTTTTGGATTATTATGGCTTGACCACCATGAGAAAAAATTTCTTGGCACTAATTAGAGAGACAAATGTAGAAGGTAGTACTTCTGGTACCTTATAGCATCATGTTCCAAGAGTGAGAGTGATCCTTTGAGTTCTTGATTCATAGATTCTATGTTGATCATACATGAGTGGCTGACCAAAGAGTACATCACAAACATCTAGATTGACCACATCACATAAGACCTCATCTTGTAAAGGTTTTATTGCATATGAGAGATGACATTGGTAGGTGACATAGAGGTTTCTCCTTGGACTCAAACATCCAATACTATATGGCTTTGGGTGAGGCTTCATGGATATAGGATTTTCACAATATTAGTAGAGATTAAATTCTTTTGACTTCCACTATCAAGAATGAAATTTAGAGGCTTACCTTTCACAAATAACTTAGAGTGAAACAACCTTTCCTTATCATCTAGCCTCTCCTCATGGGTCTGTGATGAAGAAATAATGGCTTCAAGCTTAGCATCTATAATCTCTTCTTCAACCTCTTTGACTATAGGGTCTTTATGAGGTAGAACATTAGATGTTGAGGATTCTTATTCAAAAAGCAGGGACTTGATGGCTCAACATTCTTCTTTGGAGTGAGTTACAGATTTATGATAATCACACCACTTCCCAGTCTTTCCTTCTTTTTGCTTCCAATTTTGGCCTCGTGTTTGACCTTCTTTGTCACTTTTCCATTTTGAAGTCTGAATCTTTGTATTCATTCTTCCATGCTTCTATTCAATCTTCACTACAAACTTGTATGCCTCATCAAAGGTTTCCAAATTGAAGAGTTCTATTTCTCCCCATATGTACCATTGTAGTCCACCAAAATATTTGAGAACCTTGTGTTTCTCACTTTCTTGGATGCCTAATCTCACAGATAGAGAATGAAAAATATTAGTGTAATCTTGAACATATTATTCCTTACCTTAGTAAAGTTGTTGCCACTCTATATATACATCATCATATGCTCTAATGGGGTAGTATTATTCCTTCACAGGTTCTATGAAATCATCCTAGGTAGGTTCTATCTCAAGACCAATATCATTTGCATTGAATCTCTTTTTTGTACACTTCCCACCAATTTTTGATAGGGAATGATGCTTTCAAAAGAGAAAAAGTGATCTTCTCTTTATCGGTGAATTTATTTATAGAAAAATAAGAAGATAATTGATCCAACCAATTTTCTACTACATCAACATTTGTTTTTCCTTCAAATGTATGGATATCAAAATTCACCTAAACCTTGAAGGGTGTTGGGGCACTAAAAGGATGTGGGGGTGCAAATGAGGAGCTAGAATTTCCCATCGAGATTTGTTGGAGAATTTGAGAAATTTTTTATAGCATCTATGCTTGCTACTATTAGAGGGATTCATTCACCATTTAATTGAAAGGATCGGATGTCTCGGTGTTGTCTGCCATTTGAAGTCATTTGGAGTGAATAGGTGGATAGTTTGTTGGTTCTATTTTCCACCCAAGCTTCCTGTAATTTGACCTCATCCTTGGGATCATACACTCTAAAGACAAACTGCTCTGATACCACTGATCCAAAACTTAAAATATTTGGTTGAAATATAATTCAAGAAACAAGAACAAGATAATTCAAATAATCCTATCTCTAAGAAGAGATGTTTTATTAATCAAATTTGCAAACCCAAACATATGCTTATCTCTGAGAAGAGATCTCTGATTTCCATTTTGGGTTACATCTTCATTTATACATGTTTTTAAGGTGTGAGGAGGATGTGTAAGGTCACTAATATTTATGGATATTAAGTGGTTAGACTTCCATGATTTACAAAAATACAAAATTTGAGGAATTACTATTTTTAAAAACTTACTATTTTTAGACTGCACTACTAAAATTGAAATTTGGGGCACTTCCATTAGGTTTTCAGGGGTCAAAAATCATTGAGTGGAGTTCATTCCATCTCAAAATTTTCCCCTCATTATTATATTTCCAACAATTCAAACGGTGATTCAATTGGAGCTACGATGCAAAAGTTATGGCTCCCGAAAGTTTCGTCATCAATTGGGGTGGACCTGTCACCCGAATTGTCACTTGAATTATTACCCAAATCAAAGGTAGTGTATAATCTGATACAATATATCTCACCATGATTTTTAGTCATATGAACTCAACACAAATTAGGAAGGGCTACTTCCATGATGTTTATTTTTAGTATCTTATTAGAAGGCTACGACTATTGGTTATTTCTAAATCTATTGAAAGGCCCATTGTATCTTTGGAATCCAAATCTCTAGCTAGTATTATACCCATCAATGTTACCCATATATTTATACATGTTAATAACTTCATTAATCAATTTATGTATCATCTTTTTATAGCCTCTAATTTTGTCTTTGTAGAGTCATAATTGGTACCCTATGTAGTAGCAGTATTAACTATTATCAAAGATTGATTCAATTTTGGTTGATTAGACATAAGAATAGAATTATCCAAAAAACTAATATGTTGGTTGGGTGGGGCATGGGTTAAAGGAAACTAGATATAAACCTATTTTTGGTTTAGGCCATAATATTTTGATTAACATTTGGAATTGGGTTGAAAGCTGAAAAAATAGGACCAAGATTAAGTGGGGTCATTAATTGTATCTAAGGATTCCATTGTTTATAAACATTGATAGCCTTAGCATAATCTAAAGGTAGTATATCAACACTGATAGTTATACATAGGAATATAATAATTATGGGGTTTAGGTCATTTTAAAACATATCACAGGCTAATGCCTCATTAAGTTTATTGGAAATTTCAATTATACTATACATTTTGTGAAATGTATCACTGAAGGCTTTAATTGGCTCATTTGGATATATTCTCATGATTTCAAAGTGTCGATAAATAAAACTTTCACTAGTGACTTGGACAAACTATGCCAAAAAAGTGTTTTGACATCCTTCCCAAGAGATGATTGGACTTTTTAGGACATTAAGAAATCAATCATAGGAAACATCTTGTCATGTGAAGGGAAATAGTCTACATGTCATGTCCTTGTGGGTTACATTAAATATCTTCAAGTTAGTTTTAAATGCCTTGATATGTTATTCAATATTCCTTTCTCCTAAATGAGTAAAGGAGGAAGATATTTCTTAGGGTTTATGTGTAGATCATGGACAACCCCAGTGATGTTGATGGTAGAACTAGTTAACTAGGTTATATCCTAGGCTAGGGGTTGGGCCTTTGGGATTAATGGAAGATAGGGTTTTATACCTATAGAGAATGATTGATCCTAGGGTCCTCTCCTAAATCCTTTGTTAGACCTAACTTTTTTATGGATTTCAAAAGGTGGGAACAACAAGTTAGTGTTTGAGGTAGACCTTGTTAATCTTTTGATTTCTTCCAATGTAACTTAAGTGATTATTTTACTCGATATACTAAAAGTAAAAATAATGTTCCCGCTCCCAATGAATTTGAAATTTGCCAAAGGAATTTTGGTGACAGGTGTGGATGGGATCGCCATAACAGGTGAGGTCCTCTCTTCTGCGGGAAATGGAGATATTGCGGCTCTGCATCCGGCCCTCGCTTCCGGTCCAGGGTATGAACCTGGGGGGAGATCCTTTGCGGATGTGGTAGCCTTCGAAGCAGATTTACATATTGCATCTCCTCATATAACTTTTGGGCAAAGACGCATCACACCTGTAAGAGCTTCAAAACCAATGCAGGTATCTCTAGACCCTGAATTAGTAGAAAGTATTGGCCAAAAGGTAGAACAACTGTCCTCTTGTGCTGCCATTCTGCATTTTTGTGGTTTCTGGCCTTCCTATGTAAATCTAGAGGACTGGATTAATAAGAACTGGTCACATATTAAAGAAGCTTAGATTCATCTTTGTGCCAGGGTTTTTTATAATAGTTTTTAAAAACCCTGAGGATAGAAAATCTATTTTGTGTCACAATAAATATTCTTGGCAGGGTAGATTTCCTCTTATGGCCAAACCTTGGCATAAAGATTTTAATCCTCTGTCAGAATTCTTTAATAAGATCCCTATATGGGTGCGGCTCCCTTATCTTCCATTACACCTTTGGAATGAGGCAGTTTTTAGAACCATAGGAAATGTTTTAGGGGATTTTTTATATGAGGAAGACTGTCCACTAACTCATTCAACCTGTGCACAATTTCTGGTAGATCTTGATGTCTCTAAGGGCCTTCCTGAGGCGATCTGCCTTGAATCCCCTAGGGGTAACTGGACACAAATTTTGGATTATGAGGGGATCCCTTTTCGGTGCAGGAAATGCAACCAAACGGGACATATAGCTGATCGTTGTGGTGCTGGGAAATCTCATCCCAGATGTCCTCCTTCTTGGTGGACTAAGGAATCCTCTGCTCACAAAGTTGACAAACAACCTTTGGAATCTTCTTCTGAATTCGAGATTGAGAATGAGGAAAGTCTGCAATCCGAACTGGAAGATGAAGAAGATTCATTGGTGAATCAATCTAACGAAGTAGTGGCTGTGGGTAGTGAATTTGTGGAGCCAGATGAGGAGGTGGTGGTATCTTCCCCTGTTATGGAGGATCTCCCTAAGTGCCAGTTAATGTTTAATTCTCACAAGGATTTTATGCCTCCTAGGATCCAAAGATCCATGACTTCTGAGGTATGGGATGCTGAGGCAGCTAAGGTAGAGGAAGGTTGGACAGCTGTAAGAAGAAAGAAGTCAAAGCTTTTGGTTCCTCCCCTCGATATGAATCTTTGGTCAAGTAAAAAAATAACCCAAACTTAAAAGATTCATCTAAAGCCCCCTTTTGCTGTCTGGTTTTCTCTGGGGGTTGCATTCTGGTCAGGTTTTCTGGTTTTTGGATTCAGCTTGTTGTTTTTACTGGTCTTCTTTTAGATCAGTGTTTCGAATGTTTGGTTTTATGGTTTTACTTTTGTAATTTGGTTCTATTGTTAACCTGGCAGTGCTTGTGTTTCCAGAACTTTGTTTTCTGGGTTTTGACCAGATGTTTATCTAGTGGTTTCAGGTCCATTTAAAACCTATTTTTGCTACTTCCTTGTAGTGTTTTTTAGGCTTAGCCTGTGGTCTTTGACGTCCTCTCTTTCGATCTTTGTAACAGGGTTTCGGGGCCCCTTCAGAACTTGCTTTTACCCTCAATCTAAAACTTAAGTGATTATTTTAAAAAATAATAGATGTAGAGGTTTAATCCCTCCTTCTAGTTATATAATAAATTCATATTGATATGGGTTTTATTCACACCCAAAAAAACATATGAGGTAGCCTCTAACATTTTAGGATCGATGAAATATGCACTCCAAGGCATGAGTTGTGAGGTATTCAATTTTGTAAATAACCTGTTGGTGGAATAATGGTGAGTAAAGTAATTTGTTTACCACTGATGGGCTGGTTATGGATGAATCTAAATAAGATTGAAATGGGTGGATAAATTATTGTTTTATTATAATTTGGGTAGGACCTCAAAAGAAACTCAAAAAAGAAGAAAAGTCAAAGTAGGAAAGAAGGCTTGTGGACCACATAATATGAAACCTTTCAAGACCAGCCCCTAAACTAAAGGTTGGACGAAGAATATAGGACTGATGTCTATTTTAGGCTACTGTAGCACACCAATAATCAAACATAGTTAGGATTCAAAGGGAACCATAAATATAACAAATTTAAGCACATAAAATCAAAGGTTGCCACATTTGTAAGATTGCTCTTACAAATTTATAAAGGGGGATCATGATAAATATGTAGAAGGTATTCAAATCAACAATAGCTCAATTATGAATAATTGTATATAAATAAATATAATTCATACATTAATAAAAAACTAAGATACTAAAATGACAAAACTTCTTACATAATCTATAAGTTTGGAGAAGAATCAAATTTTACACATCAAGACTACATAACAGATCTTATTAAAATTTCTTACTAATCTTAATAGCCAAAATTATCCTCCATTTAGAATGGGAGGATACAATTATGAAAAATATTTGGATGGGTAAGGACTCATCTCTCAAGTGTAGTCTAAAAATATGTGTTTAAAATAAAACTATGAACTCTTATGCAAAGTATGCATGCACAAAACTAATTGATCAAAATAGAAATATTCACCTAAAACACACTATATACATGCAAAATAGGTTAGGAATACAATTCCAAATCAAATAGAACATGATAATACATATTTATACTTAAAATTATGTTGATGTCATACTGATAGAAGAAGAAAACTATAGCATAGCAATTGTAGAAGCCAAAGTAGGTAGAACTAGAGTTGTAACTTGAGTTCTAGCTAGAATTGACACTGAAACTATAGTTGTAGAAGACATTACTGGAAGTGGCATGTAGGTAGGCCTAGTCTAGGTATTAAATAGTGTGTATTTAGGAAACTAAGTACCTTAAGTTAGAGTAGGCATGACCCTTGCTTCTAAATTTATTTACTTTACAGCTTCCATCTATAGATATAGTGCATGGATTGTCTAGAATTCAATGTCTATGCTTTCAAAATAAAGAAAATCTATCTTGAAAAATGATGGGAGCTTATCCATCAAATTATTATGTGTGACTAATGCAACTCTAACCTTAGCATGTAGTGCCTCATTTTGTATTATTTTATCTCTTATAAAATTCATTAATTAAATTATTTTATAATTGGTTCTATAAATAATGCCCTCAATCTTAATGCTAAATATATCAATTTTAAATCGTAGGATTTTTTTTAAAAATTGGTCTATAAACTAATTTACCTTATTGATTGCCTACATAAGTGACCCTTATATTTGTCAAGATAGATACTTATTATCTTTACTCATTTTTAAATTGCTAAAGTAGAGCTCACATCTCTTGATGCCACTCAAGTAAGTTGTCTCTCAATGCAATAACAAAATTCTAAGCCCATGCAAGCTCAAATTTTGTTATTAAATTCAAATGAGCATAAGCCTTATTCCTAGTCTCTTGGCAAAGGAATTGAAGCTTGCCATTAATTTCCTTTATTTTATTTAAAAATTGTAATATATCCCTCCATGTAGGATGGGATGTGGCATTTATAGACCTTATTAAACCAATAGTGTCAAATAACTTCCTAGCTATCCCTTGTAGGTTATCCATAATATCTTTAGGATCTTGAATGGTGATCCTTTATAGTGGCCTCTAAATAGACTAATCAAAACTTTTGAACATTTATTTAATAACTCATCCAGTAGCATCCATAACACTTTAGGGATCCTCTATATATCTGTCTAGGTCGGATGAATTCAATTTTATTCACTTTATCAGATAGAATATGTCTTCTCTTTGTTCCAACTCAATTTTTTAGCCTTTAAAAACCAAAATATTTCTCTTAACCTTTTTTAATGTGTTATTCTATTTTCCAAATGAATATTAAGTATGGGTTACTTGGCAATCACTAAATCTTATCTTCCTACTAGTTTATGTTACAATTACTAAATCCATGAAGGAATGCTTAGTGTAACTTGTTACTCTATTTAATCTACTTACCCTACTAGTTGTGCTCATTATATAGGAGTAGATGAAGGGGATTACCTTGGAGGAAGCATGGTTGTGGGGGAATATGTACCTAGTATAAGAAAAGGAAGTATAAATTTCCTTCATCTAGGAACCTTATTTTGGACTGGTGTATAAATTATATACTTAGTCTTCCCTATTTATTTATAAATTAAATATATAGGTGAGTCTACTTGAGGATCTTGGAAAATAGGCATCTCTAATTATGTAGTTAACATAGGAGGGGTGACTAGTGTATAAAAATTGATGTGGACTCTAGGTTTTCAAAATACACTATTCTGCTTAGTTTATGTAGCCTTAGTAGTCATAGTAGTAGTGTTAGGGGCCACAATAGTAAGTTGGGATATAGTAGGTAGTATTGGAATGGTAGCTACCTAGGGATTATTTACTTGACTTAGTAAATGCAAATAAAAAATAGAAAATGTTGTGCTAACAAAAATTGAGGAAGTTACTAAAGAATGAAGAATTGGTGGACTTACCACTTGCTAAAGTAAAATTGGGGAATTGATCATTACAAATATAATTATAATAGCTTTAATTAGATATCTTAGAGTTGCAATTTTGACTCTACATCTCCTTCTACTTCTCCTTCTTTATCTAATAACAGTTATGTGGTCATTGGACTACCATTTCCTTGGTTGACCTCTTTAGATTCTTTTAATAACTTAGTTCCTCTTGATTGAGTACTCCCCTCACTCATCCATTCATTTTATTCATCTAATTTATTTATTTAATCAAAATAATTTTATTCCTTGGTGTCATACTTTGACACCCATTCTTCCTCAGTTATCCATATTTTCTTTTCTTCCTTACTATCATAAATTATAATAGGGTCTAATATCCATGTAGCTTTTCTTATGTCCTCTTTCTCCTTGGGGTATTTTGCTTATTTCTCTTCTATCTCCACTATTTTTGGTGAAATAAGAGTGGTTTTGGGCTTCCTTGTATATGTGAGTATTAGTTTGGTAGTAATAGAGGTTTGTCCTATAGAAGGTAGAATAGGAGATGCAAGGATTGTAGTGGTAGTAGATGGTGAGGGGGTGATAGGACCGGTGACCACTGGAGGAATGATGGGTGGTGAATATGGAAATCTAGTGGATTGAGACACTATTTTCCATAATATTATTATCATAATAGGAGGTGACCCAAGAGGATAAATAATGGAAATGTGTGACAATAAATAAGGAATACTTACTTATTATGCAATGATAATGGGAGGTAGAGGGAACATGGAAAATAGTCCATCAATATGCTAAGACTTTTAGGTCTCACTTATTTAGTTATGTGTTGAGGAGAGGTAGAAACAACTGCATGAGTAAGGGATCTTGGAGCAATCCCTCCTCTTTCTTCAATATTAACTTCCCTAGATGGGCTAACTTTTTCTTACATTTCTTTCATGTGGAAGAGGTTTGTGAATAGGTATGGAAACCCATTATTCCTTCTAAATTATTTTGGCATCCTATTCAATGATAGTAAGATCATACTAGATCCTTTGTGTCATAGTCATTAACATGTTGACAGTAAAAATCCTTATAGATACTTCAGTATCATCTTATGCATTTATGAATACACTATCATGACTTTAGAACTAATTTACATAGTTGATTCTCACTTTTCTTTCATGTTTATCTGTGTGTTCTAATATTTTCCTAAGGTCCCAATGTTTGAAGGGTGCCCATTTAAACCCATAGTGTGTCCTAATCCTTCTAACATCCTAGATGTGTTACCACCTTGTGCACTACATTCTACCAATAATGAGAGGCATTGGATGGATAGATGTTTGTTTATCCCTCCTCAATTTAGTGTCAATGCTATCAACCAATAAGTAATAATTTTTTGCTTAGCTATTTTATCAAACGTAATCCTTGGTAGGTACAAGGGGGACCTTAGTACATTCAATCCTAACCATAGTTTAATTAGGGTACAACTAGTAATCACCCATATTTTGAATGGATTTATTTATAGGGTTAGAGAATTTGGGCATGTTCTTCCTATAAATTGATTGATATACCATTGGGTAGAAGGTCTCAGTTAACCTTCTCATGTTATTTTTGAATCTGTACACATTTAGAATATTAAACTCATCACATATCCTATTCTTGGGGTAGTCTGGAGATGGTTGCCAAGGTTTCTCATATGATTAAAACACAATTGAAGTCACATTGTCTACCACATATGACATCATGTAGAATTTTTCATCTAAAAAACTTCTTAAATTTGTGATTCTTAAAATCAAGTTGGAATTAATAATATCTTTAAAGGCTATGATCTTATTGGAAGTTAAAATAATGTCCAACAATGGGATCCATATCTCATTGACGTAATGGTTGAGAAACCATATATCCTATTTAACATGGCCATTGTGATTCTCACCCCAAGTCTAAAAATAAAAATGGGGATAGCAAAATTATGGCCTTGTATTACAATGATGCTTGGGTTGCTAGCCCAATATTGTAATTTATTGGTGATGTTGTTGGCAAGGAGCCATAAATTAAACATGTCCTATCTATATGTCATTTATGGCATATGGAATCTATAATACCTTTAAAATACATTTCCTTTGATATATGCACCTAGTGTTTTCTAAGCCTAAATTGCAATATATTCCTAGTAATATTGTCATTTATGAACAAATCAAATAATAGGTCAATGCAAGGTATTACCTTTGGTTTGGACACTACATTATGAATATTAAATACTTTGATTGAAAAAAAATCATCTCTTTACCCATGTGTGAAGAGTGAAAGATGGTCCTCAAACATGTATGCATTGATTACATCAATCACATCCCAAATAGAAGAATAATTCTTGAACTCATGGTTCAGAGCTATTGAATCAAATGTTGTATTAGTGTATTCAATTGATCCTAAAATTGAGTAAGAAAAATTAACTCAAATAAGAAATGAGGATGTCATTGAATTTATTATCTAAAAATTATTTTCTCTATGAAAAATTTGTAATTTTTTGGTCACAAAAGAACTCAAAATTTATACTTTTCCATTGATTATTTGAAATCAATGTGATTAGATTAAAAATGGAAATTAAGATTATATTGATTTAGTTTTGTTGGATTTGATAATTGAAGGTATTAATTTTTTGATTCATGAAAACTAATTATAAAAATAACCTTCACTCTTTTTCTTATTTATGCATTACATTTAAATTTTATAATATTGATTTCCACATCTTTTACTTCCATGTTGCTTCTTTTACATCTCCTAGATGCCTAGTCATCTTACTATGACAAATATCTCTTTTCATCTCTTTCAATATTTGCTTTGATGTCTTCACTATTTTATTATGTGTCTTTGAAGGATACGTGTCTGTATGTCATTTGTCTTCTCATTTTTAGTTTTTTTTACTTTGTTCCTTCATCTAGGGGTTAATAAGATGATTACACGTGGATACTTCTCACTTATCCACTTATTTGGTATATCCATACAAATTTCCATGATGATATCATCATAGGATTAACAAGATGATGACATATAGATGGATCTCAGTGATCTTATTTCCCAAGATTATTTGTACAAAATTTCATGTTGAAATCATTATCAGGTTAGCGGTATGATGACACATGGATGGCTCTTGGTGATCTAATTGACTAAATATATCTGTACAAAGGTATATGCTAACATCATCATTGATTTAATGGTATGATGACACATGGATGGATCTCAAAAATATGATTGATAGTCAAACTTCAAATATTATGCAAATATGAGAGCTTTTAGGTTAGCAATAAGGTGATAACTGGCAGAATCTTGATGACCTGCTTGATCAAGTGACCTGATATTTTCACTTAGGCTCTAGGCTAGTGGATTGGTGACACGTGGTAGGAGTAAATTAACTTCAGATGGCCCAGGGAACACATAAACACCAAAATATCTTGTTTAATACATAATGTTGACCACATTTGACTTTAGGTCAAATTAGGGCACCCCTAGTAAAAAAATTGGATTTTAAAATTTTTAGGGTGTGTAATATCTTATCATGAGGTGTTTCATAGGTCATCTGATTCCATTCAATGTTATATTATCCTTATTCACTTATTTCATTAGTCTCTCATGTCATTTAAGGTCATTTTAAGGGTCAAAATAGTGAATTTAATGCTTTGTATGGGTTTCTTGGGAAACATGAAGTTGTAAAAATATGATGTCATGTCCCATGTATCCCTAAAAGTATTAAATAACTAATAAAACTAAAATTTTACAAGTTCATTAGAAGAAAAGCTAGTTTTCTTAAAGAGAAGGAGGAATTTGGCACTTGTGCAGAAGATAGTGAAGTGTGCCACATGGTGAAAGATATTTTGGGGTTTCTTCACCTTCCAAATACTTATTTCTATTATTTTTTTAATTTATAAGTTCCATTTTGAGGCCAAAACCATTCTCATTTCTTATTTTTTAAGATAGGATAAAGTGACATTCAGGTTTTTACTTGATACGAACACCCCATGAGCTTTTAGGAAAAATGATTTTGGTAGACTATAGTATACTAAGAGAACTTAATTTTTAAGGAAATATTTTGGATAATGATTTATTGTGCTTTATGAATAATCTATTTTCAGTTGATTGTGTAAATCTCTAAGCTATTTCATGCACCTTATGGGTTTTGATTTCGTTTGGGAGATTCCATATAATCTAGTTGGTCATGTTGATTCTATATGATGTTTAATTATTCCTCAAATTTTTCCCATGCTTAGTTTCATGTTTGATGGTGTTTGGATAAGAAAATTTTCCTTAACTTGTATGAGGATGCATAATGCTAATTACAGATAGTTTTCACCATGTCTAAGATCTTCATGCTATGACCATGGTTGCTAGGGATTGTGTTAGTGTATTCTTTTTATGTTTTAAAGGTTATTTTTATTCCATTAACCTTTTAATTTTATCCAACAAAACAATATTCATAGCTTGCATGCATATACACACTTCATCTATTTTGACATTGGAGTATGCATCTATAGGTGATTGCAAGGATGATTTTCATGTTGAAAGAATGTGTGAAGATGGTTTCAAGTGGTTCTTGGTGGAAATAATGTACTTTAGGGTTGAAATTTATTTTATCTACCTTGATACCTCTTTCCCATCCTTATTTCTACATTATAGATGCTCACTAACTACATATAGTCCATACACATATACATGGATCTTCTAAAGACGTCATGGTGTGGTGGAATGTTACATAAAGGTGTTTCATCTTTTTAAAAGTTATGTGAGTGAATATGAAACTTTATGAAGTTTTAATTTTGATAATAAACACATGTGTCATGTACACTACTTGAGATTCTATAATTTCTACCTATATATACAAATAACCACCTATAGGTGGTCTTGATAGAGGGTTGAAGGGTCATTATAAAACATAAAAACATAAGATGAACCCTTATTTAAGGTCATAAAGTGAAGATAAATCATTAATGACCCTATATAAGGGATATATTGTCATATGGTGTTAATAATCACTTTCTAAAGATCAAATAGTAGGGCTAAGGGATCAATTCCCTAAAATAGTAAAATAGAGCTCCTAGAGTTTTTATATGATACCAAGGAACATAGTTGAAATGTCTTTTAAAGATTCCAAATGGTTAAGTATTGTATCCTCCAAATAATAAAACAACCATGTAAAGTTTAGGAGGTATATGACCTACTAAAATTAGTAGTTGAAGGTCTTGAAGTTGTCAGCAAAAGCACTAATTACCTTTATTGAATATCTATGCGCTAATCTTTGAAAGGTATTTTTTCACCAAGTTTACAATTTAGACCTTACCTATATGGTTAATGGTTTATAATGTTTGAAATGAATTTTTTAGCCTAAAAATAATCATATAAAACTTATATACTAATTTTTTACCTCCTATTCACATCCATTAGTTTGTACAATAACCCATTGAACACTTACAAGTAGGATAATGGGCAGATGATAGTTGACTCAATTTTGATGGTTAATTGATGTTTTGGGAACTTAAAAGGGAATATTATCTAAATATTTTTATCTTGTGACCTTATAAGGATTTAAGGAAAGTGAATCCACATCATGAACAAGCTCAATCAAACCACATACACCTACAACAGGCCTATAAGTGAAACATATCAGTCTAGGACAGTAACTTTGTTTTTTGTGTTCAAATAGTGTCTCAAGGTCTCCAAAACAAGAAAATTAGTTCACACACATGGTTTGTGACATTAAATTAGATTAAAATGAATATTTCACATCATAAATCAAGTTTAAGGAGCCCATATAGTCACCTATTGTAGCCTAGACAGGGTTTCTCAATCCTCTATGAAGGACTCAGTCTAGTGAGTTAAAAGTACATGTGAATGGATAGAAAAACATGAAAGGAGAAAATAAAATGTTTAAAGTTTATAAATTGATATTATATTTCAATGGAGGGTCCACCCATATCATGACCAAATCAAAATGAGCCAACTACACCTATAATCAACCATTGTTGACTATTACAGGTAGGGAGATGGAACTTGCTATCTAGGGTTAGTATTGCATTGAATCAATATGATTAGGGACATAAACATTGATAAATAAATATGGAGGATTTATTAAAGGCCATAAAAACATTTATAAAACTTGTCTCATGAAATTCAACCTATAGGTGTGAAGTTTAAAGCAAACACAATCAACATTATAATATACCCCTACTATTTGTAAGGTCTATAATGAAGTAAATGATGGTTTAGGTTAATGATTTGTTATGGATCATATAAATAATTATCATAAACAAAATTTGAGACATTTATACCATGAAAATAGTGGAAGGATAACTCCAAGTTGAACAACATATAGACCATATACCTTTTCTACACACAGTCTACCTTAAAAAGCTCAATCTTGGATTTTGAGGCAATTAAGGGGTCAAATGGATAGATAAAAAGCTTAATTTTTGTGAAATATACCCTTGTCACATATATAAGCTTATTCAATCTCTAAATTTTCTAATAAAATAGGTAAAGTACCCCTTGTTTTATCTCAGACAACTAGGATGTTATGGTTTTATGAACCAAGCTTAAGACTCAAAACAAGCCTAAAACCCTAATAAACCCTTATCCAAGACTTGATGGAGAATATGAGATTATAAATATATAAAAATGGCATATCTAGACTATGAAAAATATTATAAGTTGAAGAGGACTCACTCAAGATCCCTCCCATGCCAACTATTTGTACAGATGGGGTGTAAAGTAACATCTTTTTTACCATTTTTTGTGTTTTTACGTTGTAGGAGTCTAGAGATGAAAATAAATTTAGGTGAAATATTAATAATTAATATAAATACCCATATTAATTTCATTCCATGAGTCAACTTCTAAGTACCCCAGCTAAGTGTTTCAACTCAGCTAGTCAAAACTAGCATATTACACAAGCTAGGGAGAAGTGTGAAAAATTCAAGTGGATGGCCTTTTAAGGTGAACCTAATGCTTCAAAGTCCATGGAAGGTATTGGAACATTTAACCCACTAAATTATATGTATTTTCATGGAAAATTTAAGGCATTTTTGGAGGCCAAGTGTGCAAGGTGCATAGAAGAGAAATGTTCTCGACAACAGATGATGATGGCTCACTTTCAGAGGTTTTTAGAGGACCATATATGCAAAAAATTCATGGAGAATTTTTTTTTAGAGTATATCCTTAAATTAAAATCATTATACCTGATTCTCATCAGTTATGGGATGTCCAAATAGGTCCAATGATGTAGGTAGTTTTTCTGAGCCAGAATGAGGAGTTTTGTACCATTTTGTAAGACTTTGATGACTTGGATTGACATTTGTACTTCATTAAACTGCATGGTTCAACCAATATCATATTATCATTAATATATACCTTATTTTATAATCTTTATAAGTGTCTTTGTGACCCTTTGACTTCTCTTCTTTTCTCTCTCAAGCTCTATAAGAGCTAGTCATTTTAGCCATTATATGGGATGTTCCACTTGAGTATGGTGAAGCCCTAATCATTTTTATACATTTTGATAAATAAAATGAATAAGTGTTACCTATTTCATGAATTTTTATAGTGTTATTTACTTTAATGTTGAATTTTCTTAGTGAATACTATGGATTCCTTAGCAAGTTGTCACATTCTCTCACCTATTTGTAGATTCTTATTATAGGGCATGTGATGTGTTCCAAGAAATTTAAAAAATTAAGTGAGTTAGTATCTTAATTAGTGTCATCATAGGCCTCTTATCTATTCCTAATATCTTTTCACATTCATCCATAACCCCACAATGTAACATTGATGTAATAAGACATAGATTGGAGAGTGTATGTTTAATTTGTCCTTTGATTTCAAGTGTAATATGCATATGGTTAGATGTAATCATTAAATTTGGTGTATCAACTACAACATAATAGTTTTATTTAATTTATAATTCTCCTTTTTCATCCCCAAGTTTAGTATTATTTGTAATCCTAAGTGGTACATCAAGGGAGCTATCTCTATCTGTAGACTCATCTCATTCTTCAGGCTGCCCACAAGCCTAGAGGTGATTCCATTATGCCACTTGGATGAGGAGATAATTTTCATCTCCTAAAAGGGTGAAAATCCAAGTGATAATAGTTTTTGGCATGCCTAGTGGGATTATTGTTCCAAGAGATTGAGAGATTTTTGGTGTTGTCTCTCAATAATAAGCCTTTGGAGGCATCTATCAAAGCATCAATAGTGACTCTGAATATATGTTAGCTGGTAAAAGAACCCAAGTTATCTTTTAAATATTGATGGTAACATTTTCCCTTTGTTTTATTTATTTTAATGAGGTTTCAAGGCTGACTTTGATGTTGAGTTTTGTTCTCTAAAGGTTGGTGAGACATTTCAAGCTTTTACCAATCCCTATTGATATGAACAAATTATTGGTAAATTTCATCATGATTCTTATCAACATCAATATCAATTTCATCATCTAAAATATGATACTTATCATCCCATGCATTAGTATATCAGTATTATAACTAGCCTCCTCAATTCTTTGTCCCTCATGGTCAATCTAGCCACTCCTTAAGCCAACCCATTTCCACCTTCAGGAGGACACTCTTGGGCTATGAGAGATATATGTTGGATATTGATACTCAAAGGGGATGTGGTATAGAGGTTCCTAAACATGTCATTCTTAAGGTAAGAGAAGAATTATAGTTTATCAAAATAGAGTGGGCACCTATTGAGAGAGCCAATTGGCAAAGGCTCACAAGTAAGATGCTTGATGTGAGTGGTTTAGTCTCTTCCTTAGAGGATATGCTATAATTTAATGAAGGAAACCTCACCATAATTATCAGCCTTCATATCCACTTCCCAAAGTTTCATGCTATCCATACATGGCCCATAATCATGAGCCAAATCAATTCCATCAAAGTCATCCTTTTCCAAATCAGTTGGAAGATAGAGTTGAAAGAAGAAATCTTATGTTTAAAGCTAATCTTAGGAAAATTGAGTTGGAAAATATGAATATGCAATAGTCCATGTTGGAAGAAAAGGAATTGGAGTTCAAACACTCATTTCCATCTCACATTTCATCCCCACCACCTCAAAAAGAGACTCATAATCCCAATGTCCTAAGTTGGAGTAAGATAGTGGAGTCATGGGGAAGAAAGAGGAGAAAAGTCTTGAAAAATAATGGGAAGTTGAGAACACTCTTGATCCTATAAAAAATACTCCTACCATTCTTTAATAAAGGGTTTCTAATCCTAACATCCAAATTTATAGTAATATATTGGAGTCATGGGGAAAGAAAGAAGATAGAAGCATTGTCCAAGAGTGTGAAGTGGAGAATGGAGTTGATCCTTTGCAAGTCCCTCCCACCCTTCCTCAAGAAGATTCTTGTGTCTCATGGTAGCTCTCATGCACTCCTTATCCTCATTATAGTTCTTATGAAATCCAAGAAAAAAATTTCCAAGAGAAATTATCCAAAGAAATTGAAGAGTTATAGTCAAAGATGAGGTTGCTAAGTCAAGGTGAGATTAAAGGTTTAGACCCAAAAGACCATCCTATGCCTAAATACACCCCATATAAAATTTATAAAGAGATTAATAAATATAAATCAGATGTGAATTATGTTTTGGTAATGTGTAAGGAAGAAAATCAAGTGGTTTTAACCCAAGGTTTGCCTCCCCTTCCTCAAGAGCTCCCAAAAGAACCTCTAACTTTGCATTCTCAATCTGAATTTGAGCCATGTATTCCACCTCCACCAACTAGTTCATCTTATCCTCATTACATAACCATTTTCATTAATATGAATATGGTGTGGGAACCTAAAGAAGATAAAGTGGTTTAGGAAAATAAAAAATTCTTACATGAAGAATATGCAACTCCTTGGCAGCCTTATTGGGCTAGGTCATCGGATTTCAAGATGCCTAGTCTTGGCATCACTAGGAAGGAGTTTGAAGATGTTGTATGCCTTGAAAAACAACATTATATTTTGATATTTTAGGTTCAATTTGGAAACTCTCAAGAGGTTCTAAGTGATGAATAAGAGGTAAGCTCTTGTGTTGAATCTCCTTATTTGGTTGATGATGAAGCATACACTCCTTATGTTCAATAAATCTTAGAAGAGGTCATTTTAGAATCTAAAGAAGAAGTTGAAGGAGTCCCTCTTGGTGTTACACTTAATGATTATGATAAAAGTGAAGATGATGAATTATGGTAGATATATGAGGACATTTGTAAATAATTTGAACCTCTCAAGGGATCTACAACTCCTTTAGGGTAGTTACAAGTGATGGTAAGAAAGATGACATTGTTTAAAATGTCATAGATGAACAAGATGACATTATTTAATATGTCATAGGTGAGAAATAAAAAAATACACATCATCCAATATAGGTCAATATAAATATCTATTAGCCTCAATCTTTCAAAGAAAAAGAAATCATTCTTTTTGAGACCATGTCTACAAAGAGAATGAAGGTTGACTATGAGAAAGAGAGTGGGAAACAACATAAAGTATGTAAACAAGGTCAAGAATAATATGTCTACATTGGAGACCAATTTTAATATGATTTAATTGAAAAAAAGTCAAGAGAAGTGCTAAGGAATTGGTTTGGTCCATCAAGTGTTTAATATAAAGAGCAACATGCTTGGCACCCTCATCCATCTCATGCAAAAGGGGACTAAAAAAACTTTCCCTTTAATATTGGAAAGGGAGTTATGAATGATTGTTAGTTGTATATAATATGTTGTTACCTAATTCCCCTAAGTGCTTGGAGCACATGTGTGTGTGTGTGTGTGTGTGTGTGTGTGTGTGTGTGTGTGTGTGTGTGTGTGTGTGTGTCCATTGCTTTGTATGGTTGATGTAGTCATTAGTGTCTTGTATTGATCAAAGGGTTTGTGTTAAATGGTCAAAATTTTATTATTTGTATCAGTCCCTAGGTGAATCCTAAGCCAAATGGAATAATAAGGCTACTGGTTTAGTTAGTATAACAGGTATATTACTCCTATGAGTCACCAATTTGTTGACTTAATTTGACTTTTAGGTCAAATTAGGGAACCCCTAGGTAAAAACTTGGATTTTAGATGTTTTATGGGGTGTAAAATATTTTCATGAGGTTTTTCATAGGTCATTTTATTAAATTTAATGCTATATTAACCTTAGTCACTTATTTCATCAGTTTCTCATGTCATTTTGGGTCAATAAGGGTCAAAATAGTGCATTTAATGCTTTTTATGGGTTTATTTGGAAACATGAAGGTGTAAAAAAAATGTTTCATGTCACATGTGTCCTTATAAGTCTTAAATAATTGAGAAAACTAAAATTTTATAGGTTTATCAGAAGAAAAGTTAGTTCTCTTAAAGAGAAGGAAGAATTTGGCACTTTTACGACACATAGGGAAGTGTGACACATGGATAAATATCTTTGGGGGTATATTCACATTAAAAATACTCATATATATTATTTTTTTAATTTTTAAGTTCCATTTTTAGGCCAAAACCATTCTACTCAATTTTTGCTTTTTTGGATAGACTGAAGTAACCTTCAGGATTTTTGTTGATACAAATAGCCCATGAGGTTTAAATACAAATTATTTTGGGATATGATAGTATACTTATAAAAATTAATTTTAGTATAATTTTTTTGGATAATTATCAACTATGTTTTAAAAATCATCTATTTGAATTTGATTGTGCAAATCTGCTAGTTGTTTCATGCACCCTATGGGTTTTGCCTTGGTTTGGGAGATTACATACAATATATTTGGTCATGTTGCTTATAAATTATTTTTAATTAATCCTCAAATGGTACACATTCTTATTTTTATGTTACATGGTGTTTTAATAATAAAATTTTCCTTAAGTTGTAGGAGGATGCACTATGCTAATTACAAATAATTTTCACCATGTCCAAGATCTTCATGTTATAACCATGATTACAAGGGATTCTATTAGTGTATTTTTAATTTTTTTAAATTTATTTTTATTCCATTCACCCTAAAATTTCATCCACCAAAACAATCTTCATAGCTTGCATGCATAGACACACTTCATCTAGTCTATCATTGGAGTATGCATCTACAGGTGATTACAAGGATGATTTCTATATTGAAAGAATATGTGAAGCTGGTTTAAAGTGTTTATTTGTATAAATAATGTTATTTAGGGTTTAAATTTATTTTATCTACCTTGATACCTCTTTCCCATCCTTATTGCTAAATTATAGACATTCACTGCCTACATGCAATCTATACACACAAAGAAGGACCTTCTGATGATGTCATGGTGTGGTGGAATGTTACATGAAGGTGTTTAATCCTTTTACAAGTGATGAGAGTGAATATAAAAATTGTTTAATGTTTAACTTTTATCACAAATAGATGTATCATGAACACTTCTTGAGATTCTATACTTGTTGCCTATATATATATAAATAGCCACCTATAGGTGGTCTTAATAAAGGGTTGAAGGGTCATTCTAAAACATAAAAACATAAGATGAACCCTTATTTTAGGTCCTAAAGTGAAAATAAATCATGAATTACCATTTTAAAGGGATAAATTGGCATATGGGGTTAATAATCACCTTTTAAAGATCAAATAGCAGTGCTTAGGGATCAATTTCCTAAAGTAGCAAAATAGAGTTCCTAGAGTTTTTGATGATACCAAGGAACATGGTTGAAATGTATTTTCAAGATTCCAAATGGTTTTGTTTTAGCCTTAACATAATAAATAAACCATGTAAATTTTAGGAGGTATATGACCTAAGAAAATAAGTAGTTGAAGGTCTTGAAGTTGTCAACAAAAGCACTAATTCCCTCCATTGAATATCTACACGCTGATCTTAGAAAGGCCTTTTTCACCAAGTTTATGATTTAGACCTTGCCTCTATGTTTAGTGGTTTATAATTTTTTAATGGAATTTTTTAAGCCTAAATATAATAAAATAAAAGTGATCTATTATTTTTTGGCCTCCCATTCACATCCATTAGTCCGTACAATAACCCATTGAACACTTACAGGCAAGATAATGGGTAGATGATAGTTGACTCAATTTTGATGGCTAATTGATGTTTTTAGACATTAAAAGGAATTATATATAGATATTTATATTTTTTTAACTTATAATTATTCAATTAAAGTGCATCCACATCATGAACAAGCTTAATTGAACCACATACACCTACAACAGGCCTACAAGCAGAACATATCAGTTTAGGGCAGTGACTTTATTTTTTGTGTTCAAATGGTGTCTCAAGGGATCCCAAACAAGAAAATTGGTTCAAAAAAATGGTGTTCAACCTAAAATTATATTCAAAGTAATATTTCACATCAGAACTCAGGTTTAAGGAGCCCATATACTCATCTATTGCAGCCTAAACAAGGTTTCTCAATCCTCTAAGAAGGACTCAGTCTAGTGAGTTATAAGTACATGTGAAGGGCCAGGAAAGAATGAAAGGATAAAATAAAGTGTTTTAAATGTAATAAATTTATCTCATATTTCAATGGAGGATCCACCCATATCATGACCAAATCAAAATGAGCCAACTACACCTACAATCAACCACTGTTGACTGTTACAAGCAAGGAGATGGAACTTACTATCTAGGGTTAGTATTACATTGAATCAAGATGAACAGGGACCCAAACATTGATAAATAACTATGGAGGATTTAGGAAATTCCCTAAAAACAATTTTCAATCTTGTCTCATGAAAGTCAACCTACAGGTGTGAATTTTAAAGTAAACACAGTCAACATTATAACAGACCCCTACCATTTTTAAGGTCTACAAGGAAGAAAAAGATGGTTTAGGGTAATGATTAGTTATGAAAAATAAAAATAATTCTCATAAAAATAATGAGATACATTTATACATGCAAACAGGGGAAGGATAACTCTAAGTTGAATAACATATAGTCCATATACCTTTTCTACACATAGTCTACCTTGAAAAGCTTAGTCTTGGATTTTAAGGCAATTAGGGTGTCAAATGGATAGATCAAAAACTTAATTTTTTTTAAGATAACATTTTAAAATATATAATCTTATTAAATCTCCATATTTTTCAATAAAATAGGGGAAGTACTCCTTATTTTATCTCAGACAGGGGACACTTCCCCTTATACCAAGACTGACAGATTTTGGTAAGGCAAAGTATCAACCCAGGAGCCATGGAAAATTTTAAAAGGTTATGATAATTTGAGTTACATATAAAAAAATATAAAAAACCTCAAAATTATATGAGATTGAGTAGATTAGTCCAAACCTATAAGGGTTGTAGACAATGCCATTAGGCATGGTGAACCCTAAGTCCAAATGATTGGTTAAAGACATTGATATCATGAGATGAGATTCAAAATATATTGGATCATGTATATGGGATGATTTTATAGGTTTTTTATCTTGTAAAATTCAAAATAACTTAGTTGAATGCCTAGAACACTAGACATTGCAGACATGCTTATTAGGCATGATGAAGCATAGTGCCCAAGTGGGGAGTCCATTAAAATTTTTACATGAAGTGAGAACTAAGACATATTATAAAATGTTAAAAATGTTACTATAGGTATTATAAAATATTTAAATTATATGGGAAATCATAAAAATCCATTCTTGAGCCCAAAACTCTCTCAAACATGCAGGAATGGTGAAAACAAGCTCAATAGGAGGATTTTCAATGCTCATATCTTGAATGATGATTTATATGGAGAATAGGGAAGTTTATAAGATTTATAATGTGTCCCTATCAACTAATTTTTGTAATTTTTTAGTAGCTTGGATGTTAGGGTTTTAGGAACCAAGCTTAAGACTCAAAATAAGCCTAAAACCCTACCAAACCCTTAGCCAGGACCTGATGGAGAAGATGAGCTTGGAAATATAGTAAAATTTCATATTTGGACTATGAAACCTATTTTAATTTTAAGAGGACTCACTCAATATCCATCCCATGCTAACTAGGTATATAGACTTGTATGTATGGGGTGCAAAGCAAGCTCTTTTTTACCAATTTTTTTGTTTTGAATCTTCTAGAAGGATTCTAAAGATGAAAATAAATTTGGGTGAAATATTAAGACTTTATAGAAATACCCATATTAATTTAATTCTCTGAATCAAATTTTAAGTGCCCCAACTAGGTGTTTCAACTTAGCCAGTCAAAACTAGCATATTGCACAAGCTAGGGAGAAGTGTGAAAACTTTAAGTGGATGGACTTTTAAGGTTAACCTAATAATTAAAAGTTCATGAAGGTTATTAAAACATGTAACCCAATTCCTTTAAAGGATTTTCATGAAAAACTAAAGTCATTTTGGAGGCCAAGTGTGTAGTGTGCATGGAAGAGTAGTTTTCTAAACAACAGATGATGATGACTCACTTTTAGAGGTTTTCAAAGGGATAAAAATGAAACCAATTCATGTAAATTCATATATAAAAGTATCCCATTACATTAAAATAATTATACCCACTCCTCATTATTTATGGGATGTCCAAATAAGTCCAATCATGCAAGTAGTTTTTTTGAGCTAGAATTAGGAGTTTTGTGCCACTTTGCAAGACTTTGATGACTTGGATTGACATTTTTTACTTAATAAACTTACATGGTTTGACCTATATCATCCTACCATACATGGATAACTTATTTTATCATCTTGACAAGTGTCTTTGTGACCCTTGGACTTCTCTTATTCTCTCTCTCTCTCTCTCTCTCTCTCTCTCTCTCTCTCAAGATCTATAAGAGCTAGCCATTTTGGCCATTGTATGGGATGCTCCACCTGAGTATGGAGAAGCCCTACTAGTTTATATACATTTTTATAAATAAAATGACTAATTTTTACCTCTTCCATGACTTTTTATATTTTTCTTTACTTTAATGTTTAATTTTCTTAGTACAAACTATGGATTCCTTGGCAAGTTGTCAATTCTCTCACCTATTTATAGCTTCTTCTTATAGGGCATGTGATGTGTTCCAAGAAATGTCAAAATTTAAGTGAGTTAGTCTCTTCAATATTTCCCTCATATGCTTCATATCTATTCCTCTTATCTTTTCACATTCATCCATAACCCCATAATGTAACATTGATGCAAGAAGACATAGATTAGTGAGTGTATGTTTACTTTGTCATTTGATTTAAGTGTATATGAATATGGTTGGATTTCATCAGTAAATTTGGTGTATCACCTCCCTTAGATTAGTTTTATTCAATTTATCATTCTCTCTTTTCATCCCCAAGTTTAGTAGTAGTTACAATCCTAAGTGGTACATCAAGGGAACTAACCCTATCTAGAGACTCACCTCATTTCTTAGGCTGCCCACAAACTTAGAGGTGATTCCATTATGATAATTTGATGAGGAGAGATTTTTCATATCCTCAAAGGGTGAAAATATAAGTGAAAACACATAAACAAGGTAAAGAAACCACTAAAATTAAAACATATAATCCTAACTAGCCATTAAATCATAAATTAAAAATGTGCATAAGCATATAGGTAAAGGAATATTGAAGGTGAAAAGTAAATCATATAATGTGGCTTATACATAGTTTTGATTCTCTTTAACTTAGAGACATTTTATTAACTTAAAAATAAATTAATTTAAATAGTCTCAAGTGAAAAAAATAAATAAAAAAGAGTAGATAAATTTCTCTAAGCATTAGATAAATTCTATGAATTTACACTTTTCAAATTACATGTCATAGACTTCTAGTTCAAAAGATGTTAGAAGGGGTATTCAATCAAAAGTGGGTCCCTATTTGAATTTTTTAAAATGTGTGTGTGTGTGTGTGTGTGTGTGTGTGTGTGTGTGTGTGTGTGTGTGTGTGTGTGTGTGTGTGTGTGTGTGTGTGTGTGTGTGTGTGTGTGTGTGTTTTATGTGTGTGCTAGGTCATAATAGGTATGTTTTAGGACTTATTTTTCTATAATAAATAAGGTTTTAGAATGCTCGTGCTTGTTTAGACAAGGCTTTGATTATTTACTTTGTTTGAGTTTTTATAGGGTTTAAATTGAATGAAAGTAAGATAAACTACTTGTTGAAAATGAATGACTAAAATAAAATGAGTAAATTTAAATAAAGTGAAAGATAGATGTAATTCTTTTTTTTTCTTTTGTTTATCTACTACTTTTTCAATGCATGCAATGCTAGGAAAATGAAATCTAGCTTAATAATGCATATGTTGATTTTTGCCTTTCCTATATGCAAGATAAATAAAATTATTATTTTTGTATTTTTATATCATGAATGAATTAATAAATTATTAAAAAACTAAGTTTATTCTAACATTCAAGTAAATACCAAAATCAAATCTAGATTCTAATCATTAAGACTACCAAGTATCTACATATTCCTTTATATTATGCAAGCTAGAACCAATTTCTAGTATTTATAATGATTGCATAATATTCAAATGATTTATTTTATATGTAATTGAATAATTAATATTTTATTTTCTAAGTTGAAAAAGAAAATCTATATCATTCAAATAATTAAAAACAATGCTGGAATAACACCCATCATTTGCCTAATTTTTTCTAGAGTTTTCACATGCTTATGTGCTTGTTTGTTTATGAAATAGAAGATTATTAAAACTGAAAATGGATTTTTTCAAATATGAAAATGATTTTTTGTTTCCCTATAATTTACCTAATGCATGAGTACAAGACTTAGTTCTTTTAAGAAAATCTATGATATGTATGCAATCAAATAAAGAATCTAACTATTGTTTTTGATGCGAGAGAAAGAAAGATTTATTTTCTTATATATTTAGTTTTTAAAATAAAATATGTCCTAATGAGTGGAAATAAATTAAACTAATCTAATATATTGAGAAAATAAACAAAACTAAAACTAGAAACCCCTAAATTGATCAAGGTGATACCAACTAGAAACAAGATATGTATTTGATGTGAATTTGTCCTTAACATGATAGATCCTCCACTCTAAAAAGATTTCAGGAACTCTTTGATAAATTATGGAAAAAAAATATTACTAGAAAAAATGGAATGAAGAATGACACAACTTCAAAATAGGAGACCAACTAAATATGGCTGGGTGTTACACTAATTATAATGAAGTGGTTGATGATTCAATGACTTCCCTTATATAAAATTGTGTATTCTAGTGTGAAAAAAATAAAGTATGGAGCTCAAGAGCAATGGAAAGTAGGTTGTGGATATAAAAATCTTCAAACACTAATCTACAATACAAATTTTTTGATCTAAAATTCCTCTAAAACTGAGATACTTGTAAGATAAGCATGGGGCTTGCCATGATGTGTTTAATTGTTGGTTAATTGAAAGTTAAACTTATGAAGGATGAGATGTAATAAAAAATGGTGGGAGTGAACTAGGAAGTCATAAGGTAGACTCAATGTGAAAAAAGGAAATAAATGTGAATAAAAACATGCAAACACTTGAAATACTCAAGTTTTAGAGGATAACAATAACATATAGATAAGTGGTGATAGAAATACTCTTATTTGTAGTAGGTGGTTATGCAAAAACCACTCTATGTGATAGAAACAATCTATCAAATAATATTTTTTCTTAGATTATTATATAAATGCCTTATTGGTAACAGTTCTATCACACTGGTTTACAAAACCACTACGATAGTTCTGACACTTTTGGGGTGGTTATGTAATAGATTAATGTGGTTCCATTACTAGGAAAGGTATTTTTTTCCTATATGGAGGGTTTTAAAAGACAAGATGAAAGAAGTTGAAAAATCTAATCAAAAGAGATTTTTAGGGTGTCAATAGAAGAGATAGGGTGGGAAAGGGGAAAATAACATAAGAGAAAACCCACTTAAGTGCATCTTGGAGATCGCTTCATTGTCATTAGATATTGTATTATAAATATGACATTATTTAATTTTTGGGTACATGTAATACCATATTGATATATTGAGATAGGGTTAAAAGTGAAGGAGAATATATACAATGGTTTTTAAGACTGATCAAAGTCTCATGTAAATGCAAACATAACATATGGGTAAAGGAAAAATTATCACATTAGTTTCATAGATATATCATCTAGAAGATGTCATCACTCCCTAAGGTCCAAGTGCATTGTGCCCTATAAAGATCCAATGCTATTGTCTAAAGAGCCCAAAAAATCTTTTTTTGGATCTAAAATCAGTCAATATTGTCACATAATCTATTTCCAAGTTTTAGTCATAGTTATGCATTCTGATTTTCTAGTTAATTTATAATTCTTTGGTACCTTCCCTTTGTAGTATATTTAAAAATTTATCAAGTCCCAAATAAATTTGTGTAATTTATTTCATATCTATAGCCTTATGATTTTACATAATATCTTATTTAATTTGAGTAGTTAATTCATTTATTTTCCAAATTTTGTAAAACATATTAGTTAACCTAACTATTGTTTGAATGTTACCAAAACCCTAACCATATATATTGTTAGGGTTTTTATCCTTCATTTTGATATTTCCAATTGTTGTCTTATAGTTCTTATATACGAAAAATTATTTAATAGAAACAATATTTCAATTTTTTAAATTATTTTAATCAATTTAATAAAAAAATTATATCTATCTTATACATAAAGATACACTAAATTGTTCACAAATTGAATCTTTTCCAAATTTAGTTAATAATACCATAATGATAGAACCTACTAATAAATTTGATTATACATATAATAAAAAATTACAAGGAGATATTTCAAAGAATTGATATCTTCAATATGTATTTATAAATATTATCTGAGAGGAAATTAGGAAGTCATATAAAGACAAATCCTATGAAACCTTCAATCTTCTGGATTCTTTACCTTTATTGTAACCAATGGATGTAAATTTTGTGACAATATTTACTATATGGGTAACCCAAGGGATACAAAAAATTATTATGCCAATTTATATTGATTCAATTGGAATACTACCTTTGATAAGCATGCATTCTTCTTCTCCCAATGTAAAATCACTTATGCATGAGATTCAATCTCTAGAAACTAAGGTGTTATATTTTGAGTAAGACACTTTAAAATCTAATCAAGTGCTTGATTATTACACTTTATTTCACATCCCATTTAGAAAACACATATAAGTATATCCTCTACCTTTAGGTTGTGTAGCACCCAAGATTATAATATATGATGGAAAGGGTGATCCCAAACAAAATTTGATAGCATTCCATGCAACATGTTTGGATTATGTGTCTAATGACATGTTATTAACCAATTTATTACCATATATTATAAAATAATATGCTTTAAAATGGTTTTATTACTTACCACATCAATTGGTCCATGTGTTCAATCCCTTGGTTGATATGTTTCAAGCACATTTTTCAGTCAATATTAGTGAAAATATTTCATATGCTTAGATTGATCAACTCAAACTAAAATAAAATGATACTATCATACAATATGTATTAAGTTACAAGGCAATGTTATCTAAAATGATAATTCCTATCATAAATAGAGAATTACAACATATCTTTAAGAAAAGCTTACTTCCACCTTACTTGATTCCATCATTTTTAATAAGTTTCTCTCATTCACTTTTTTTGTTACGTAATAAAGGAAAGGGAAGTCAAATAATTGGAAATGAATAAGATTAAATATAAAAATAATAAAAATTCAAATACAAAGATTTCAAGAAATCCACCATACAAGGTGGGACCAACTGATTATAAAAATGATAAAAAATCAATAGTACATGTAGTTTCAAAATAAGCTTCACACATTATATTACCAACTCCTCCAAGGAGACAAGTTATTAATCTACCGAAAGCTCCATATAAGGTCCTGAAAATGCTATTGAAATGCAATATCATATCTCTCCCTCACATTAAATAGGTTGATGTGAGTAATCCTCTTCCAAATGGATTTGACCATAATGCATTTTTTAAATTTCATAGAGCATCAAGGCACACTACTAACAGGGGAATCAATTTAAGGCACAATATCTAGGATTTGATAGATGCAAACATCATTGATGTAGGTAGACATACATGTAATTCCAAAGCACAACCAAGTGACATCAAAGTAATGTAAATATTTAGTAATATTTTTTCTAAGTATATAAATAATAAGATAGTAGATACATCAGAAGTGCATTATTCATAAAATGCACACTCTCCTCTAGTTTCATATCATTATCATACAAAGGAACATCATCATTTAAATGACATAATGGGAACATACCATAATTAAATTCCCTCGATGACACTCATCACATTTTCAAAACATTATATACTATATGATGATGTATATTTTAACTCTTTGTTCATTCACACACACATTGATCATCGACCTATTCAGATTGTTATGGTCGATAATGGTGCAAGTGTGAATATGTGTAAAATTACACTTATTAATCATATTGTATACATGCATCAAGATTTTCTTCCCATAAAAATGGTAATAAGAGGATTTAATGGTCACATTTAAATATCCATTAGTGAGATTATATTACAATTACAATTTGGTCCAACATGTGGCCACTAGAATTATAGTAGTACCCAATGTAGAGGTCTTTGATATATTATTGAGATGGCCTTAGATTTATAAAATTCACATAATTCCATTTATAGTTCACATATGATTAAAATTATTCTATGACAGTGAGGTCATCATAGTATGGGGTATCCTATATGAATACCCCCTACCAAAGATAGATATGGTTCATATATAACATATTTTAGTTGAGCCAATTAGGGTGATTAATTCACTATTATAAATAAATGAGTAATATTTAATTTATCATAATTATTTTTAATTATTAATTAGTATGATTATTTATCATAGATAGGTTGTTGGGTTATTTAGGTTAGTAAACCTGAAATATCTTTTAATCTTGGTATTTGTATCTCCCAATTAATATTTGGGATATTTTCTATTTTACTTCAATTTTATCTCTCCTATTTTATATGAGCTATTATGAGCTCATATTCTTGTATAAATATGAATCTCTACTATGTATTTCATAGTTATAATAAATATAATTTGATTATTCCTCCATATTTGGTGTTAGAGCTTTGTATAAATCTATGAACCTATGCATGAGGAGAACCCTGAGCTCTCCCAAAGTGTTTATATATATTCATTATGTGAGGAGAAGTCCATGCACTCCATACCAAATTCACCAACTGTAGACAAGTAGTAAAGGAAAGGCATAGAGGCATCTTGCGGTTGCCCAAGCCATGACAAAGAGAAAATTGTTGTGGTCTCATTAAAAAAAACATATATCAAGATTTGCATGGAGCAAATTTGATAAATTCCTTGGCACTAATCTTCCTAACAAAATACATGTGTAACAATATCATGCTACCTAATTTTATATGCTTATTTAAGGAGATTGCTTGGCATCATCATTGGATGACAGAATGCCATACATAAATTCAAAATTGCTTGACATCTAATAAATATTTCTTTGGCATACATTCTCATATTTTTGAGGGTGTGGTGAAAATATTCGTACCATATTATATTTGCATTCAAATACCTAGCATGGAGGATTGGGATTTTAGACAACATAAGCCATGAGCATTGGAGATTAGGGTTTTTAATAAAAGGCGTTCGAGACTAGGGTTTTTAATAAAAGGCATTGGAGAAAGGAATTAAGAAAGAGTATTGAGCATTGAGTCATGAGCCTATAATGAAAAAAGGTTGTGTTTGAGTAAATATATTGGCATCATAAGGAGATTGACATTAAGAAAAAAGTTGGTCTCATATTTTTTTAGCTCATAAATTAAAATTTGTAGTTTACAAGATTTTAGATTCAATATAAGGTGAAAACTAACCCTTCAAAATTCAAAACCACCAAATAAATCCTCAAAACCAACATTTATAAAATTCCTTTGCTACAAATTTTAGTAAAATCTACTTATTTGAGAAATCTATGGTATTGGAAAAGGAGTAGTTTTGCTTTTAAAAGAGCCATTAATAGCCTTTCAATACCAATTTGTCATTTCTAACTCTTGAAATGATGCATATGTGAGTTAGTGGGAAGATTTTTGGTAAAGGATAGGTGGGAGGTTTAAATCCCCCAAAAGACTTTTCTGGTGAAAATTTTAGCAAGACCTCCAAATATAACCAACCACTAAATTTAGTTATAAATAACTAAATTAGCAAAAAAAATCATATATAATTGTTTTAAAGGAAAAAGCAATTTTTTTTAAAAAGTGATTTTTTTGCCAAAAAGAGGCCAAAGAGCACAAAAATGAAAAAAAAAATACATGTTTTATTTTTGTAAGCATTGTAAATTTTAATTTCATATTATATTGTAAAAAATTGTAATTGTATTACACTAAATCATGAGTTTTTCAAACTCGATGCAATGTTCAATCAAACCTATGTCTCTAACTCACATTTATGAGAAATGCCATTGCAATTGAGATACTGTATACAACACCTAACATAGATACAATAATTATGTTTGGGCATCATCCCTTTAAATCATTGGGGGTAAATAAGGCACATACACTCATAGACTTCCCTTAATTTACCCATTCATTAAAATCAAAGGGTGTAAATCCTGATAGGTGGAATTTCCAAGTATATATTGAGATTACATGTGCATATAAAAAAATCCATCTAAGTAGATGCCAGTGATTGGATGAACCCTTTTTCGTACTATCCAAGTACCAAGTATCAGATTCTCTCTTGTATATTTATGCCTCTTTGTCATATCACCATGTATATAGAAAGGGAAATCTTCTTCTCTATACCAATGGGTATAAAGGAAGGGAGTGTATAAATAAAAGTCTAGTATATCGGTTTGATGGTATATGGATATATAGACTTGTATACCTACAGTGATAAGGAACCAATCCATTACCCATAGTCTTGATAATGGTTGCATAGGATTCAAAATTCTTTTTGTCAAATTCACATCTCCTCAAAGGTGACAACTAATCTACTTGGAAGATAAAACTTAGACCTCAACTAGAGTTTGAATAAATTTGGTCTATATTAAATGGCTCATATGCCCAACATGCAATAAACATTGATCAATAACATAAGTTTGACAAAGCCAATCAAAATACTAAGTTGATAATCATGTTTAGAGTATCGAATGAAGTTCAACCGCACATATATGAATCTAAAATAGCTAATGAATCTTGGGATAAGCTCTAAACTATTTATGAGACCAAAAATGAGAGCATTATTCTGCATTTGCAAAGTCAACTCCACTCTCTCAAATTGAGATTAGGAGAAATAATGGAGGCCATTTTAAGATGTGTTGTAACATTGAGGGCATCACTTCAATCCTTGGGTGAAATAGTTTCAGATGACTCTCTTGTACCTATTGTCTTTTGAGCACTACCACCCTCATAAATGATTTTTGTCACCACTTTTCCTATCATACAATAGATACTAAGTTTTAAAAAACTAGTAAATATGTTGTAATAGGAAGAGTCTTTCAATACTCATGACAACCAAGAAGAACATGTACTAGTTTCTTATCAATAGAAAGGCAAGAAAATAGTCAAATCTTCATCAAAGCATAATTCAAGGCAGAATTCATGAGGAAAGTCATATAAATAATGTCTCATTGTATAAAACCTTAAAAGAGATATTTTAGTGGTCAGAAGTCCACTACCCAACACTCATCTCCTGTATCATTCAATAAGCCATAAGGACAAAAAGGGGGACTTGGTAAAATAAATCAAAGTAGGAAGGTAATATTGTCAAACAAGAAGAACATGATAAGGAAGATGGCTACCTGTATTCTATACATATCTATAATGAATCCACATCATAAAGTGACATATGGTATGTTGACTTAGGTTCAAACCAACACATGATAGGTATAAAATATTGGTTTTTCACTTTGAAGGACACACACAATAAAAATCATGTTTATTTGGGTGCTGATACCTCATATAGTGTGCAAGGAATTGGTAACATTGCTTTACCCCTAGGCATGCAAACATGTAAAATAATAGATGTTCTCTATGTACTTAGTCTAACTATAAACTTTTTATCATTAATTTAACTCTTATAACACAATTTGAAATTTTACTTTGATAGAAAAAGGTGGAATAAAATTATGTTTGATTGGCATATCCTTAAACTCCAAAATTGTTGCACTATCATCCAATGTGAACCATATGTTTTAGATTGATTTAATTTATAAAAATAATCAAGAACTCATATCAAAGGACACATAATTGACATAATTATGTCACAAAATATTTGGCCACATTAGTTTATGATATGTCGACACACTCTATTTATACAACATGATAAAAGGCTTACCACCTCTTAAAAAGGGTATGATAAATGTCATGATTTCTTTGTAGGAAATCAACATCGAGTTAAATTTTATAAAAGTATATATAGATATTTTTATCACCAAATATTTCACCCCACATGATGGTATTCAACCCTGCTTTGTATTTGGGAAACATGGGAATACTTCTAGGTATGTGGGTTTACCTATAGTAGAACTAGACCTTTAGGTTTAAGGGCAATCTCCTTGAATTTGCCTTGAAGTTATTATCACCAAACTAGCTATTTTCTTGTGGGAAAAGGGATATAATTATGCATGAAATAAATATAATATAATGGGGTGATACACCAAAATTATTTCCATAAGATCATCGTACTTTTTTCACTAAGAAACAAGACCTATAAACTAGCTTCAAAGTCCTAAGAGGTTCTAACATAAGTGTTTCAATATAGAGGTGATATTCATGAGAAAACATAAGGTAAGTGAACCAAAGGGTATATTTCAGACTATAATAAAAATTTTACACTTTAAATGAGCATAACACACTATCTACACTCTATATGATCTATTGGAATAGGAACTCTTACATAAACATGAAAGGATAAGGAAAAGCAAGGATAACAGATTATCACTTAACCTCACCATACATCACTTTTCACACTTAGAACTAATGTTCATGAACTCAAAACTATATTACATTTATTGTTCAAAGGTAAATTACAACATCAATCTTGTAGGGCTTCACCATACATAGAGTGGAATTAGTCTATAGGAGATAAAATGGATACTACTTATATAATTTTAGAGAGGAGAGAAGAGAATGAAGATTAAGAGTCACTAGAACATGTTTCAAGTTGAGAAGAGGAGTTACATATGCATGAGAATGTAATATGGAATAGACCATTTAAAGTCTCATAAGATAAATGTCCCTCAAAGGCATGAAACTCCTAAAATGTGGCCTAGGACTCTTCATTTGCTTGCCTAAAATTATCTCCAACATTTGGCCCTCTTGAAACACTCCATATTAGACTAGGGATAGATGAGATTATTTAAATAATATGGAAGGATTATAAACAAGATCAAACATACATTGGATATGTCTGTAATCAACAAGATTATTTTGACCAAAATTTCTCACTACCTAGAGTCATAATCACTCCTCTTTCACTCACCCCTCACACTTGGCACCAAATTTGTCTTCACTTTTACAATTAAATCCATATGGAGGAGTGTATGACACTTTTAAAGAGACCTCATGACTTTAGATACATCACATAGACCTTAAAATGCCACCCACTTGAAGTTTTCACCTTCTCACTTGGTGATCATTCCTTCTTCACTATGCTACTTTGGACTGGTTGAGATGAAGGTGTTATCAGAGGCACTTGTGAACTTATCTAAGGTAATAATTTAAAATTGTGAGTTATATTAAGTCCCATTATTTCCCCCAAAGTGGATTTCATCCCTTCAAATCCTTTTTTACCTACATAATACATAAATCTATCAAGAAAATATCTTTAGCACCCTGTTCATACAAATAGGGTAAAACTCAACTTGGTGGGAAGGATACTTAAAGAGTCATATGAAATCTCAAATCACTTTAATTCTCATTATATCCCTCCTATATGCCTCTCCTTATTTATTTTCCTCATCAGGTAACTACCAAAGGTTTTAGAGGGTTTTAAGATGTTTTAGATCTTAAGGATTGTTCATACAATCCTAACATCTAATCTTATAACCAATGAAACTAAAACATTTCTTGTGACCCTCCTCAACATCTCCAAACTCCTAAATTTCCCATTATATATGTCTATACATTTACTAGTCTTCAAAGTTGGCCTCTCAAGTCTTTTCATGCATTTTACACAAGATTGAGTTGGTTTGGGCCAAAAATATGGGTTCTCTATGAATTCACCTACATAATAAAGGTTTTATCCCACATTATATACCAATATGAATATTTTCCAATGATTTTTAATTCTCATCTATCTTTAGATATGTTATTGACCCCTTTTGGGCTTTAGACTTAGTTGAGAGTTAATAGGTCTATCTACTCCCATGTGGGTTTGGACCACCCTATTATGGTTCAATCATCTATGAAACCTTTATAATGTTTTTTCATGTATCATATAACTTAATACATCCTATTTAAATGTTTAACCAATATTTATCTCATCCTCATAGAATTTGTATGACCAACCTACAGGAAATGGCCTTTTGGGAGTGCCCTCTATTTGAGACAGAATAAAGAGCACTCCCCCTTTTGTATCAATTAATTTTAACATGATAGGTTTTAATATGTCATAAAAACATTCTAAATAATTTTTTAGGGTTAGATTAATCTTATATCACTTCCAAATGCCTTAAAACCTCAAGGTAGACTCTTGAGTAACTCACTGTGTACAGGGTTTACATATGGACTATAGGTTGTTTTGTTAGAATTTTTTTATGAATTATTTTCATCGTATGAGGGTTTCTTGAGATTTACACTATAATTTCCAAAGTTTTATTATTCATATAACACACCATAAATTTCCAAATTTTACATTGCATACCCTCCACTTGATTGAAATAGTTAATAGTTAATTGTGACTGTACTTTCTTGCTTTGAAAGAGGTGCTAGTAGGTGAGAATTAATATGTTTAAGTCTCTATTCATTTAATTAAGACTCTATTTAAGTCCTTAATTTCACTTCATGGTTATGTTTGTTTATACTAGGCCTTGAGGTTAGGCCATCATCTACACTGGTCATGTTACATATAACTGTCATGCCACAATCAACTATAGTTGACTATTTTGGAGCAAAATGGGGGTCCTATAGGTGTGTTTCAATAATTTAAATATATGATAAACCTAATAATATTTTTTTGAGGCCTTATATTCAAATACCAATGAAAAATTTATGTGTTGTTAGGCCTAGTTTCCCCAAGATTCATTTCATGAGTTTGTGAGTCACCTACAATTAGGGTGTAGGTGGCTTTTCTAAGCAATGACACACCTATAGGTGTTAATGGATGTCAATACCCTACATTTCAACCCTTTTTGATGATATTTGAAAAATAAATGTCCATATCACCTCTATATAACCACTTGTCATGAATGATATGCTCCTGTTATGCCACTTTGGGATGTAAAGCTACTTAAGAGTTCAAAAATATAGAAAACACTAAAAAGTTGTAGTGAATAAACATGCAACTTTGAAGCCTCTATTACATCACTTATGGGGAAAAAACCCACTCTCCTTTTGAAATATAATAACCTTTCATTAAGGCTATAATATATATGTATTTGGATTCATATAGACTCCTTGAAACACTATCATATGGCATCACCAAAAGTATAAAGGGATCTATATTGGGGTTTTGGGGAAACTTGTCCCTAAACTCAGATTTCTTCACTTAAATTGACTTTTCAAGTCTGATTGCCTACCAATGACCTAAATCATGTTTATTATGGTAATTTCATCACTCTAAGATCTTAATCAAGGTCTCAAATATGTTTGAACATCCATATGAAACAATTTCAAGTCTCTATAAGAGCCTATAGATGCACACACAACACTATACAAGGTAGTGAAGGTATAATATATACTGTGCATAATATATGGGCCTTCAAAAAGTTTTATACACACTCAAATATTAAAATGGATCATTAAAACCTTGAAATTCTTCAAACAAGATCAAATGTCCTTATTACAACATGGTTGACTTCTTGTAGGTGCTCATTCATGGTGTATGATTGTGTACAATTTGCATTGGTCATCACGATTTATTTTATGTCATTTAGAGATATTGTTTTGTTAGCTTATGCTCCAAGAATGTGTTAAACACCTTGCAAATCTTCATACACCTCCATGAACATCCTCAAATATTCACACACAATGGCTTTAAATGAAGGCAAGTAGAGAGTTGATTGTGTACTATGTTCCTTGACTGCAACTCCATAAATGTTAACCATTGACATTGAAACTAGAAGGAGAGGGGGTCAAGAAGACATTAGAGACATGAAACAAAACACATCACATTTATTTGAAACTATTATAGAGAAATAAACCTTTTTCAATTGATGGACATGTATGCAACCTCACTAGCATACGCTACCTACAACCTAAGAGGTTTGAACTCATCAAATCACTTCCAATCATTAAAAAAAAATCCATGAGAGAAGGATTTCCACATATTATTAAAGTAATTTCACTAACTATATTATAAGGACATGCTAAAATAAAACAAACCATTTCAGGTGTGGGGATTAGTATGCAAAAAAAGATAATCAAATTTTCAAGCATGGTTCATAAATCATAGGAAACCATTTTCTAAAATCTTTCCATTAAAATGAATTAGACCAAGTGTAATACCCACCACCAAGAAAATTTGACTTGGAAGCTCTTCTACTAGTCATACTGTCAAAAGACCTATTAACCAATTTCATATGCGTAGTGGAGTGATAGAGAAGAGAAATGGTTTTAGACCATTTATGACAATTAAAAAGAATATCAAGCTTGTAAATGGATTCATGAAATCTTAATATTCACTACATAATCTTTTTGCACATGCTAATTTCCTCTATATGCTATACAACTGCCAAAACTCCTCATTTTCACTTGTTTTCTTGATTTTCACTTAGGAACCTACAAGTTTCAATTAGTAATGACATTATTGACAAGGAATATGATATATTTGATGTTGGAAGAGAGTTTATAATACTTTTACACCAAGGAAAATTGTACCACCTTCATTTATGACCTTTAAATGACATAAAATGACACAAAGGCTACATTGGACTATGAAAAAGCTAATAACAAATGAAATCACATCAAAATAACCATGAAACACTATATAAAATTATAATATAACCCTATATCAAGTTTTGGACTATTGGGTTTGACCTAGTTTGACTTGTGGTAAAAAAGCCAACATTCTTGGTGATTTCCTAAGGGATGTATGCTTGTTATGCCAAGACCAGTAGCCTAATTCTATCCATTGGGACATGGAATCATATATAAATACTTTTGACACTATTTTTTACTTTTAAACCACACCAAAACATAAATAAAGGACACACAAGACAAGACACACCCAAAATAAACACACATGTGTTCAACTAGAACACTTATAAAACATAACACACACAATTGAAAGAAAGACACACAATTTAAGATTTAAAAAACCTCAATATTGAGTTGAAAACATCTTACCATACTTCAACTAGGGTTAAATATGGTTCCTCTTTCATATTTAGCACTCCATGAAGACAATCTAGCATATGAAGCATGAACATCATCAGCCACTTGGATATGTAGATGACTAAGAAGCTTACTACCTCCATATATTATTAGGAATGCAAGAAAACTATTTATATCCTTCATGAATTCTCTTTCTTTATCTCTAAGAGACTTTATTGGAGCTTTAATCCTCTTGATCATTGTCATATCTGATATGCCTTCCTCAAGCTACAAAATAGGAGTGATGACAATTGCCTCATCTTTTTGCTCTTCTAAGTCAGCATGTGCTTGATACATGGAGTCATCAATATATTCTTATTTATTCTCCAACACCTCTTAATGTGTCCCAACATCATATAGAGATCTTAACTATTCTTGAAGCACAAACATTTTTTCCTTGACTCCATTAGGTCCTTCTAGGACTATAGGCTTTTAAATAGTGGTAAGACTCTTACTTTCATGCTTGATGAAACTTTATTTTCCTTGATCAATAGAACACTTAAAATCATTATTTTTAGTATCATTATCAAAATCATTAGATATACACTTCTTGGGAGGGTAAGGAGTCTTAATTGATTAAATTCTTGACATATGGCATTGAACCTTAGCCATAAGTCATCCTCATATTCTTCATGAGTGTCATCATCAATGGAAGCTTCATCAATAGTAGGTAAAAAGACATCATTATTCCCACTATGGTGATTAATCATTTTCTTCAATCTATCATCATCATATACATGAATCAAGTAGTTACTCTCATCAGTGTGTGAGAAAGAATGTTTAAGACTTACCTCAACTCCTTCAAATAGATCTTCATGGATGATGTACATGCCAAGATAAATTTGATTAAAGTATGAATAAGGATCATGCTCATAATCATCTTTACCATATTCATCTAGAAACAATTCAGCTATTCCATCAAGTTTATAATCACCATCATCCACATTAGACTCCTACTTCTCATTGATTACATAGTTCAAATTTGAACTTGCCTCTACACAAGGCTCAATGTGAAATCTAGCAAGAGGCTAAGTTATTATGGTCACCTTGGTTACATACCTTATCCTAAAGGCCAATAAGGACCAATTATCTAATAGGTATCCACTTATCTTTCCTACAAAGTCTCTTGAAAGATAGATTTCAAAATGAGCAAGAAGGTCTACAATAACAATGTCTTGAAAGATGGGAAAACTGGGACAATCATAGAGGAAAACCTTCAATTTTTTTATCAACCCTATTATATTAGTGGGTTTACCATATAGATTAATAAATCCTTTGCTATGGGGTTCATATTTTAGGCCCAAATTATCAGCTAAAACTTTGGGCATGATTGATGTAGAGGCACCACTATCCACTATGCAATTGTGTACTAGTTTGTCCCCTACTATGAGAGTGAGGTAGAAAGGTGGAGACTTCTCAAATTTATTATATGTTTCAAATATATTTTTAATGGTATTTTAAAGAGATACATGACCGTGACTTTGACTTAAAGGTTAAGGAATAATATGGATATTGGACAACTATTTTTGTGAGAGCTCCTCTTGGCTAGGGATATGGAGGACATCCCATAAAGAGATAGATGATTTGGCATTCTTCAATAAATCCACTATGTTTACAGAAGAAGTTTTTACCTTATACTGAGTCCTTAGAGGTAAATAATTTGTTTTAACTTGAAGAATTTAAGCACCTTGATCAAACATTACCACATTCTAATTTGGAGGAGGTCTAGGAGTGTTTGGGTCTACCAGGTTTGTAGTCATGCCTTTTTGCCTTGTAGAAATATTGAATAAACTTATAGGCACATTAATATCACCTCATAAATCCTTCCTCTTATATCTAGTGTTTTATACAATATAAGTTGATTGAGTAAAAAGGTGCCCTCAACTAGGAAGCTGATAGGAGAGGAGTGACTATAATATTCACCTGCTTGCATCATTTCATATTCAGTTGATAGGAGAGGAGTGACTCCTCCTTGATAAGTTAAATATTTATCTCCATGCTCATTATAATCCATTAATTTTCCTCACTTATAATCTTCCCATTACACCAAGTTTTTATGCGCTAGTACCATCTCTCTTGTGTTGGATGTATAATTGGGATTTGTAATATCCCCAACCAATAGGGACTCTAGAAAGACAATAAGCTCTGATACCACTATAATATCCCCTATCCAATAGGGAATATAGCAAGACAAAAGCTCTGATACCACTGTAATATCCCTTATCTAATAGGGAATATAGCAAGACAAAAGCCTTGAATTGCTTTTCTGAATATTTCAATTTTTCGTATGATATAAGAACAAATTGTGATTTTTGCAAAAATATTCAAATAGATAAATAAATCATAGTATAATCTCTTATTTATTCAATTAGATGATTACAATAGATGTCCAATTTCATGCATATAAAAGAATATTCAAATACAGTCTTAATAACCTGAGTATTCTGCAAACTAGAAATAAATCCTGAATCTGGTACATCTCGGCCTGCTATGTTAAAAACATAGTCACTATCATCGGTCGATATGGTTCCGATGTCGGTCTCTATTGGTTAGCTACTCTGCCGATGTCGGTTTTCAGTTGGTTGATGTCGGTCATTGGGATGCCGATGTCAGTTCCTATGTTCCCTGCAGCGCTGTCTGGCTAGCTGTTGATGTGTATGAAATTGTACAAATCGGAATGAATTTCGTACAAAAGCAAGAAAATATGTTCTGGCCTATATGCCATACTCCAAATCTGAAGAAATATAGCCTAATACAGAAGATCTTGATTTTGAACAATTACTCAAACAAAACCTAATGAAATAAATACCTAAAATACCTGTGATAACTTCTGTGTGAAGTTATCTCTCAACCCTGTAAATCTCTGTGATAACTTCTGTATGAAGTTATCTCTCAAACTTGTAAACCCCTGTGATAACTTTTGTATGAAGTTATCTCTCAATTTGGAAATAGATCGGCTGATCTCTCACAACCTCTGAATCACACACAATGAAGAGTGGATGTTCTTCAATGCAAATGGAATCCTGGAACCCTTGGCTCAGTCTTCACAGAAGAATTCTTAGCAACAATCAATATCAATAATCAATGGATAATTTGCCTCCCTCCTATGAGAAACCCTTATATCCTCTAAAAGGATGCACTTGCCCTAATTAGGGTTTCATAATTAAGAATTAGGGTTTCTTGAATTAGAATTAGGGTTACACAATTAAAATATGCTAAATAATTAATATTTAATTAAATCAATCAAAAATTAATATCTCCCTCAATACATGTCCGATCGAGCCCAAACGAAAGCCAACTAGAAAAATTATGCTAAACGAAGCCAAGTCAATCTCCATCAAGACCCTCTAACCATCTTATCAGCCTATGAGGGTCGCATAATAGGCTAACCATCAACTCTGAACATGTCAACTAAAAAGGGGACATGACAATCCACCCCTCCTAAAATTGCTTTCCCTCAAGCAATCACTGAATGATAAACCAATCAATCCACCTGGATCCCAAATGTAGTCATGATCTCCACCGCTGTCAATCAATACAAACTCCATGCCATGTCCATCACAACTCTCATCTAATGGTGTCACATCATCCCTAATACTTAGAAAAGAATCCCAACATCCAATCCATAAATGAAAATCAACCGACAACTCAAATAAACTCCTTACCTAAATAATATCTGAATCTAGAATATGAATGCTAGACATACTCATATCATCATCAACCTGTGACCCAACTGTAACAAAAATTTGAGTCCCTACCACATGTGATAACTCCTGAACTAAACTCACCTCAAGACAAAGCTCATCCTCATATCTCTCCTGTGTTGGCATTAATGTGCACTTGGCAGTGCACTCTATCGTGTCATGTCATATGAGCATCTCCATCCGATGAAAAAACATATGTTTAAAGCTGCTACCTCGTATTGCCTTAAGAATATGTGTTTTCCCATCAACATCAAAATCAACCTCCATGTCCTTGAGATGAAGAGTAAATTCCTCAAATGAATGAATCCACTTCATACCCAAGACTAAGTCTATATCCCCCATGTCTACCACATAATAATCAGCCTTGAACTCATAGTTGTTCAAGCGCAATGGTAGGTCTCTAATCATCCACTCACACCGAAGAGTGTGACCATCAGCCACCTTAACTCTGATTCCCTCAAAATCTTTGGTACTGAGTCCACACTTCTCCACAAATCTAGCATCTATGAAATTATGTGTGGCTCCTGTATCAAGAAGGGTGATGACCTTTTGCCCTACCAAAACTCCATGGAATCTAAATGACTCATCCGACTGAATGCTGGATAGGCATGCCTCCTATATGTGAAGCTCTACCTCTGCCTCTACCTTAGGCTCTAAAGCCTCTGCCTCTATCCCCTCAGAATTATCCCGCTATTTGGAATCCTCTGAATTTGAATCCTCATAATAAGCCCACATCACTCAATTGGCCTTGCCCTTAGGCCTCAAAGGACAATTGTGATTGGCATCATATGGACCTTTACAGTAGAAGCAAAGCTTTTTATTGCATAGATCATTAAGATCCTCTCGATCCAAAGGTGGTGCTGTTGGGTTTGCCTTTGAATCATTCTTAACACCTAATTTATCTATGTTAAAATCCAATCTCTCTCTATTACCGTTGAAGCATTTATGGTCCCTGGATGAAGAAGTACCTCCTGAGTTAGATTTAATGGATGGGGCTGCCATCTCCATACTTCGCACCTTCTTCATAGCTACCTATAATGAAGGAGGATCAAAGGCTTTGATCCAACCTCTTAATGGTTCTGTCAATCCCTCCATGAAGAGCACTACCAATCTACGCTCTGAAATATTTGGCACCATGACTGCCAATTGCTAAAACTCACCAATGAAGGACTCCAAGTTACCTATTTGTTTCAACTATGCTAGATCTCAAAAGTAAACCTTGAGATCTTTCCTATCAAACCTCTCAACCAATCTATCCATGAAGTCCTAGTACTCTATCACCTGGTTATGTTGAATTGTTACCATACCATGGTACCACCAATCATGTGCTACTCCATCTAAGTGTAAAGTGGCATATTTGATGGCCTCTATCTCTGTCATTGGCCTCAATGCCAAGAATGTGTCAAGCTTATGAACCCAAGCTTGTGCTGTCATCTTGTTATTGCCATCAAAAGTAGTTAAAGAAAGCTTTCCAGTAGCCTTCTTCAGCTCACTGAGTTGACCCCTAGGCCTCTTGTCCTGTCTAACTAATCTGTAGTACTCTCTCCTCCGATAAAAAAATGATCAAAGGACATCCTCTCCCAAACATGAGGAGCTAATAAGTCCCACTCATCATTTGCAGCCATGAAAACATCTACAAATAGGGAATCTCCTATCTCCTCCTCTATAGGAGCCTCTAGTTCCTCTTGAACAAATGTAGGATGTGTAGGTCTATCAACTATTCTGGAGTGGGCCTGCTGTGGTCTCTAATTAATAGTATCACTCCTATTATCTCCTTATTCCCCATTCTGTCTAATAGGTGTGTTCATCCTCTCTACCATAGTAGTGAGTCTCTATATTGCCTGATTCATCTGCTACTGGCATGTCATCATAGCACAGTGAAATTCTCTGGTGTCCTAATCATCATCATACTTGTGGCCCCTGTGTGGGCTACCCTCACGCCTATCACTCATGATGATTGGTGGCTGATCTAACACCTGGGTACCTTCAAGCAAGGCTCTACTACGTGTGTTATACCTGTGTGGTGCCAAATCTTGTGGCTACATAAGATCTATAAATCCTTAGGATGGCAGGATTTAGCTCTGATACCACTGTAATATCTCCAACCAATAGGGACTCTAGAAAGACAATAAGCTCTGATACCACTGTAATATCCCCTATCCAATAGGGAATATAGCAAGACAAAATCTCTGATACCATTGTAATATCCCCTATCCAATAGGGAATATAGCAAGACAAAAGCCCTGAATTACTTTTCTGAATATTTTAATTTTTTGTATGATATAAGAACAAATTGTGATTTTTGCAAAATATATTCAAATAGATAAATAAATCATAGTATAATCTCTTATTTATTCACTCATATGATTACAATAGATGTCCAATGTCATGCATATAAAAGAATATTCAAATATGGTCTTAATAACCTGAGTATTCCACAAATTAGAAATAAATCTTGAATCTGGTACGTCTTGGCCTACGATGTTAAAAACACAGTCACCATCATCAATCAATATGGTGCTGACATCGGTCTCTATCAATTGGCTGCTCTACCAACATTGGTCTTCAGTCGACCGATGTCAATCACTGGGATGCCGATATCGGTTCCTGTGTTCCCTGCGGCGCTGTCTGGCTAGCTGTTGATGTGTATGAAATTATATGGATCGATACAAATTCCATATAGAAGCAAGAAAATATGCTGCGGCCTATATTCTGTACTCCAAATCTATAGAAATATAGCCTAATACAAAAGTTCTTGATTCTGAACAATTACTCAAACAAAACTTAATGAAATAAATACCTGAAATACCTATGATAACTTCTATGTGAAGTTATCTCTCAACCTTCTAAATCTCTATGATAACTTCTGTATGAAGTTATCTCTCAAACCTGTAAACCCCTGTGATAACTTCTGTATAAAGTTATCTCTCAATTTGGCAATAGATCGGTTGATCTCTCACAACCTCTGAATTGCACACAATGAAGAGTGGACGTTCTTCAATACAAATGGAATCCTAGAACCCTTGGCTCAGTCTTCACAGAAGAATTCTTAGCAACAATCAATATCAATAATCAATGGATAATTTGCCTCCCTCCTATGAGAAACCCTTATATCCTCCAAAAGGATGCACTTGCCCTAATTAGGGTTTCATAATTAAGAATTAGGGTTTCTTGAATTAGAATTAGGGTTGCATAATTAAAATATGCTAAATAATTAATATTTAATTAAATCAATCAAATATTAATATCTCCCTCAATACATGTCTGATCGAGCCCAAATGAAAGCCAACTGGAAAAATTTTGCTAAACGAAGCCAAGCCAATCTCCATCAAGACCCTCTAACCATTCTATCAGCCTATGAGGGTCACATAATGGGCTAACCATCAACTCTGAACATGTCAACTAAAAAGGGGACATGACAGGATTGTACACATTGGTAAGCCTATTGAAGTTAGGTTGCCCTTGACCCCTTCCTCTCCAATATTATTGATCATATTAATAATGATAGGGATAAGAGTTTTGGTTAGCACCTATTTTCATATTATATTTCATAAGCTAATCTTCCAAAGTTTGAATTATTTCATATAGATTAGGTTCATTTTCCCTCTTATGAGTAGTCCTAAGCTTAACATTTGCATTAGAAACTTGGAAAATGTTTGGAGTAATAGCTGGAACATTAGGAAATAGAAGCATAGAAACCTTAAGAGTAAACTTTCCTTATTTAATGAGGCCATTATCAGCTCTAATGGAAAGTTCATATGCTTTGAGAAGAGTGAAAATACCCATAGATTAAAGTATGATGGAAATATCAATACTAATGTCTCTCAAGTATGTAGGAAAGAAAAAACTAGCAAGTGGTCTCATGGGAGGAGGTAATCTATACAAAGTCTTTTAAAACCTCTCATTGAAGTCATGAATTATTTCCTTGGGGGATCTTTTGATCACATTGAGCTGATGTATGAGAGAAGTATGGTGACTTTCACCTTCAAACCTTTAATTTAGCAACACTCCAAAGTCATCCCATGATGTGATGCATCCACAGGGAAAAGTCCTATAGAAATCAAGTGATTTCCATCTAAGGGACATGGAAAGGAGTCTAATGACAATATTATCCTTAATGATATTTTAGAAACTAAAAAAATGGAGATATACTTGATGTGTTCAATAGGTGTGACATGACCTTCACCATTGAATGTAGGCACACTCTTTGTAGCATTAGGGGGAATATCATAATATGCATCAATATGGATTGGATTATTAGTTTTGAAGGTAGGTAAGGCATATTTCCTATATATTATTTCTTCAAGTTCTTCACTTTATTGGCTATCTAAATCCTCTTGGTATTCAAAGGGTAGATTAGGTTGAGGGTATTGAACTTCCAGAGGAAGTTCAGGATGAGTAAGTGGATTGATAAGATTTAAAGCTCTACTAGATGATGACCTAGTAAGTACCATGAATTATGAGAGAAAATATATGACAAAAAATGGTCCACAACCATATTTTACCTTGAATTGAGTCACCAAATGTTGAGTAGCACACCAATTTGTAGTTGATGTCATCAAGACCAACATTCACCTTGACAAGTTATCTTGAGGACAATGGGTAACACTAAGCATATCAAAACTATTGTCACCAAATCTTGAACCCTAGAGGTGGGTGTTGAATCCTCCTCTAGATTTTGGCAACATGGAAATACTTCTAGGTATGTGGGTTTACCTATAGTAAAAGTAGACCCATAGGCTTAAGGGCTACTCCTTGAATTTGGCTTGAAGTGATTATAACTAAAATAATTGTTTGATTATGGAAAAATGTACATAAGTATGAATTAAATAAATCTAATCTAAGGGGCGATACACTAAAATTATTTTGACAAGACCATCATACTTCTTTCACTAAGAAATAAGACCTACAAACTAGTTTCAAAGTCCAAGGAACTTCTAACATAAGTGTTGCAATATAGAGGTGATATGCATGAGAATACACAATAAGTGAACCAAAGGGAAAATTGCACACTGTAAGGATAATTTTACACTAGCTACACTATGTATGACCTATTATAATAGGAACTCTTACATAAATATGAAAGGATAAGGAGAAGCAAAGATACAAGATTATCACTTAACCTCACAATACATCACTTTTCACACTTATAAAAAATGTTCATAAACTCAAATTCATATTTAATTTATTTTTAAAAGTCAAATTACAACATCAATATATAAGGGCTTTGTTGTACATGGAGTGGAATTAGTCTACAAGAACCAAAATGGCTACTACTTATATAATTTGAGAGAGGAGAGAAGATAATGATGTCCAAGAGTCACTAGAACATGTGTCAAGATAAGAGTAGGAGTTAAATATGCATTATAAAGGAATATTAAATAGACCATGCAAGATATCAAGGGTAAAATTCCCCTCAAAGGCATGAAACTCTTGAAATGTGGCATAGGACTCTTCATTTGCTTGCCTAGAAAATGCCTTCATAATTTGGCCATCTTAGAATGATACACATCAGAATAGGGATAGATTATATGATTTGAATAAAAGAGAGAGGTTATAAAAAATATCTATAATGTATTAGATGTGTCCCTAATCATCATGATTCTTCTGACCAATTATTCTCACTACCTACAGTCACAATCACTCCTCTTTACTCACCCCTCACACTTGGCACCAAAGTTGTCTTCAATTTTTAAATTAAATCCATATATAGGAATTTATGAGACATTTAAATATCCCTCATGCCTTTATATACATTAGGTAGACCTTAAAATTCAACCCACTTGGAGTTTTCACTTTCTCACTTGGTGGTTATTCCTTTTTCACTATGCTAGTTTGGATTGGTTGAGATGAAGGTGTTATGAGAGGAACTTGTGAACTTAGGTGAGGTAATAATTGAACATGGTGAGTTATATTAATCCTCATTCTTTCTCACAAAGTTGATTTCATCCCTTGAAAGCCTTATGTACCTACATAATACACAAATATGTCAAGAAAAGATCTTTATCACCCTGTTTGTATAAATAGGGTATAACTAAACTTCATGGGAAGGAGACCTAGAGAGTCCTATATAAGATAAAAAAACTTTAATTATCATTACATCCCTCATGTATGTCTTTCCATCTTCATTTTCCTCATCAGATGATTACTAAGGGTTTTAGAGGGTTTAGATACATTTTGGCTCTTAATGATTGTTCATATAATAATAACATCCAATATTATAACCAATTCCACTAAAACCTTTATTTTGACCCTCATCAATATATCCCAACTCCTAAGGTTCCCATAATAAATTTTTGTATAGTTACAAGTCTTCAAATTTGGCCTTTCAAGTCGTTTCATGCATTCTGCATAGGCCTGAGTTGGTTTGGGACAAAATATGGTTTCTTTGTGACTTAAATTGTGTACCAAAGGTTATATACCACCTTATATTACCATATTAAGGTGTTATAATTATTTTTAACATTCCTCTAGGTTTATAAATGTTATTGACCCCTTTTTGGGATTTAGACCTAGTTGAGACCTAATAGGTCTATCTACTCCCATATGAGTTTGGACCACCTTGTTATGGTTCAATAATATATGAAATATTTATCATTTTTTTAATGTATTGTATAACTTAATACATCCTCTTGAAAATTTTCAACAATTTATAGCTCATCCTCATAGCATTTGTATGACCAACCTGTAGGAAATTGCCTTTTGGAAGTGCCCTTTATCTGAGATAGAATAGAGAGAATTATCCCTCTTATCTTAGGTAATTTGAAAACATGAGACGTTTTAATAGATATTGGATACATTATAAAACAAAATTAGGGTTAGATTACGTTTATATCACCTTAAAATGCCTTAAAACCTCAAGGTAGACTCCTGAGTAACTCACTTTATGTAGGCTTTACATATAGAATGTAGGTTGCTTTATTAGATCCTTTATATGCAATATTTTAATAGTGTGAGGTTTTATTGAGATGGAAAATATAATTTAAATATTTTTATTATTCATATCACACTTCATAACTTTTCCAAATTCTACATTGCTCCACTTGACTGGCCAAGTTGACAGTCAACTAGGACTATACTTTCTTGCTTTGAAAGAGATGCCTATAGGTGAGAATTAATATGTTCAAGGATATATAAATTGAATTAATAATATATTTAATTAATTAAGGTCACTTAATGTTTATACTTTTCTATACTATGATTTGAGTTTAGTCCATCATCCATACTAGTCATGTTACAAATCATTGTCAGGCCACAATCAAATATAGTTGACTATTTTGGAGTAAAATCGGGGTCCTGTAGGTGTGTTTAAATAATTAAAATATATGATAAACCTCATAGGATTAATTTTATGTATTATATTCAAATCCTGATGTAAAATTTGTGTGTTTTGAGGCCTAGTGTCCCCAAGAATCATTTCATTAGTTTGAGAGTCACCTATAGTTAGGGTGTAGGTGGATTTTTTGAGCAATGACACACTTGTAGGTGTTGATGGAGGTCAATAACTTAAATTTCAACCATTTTTGATGATATTTGAAACAAAAATTTCCTTATAACATTTATATAACCACTTTTCATGAATGATATGCTCATGTTATGCCACTTTGGGATGCAAAGCTACTTGAGAGTTTAACATTATAGAAAACACTAAAAAGTTATAGTGAATAAATATGTGACTTTGAAGCCTTTATTACATCACTTGTGGGAAAAAACACCAAATCTCCTTTTGTAAGATAATATACATTCATGGAGGATATAATATAGATTCACTTGGATTCATCTATAATCCTTATAGCACTATCATATGGCATCACCAAAAGTATACAGGGCTTTGTTTTAGGGTTTTAGGGGAACTTGTCCCTGAACTCAGTTCTCTTTACTTGAATTGAATTCTCAAATTTTTATACTTAAAAATAAAATTAATAATTTTTTATTATGATAATTTCATAAATATAAGGCCTTAAGGAGGGTCTCCAACATGTTTGAAAATCCCTATGCAATAATCTCAAGTCTCTGTGAGAGCCTATAGATGCACACATAATAACATACAAGGCAATGAGGGTAGAATATGTATTGTGCATAGTATATGACCATTAAACAAGTATTATACTCTCTCCAAATATTTAAATGGATCCTTACAACTTTTAAATGCTTCAAATAAGATCAAGTGCCCTTATTCCAACATGGTTGACTTCTTATAGGTGCTCATTCATGGTGTATGATTGTGTGTGCAGTTTGCATTGGTCATCACAATTTGTTGTATGACATTTCAAGATCTTGGTTTGTTATATTATGATATAATAATGTGTTAACCACCTTAAAAAAATTTACACACCTCCATGAACATCCTTAGAGCTTCAGACACCATGGTTTTGAATGAAGGTAAGTAGAGAGCTGATTGTGTACTATGCTCCTTGACTACAAATCCAAGAATGCTAAACATTAAGACTAAAATTGGAAAGAGAGGGGGTAAATAAGACATTAGATAAATGAAACACAATACCTCACATTTATTTGAAACCATTTCAGAGAAAGAAACCTTTTGTAATTGATGGATATGTATGTAACCTCACTAGCATACTCCACTTGTAACCTACGAGGTTTAAAATCATCAAATCACTTCCAATCATGAAAAAAAAATATTATTCATGAGATAATAATGTAAGCATCATCTAGAATAAATTTCACCAACTACATTGTATAGACATGATCAAACAAAGCAAAACTTTCAAGGTATGGGGATGAGTATGCTAAAAAAGATAGTCAACTTATTAAACATGATTCATAAAGAATAAGCAACCAGGATCTTAAATGTTAACATGAAAATTAATTATACCAATTTTACTATCCACCACTAAGATCATTTGACTTGGAATCTCTCCTACTAGTTGTACCATCAAAAGACCTATTAACTAGTTTCATATGGCTAATGGAGTGATAAAGAAGAGAAATGGTTTTGGCCTATTTTTGGAACTTCCAAAGTATATAAATCATGAAAATTAAGTTAGGGAATATGATTGGTAATTATGTAAGCTTTTCCCATGTGCCACATTTCTCTATAGGCTGTATAACTACCAAAAGTCTTCCTTTTCACTTGTATTATTGATTTTTAGTTAGGAAATTGCAATTTTCAATTAATATTAACATTAATAACAAATAATATAACATATTGGACATTGGAAGAGATTTTATAACACTTGTACACCAAATAAAACTGTACCACCTTCCTTTATGACCCATTATGACCCTTAGTTGACATAAAATGACACAAGGGCTAAATTAGACTATGACAAAGCTAATAACAAATGAAATCACATAAAAAGGACCATGACACCCCCTATATCATGATAATAGATCCATATATCAAGTTTTATACTATAGGGGGTTGACCTATTTTGACTTGTGGTCAAAATAGTCAATAAATCCAATGGGAAACTTGATTTGGTTCACACCGATATGTGCAGACCAATGACACCTAGCCATGTTAGATTTAAGTACTTTATGCTCTTTATTGATGATTATTCAAGAAAAAATTGGGTCTACTATTTGAAAATAAAGAGTAAATATTTTTAAATTTTCAATAAGTTTAAAGTGGATGTTGAAATAGAATCTAGTCAAAAAATCAAGACCCTTCACACAAATCATGGGGAGGAATTCACCGATAATGATTTAAAATAATTTTTGCAATAAAATCACATTTGTCATGAAATGGAACATCTACATACACCAAAATGAAATGTAGTTGTTTAATAGAGAATTCTATTAAAAAAATGGTGCGATGTATGATACATGATTTAGGATTGACAAAGGTATTTTGGGTAGAAGCTACCAAAATTGTTGTATATCTACTCAATAGAGTACCCACTGTAACTCTTGATGGAGAAACTCCACATGAATCCTAGTTAGGTAAAAATCCATTTATATCACATATTCAAATTTCTAGATGTCAAGAAATTATGAAAATTCCCAAATTAGAATGGATCAAATTTGATATGATAGTAAAAAAAAATGTGTTCTTAGGGTATAATGAAGAAGCACTTACCTATAGACTCATGGATCCAAAAACCAAACAAATCTACACCAATCAGGATTTTGAATTATTTAAAAATAAATAAGTATAAAAACCTTTTACAAATGCACTTGATAAATAAATTAGTCCCATAGAAAATATAAAATATGGTAATCTCCCAGATGAATATGGTAATGATGATGGGAATAATGGTGCAGATCCACTACCCAAAAAAACTACTTAACATATGCCTAAATGGTATACAAATATACTTAGAGAAGAAAAATTGGATGGTGTTCCAAAAAAATCCACCACTATACTAAGGAATCATAGTATGGCTTGTAATGAGGTCAATTTGGCCTTAATGAGTATAGTTGTTGAATCTGTTAAGAACTTTATAGTTCAGGAAGCCCTATAGTTAAAACCTTAGAAAGATGTCATGGATGTAGAATATAATTCAATGATGAAAAATAAAAAATATTATCTTATATATATTCTATTATGGAATAAGCCAATCATATTCAAATGGATTTTCAAGATGAAGTAAAAAACAAATGGTAGATGTTTCTATCTATTTTTAACTTTTTTTTAAGTGTGAAAAGAAGAAATTAGTTAAGAAGGGTGTGGAAAAATACTTATTGAATATGCATGCATTGAATCCAAGTTATTGTGGAGATCTCCTCTTTCACTTTGGAGGATGACCTGAAAATAAGAAAACACTACCACAAAACTCATTTGTTAGACAAGTAGATGGGTGATTGCCTAGCGTGAGCTAGATCCTAGAAGCGAAAGCTTTCTAGGAGGCTATCAACCCACCTGCTTTAAATACTTAAGTTGGAAAATAAAATTAAGAGGATTTTCATAAAATGATATAAAATTGAAACTAAAAACAATAAATTATAGTGAATTAGTTACTAAAATTAAATGATTTGGTAAGTTAACCAAAATGAAGCAACTAGTTTGATTATACTAATGCTGAAAATTGGTTAAGGCAAGGTTGTGGTTTTGGGTTTGGTAATTTAATAAGGGTCAAAATAATGGTTTCATTGGTAAATTATTGAGATAATAAAATTAGAGGGATGGATAAATGGATGGAAAAAGATAAAACAAAAAGTAACTAGGGTAGCAAAAGGATAAGGGGGCAAAGAGGGTGAAGGTGGCAAAGGTGCAAAGAGGGCAAAAGAGGTAAATGTAATTACAATGGCAAAGGTGGTAAAGGAGGTCAGTGGATTAAGATGGAAAGTGCATTAAGGGGTATAGGTCAAGGTAATAAAAGGAAGTACTTAAGTAAATAATTGAAATAAAAAACCAAATTAGGTTACCTTGAGGCTTGTTGATGTGTTTGATGTTGATGATGTGATGAAGGAATCCCACAAAATTTTTGGTAAAGCTTCATTATTTTGAATTGTTTTCCTCCAAGATGTGGATGACATACAAAATGATGACCTCCTTCAAATACCTACAATAATATGTTAATAACCAAGGACTAACTCGTAACTTAACCTTGGGTGAAGGAGAGGGGGGGGTATTTATAGCATGTGTTGTCAAGAACCATGCCAAAAGAGGGAATAGTAGAATTATGGTGCCATATTAAAAGTGGGGTCATAAATTTACATTAATTACAAGGGTGGTGGGATTCCAACTTCACAATTGTGTCCCCCACTTACTAAAGAGTCCCAAATGGAGTAGAAATCATGCACATGAGCTCATATGGGTTCAAAGTACTTTCCACCACTCTCTTTCATATTTTGGATAAGTTCCTCATCAATTTTTTCACCATTCTCCATGTGGGTGCATGAGTGGTCATGAAAGATAAGGGGGTGAGATTCCCACTTAGATAATAGGTCAAAGGACTTAGTTGGTTTGTCTCCCAACATGGTAAAGAGTCCAAAATGGAGTGGGAATCATGCACATGGGCTCATATGCATCAAAAATACATTTCCACACTCACTCTCATATTTTAATAAGTAATTAAAAATAGGTCCCATGAATTTTGGAACCATTTTCTAAGTGGGATGATGGGAAATTTAAAATACTTCCAATGGGACCCTTGTGGTGCTTAATGATGTCATTAGGTACCTTAGATGAGGGTCCCAAGTGGGGTATGATGTCCCACTTCAAGACACCTCATTTTTAAGCCATTTAACTTTAAAAATCACTTGTTATATCACCTTCTATGTCACTTTCCATGTCACATGTCATGTCACTTTCCATATCATCATGAATAGTGATAGTGGGTCCCATGGTGAATAATGATAATGAATAGTAATTTCAAATAGTACTATGTGAATAAGAGAATAGTGATTTGGTTAGGTTAAGAGGGGTTGGCTAAGGGTTAATAAGGTTTAGGGGGTCTTTAGGGGGTCCTGAGGTATTTCGTCATCAAAACCTATAAGTGTGTAGTTTTTTAGTGTCTATATTTGACCCCTTTTTATTATGTAGCTTTGAATTGACAAGCTAAAAAATAGAAATAAATCACTTGGTCAAAGGTCAAGTTTCCCTATGTATGGGAGGAGGTGTTCCCCCTCAAACTAAGATTTAATGAGGAAAGGCTAAGTCAGGTGCAGGTTTGATAAATAGTTGGTTGGGAGGCATTAGGTGGTGCCATAAGGTAGCTAGGCATGTGAAATGTCAATGGTTGCATAAAATGCGGCTAAGCACAATATTAAATATTTCACAAAGACTAAAGCTACCAATGTTGATAAAAATAAGGTTGAGTTCTAGATAGACATATGACAGGGTAACCAATTTATAACATTATTCATAGTTAATCAAATTAAGCCTATCAAGTCATCTAGATAAGGTCAGTGTTGTTCATAGGTATCCAAGGTAGGAAGTGATCCCACAAAATAATACAAATTTTCTAGTTGTATATGAGGTGGGGCATAAAAAGTGCAATATGACAAGCATAGTTAGTTCAATCAAAAAGACCAAGGTAAGGTCATCAAAAAACATGTGAAGAGGTCAGGTTAAAATGGCCAATGTTAAAGTAGATGTGGGCAAGTGGGTTGGTTGGTTTGAATGGGGTGGCTGTGTGGAATCCATATGCACTAGGCAAGTGGATGATACCTACATATTTCTATAGACATAATGTTCAAAATAAACTTTAGCCCAAATGTAGTTTTTTTGAGGTGGGGAGTGTTGGTTAACTTGGTTCCCCCAATTTTATGTATCACGTAGTTAGGTTTGGTTGAAGGATGTTAGAGAAAGGGAAGCTCCAAAGGGTGGAAAATATAGCTATCAAATAGTTTTTAAAATGGTTTGGTAGAAATGGTGGATGAGATTACCTAGGATGCAATTAGATGATCACTTCAACTATGTAAAAGGAATCTATAGCCATAGATAATAAGGTTCAAGCATGAAAAAATTTCCACCATTTTAAAGGAAAAAGGGAGAAATATGCTTTACCAAGCTTTAAAAAATATATCATTACTCAAATTGCCATGATGACCTAATGGGTTCTTTCATCACCATCCAAATAAGCTAACATTGTGCACACTCCACAATAATGTCATTAATAGGCTATATAAAGATATTATTCAATGATTCAGGGAAGTAAAGTATTAGAGTGGTTAAACAAGAAGTGGAAAAGATTTGAACCCTTGAGCCAATGGGGCCCAAAAATAAGTAAGCATTGAGTTTTGAGGGAATTCAAAGAAAGACCGAGGGGTTTTAGAATATAGAGCAAGGTGAATAATAATAATAATAATAATAATAATAATAATAATAATAATAATAATAATAATAATAATAATAATAATAATAATAATAATAATAATAATAATAATAATAATAATAAAATGATGGAGCAGGTTAAAATAAGAAGGAAAATAAATGGTATAAATGGAAAACCAAGAGGTAAAATAGAAGAATAATGTGTGAAGATAGATTGGGGATTTGAAAAGGAAGGTGGGAGAAATAGGTCTAAAAGAGACCAAGGATAAAATAGTTCAATGGAAGAGGTGACTCCTATAAAAGTTGACTAGGTGGAATGTAATTAAAGAGTAGATCTATTACAGTGCATAGGAAGATGGAGACTAGGTAGGGAGAATCAAGGGAAATTATTGGTTGGGAGGTGGGTCACATGAGAGGGTATAGCTAGCATCCACATGTGGGTACCCTAGATCTTCCATTTAAAGGTTGTTTTAGTTTTTATTTTAACATATCTAAAGGTCAAAGTAAAAGGGGTTCAAAATAGGCAAGACCAAAAGAGATAAGAAAATAATATGCATCCTAATAGTTGGTGCTACTCATACTCACTCATGGATTGTATGAGATCATGGGCATGGTTGATTATGTTATACAATTGTAGGATAGGTATATATCTCATAGTAGACATTCACAATGATAACATGCTATATGTCATGATCATATAAGCTCAAAATGGGTAGAGGGTTTTAAAAGAGAAAAAGGTGATAGGTAGGGTTAAGGGAGTAGCTAGCAAGGGACAAAAAAGAGGATCTAGGCTCAACATACAAAGGTATTAAAGAAAGAAAGGGATGCAATTGAAGTAATGAACCTAACTAGATTCATGAATTAAAGCAAGGGTATGGAGGACATGAGGAAGTAGACAAGGAGATGTACGTAAAAGTGGTACAACTAGTGACCACACTCTGAGGAGATAGAGGTTGAATGGGATAAAATAAGGGAGATCCAACAAGGGATGAGGTGAAGGTAGAACAAGAAATGGATGAAGAGATATGTGAAGAAAACAACAAGGTTACATATAAAGATGAAGGTGGATAAGGATGGAAGGAGCTAGGCATGGACATATAGGAGGAAAAAAAGAAGGTCAAGAAGAACAAATAATGTCCTTAAGATGAGAAAAGTGAAATGAAATGGAACAAAGGGAGAGCATGATGGAAAACAATGAAAGGGAATGACATGAAGATAAAGGATGAAGATCAAGGATGATAAGAAGAAAAATAAAGAATTGAAGCAGGGATATAAAACATGGATACTCATATAAATGCCAAATATAAGTGAGTACGAGATGGAAGGAGGAAAATGGGAAAATGAAAGGCAAAAGGCAAGAATTGATAAGAAGAAAAGGGAAATTATGGAAGGCTTTTCAAAGGATAAAAACTAGTTGTGGAGGAAAAAAAGATGACAAAAATGATGAAAATAAAGGAAACAAGAAGAATGGAAAATGGGAAAGGTGGGAAGAGTGGCAAAATTACATAAAATGGTGGTACACATAAATAAAAGTGCAGTAATAGAAGAAATAGAAAGACTACAAGATGCATAGTATGATGTGGAATTGATGAGGAAAAGAGAGTGATGAAGAGGGTGTGACAAATTTACAAGGACAAGGGGAAATGATGAGGATGGCAAAATAAGACAAAGGATACAAGGGGTAAGGTTGGTAAAAAGTGGAGAGAGAGGAAAAAATACACAAAAGGTGGGTGGGGAAGTGAGTTGTAAAGCATGTGGAAGGACAGGTGATGGGGAGGCCAACAAAGTAGAGTAGGTGGTGGCTTTATGGGAGATAATAAGGGCCAATGACAAAGGCTATCAACCCTTGTGTTAAAAGAGATTGACAAGATGAAGGGAGGGAGGTGGTGAGGAGTGGAGGAAAAGATATTAGGTGAGAAGGGGAAATAAAGTAAAGGATTTGACTGAGCTGACCTTAGTAATTGAGCACTACTTACATAGTCTAAAAATATCTCAAGCCAATGTAATTCTCCAAATAATCGGAGAAAAACTAAGAGGAAGTGTTAGATGGTGTTAAAACATAAGAATTCTTAAGTAATAATTCAAAGCTTCCTTGATGGAGGATTCCCTAAGTAAGAGAGCATTGTTAGTGATGGAAATGTGTGAGAAGAAAAAGGGGATGGGAATTAGTTGTTAATCATTGAGCTACCTTTAAAATTGAAGTAGGGCCTCATAGTCCATGGACATCAGGCCAATGTAGTTCAATAAGGGTTGGGTGAGGGGTGTTTAAATTGGCTGCCCCAATTTGATGGACCACATGGGTTGGTTTGGGCTGATGGAGAAGGTTTTATGAAACATATATTTTGGGTTTTGGTGAAGGTGATGGTGAAGGTGCATGGTGTAGATTGGTGAATAGTTACCATAATGATCCCACATTTAGTAAGATGAGAGACATAGATGGGCAAGGTAGGATAAATAAGAAGGGAGCACAATGCTAAGAAAAATAAATGACCTTTAATGGAGCTAATCCAAAGAAGAGGTGCCTTTAGGAGGAGGTTTCACCTTATAAAATTATGTGAGGGTAGAAGTTTGGAGATAACATCTATCACTACAAGTTAAGTTTTAGGAAATGGGCATCTATTAAGATCTACATAGTCACTTTGGCCAAGGTTCATCATGCTACAAGCCAAGTTTTATGGGTGGTAGCAGAGGAATGACTTGTAAAGATTTTATTTGATACCTAAGTAGATTATATGTGGTAGAAAATTGGTAGTGTGGTGAACGATAGAGGATAGACCGTGTCTAACCCAAAAGTTGAATGGGTGGGATAAACAAAAGGTTTTCATGTATGCATCCTCTATCCTAGTTTCGCAAAACCAATGACCTTGGATTCCACTTAGAAGAGGCTCTACTAGTAGGGAGCTATGTAGTCCAAGATATTAGTTATATAGTTATATAAGATAGGGGAACTTGTATAGTGGTAAGTATTTGGAAGCTACTACCACTAGAAATGGTGACAGTTTTGAAGACGTGATTGTTGTAGTGGCCTAAGGTTGGAAGCCAATTTATGTCAACTGAGGTAGAGGTGACAAAGATGCAAAAGACCATTAAGCACATAAGGACTGCAAGATGACAAAGCAAGTGAGGACATCATATGGGAATCAAATGATAAGGGCAACAAAAAGACCTCATGATAGAGCATAATGACTAGCCAGATTAAGGGTTATGGTCTGCACAAAAGCATAAGTGGATGTGACCTTTGAAAGTGGTAAAACTATTTAAGGGAATTAATGACATCATAGGACCTTCCCCCATTAGTAGGATGGGCAATCATGTCAGTGAGGAATAGTAGTCAAGTATTCTATTTAAAGAATTAGGCTAAGAATGAATACCTATTATGAAGTCACTTGGTTTTGTAGGTTTGATTAGAGTGCAAAGAGCTATAAGAGGTTGAAGATGGTGAATAATGGGAGAAATGGTGGAGATGATTAGCAACCCCCATGACCTAAAATAATATATATGATGAATGTGTGTATTTATCAGATACTACAACATGTAATGGTGATAATAAAAGGGCTATTAAGTCAATAGTAAGAGGGAAGGCACCCATGGCCCAAGCTCAAGCCTAAACTCTTACCTCCTTAGAAGTGAAGAAGGCTAGAATTCAGCTTCACAAGAAATAGAATTGGAGAACATCACCCTTAGCCTATCCATAGAGGGAACTCTCACTATCCAAGGGGATATGTGTTGAGGTAATAACTAGAGTGGAGGGAGGTAATGGTGACGAGGATTGAGTAGGACAAAAGACCCAGAGTAGAATATGATTCCCACCCTGTGGGGAAGAATGCAAAAGAGGATAATAGAATACACCCCTAGTCACTATTGATATGGGGGATTTCATTGAGGCTAGCTTTGGTGATATCTCAACAAGAAATAAAATGGGAGGATGTCTTGACATAAATCTAGAGTCAATAAATAATTAATGTAATGTCTAATTAGTAAATATATGTGTGTGAACCTTAGGCAATGTGTATGTAATCTGATGACTATGTGTGTGTCATCATACCCTAAATAAAATATTGTATAGTTTAATGTGATTATGTTTGTGGTTATGTGGATGGTCATGATTATGGTTGTTGTATTCTCAATTAATGTAAAAATAATGATTATGGTTGTTGCAACATTGGATGGTAAAACTCATGATGAAAACATCAACCAAGCACTTTAAGATAAGAATACAGAATGATGCTTTTTTTGACAAGGATTGAAAACAAACTAGAAGTGGGATTGGATTAATGAATATAAGCCTTCAAATGCTACTCATGAGTGGTTTTTAGTTGATAAAAAAAGGTTTTTTGATTACAGGGTGTCAAATAAACTATAAATCCCTTGATTTACAAATAGTCTAAAGAGAAGATGGATGATATGTGGTGTGAAGGGTAATGGGTGATATGTATGATAACCTCATGTGAATTAGTGCTCCCTTTCTATAGGTGACCTAAAAATGGTAATAGATAAGTCCATGTCATATGTTAGTTGTAGACTGATCAATGTAGGAAGTCTACATGTGAAAGTTGATTGTGGCTTGCAGCTTATTATGATGCTTGAGAGTTGATTGCAGCTTTAGATTTTGTTGTGATAGTGGCTCTTTTGATTTATTATTGTATATGGGAAGCTGATCAATATGGGAAGATTCCAATAAATTGCTCTGCTTTTGAAAAATTTAACATAAACATCCTTCAAGGGAGTGGTTGAAGCTTATTGGCTTTGTTTAATGCTCTTTGTTAGGATCTGGAGCAAACACAGCTTTGATACCACTTATTAGGATCTTACAGCATAATTGATTACTTTTGTGTAAGCAACTAAACATGAAATTAAACCATAATTAATAAGTAACTAGAAATTAGAAATGACAAAGAATAGGAGATACAAGAAACAATGAAAACTTGTATTAAACTCTTCTAGAAGGAAATACAATTGAAGAAATCTCTCTTTCTTCCACACCTCTTAGATGTACAAATCTCTTTCCCTCAAGAGCTCTCTCTCTCAAAATTACAACCAATTCAATCCTTGAATTGTCTACCCTTTTTTTTCATACATACAAGCTATGAAAATCTAACCCTATTATATAATACTAGGATTCATGAGCTATGCATTCTCCACTGTTAGATACGCCTCTTAATTAAAGGTTCAAATCAATCCTGCCAAAAATAGAAATGCAGACTCAATACTAATAGTTACTCTTTTCATGTAAACAATCTGTTCTCCCTAAAAAAATAGACTTTTGGAATGCACAGGTGACCGATGTCGGTCCCTATCTATCTCATATGATTGATGTCAGCTGATCCATAACTAACGTCGGTAGCCTTTGGTCAACTCCTGACTAATGTTGGTGACTATGTAACTCTAGCAACCTCTACATTTGCTCATCTGGTGAAGCTTTTAGCTCCATAACTCAGTAATCTCCCACTTGGAGATAAATAGCTACACCTGTACATGTACAACAACATCCTCTAGCTTGTTTCACCATCTTCAAGTTCAATCTTAAAGACCAACAAAAGTTGAATGAATATTCAACTTCTCCTTTGTTAACATATCAACAGGGTTCTCATCCATATGGATCTTTTCTAGCTTTAACTGTCCATCCTCCAATACCTGTCTAATGAAGTGGTACCTAAGCTGTATATGTTTGGTTCTTGAATGAAAGGCTGAATTCTTTGCCAAATGAAGTACACTTTAACTATCATTGTATAATTTGCAACTCTCTTGCTCCTTTCCCAACTCTTCCATGAACCGTGTCATCCATATCATTTCCTTGCTAGCCTCTGTGACTGTAACGTATTCTACCTCTGGAGTAGATAAGGTAACAACCTTCTACAACTTTGAAATCTAGCTAACCGCTGTTCCACCAACAGTGAACACATATCCTGTGGTGCTTCTCCTGCCATCCAAGTCACCTGCCATATCCGAATCTACATACCCATGTAGAGAAGTGTTTGACCCTCTAGAACATAAATGCCTATTATTGGTCCCTCTCAGATATCTGAGAATCCACTAAAATACTTTCCAGTGCTCCTTTCCTGGATTGGCCACAAACTTGCTGACAACTCCCACTACTTGGGCAATATCAGGTCTAGTACATACCATTACATACATCAATCTCCCAACTGCTGAAGCATATGTAACTCTACTCATGTACTCAACCTCATCATGTGATTTAGGACACTATTCTTTGCTCAACTTGAAGTGTCTAGCCATAGGTGTGCTTACTAGTTTTGCATCCTACATATTGAACCTCTCCAACACCTTGTTCACATAATCCTCTTGAGACAAAATCAAACTGTGATTTTTCATGTCTCTCTTAATACTCATGCCAAGGATTTTCTTTGCTGCTCCTAAATCTTTCATGGAAAATGTGTGAGATAATTTTACCTTAAGGTTAGTAATATCATGCATGTGTGAACCTGCAATAAGCATATCATCTACATACAGTAACAAGATAATATATCTACCATTATCCAATCTATTAAAATAAACACAATGGTTAGATTAACATCTACTAAAGCCATGCTTTATCACAAACCTATCAAACCTTAAATACCATTGTCTTGGAGCTTGCTTAAGACCATATAATATTTTATTCAACCTGCACACAAGTTTCTCCTTACCTTTGACCTCAACACCTTCCGGCTAATCCATATATATTTCTTCATCCAAATCTCCATGAAGAAATCTTGTCTTAACATCAAGCTGCTCAAGATGCAAATCCTCAATAACAACTAAAGACAATACAGTCTAAATAGAAGTCATCTTTACTACAGGAGAAAAAATTTCACCAAAATCAATACCTGGTTTTTGTGCAAATCCCTTTACTACCAACTTGGCCTTATATCTCATTTTTTCATTCTCTCATTCCTTTAATCTATAAACCCATTTATTTTTCAGTGCTTTCTTTCTGACTAGCAACTCAACCAAATCCCATGTTTGGTTCTCTTTCAAGGAATCAATTTCCTCATTCATGCCAAGCTCCCACTATTTTCGAGATTCTACCTGCATTGCCTCATCAAAACTTTATGGTTCTCCACTATCAGTGAGAAATAAGTAGTATAACAAAGGGAAATAATGAATCAGAGGTTTACTTACCCTTTTTAACCTCCTCATGGGCATTTGAGAATCATCCACAGCTTGTTGTCCAGCCAAATTCTCTGTCAGTGACTGATCTCGGTCATCTCTTAGTCTGTACTTGACCGACATCGGTTCCACATGACCGATGTCAGTTCCTATCTAATTGATGTTGGTTACTATCTGACCGACGTCAGTTCTTGACTGACTAATGTTAGTTCCTTCCTGACTGACGTTAGTGTCTGTGTTTTTCTGTATGTGATTATTTTTCCATGCAAGCTCATTTTGGATCATCACCTCATCCAAATCAACATTGCCCTACTTAGAATTATTTAGCTTCTTGAGCTGATCACTGTACATCACCTTCTCATTGAAAACAACATCACAGCTTCTAATAATTTTGTTAGTTCCTCAATTCCATAATCAGAATCTGAAATCTCCAGAGCCATAACCAATGAATGTGCACCTCATAGATTTAGCATCCAAATTCTTTCTATTTTCTTTATCAATGTGCACAAAAGCTTTAGAACCAAAAACTCTGAGAAATGAAAGATCTACTTTTTTACCTATCCAAGCCTCTTCTGGAATTCCACCATCTAGTGCAGTAGAAGGTCCTCTGTTAATCAGGTAAACTGTAGTATCTATAGCTTCTACCCAAAACTGTAAGGGCAAACCAACATGCAACCTCATACTCTGTGTATGCTCCATTATTATTCTATTCATCCTTTTAACAACTCCATTTTGCTAAGGTGTCCTTGGAACCATCCTTTCCCTGCGTATTCCACTCATAGAATAGTAACTGCTGAATTTATTACTGCAGTACTCACCACCATTGTCAGATCTTAGGCACTTCAATCTCAAACCTATTTCATTCTCAACCAAAGCTTTTCATTTCTTAAATGTGTTAAAAATATCAGATTTCTTCTTTATACAATAAACACATACCTTTCTTATAACATCATCAATGAAAGTAACATAATACTGTGATCCTTTAATAAAAGCTACTTGAGCTGGTCCCCACATGTCTGTGTGAACAAGCTCCAACTTGTGCTTCTTCTTTGTTGACCCATTTTTGAGAAACCTCACTTTCTTCTATTTTCCAAAAATACAATGCTCACAGAAATCTAGATCTATGCTTTTCAAATATGAAAGCTTACCTTTTGACTTAAGAATATTCATTCCCTTCTCACTCATGTGGCCAAGCCTATAGTGCCACAAATTTGCATCTACATCTGAAATAGATAAAACAGAAGGAGAATAATCAGTAATACAATTACATAGATAGAGAGTACCTACTCTCTTACCTCTGGCTAATACAAGTGCACCCTTGGAAACTTTCCAAGATTCAACTGTGAGAGTTACTATGCAACCCTCATCCCCCAACTTTCCTACAAAAATTAGATTCCTCTTCAGGATGGGTACATGCATGACATCCTTCAACACCCATGTGTTGCCATTCTGCATTTTCAGCTGCACTTTTCCTTTGCCAACAATTTTACAAGGCTCATCATCCCCTAAATAAACTTTTTCAAAATCTCCCTAGACATAATCATTGAAAAATTCTCTATTTGGGGTTGCATGGAAAGAGGCACCAGAATCTAAAACCCAAGATTATATTTTATTATCAAAAGAAAATATAAGAGCATCCTATGCAACAATACCTGCAACTTTTGCTTCTTCTTTACCTTCATGCTGATTTTCTTCTTTAACTTTTAACCAACAATCTTTCTTTGCATGCCCTTTCTTTCCACAATTCTAGCAGATTATATTTCTTCCATTTCTAGATTTGGATCTACTTCTCATCTTTGACTTTGACCTTGATCTCCCTTGCTTGCCCTTCTCTCTTTGCCTTCCCCTGCTTTCAATACTTAAAGCATTACCTGATGTTTCCCCTATGCTTTTCCTACAAGTTTCTTCATTCAAGATTACACTAACAACATCATCAACTTTCAAGATATTTTAAGTAGATGCAATATTACTAACTACCATTACCAAACTATGCCAACTTTCAGGTAAAGAGATTAAGATTAAGAGAGCCTTAATTTCATCATCAAAAATTGTTTTGACTGAATTTAACTGATTTACTATTGCATGGAAATCATTAAGATGACTAGATACAGATCCACCTTCTTGCATTTGCAAATTAAATAATTACTTCATAAGATATACCTTATTCAAAGCTGAGGGCTTTTCATATAAATTTTTCAAAGTATCCATTAACTCTACCATTGTCTTTACCTGTGATAAGTTAGAAATCACAGAAGATGCCAGGCTCAACCTTATAGATCCCAGAGCCTTTTTATCAAGAACATTCCATTCTTCATCTTGCATATCTGTGGGCTTGCTTGAAACCCCACCCAACGATAAGTACAGATATTTTTGATATAGATAATCTTCTATCTGCATCCTCCATAATTGATAATTCTTGCCATTGAATTTCTCCATTCTTAGCTTACTTTCTTCTGCCATTGCTTTACTCCCACTCAATCAAAAACCCTTGTGAGTGAACCTGTAATCAACAAACACTAACCCGCTCTATACCAACTATTAGTGAACCAATCTCTAACACCACTTGTTAGGATCTAGAGCAAACACAGCTCTGATACCACTTATTAGGATCTTACAGCATAATTGATTACTTTTATGTACGCAACTAAACATGAAATTAAACCAGAATTAATAACTAAAAATCAGAAATAGCAAAGAATAGGAGATACAAGAAATAACGAAAACTTGTATTAAACTCTTCCAGAAAGAAATACAATTGAAGAAATCTCTCTTTCTTCCACACCTCTCAGATGTACAGATCTCTTTCCCTCAAGAGTTCTCTCTCACAATTACAACCAATTCAATCCTTGAATTGTCTACCCTTTTTTTTCATACATACAAGCTATGAAAATCTAACTCTATTATATAATACTAGGATTTATGAGCTATGCATTCTCCACCATTAGATACACCTCTTAATCAAAGGTTCAAATCAGTCCTGCCAAATCTAGAAACGCGGACTCAATACTAATAGTTACTCTTTTCATGCAAACAATCTATTCTCCCTCAAAAATAGACTTCTAAAATGCACAGGTGACCAATGTCGGCTGATCCATAACCAACATTGGTAGCCTTTGGTCGACTCCTGATCGATGTCAGTGACTGTGTAACTCTATCAACCTCTGCATTTGCTCATCTGGTGAAGCTTTTAGCTCCACAACTCAACACTCTTGATAGTTGTTCTTCAAGGGAGTAGTATACTTTATATTTGGCAAATTTCATTTTATTTTTGGGTAGCTGTCCTTTAAGGAAACAATTAGTAATGCTTAAGATATTAACCCAAATAGTATTTTGGTATCCAAATTATTTTTGGATGCAATATTTTTAGACACAGACAAGTCTAATTAGATTAAGAGGTTTACCTTTATGAGGGTGTAGACACTTGAAAACTACATAATGATAGTTTTTGATGTCATATTGACCTATGGACCCCACCTACCCCACTAGCACCTAGTTATGATTTCATTATGTCAAAAAACCCTTTGAACATATCACTTAAGTCAGGCCCTTTTCACCCATTTTCTTGTGGCCCTCAACCATTAATGGTTAGGGTAACCATCGATGGTTGACCTTAACCATCAATGGTTATGGTCATAAACCTTGCATTAAGCTTTAAAAGCATTGCCAACTTTGTTTGAGAACAACACCTTCCAAAATGGCAACTTACTTTAAAACTAGCTTTTAAAAATGAATGAAAACATGCATCTTTATCCTCCCAACTTAGCAACTTTCCCTCAAAGCTTCTATCCTCACTTAACAAGTTTTTACTATAAATGTAGAGCTCTTGGAGGGGTTTTAGGATCCATAAATTTGTATCCAAATTCTCTTATTCTCTTTCTCTAGCCATCCAAGACTATGAAGCTCTATCCATGTGACTTTTGAAAGTAGGAGTACTATTATGTTGTTCAATTCTCTTTAGGTTTCAACTATCATCCACTTGGCATCATACAGGTATCATTTACTTATTTTAGCATTTTATTCTATCATTTGAGTTTTTTAATTTGGATTAGTATATATGCACATCTTTATTTATCCATAGTTCCCATATCCCTCCTTTTTACCCCTTAGTTACCTCATCTCCACCATCCTTTTAATCCTCCACAAGTACCCATAGGAAACCATGGATGTTTGTTACAATCATCATCAGTCACAACAACCACCGTGGGTTACCTAACCATCACTAGTCAGATACATCCATCCATAGTCACCTTGACCAATGATGATCACTGCTAAAGAAAACAATAGATTTTTATTTTCTCCCCCTTTCAGCTAATCAAACCCCTATTTCTATTCCTAACTTGTCTATAGACTCTACTCTGATTCTCTGGACCTGACTTTAATACACTTATGCATCATGTCTTTTATCAGGTACATTATTTATCTTTTTGCATAAACACTTTGTTATCATTTGAATGAAAGTATATTTATTATATTATTTTTTACTTAATTATCTTAAAATTGGGTTGATATCCTCCTATAAGGCCTTGTGCTTCTTGGATCTAGCATATGTTAGGCAATCCACTCAACCTACCATCTAACAAAACTCTCTTCTAGTCTTCTTGTGATTTGTAGGTTATCATCCCTAGCTAAAGAGGAGTTCCCACATTCATTTAGATTAACATGCACATTATTCTAGGTATTCATCCACACACCCTAATATTCACTTTCTTTTATCTACTTTTAGAACTAATAAATGAAGGAAATAAATTGAAACATTTTGGCTAGTGGGACCCTAGTTCCCTTTCTTCCTTAATTATATGTTCATCAAATGAAATCCTATTTGGGCTTAAAAATCAACCATTTACATTCATTTATTTCTTTCTAATTTTAGTTCACCTAGTAACTTAGGAGGCAAAGTAATCTTATCATAGCATTCACACTTGTTATTACACATCAAACTAAACCAAAAAATAATTTACACATAAAAAAAATATTTAATACAAGGACCAATCAAGATTTCATCACCTAATGGCAAACTTACCCCCTATTAGCTATCCCATTTGGATTTCACCACCAAGGGGAGAACCAACTTAGCTCTCTAGTTGAGTATAAACTCTGGACTCAATACATCTTGGTTGAGCACCTGACATCGTTATCACTACAAGATTGTGAAGTGAGGGGGTAGGCCCCAACACCAAGACACGTACTGAAGTTCAACACATATCTTCCTTCTAAGTGCTTAAATAACCTAAAACCATCCATAGACTTCATCTTTAGTACCTATTTTTCAAGCTAACCTCCCTTATCACACTCTTTAAGGCATAAGCCAAAAGTGATTTAAAAGTAATCCTAAGGTTAAAAGGTACTTAGTATATTTATTGATTGATTTTAAATTCTTTTGGGGTTTCTTTTTGTTTGAGGTGGGAGTATCCCAATAATATTCCTTATTTTCTCATATGGTTTTAACTAGAGAACAAGTGAGAAATCAAGATAACCAAACACCACCTTCTTCTTCATCAATGGATTATACCTTAGATGTTGACAAATATGCTCATGATTCACCTCACCATTCTCCTCCACCACCTTCTCTTACCAGAATCCCAACTATATTTGAAGGAGATCTAGACTTTACTACCTTTCTTGATAATAATCTGGTTACTTTACAACATTACCTCAATACCTTGCCTCACCATACCCCCCTGCTTTAGTTTTTTCTTTCAATCATTCTCTTAGCATGCCATCCTACCTTATAGTAGGTACCACTTCAACCCAACCATTGACTCAGGCCTCTTCCAACACCCCATCCAATCAAACTCAAACCAAGCTTCCACCTCCCAACCAAACACCTCTTGTCACACCCATATGGGTTCAACTTTACCATTAGTCACCTACACCCCATCTACTATGGCATTATCTTCTACTTCTATTTCTATCATCCCTTTAGTTTCAACTAATTCCTTGACCATAGTCCCACTTCAAATCCTAGTGCTCTCCATACCTCAAAACCTTCCCCCAATTATCACTAGGGTAACTACCCAATCTCAACCTTCCCAACTTCTTCCTACCTCAACCATACCAACCATGTATTGTCCTCAACAAGTGCCTATGACAACTTACCAATATGTTTCTAACCCATAAGGGTACATACCACCCTCCACCCAACATTTCATACCAAACATTTCTTATGTACCACCATCTCAACCACTTGGCACCATTTATCAATATGTGGTTTCTTCAGTACTATTTGCTACATATTCATACATTATCACAAGCCAACCCCAACAAAATGTACCTTTTACTTTATGTCTTTTTAACCCCGACCCGATCTAAGCAAAATGCTTATTGAAAAAATGACTAGTTTGGAGTCATCCATCTCTACGTCATCTAATATTTTGTATTATGACCAAATTTGTAATGAGCCTATCCACCCATCCCTGCCCATTCATGCTTACCCTCATCAATGGGAATTACCTAAATTTTCTAAATTCCAAGGTAAAGAGGATCCTCAACATCACTTAAGAGATTTTCATCATGCTTGCTATTTGATCACTTATGATGAGTCTTTCCTCCTCTAAACCTTTCCCATGTCATTATCTAGGGCTACCCTTGATTGGTATAGTTCCCTTTCCACTCATTCTATATTTTATTTCTCTCAATTGGCACAAACCTTTTTAGAACACTTTTCAGTAAACATATCTAAAAAGGTTTCAATGACCAGTCTATACTCCATTAAACAATTTTAGGATGAATCCATTATTGATTTCATTGCTAGATGAAGGGGCCTCATCAATCAACTCACTTTCCCATTACCCCAACTTGAATTAATTGAATTATTCTCTCAGGGGTGTGCTAAACACATTACTCCAACTCTCCAAGTCTAAACCTTTAGGACCTTTGACAAAGTATTCACTATGGCCCACAAATTGGAAAACTATGCTATCGATGAAGGAAAGTTGAAGCTTCAAAATAAAAATTGTAGTTTCAAATACACTAAGTCATCCACCACCAAAACCACAAACCCAGCTAGTTCCAAATCAAAAGCATCAACACACATGATTATTCTCAAAACTGCACCACCTCCAATTGTAAACCAAACACCTCAAACCAATAATCATTCCAATCACCAAAACTATACCCAAAATTGGGGTCCTTCAAAACCATTTACCTTGATTAGGGAATCCTATGCATCAATTTTGGAAAAACTACTTAAATCCAATCTAATCCAACTTCCACCATCAAGCCCCCTCAATAATTTGATACTTGTCACCCCCTTCTTGGGTGGTACAATGAGAATGATTGTTGTGATTATCATCAGGTTGTTGGATATGATACTAATAGATGTAACACCTTTAAAATCATTATCTAGGACCTAATTGATAAAGAGGAGCTTGTGTTTGATAACCCAAATTATCCTTCCAACCAATCTCTTGACATTTTAAAAAACCCATTCCCAAATCATCCACCTTTAACCCAAAATCATGAAATCCAATCCAAATCCTCCAAGTCACATCAGGCATATGTAATTAATGTCATCAATAATGTGCCCACTACTGAAGAAGTCATCACCTCTATCACCCAAATAGAGGAAAATACCCTACCAACACCTATGTCTCTAGATTCCCAAATGAAGGAAGTAGATACCCCTTCCACTTCCTTGGATGAAACCATGGTTCCATCTACCCATCCTATGATGGAAATCCCTATGGAGATAACCATTCCATCGACCATTCTATCCATTCCTCCAAACCAAATAAAAGAACCACCTACTTCTTTAGACAACTAGACCAATGAAGAAGATATAACAACCCTTCCACTTGAAACCATTACTCTTATCACACTAATTATAGAATTATTTGTACCTCCCTTGGAAACCATTTCCCAAGAGGCCATACCCCTACCTACCTAATCATTACCTTTGGAACCTTCTACCAAGGATAGCAACATTGAAACCACTCCTTCTTCCCCAAAAGATTTGAGTTCTGAAACTAATGATAAGGGAACATGACCCATTTATAAAACCTTTTCTTGGCTAGTTCAAAGTTTGGAATTTACCTCTCAACCTAACTTTGATAGAACCATATTTTGACATCAACTTGGACTCCCATATCAAAATAAAACTAAACCTTTTACTTCACTTAAGTCCACTCTCAAGCCTATTTTTATAACTCCACCAACTGCCCCTCTTAATGTTATCACAGAGCCATCTCAATTACCCTCACCTAAAATTGTCAAGTCACCTTATGCTTCTTTTATCAAGCCAATCAAGAACTTGGGGTTCTTCCCATGCCTAATCTTACTCACCCTCCTTTGTGATTAGATTTAACCACATCAACCCAACTAAAACCTAATCCAATTATTCTCATTAAGAAGGAAGAATTGCCTAGACCATAACCTTGAGTAAGAACCATACCAACTCCTTCACCTCTACCTTCTATTTTAGGACCACATCCATCCACCATTCCCATTACCTACTCTTCCTCTAAAAAACCATCTCCCGTTTCTCCACCTATAACAAGCCAATCTCCTAGTCCATCATCATTCTTTACCAACCTTTCTCCATCCTCTTTCCTATCCATTAAACCCTCATCATATAAACTCCCATTTCCTAAACCAATTATAAATAAGACAATTCTTCCTAAACCACAAACCAAACTCACTCCACCAACCACACTTCCTATCTGAAAGTCTTTGCCCAATAAGATCCCTACACCCAAAGTGTAATCTTCACCACCTTTTAAATCTTTACCAAAATCTTATACAACCATTTTAAAAAGATTGTTGCAAGATTCTATCATTATCTTACCACCAATCAAGCCTTTGGACCCCACTCACCAAAATCCAACCTATTTCAATGACAATCTGATTTGTCTTTACCATAGGATACCTGGGCATGATACAGAGAACTATAAATCTCTCTAAACTATAATTCATGAACTTTTGGAGGAGGATGTTCTATTATATGAACCTTATTTAATCCCCTTACCTCTTTTACCACCTATCCCATCTACCTACCAATCATCTACTTCTCTACTCCCACCAAGGATTGAAGCAGAGGAACTGAAGTAAACAACCAGTCCCCTTATCTATACTATTCATATGGTGACTCTATCTTGAGTATAACAAAAATATAAGGGTAAAATAGTCCAACAAAATGGTAAGGGTAAAGCCAAGGCCACCATTCCATCATCTTATTCTTTAACTCCCAAACCAACCCATCAAACTGAAACAACTACACCCTCATCTTCACCCTTACAACTACCCAAGACCAAAGTCTCCATTTTGGGATCCCCTTCATCTTCTAATGCATCTCCATTCATGTAGTAGTTGGTGTTAAAACAACTTCACCAAATGCTAGTTAAAATGAGTCTTTATGACTTAGTTAGCACCTTACCTAAATATCATCAAGCTTTAATCAAAGAATTACATTCTGTAGATGTTCAATCAGATGATCCCCAACCTCTTGCACCTTTGATTGGAGCCATCTAACATGTTACCATGGTCATCTTTCAAGAATCTAAAATTTTGCCCTGTCCTAGTGAAAACCTTGACCCCCCTCTTTTTATCACAACTTCCATCAATCATACACATGTCAAAAGAGTTATGATCAATGAGGGAGGAAGTATCAATATCATCTCCTCCTATGTCTATGATCAACTCCAATTATCTAAAAACATCACGTCAAAAAGATCGATAGTCTTTGGTCATTTAATGACACCTTGGCCACCACTCTAGGAATAATTGTTCTCCATATCTGTTTGGGGCCTTAAACTATTCTTAAACTATATTATGTTGCAGAGGGATAATTTTAATATAATGTGTTATTCAGTCACCCTTGGATCCACGCCATGGGATACATCCCTTCTACCCTTCATCGATGTATCGAATTTAAACATAAGGGACAAATCATTAAAATCAAAGCTGATCCAAGTCCCTTTTATTCTTGTAATATGACATATCAGCCCAATGATGTTCTTATTCCACCTTCATCTTCTTCAAAACCAAACTCTAGCCAAGCCACCATGTAAAACCAACCAACCAACACTTATATCTTCAACAATAATGAGACATCCATTATTTCAACTATCCCTTCATCTCAAATCCTAGTTGATTACCCCTTGCAATCCACATTTTAGTGTCTTACATTGGGGAAATATCAAATTTTAGCTTTGGATGCTTTCCCTTCTCCACATGAATTTGGGAGCCTTCAAAATGATCTATCATATAATCCCAATATTGTCACCCTCATCCCCTTTGGCCTTCCCAATAATAGAACATATTTTGTCTATGGGGGACTTGATAAACCACTTCTTTCTCTTACCACCATGCCTTTTATCCATCTATTCACCTCTAACTTTTCTTATCTTATTAACTCAACCTTTTCCCAAATATGCCTTCATCGGTGCACTTGGAAAGGGTTTGGTTTTGGCCTCTTTAAATAAGGACCCCACAAAATTCCCATTGTCAAAACCCAAAAACCTCATGAGCTCTTTGGCTTAGGGTATGTTCCCATAGAGGATACCACATCGATAACATCAATCCCACCTATCCCATTTGGAAAACCTCCAACCTCACCTCTCATATTTGAGGAAATTCTACCATTATCGATCTCACTTTTCCAAATTTGAAGAACCTATACCCTCACCAAATCCATTTGAAGACATTGACATCATCCCACCTAAACTATTTTTGGTCAACATCATTAGTTTGGGTTCCCTAAATTATCAATGAGAAGGCCAAACCAAAACCATTCCTCTTATTTACCCTAAAATGAGTACACATGACTTACCCAACATTAACACTATCCAAAATCAAGATGACAATTCTATTCTTACCTATCTAGGTGTAGGGGACTCTTCTCTTCAAAAATCCATCCCTCCTAAAAAATAAATAATGCTAAATGAATCAACCGTAGAAGTTAATTTGGGCACTCAAGAGAACCCTTGTATTGTCAAGATTGGCCAATCATTAACCCTCAATGAACAACAAAACTATCAATATTTTCTCCATGACCATAGCATATCATTTGCTTAGTCTTATTAGGATATGCCTAGCATTGACCCCTCCATCAATTTTCATAATATCATTACCCATCCCAAAATTAATCATGTTCAATAAAAGCTTCATCATATGCACCCTCGCATAGCTATTCTCATCAAATAAGAACCTCAATGCCTTCTATTTATCAAATTCATTCAACCCATTAACTATCTATAATGGGTCTCCAATATTGTTCCTTTTACCAAACCCACTGGGGGACTTTGCCTTTATGTGGATTTTCATGATCTTAACCGTACATGACCCAAAGACGGCTTTCCCCTACCTAACATAGACCAACTTGTTGATCTCACTATTGGCCATGAAATTCTATCCCTTATGGATAGATTTTTAGGATACAACCAAATCTTGATTGCCCCTTAAGATCACCATAAAATGTCCTTTATCACCCCTTGGGGAAATTTTTACTATCATGTCATGCCCTTTGGCCTAAAAAATGCAAGAGCAACTTATCAACAAACCATGACTTACATTTTTCATGACCTCATTCACAAAATAGTTGAGGATTATTTTGATGATTTGCTTAGTAAATACAAACACTACCAAGATCACCTCATTATTCTCACTATCATCTTTGAAAGAATTATCCATTATCATGTTAGGCTCAACCCAACAAAATGTATCTTTGCGGTCTTGTCAGGAAAACTTCTAGGCTTTATTGTTTCCCTCTGTGGAAAAGAATAAACCCCACAAAAGTCTAATCCATTCTATAAATGCCTCCCCCTAATAGCTTAAAATAAATTCATAGATTACAAGGTAAACTTCAGTCAATCCACCACTTTATCTCCCAACTATCTAATTGTTGTCAACCTTTTCACCACCTCCTTTAAATGGACCTAAGAGTGTCAACAGACCTTCAATGCAATCAAGGAGTTTCTTCTCTCTCCACTAGTTATTATTCCTCCAAAAGAGGATCAACCTTTTTATTTATACATATCTACCACTGATCATTCCCTGGGGCCATGCTCACTCATCATGATGACCAAAATAAGGAACAAGCCATTTATTAAATAGTCACACCCTCATTGACTACAAAACTAGATACACCCATCCATAAAAACTTTTCTTTGTTATAATTTTTGTTGCTTCCAAACTTTGTCACTATCTTCTTAACCATAAAATTTATGTCATTACTAACACTGATCCCCTCAATTATATGCACTCCAAGCCATATCACAACCAATGTATGGCCAAGTGGATCATGCTATTCTCAACATTTAATCTTGAGTTTCTTCCACAAAAGTCCATTAAGGGGCAAGTGATTGCATACCAATTGGCTGAATCTCCTCTCCTTAATAATCAAATCCCCTCTCTTACCTTTCCAGATGAGTCTATAGCTACCCATTCTTCAGAAGAACCCACCTACCATATGACTATGTATTTTGATGGCTTTAAATGTCAAAATGGTGGGAGTGTTAGCATAATCCTTATTCCTCTTAATGGGGAACCTCTTCCCTTATCTTTCAAACTTGATTTCAAATGCACTAATAATATAACTGAATATTAGGCCTTGGTCATATGTCTCCAAACCACTCTAGATTTAGGAATAAAAATGATTAGCATCTTTAGAGACTCTCAACTCATCATTAACCAAGTCACATGAGCCTATCAATTCAAAAATGATGTTATAAAATATAATCAACTTGTCAACAAACTATTATCATCATTTGACCATTATATCATCTAATCAGTCCCTCATTCTACCAATAAATTTACAAACACAATGACTTCTTTTACATCCCAAATTCCATCTCAACCTACCAATTCTAAAGTATTTTTTACTATCCATCATTTTGCCACACCATCCTACCTCGGTCTTAATCTTCCTACAATTTACCAAATAGAAACATCATCTTCCAAAATTTTGTATGATCAAATCTTTGATTATCTTAACATCGGTATCCTCCCTTTAAATCTTTATAAAAATGCTAATAGATCTTTCATTCAAAAAACCTCTCATTACTTAATATTAGGGGTCATTATATATAAATGAGGCTTCGATGGTATCCTCCTTCATTACCTTCATATCCATAAGGCTTATCATGCCATTAAGGAAACACATGATGGCATCTATGGGGGGAACTTCAGTGGTTTGACCATTGCTAAACATATCCTTTGCCTAGGTTGCTATGGGTCCACACTTAATCAATATTATTGTGACTATGTCAAGAAATGTGTCAAATGTCAACAACATGCTAGCCTTCATCATGTACCTCCTTATGGCCTTAAAGTATTAAATGACTATTATCCTTTTTCATAATGGGGTCTTGATATTATCTGAGAAATCATTCTGTATTCCTCATAATGACATCAATATATCATCACCACTATGGAATATTTCACCAAATGGGTAGAAACCATCCCACTAATCTCAATCAAAGCTAAAAAAATAATTGATTTTATCAACCACCACATCATTTGTCACTTCAATGTTCCTCACAAACTCATTACTGATAATGATAAATCCTTTAAAAACAAAAAGGTCCAATAACTTTGTGACATTTTTGGTATCAACCTAAGCTTCTCATTGCCTTATCATCCATAAGCCAAAGGATAGGCTATGGATTCCAACAAAACCCTCATCAAAATTCTCACTAAGGTAGTTAGTGCTTTAGGCAAGGATTGACACCTCCATATCCAATTTACTTTATGGGCTTACTGCACTAGTATCAGAACTACTACAGGTTCTATGCCTTTTTCTCTTATCTTTGGACTCGAGACGTTCTTACCTCTTGAATTACAAATTCCATATCTTTGCATATCCTTTCATGAGATTATTTTTTAAAGTGACTATTATCAAAAACATTTAGCATGCTTAGAACTTCTTAATGAGCATCACCTTGCTGCCGTTAATCACGTTTGCATTTATCAAGAGCATATCAAATGAGCATACAATACACATATAAAAACATGAGAATTCAACATCAAAGATCTCATCCTCAAGGAAAACCAACACATCACTAACATGGAACAACCATGAAAGACAAGTTTTCTTTTAATTGGTTAAGACCCTACATTATAACCCATAAGTATGAATCAAGTGCTTATCACTTATCCTCTCTCAAGGGTAGGCTAGAGCATGAAACCATCAATGCATCACATTTTCATCTCTTTCATTATTAAAACAAGGTTTAATTGCACTTTTGTGTCTCACTTAAGCTCATTCCTCAGTCCATTAACCTTATTTTCTATCTCTTTTGAGATTAATTGATTGTATAGAACCATGTGATTCATATATCATAGTAATAACCTAATCCTAAATATGTGTACCCTAGGTCTACCCATATCATGGTTCTCATGGATACTTCTCATCTTTTAATAAACAAAATCCCATGGTTAATTGTTTCTTAAAACCCCTTCCTCTAACTAACCTTTTGTGTTTACATACTACATCTACATTGGTAGATATTTTGAACTTGAATAGACTTGTCCATGCCTAATTTTAGTTTAAAATATATACATATTTTAAAAGTAAATAGTAGACTACCCCCTTGAAGGATAGCTACCACATCAAATCAAAAGTTACATAAATTAGATTGCTCCCTAAAAGGATAGCTTTTCAAAAATAAAACCTTAGACCACTCCCTAAAAGGATGGCCATAATAAATATTCATTCAAAGCTTCATGCATCGATCAATTTTAGCAACTTATAAAGCAAAATCCAAAATTAGTAGGCTATAATTGGCTCTTATATCTACCAATTATAGATGTACTACATCGGTCAATATACCTACTATCTAATTAAGCTATAATCAACTTTTATATCACAAGTAGACTTCCCACATTGATTAGTCTACACATTATTATACAACTTACTAGTGGCATAGACTTATCTGCTAGGGTTCTTTGGTTGCCTTAAAAAAATCTAATCATTCCACTACCCATAGATTCTATTTTCCTCTACCCACTAATTCAAATCCCTACCTATCACCTAATAATGAATCTAAGGTATTATGATCTTACTTGGCATGAGGTGGTCAGTATACTAGTTTTCTTAATAAAACATGCTCTTATGAAATATTTGATGGATTTATGTTCACTAAGTTGATCCATCTATGGATTCTTATTATTCAATTCTCACTAGCAAAAGGCACCATGCTCCTTGTCTTATCCAAATATGTGGACATAAATGTCACCCTTACCTTTGCTACACCCATACCCTCATATTTTAAATTAAACATCACATTTTATTTAACATTTTGCCCAAGCATATGCAAAATTAACATCATGTGTTAATCATATAATAACAATGATCTATAAACCATAAAATCAAAACAAACATATAAAAATACATTATGATTAAGTCATCAAAACATCATCATCATATAAAAATGGCATCATACCTAATGCCATCAATGAAAGAGTATCATAATTAAAACTTCCACATCACTAAACATCAAATCATAATCAAATCACAACATCATTCTATAAGCATCATATCATAAATTACAATCACATGCCTAAACTATGTAAAGTAATCATCAACATCATAGATCTCCTAAATAATTATTCATTTCATAAGGAATGAACAACATAAGGTCATCTAAACACACACACACACACACACACACACACACACACACACACACACACACACACACACACACACACACACACATCTGTGTGTGTGTGTATCAATAAATGAACATATCTATCACATATATATCTTGCATCTTAGCACATAGGCTAGTGTCAAAATATCAAAATACATAACATAAGATCTCTACTCATGACCTTGTAGCACCTAAACCAGAACCACTAGCACCTGTACCTATACGTATCCTAGGTGGAGGCTTTATTGACTGACCTACTACCATGGGCCACTAACTTGGTGTTTCAAGTGTCACTCCACTAGCCAAGATAACCTAGTGCTCTCCCCATCTCTACTCATTAGGACACTGTACTAGCATAATTCCCTATAGTAGTGCAACTCTTGTATGGTTGATAGGTACTTCGCCTATGTCATAAAACCTGGAGGTGCCACTTATACTCTATTAAGCTACTACAAAGAGTCCCTCTCCTCAGTCACCAAGCCAAGTGAGGTCCTCAAATGATCCCACTCTCTTATCATCAACATAATTTTCCCCTATAAACTAGCCACCTGACCCTATAAAGTGGCCACTTGAACTTGTAAAATGGTGACCTATGCCTGCACTTGGTCTCTCTATACTATCACTCCCCCCAGCTAACCTCAAAGAGTGGTAATCTACTCTTATAACATAATAATTTGGGCCTATGCTATTTTCAATTCTAGTGCTACTTATGGATCTCCTTATGTTGGTACTTGTGTCAGGTCAACATCCATCAGTTTCTACTCACCATCTTTGACATAAAATTCATGGCTATATACCTCCCTTGAAACCAAGCAGGGTAATTAGCTGTGCACCTAGAATCATCCCCATATTTGAGGGAGAATTCCTCATGATCTAGCCACTCCTCTTGTGGTTGTATATAGGGAGGAATAACTTGGCATCTCCCCTCTTGTATCATATAAACTCTAGTGGGATACCCTATACCAAACCAAATTGCCATTGCACCCACTTAAAGGGGATGCACTCTATTTCCCCATCATGCCTCCCATAGGCCCATCTTCATCTCTACAAATATAAGGTGTGGATCATGTATTTGACCCACACTAGCCATGTCTTATATGGCCTCACATTATGTCACTAGGAACTAATCCCTCCAAAACTCCTCTAAACCAATCAATATCCTGAGAGCCATCAATCGCACCTGTCATGGCCCTATCTCTATTCCATAGGTAAAATTTGACCACATAATCTATCAGTTGGTACCCATTTATATGAAGGCTAAGGGGTCTCAATACTCATATGTGCTTAAATTCTTATTAGTGTAGAACAAACCCCATGTTGATTCCATATCACCTTTAAGCCCTAAACCCCCATAGCTCTCTATATATCTACACTAGCAGAACCTGTGCCCATCTAAATACAACTCGACCCAAAAACAACTCCACCAAAACCCCCAAAAACACACCAAGGTATCTCCCTCCAACAAAATATGGTAGCCCATAATAAGTAACTACTAACTATAACATACTCATCAAATGTCTCTCTCCTAGAGATCTCTTATATAGTGGCATAATAAGCCTCCAACATGGAACTATGCTGAACTTACATCATCCCCATATAACATCTCCAAATACTCATTGATATTATCCCCTTATATGTGATAAATGGGATATTTTTGGATGGGTATACATGTAATATGATGTACATCCTCTAACAAGATGAACATCTCTCTCATTGGTAGCCAAAATGTATTAGTTTTTAAGTCCCATCTCTCGATGAAGGTGACTATCATCTAGACATCCCTAGGAAGTCACTGATAATGCCACATCCCTCTAAAACCCACAACCTCTATGTGGCACTAGTCCTCCATTTACATCGCATCCCTCACCTCTACAAACATCTTAGGCACTCGATCTTGTAGTTGGATATTCTCTTGTGCCTACAAAAATATTTGTCTCATGAATCAAACCAGGAACCTACCTTATTTCAATCACCTATACACACAATAATTATTTTTATACCCAATTTCCTCTATACCCATATTTTTTAGTTGACCCCACCTTTTACTATCTTACCTAGACCCACATTTGCCTCAAAATTTCTATATATCAACTTTAGCTCCTAAATCAGCCCATGTACTATTCTCCCACCTTAACTAGTACCCACACCTAACCCAACTTTCCATGTTTATAACCTAGCCTAGTTTTACCTATTTCCCTCCTCCAACTCTACCTCTCATCCATAACCACTCACTTCTTACCCCATTCCTACCCAAACTCTCCTCACGTCAACTAAATCTAACTCTTTCCCAAACCCAACTCACCAACCAACCCTCCCAACTCCTCTCTCCAACATAACCCATCAATCATCAATGGTTCTCCCTAACTGTTGATGATCCACTTAGGGATTTTTTCCTTAAGATCGATTGCCATCAATTGGGGATAACCACTGATGGTCATTTTTGGGATCAATGAATTGGTTCAACCCCTTGACCTTCTCTTAAAACCTTAACTCCCTCTATACCACCCATAACTTCCTCTCTCTACCCTAACACATTTCTACTTACCTCTCTACAAATAATACACCCCCTAAAACATCTAATCTTGTTAATAAACACTAAAAATATCAAAATCCTAGTGTAAAACCTCAAAACACATAGTTCCTTCATTTAGCCTACTTAGTTCTTTGTTTACCATTTAATTCACACATTATAATTCACTTCCAATTTAAGACATAGCCTACCTCATTTTTGTGACCAATGTCATTACCTTAGTCTACATCCCATAACTTGTCCTACAACACCTCCATCATCCATCTCAACCCCACCATCTCTCTCCAACACCAATCTCCTCTTTCCAACACATTAGTACACTCCACTATAGGACACTCTTCATACCACCACTCATAGAACACAATTCATAAAGCTTGAATTTACAAATGAGGACAACTTGGGCCCTCATTGACCTTTTGTCCATGATTTTAGGGTTTTGACACAACTATCAATGGTTGGATAACCATCGATGGTTGATCCTAACTATCAATAGTTCTAACATCCTCAATGGTGGAACCTAATCATTGATGGTCATCTAACCATTTCCAGTTAACCCTAACCATTGATGATTAAGGTTCAACTTTCTAAACTTTTTTATTTCCTTCTTATCACCTCAAATAGACTCTTGACCTACCTCCACATGGGGTAACCCCTTTCTTACCTCATCAAGAGTCCCTTCTCCCCAACCCCAATAACTACATTAGGCCTAAAGTCCATATTGAATTCATTATCCACTAGACTATGTAGGCAACATCTTCTTGCCTCATGCATTAAGAGTCAGCTCAACCACCCTTACCAAACTAATAACTCAACCCATTTACCTTCACCTATCTCAACATTTCTACCAACCTCTTCATACACTTTATGTTGACTTTGCTTTGGTCATAATGACCACCTTGACCAAATTTTCCATGATGGAAATTTTACATACATGCACTACCTCATGCATGACCTGAACATTTATGTTCTTCTCAGGAGCACTTCTTACCCTAGATACTTGAGTAAACATTGACCATTTCTAAGACAACTAATGAGTGTGACTTGATCAAGTCTACCCAATACAAGGGGCTGGTTACCTTCTCACTTATCCTAGGACATGACCTTATTGATCCCAACATGGCACTGCTAGTCTTTACATTCTCTTGGATCTTGCACTTAATTGCACTCTATGTGTGTTAGGGTCAATAACCTTATGACCTCCCTTTTACCTTTTGTCAAACCTTGACCTAATTCACTCATACCTCATTGAATCTTGGTTTAAGGGGGAACACCTCCTCCCTCTTGAACTTAGGGAAATTAGACCTAGACCTTGACCAACCACCTATTTTTTGTATAGCTTGCTTAAAGCTACATAACAAAAATGGGTAAAATGTAGACACTTGAAAATTGCACAATGACAATTGATGTCATCTTGACCTATAGACCCCACCTAACTTACTATCACATGTTTATGACTTCATTATGTCAAAACACCCTCCAAACATATCACTTAAGTTAGGCCCTTTTCACCCATTTTCTTGTGGCCCTTGATTGTCACTGATTAGGGTAACCATCGATGGTTGACCCTAACCATCAACAGTTATGGTTATAAAATTTACCTTAAGATTTAAAAGCATTGTTAGCTTTATTTGAGAATAACACCCTCCAAAATGGAAACTTAATTTAAAACTAGTTTTTAAAAATGAATGAAAATAGGCATATTTATCCTCCCAACTTAGTAACTTTCCCTCAAAGCCTCTCTCCTCACTTAGCAAGTTTTTACTATAAATGTAGAGCTCTTGGAGGGGTTTTAAGATCCATAAATTTGAGTCTAGATTCTCTTATTCTCTTTTTATAGGCATCCAAGACTATGAAGCTCTATCCACATGACTTTTCAAGGTAGGAGTATTGTTATGATATTGAATTCTCTTCAAGTTTCAACTATCATCCACTTGGCACCATTTACTTATTTTACCATTTTCTTCAATCTTTTGAGCTTTCTATCTTGATCAGTATATCTACACATCCTTCTTTATCCATAGTAACCATATCCCTCCTTTTTACCCCTCATTTACCTCATCTCCACCATCCTTTTAATCTTCCACAAGAACCCATAGGAAATTGTCGATGGTTATTGCAACTATCATCAGCCACAATAACCACCATTGGTTACCTAATCATCACCGGTCATATCCATCTGTCATTGGTCACCTTAATTGCTAATGGTTACTATCATAGAAATTAATAGATTGTTATTTTCTCCCCCTTTTATCCAATCAAATCCTTATTTATATTCTTGACTTGTCTATAGACTCTGCTTTGATTCTCTGGACTTGACCTTTGTACACTTGTGCATCATGTCTTTTTTCAAGTACATTATTTATCTTCTTGTATATTTACTTTCTTATCATTTGAATGAAATTATATTTATTATATTATTTTTGACTTAATTTTCTTAAAATTAGATTGATAACCTCCTAAAAATCCTTATGCTTCTTGGATCTAACATATGCTAGGTAATCCAATCAACCTACCATCTAACAAAAATCTCTTCTAGTCTTCTTGTGATTTGTAGGTTATCCTCCCTAGCCAAAGAGGAGTTCCCACATTCATCTAGATTAATGTGTGCATTATACTAGGTATTCATCGACACACCCTAATATTCACTTTCTTCTATCTACTTTTAGAACTAATAAATTAAGGAAATAAATTGAAATAGAGGGCAAAATTTTAACACAAGAAGGTTAATGATATGAAAAGGTGTGGTTTTTTGAGAGATAATGACCATGGGATTCCACCTTATTAGAGATAGAAAGTATCTATGAGAACCATGCTATAGGTAGAGCCATGGTACCCATATTTAGGATTAGGATATGACTATGATGGTTAATCACATGGTTCTATGTTATAATTAATTGTCCTCAAAAGGAGAGGAGAAAGATGGGTGAAGGTTAAAATCTCATAATCAAGGGATGAGCTTAAGTTAGATAAAAAAGAGTGATATTGATCTTTATTTAATAAAAAATGGATGAAAATGTGAAGTGTTGAGAGGCTAAGGTTATGGTTTGCCTTTGAGAGAGGACAAATGATAATCTCCTGATCTATACTTATGGGTAATGATGTAGGGTCCAAGCCAATTGAAAGCAAACTTGCCTCAATTATTCTTCTCTATGTTGGTCACATGTTGGTTCTCTTTTAGGATGAGTCCTCTGATATTGAAGTCCAATTGTTTAAGGTGCCTATTATAAGCATGTATAATATGTTCTTGATATATATGAAGGTGGGTGAGGGTTTTTAAATGATGCTTGTCAGTTAGCTCAAGTTGAGTTAAACGATGTTGATGAAAATATTCCTAAAAAATAAGCTCTTGTAAAGATATGTAAAGAAAAGGCATTTGGACTTCAAGAGGCAAGACTACCTATATTATAAAGAATAAATAGAAAGGGGTAAAACTTTTAGAGGTTTGAATGCTAGTGCGATAGGCTCATAAAGTGAGTAGGATGTGCAAGTACCAATCCTGACCTGAAGCACTAACTACTTTGGTTAGCATTTTGTTAAGGATTTTTTTAGAGACTTCTGCTTATCCATTAATTATGTATGGTAAGGTGAGAAAAATCTTAACTTAATTCCAAATTCATCACATAGCCCTTGGAATTTCTTATTTTTGAAATATTTACCATTATCAGTGATGATCTTATGAGGAACATCAAAGTGATAGATGATATGATGGTTGATAAAGTTGACAATCTTCTCCATTTTGGTCAAGATAAGAGGGATAGATTCCACCCACTTGGTGAAATATTCAGTGGCTATGATGATGGATTTATTCCACTTTGAAGAATGGGGGTTAGTTTCCCCAATGAGATCAATCCTCCATTGAGAAAAAGGCCAAAAGTCCTTAGATACTTGGAGGCTATTAACTGGTGTGTGATGTAAAGTAGTATGCTATTGACATTTAACACACTTTTTTACATAATAAAAATAGTCTTGGTTGAGGGTAGGCCAATAGTGGCCAAGGAGAAGGATATGTTTAACAATTGCTAAGATGCTAAAGTGTCCCCCATAGATCACATCATGCATTTCTTTGATGGCATGGGAAGTTTCATGGATGCATAGGTAATGAAGAAGGAGACCATCAAAACCACATTTGTAAAGGGTTCCCCCAAGTATGGTGTAACGAGAGGTAATTTTAATAAAGGCTCTTTGGGTGTTCCTAGAGAGGTTGGGAGGAATGATGCCTAGGTTGAAGTAGTTAAGAGTTTGGTCATACCAAATGTTAGATGGGGATTCCTCCACACTACAAATGGTAGGGAGATCAGATTGGTTATAAGAGGGAGTAGTAAATGATAAATGATGACAAAAATTTTAGAATTGGAAGGTTGAGAAGGGATCTTGAAAACAAGGCAAGCCATTTTATCTATGAATTTATTTGTAGATCGAGGAATAAATTGAATAGGTAATGTTTGAATGATGTCAAGAGTTTATCAACTAAAAATTTATATTTTTTTAAGACATCATTATTACATTGATAGGATCTATTGACCTAACTAACCATGAGTTGGGAATCACCAAAGACATGGATTGCCTTAATTCCCAAGGCTGGAATAGTTTGGAGACTTATTACTAGGGCTTCATACTCAGTTATATTATTGGTGCATTCAAAGTCAAGTTTAAAAGAGAGAGGAAGGGGTTCACCATCTAGAGGAATGAGAATAACTCTAGCACCACCTCCTTATTGGCACTTCAATCCATAAAAAAAATGGTCATTTGGTAGGTTATGCCATCCTCTTAAAAAAGAGTCATGACATACTCATCTAGAAAGGCAAGAAGAGGTGGTTGGTTTTTTGGTAAAGTAGCTTTGACCAATTGATCAATAATGACCTAGCCTTTAATCAACTTCTACTAGAGGAATTCAAAGTTTAATTTAGCTAGGAGCATGATCCACTTAGCCATACACTAATTTTGGTATGGTTTAGAGTGCATGTACTTGAGTGGGTCCATATTATTTATGACATAGGTTTTATGGTTAAGAAGGATGTGGTAGAGTTTGGTATCCATGAAGCTCAATGCTAAGTAGAGTTTCTTATCATATGTATATTGAGTCTTGTATTCTATAAGCATATGGCTAATGTAGTATATGGATTTCTCTTTATGTTTTTCATCTCGGTGAGCCAACATTGCCCCTAGGGAATGATTGGTGGTAGAGATATATAAGTAAAAGGGGTGGTCATCCTTATGAGGGTTGAGGATAGGTGGTGACAAAAGGTACTATTTGAGTGAATCAAAGGACTTTTGACAATCATTATTCCATTTTAAAAATACATACTTATTTAAAAGGTGGTGGAAAGGTTATCACCAATCTAAAAGTTGGGAAATGAAATGGTGAATGGATTAAAGTTTTCCTTGTAGGCTACAGAGGTCCTTAAGGTTAGTTAGAGGAGGCATGTCCAAAATTACTATGATTTTAGTAGGGTCTACTTTGATTCCATGAAAAGAGATGATAAAGCCAAGAAGCTTTTCTTAAAGGACCCCAAAAATGCATTTCTTAGAATTAAGGCAAACATGATAATGGATGAGGTATTCAAATATGATCATAAGAACAATCAAGTGATATTTTTGAAGTTAGAATTTCCTAAGAAGGTCATCCACATATTCTTCTACAATCTTATGGATAATATCATGGAAGATATAAGTCATGGCACAATGGCAAGTTTTACTAGTGTTATTTAATTTGAAAGGCATGACTCTATAGGAAAAATTTCCCTAAGGGGTGGTAAAGGCATTTTTATGATGATATTCAAGAGCAATCAAGATTTTATTATAACCTAAAAATACATCCATGAGAGATAACATCTTATGGCTGACTGTAAGATCAATAAGCTAGTCAATGCTAGGTAAAAGAAATTCATCCTTAGGTTATGTGATGTTAATCTCATGAAAGTCCACATAAATTCATAGACCCCCAATGACTTTTGTGATACGTATGATATTTTAGACCCATTGGAGGTATTCAATAGGTTGAATAAAGTTTACAAATAGGAACGTTGAAGCTCTTCTTTGATGAGAAGGGTTATGCGAGGATGCATGCATAAAAGTTTCTATTTAATGGGATTAGGATCATGATGAGTTACTCTATTATGGGTAGCAATGGTGGGGTCAATCCCAAGCATATCACTATAAGACCAAGCAAATTTTATGCTACAATCTTGGAGGAAAGAGGAAAAGTCCCAAAGTTCCTTAACATTTAGTGATTGGACCAATTTGAAAATATGGGGGTTGTCTAAAGTGCCCAAGTTGATATCTATGGTGGATTCATTTGACATGGTCAAGGCTTTAGGATGAATGGATTTGTGGATATAAAAATCCCCCACATCAAGGTAGGTAAGAATGGAATCATCATCTTGATGTTGGATGGTGTTGATGGTAGGAGAATCATTCTCTACCATTTCAGGGTGTACAAGTGGAAATAATTTGGTTTGTCCACCCTTTTTGTAGATGAGATAGCCCAAAATAATAGTATTAACTAGACAAAAAAAGTTAGGGGGGATGATGTCAGGATCTTTAGGTGGGGAAAGTGGTTGTGTTGGTGAGGATGGGATATATTCCTCCATAGTGGTAATGGGTTTGGGTGAATTGGTGGATTCTTTAGGTGGTTCATACCCAAGGCCAAATGACTCATGAGGTTTCAAAATTTTGATATGGGGTAACTCATGAGGCCCTTATTCATATAGACCAAGGCCAAATCCTTTCTAAATGCATCTATGAAGATACAAAATAGAAAACTTTGATTTACTAAGATAAGAAAAGTTAGAGGCAAATAATTGGATGGATGAACTAGTGGTAGGGGCTAGAAGTGGTTGATTAAGTCCCCCATAAATTAAATTTATTTGATGGTTAAGGAGCCCGAATGGGATGATGGTTCTAATGTTAGGGTTATAGGAAGGGTCATGTCTAAGATTCACATATTCTTGGGGAGTAAGGAAGGCATCCAAAGCTAAAAGTCTATATTACCCAAGGGAAAGATGTTGGGATGTGGTTTCCATAGGGTCCTCTACAGGAATCTAGGAAGAAGGGATAGAAAAGCTAGTATAAGCTTCATCAACATTTAGTGTGGAAGTGTCATGGGTTTTGGTTGGTGGGGTTGTGTCATTAGCAAATGTTTGTGAGGTGGATGGAGGAAGGACATCATTAGGATGATATGTCATATTGCAAGATGTGAAAGGACTAGGGTTAGCTTGGATAGTTATAACTTTCCCTTCATTCTCAAATTTGACACATCGATGTAAGGTGTAAAGGACACAATTCATGACATGAATCCAAGGGTGCTCGAGTAAAAAATTGTATTGGAATTCTCCTTCTACAACATAAAAAAGTTTGGGAATAATATGGGGCCCTATATAGATATAGAGGATAATTTTTTCCAAGGTGGTAGCCATGGTATCATTGAAAGAATGAAGGACCATTATGCTTTCAAACATGATGTTTTGGGGTAAGTGTAGCTGGTCATAGGCATGGGAGGAGATAATATTGATGCTAGCTCCTCTAGATGAATAGAAGGTATTTTTGAATTTTTTAAGGTGACAAGATTGGAATTTCAAAGGGAACCAACAAATGTGGCTAAAGGTTGAGGGTCATTAGGTTAGACCTTGATGGATTGCAAGGCTTCTATGAGTGCTTGAAGGTGATGGGGTGAGGTAGAGACTAACTCATACAAGCTTATTTTTGCTAGAGTTTGGTGAATCTACTTGAGGATAAATTTTTGGATGGATATTGCATATGGGTTAGGGTATGGAAGGTTAGATGGGGAGGCACCTAAAATAGACACTTTGGGTTTGTTTGACGATGAATATTGTTGGGTATTATTGGCTTGGGAGTTTTGGGAGGGATAAGTCCAAGTAATGGATGCATTAGCCTTTACTTTATCCATTTGTTGTGATCTTGTGACCACATTGATTGTATGAATAACAAGAGAGGTTTAGGTAGTGGATTTTTCCAACTCACCTTTATTTTTAGGTGAAGGTGGAGGAATGGGTAGGTGTTGGGTAGGTATGGTTGTTATTTAGGTTGGTAGGGGTGGCATAGGAGGTCAATCTATTAATAGATCATCCTCATCATAAATATAATGGATAAGAGTTTGGAGAGATTTATAATTCTTTGTGTCATGGCCAGGTGTCCTATGATATAGGCAAATCAAATTATCATTGAACTAAGATAGTTTAGGACATGAAGGGTTTAGTTATGGTGGTAAGGCCAAGGAATAGGTTTGCAAAAACCTTTATAGAATGGTTGAATAGGACTCGGCTAAAGGTGGTAAATATTTAGTGATTTTTACTTTGGGTGTTGAGGTAGAAAGTTATTTGGATGTGAATTTGGTGATAGGTGTTTAGGTAAGGTGGTACACTTTGATGGTTTTAGTTTAGGCAAGATGGTTGATGAGTTGGAAGTAGAGAATGTCAAGATATGTAACTTAGGAATTGTGAATGTAGTGAGGAGAGGTGTCTTAGAAAGCAAGTATGAATGTATGACCAAAAAAGGTGGTGGGGTTTTGGTAAAAATAATGGGCTTCATACTCAAGGTAAAGGGATGAGGGCCCAAAATGGAGGACAAGTTTGAGGGATGTAAAATTTGGGGTTTTGGGCCTTTTGGTGGTATTACCTCTTTGGTTGTTTTTGTTGCCAATTTTGAAGAGGGTTTAGTTACTTGGGTCTTATTTTCAATGGTTAAGCCCTTAGGTGGAGGAGAAGGAATGGGTCCTTTACCTTTGTCTTGGAAATTGACAGAAGGTTTTGAAATTAGAGGTTGGGTGGATGAAGTTATCTTCTCTCATGAGATAGCTTCCAAAGAGGGAGTGGATGGTTATATGATAGGGGAGGTAGGTGTGGTATCCTCTAATGGAGGTGTGGGTATGGTGGTTTCCTTTTTTTGGGTGTCTAAGAGAATAGAAGGAAGTTTCTCCCATTCCATTAGGGAGATGGGGAAAGAGGTGGTTAAGGTAAATTTTTATTCAATAATGGGTTCATTAGTAACCACATTAATAATATGTGTCTCATGGGATGGTTCTAGTTTATTATCATGATAAGGTGTAGAAGGAGCATGATTAGGAAAAGGCTTGAAGAATATGTCAAGGGCCTAGTTTGATGGTGCATTGGGATTTTCCAACATAAGGTCCCCCTTATTAATGAGGGATTGGAACATGTATTTAAAGGTGTTTCACATATTCATGTCTTATCCTATGATTTGGTGAAAGATGCAATGGTCATTCTCATTATACCAACTTGGTATGGGGTGAGAAGCATCAAACTATTAAGGTGGTTTAATTGGTGGAAGTTGGATGATATTGAATTTTAGTAACATTTCCAAAAGAGAAGGATAGGGCTCCCCAAGTGGAGTTAATTGCTTATGAGCATTACATGTTTAGTTCCATTGGTTTTGGTTTGAATAATTAGAGGAGTTATAAGTTTGTTTCCTTAGGTTCTGTTGGTTGGTAGATGGCAGTGGTGTGGCTTTGAGGATAATGCATTGGTGGTTACTTTATTTTTTGTGTTTGGATTGGTTTGGTTTTTTGGTTTAGAAGAAAAGGGCTCATTGGGTTTGTAAGTTGATTTCTTTCTCTTCAACTTTAACCTTCTTTCATCAATGGCTTTTTTCTCTAGTTCATAAGCCATGGTAAAAGCTTCATCAAAGGTTTAAAATATTTGGACACATAATGTGGATGAAATATGTTTTGCACATGCTTAGGTGAAGATCTCTATAAGCTCAAGTTGAGGAAATGAAAAGGAAAGTTGGTTGATTAGGCTCCTCTAATGAGACATAAAATAAACTATAGATTCATCTTTGAATTGCTAAATGGAGTAGAGATCAGTGATAGAACCTTTCTTGGATATATTGACCAAAAAGTGATCCAAGAAGTTTTGGGCTAATTGGGCGAAAGAGAGGATTAAATGTTTGGCTATGGCACTATACCAATATAGTGATGGTCTTGATAATGACATAAGAAAGGTACAGAGGAGAAGAGCATCATCATGGGTAATCAATTAGCATGAATGCATAAATTATCTTAAATGTTGTTAAAGGTCTTCTTTACTATTAAACTTGGTAAATTTTGGAAGTTCTCATTGAGTCAAATAAGGCTTGATAGGGACCAAAGGATGAATAGGATCATTAAAAATTTGATCATAAGATAAGAGATTATGGGATTCAGAGATGGATGACTCAAGGGTAGTCATATTTTCCATGATCAACTTCATGAAGTCCGATTGAGGTTGTTGGGATGCATAGTTATATAGTATGTTTAATTGAGGTTGGGCAATGTGTGAATACCTAGTAGTTGGTTGAAATGAATCCATGTATTGGTATGCAGTCTTTAGAGGTTGGGTGGAAGATATATATTGGTATGTGGATGTTAATTTTTGGGTAGAGGTGGGTGGTTGGATAGTAAGCATATTTCCTTATGGGTTATGAAGATAACTAAAGGTTGCATGTTAGGTTAGAGTGGTGACTGGGTTAGTGGCTGATAGAAGGGTGGCAATTCTTGTGATGATTGGTGGTAACATGGACGGTATGGACACCAAAATTTTTGGAAGTGGAGGAGTGTTTGATGTATTAGAGGTAACTAGAGGAAGATGGGTAGTTCTAGAGGTAGGTACTCCTATTATGGGGGAGTGATTAGTAAGAGGTATAAGGGCAGTGGTAGTTTAGGTTGGTGGGTTAGTTTTGAGAGAGTCGTTGGTTGATGATAATGTTATGGAAACTAAAGGTTGAGTATTTTCCATGGTAGTGGATATATTCCCCATGAGGTGGAGAAGCATGCCATAAGGCATATCTACAGGTGGGGACAAAACTAGGATTTGGTAGAACATGGTTCTTAGGTAGTGTTGTAATGATGCATGATTGTTGTTTATGAAAGAGACAAAATCAAAATCTCCTACGATGACTCAAGTAGGAATTATCAAAGAGTGAGGGGATTTTTTGGGTTAAAAAATGTGTTCCATGGATGAAGAGATGAAAGTTGGTGATGGTTGATTTGGTGGTGGGTTTTGTTCCTTAAGGTCTTTTTATTGTTGGAAAGTGAGAACCATACAAGACGATAAGAAAATGATGATACAGTCTCACACCTCAAGCAAAGAGAAATAAAAAAAAGACTCAAGACAAATAATGCATTTACTAAGATTATGTTAAATCCTAGGATTATTTTTAATCTCTCTTTTGGCTTATTCCTTAGAAAAGTGTGAAGAAGAAATTGGCTTGAATAAGTCCAAAATAAGGTAGTCTAAGTTTCATTTCAGGTTATGTTTAGGAACTCAATAGAAGTATGTATTGGTTTAAGTACATGGCCTAGTATTTGGGGCTTTCTCCCCTCACACCACAATCTCGCATCCAGTATGGGTGCTTAGCCAAAATGTACTAATTTTTAGAGTTTATACTCAACCAAAGAATTGAGTTGGTTATCCATTTGGTGACTAAATCCAAGTAAGATAACTGAGAAAGGGTAAGGTGATTTGCTAGGTGATGAAATCCTAGTCAGGCCTTGTCTCAAGTGTGTTTTGATATTTTTTTTATGAAAGTGGTTAGGTTTGTGTAACATTTGTGAACTATGATTAATTCATAATGCTTTTAATTAAACTAGATGAGCTAAAATCAAACAAGCAGTCAATGGATGGGCTCAATTTTATCCAAAATAAAAAAAATTGATTTCTTTGAATGAAGACAAAAAAACTAAAATGCACCTAAATGCAACATGAAAATTCAATACTAATCCTAGGATGTATTTTATTTTCTTTCTTTTTATAAATGCAATAATTTTTTTTCTAAAAAATGCAACTAAAACTCTTTTTTTTCCCTTTTTTGTAAAGAAAGAAGATTAATTTTCTAATAATTCAACTAAATAAATTTCACTAATGCAATTATAAATGTCCTAAAACATCTAATAATCCAATAAAAATCAAGGGTCCCACTGGCCATGACAAAATGTTTCTATCTAATTTTCATTTTTTCTTAAGTGTGAAAAGAAGAAACTAGTTAAGAAGGGTGTGGAAGAATACCTATTGAATTTATGCATGTTGAATCCATGTTATTGTGGAGAGATCCTCCTTGGCTTGGGAGGAAGACCTAAAAATAAGAAAACATTACCATAAAGCTTGTTTGTTAGACAAGTAGTTGGGTGGATTCCCTAGCGTGAGCTATATCTTAGAAGTGAAAGCTTTCTAGAAGGCTATCAACCCACCTGCTTTAAATACTTAAGTTGGAAAATAAAACTAAAAAGATTTTCATAGAATGACAGAAAATAGAAACTAAAAATATCAAATGACATTAAATTTAATTATGAAAATTAAATTCTTTTCTAAGTTAACCAAAATTAAGTAACTAGTTTGATTATACTAATGCTAAATATTGGTTAAGGCAAGGTTGTGGTTTTAGGTTTGGTAATTTGATAAGGGTTAAAAGAATGGTTTGGTTGGGGTTAAATGATTGAGATAATAAAATTAGAGGGATGGATAAAGGGATGGAAAAAAATAAAACAAAAAGTAACTAGGATAGCAAAAGCATAAAGGGGCAAAGAGGGGTGAAGCTGGCAAAGGTGCAAAGAGGGCAAAGGAGGTAAATAGAACTACAATGGCAAAGGTGGTAAAGGAGGTCAATGGATTAATATGTCAAGTGGATTAAGGGGTAGAGATCAAGGTAATACGAGGAAGGAATTAAGTAAAAAATTGAAATAAAAAAACAAATAAGGTTACCTTGAGGCTTGTTGATGTGGTTTATGTTGTTGTTGATGTGATGAAGGAATCTCATGGTGATTTTGGAAAATATTCATTGCTTTGAATTATTTTCCTCCAAGATGTGGATGACCTCTAAAATGATTACCTCCTTCAAAGACCTGAAATAAGATATTAATAAATAAATACTAACTTGTAACTTAACCTTGGGTAAAGGAGAGGGGGTATTTATAGCATGTGTTGTCGAGAACCATGCCAAAAGAGGGAATAGTATAGGTATGGTGCCATTTTTCAAGTGGGATCATAAGTGGACATTAAGGACAAGGGTGGTGGGATCCCAACTTCACAAGTGTGTCTCCCACTTGATAAAGAGTCCAAAATGGAGTGGGAATCATGCACATGGGCTCATATGGGTCTAAAGTACTTTCCACCACTCTCTTTCATCTTTTGGAAAAGTGCCTCATGAATTTTTTCACCATTATCCATGTGAGTGCATGAGTGGTCATGAAAGACAAGGAGGTGAGATTATAACTTAGATAATAGGTCAAAGGACTCGGTTGGTTTGTCTCCCAATTTATTAAAGAGTCCACAATGGAGTGGGAATCATGCACATGAGCTCATATGGGTCTAAAAGACTTTTACCCACTCAATCTCATCTTTTCGTAAGTAATTATAAATATTCCCCATGAATTTTATTACCATTTTCCAAGTGGGATGATGGGAAATTTGAAATACTTCCAAGGGGGACTCTTGTGGTGCTTAATGATGTCATTAGGTACCTTGGATGAGGGTCCCAAGTGGGGTATGATGTCCCACTTCAAGCCATATCATTTGTAATCCATGTCACTTATCAAATCAATTACTATATCATGTTCCATATCACATGCCATGTCACTTAACATGTCATCATAAATAGTGAGAGTGGGTTCCACAGTGAATAGTGATAATGAATAATACTTTCAAATAGTAATTTTGAATAATACTATGTGAATAGGATAATAATGATTTAGTTAGGTTAATAGGGGTTGGTTAAGGGTTAAGAAGGTTCAGGGGGTCTTTAGGGGATCCCAAGACATTCATTCATCAAAAACTATAAGTATGTAGTTTTTTAGTATAGACAACAGTCTCGGTAAGCATAAGGCAAGACTAGTTATGAAGAGGTATGATCATAAAGAGGGAATTGAATATGAGGAGACATTTATTTCCACATTAAAGATCAAAATGACTAGGATAATTTTTTTCTCTATCCATATAGTTTGGTTAGAAAGTCTATCAAATGGACATGAAAAGTACCTTCCTTAATTGGGTCTTACAAGAAGAAGTCTATATGACTCAACCAAAATGTTTTGTCAAATATGGAATAAAATATAAATTTTATAGACTTTTCAAATCATTTTATGGTCTTAAACAAGCTCCCAAGGCATGGTATATCAAGATTGAGGAGCATCTCTTGAAACATGGATTTAAAAGAAGTCCATATGATTTGAATCTCTACCTCAAATAATAAGGGGGAGATAGTAATTGTAGTTGTATATGTTGATGATCTAGTCATCACTGGTAGTTTAGTGAAGATGATTGAATCAATAAATAAAGATATAAATAAATCATTCAACATGATAGATCTTGGGCTTCTACACTATTGTCTTGGCTTAGAATTTTAGTAGAGATAAAATCATATTTTTGTATCTTAGATCAAATATGCCAAGATAAAACTCAAGAAATTTCAAATGATAGATAGAAAACCAATTACCACATCTATGGAGATAAAACTTCAACAATCTAGAGTATATCCATCACCATAGGTAAATGCAACTCTATATTAGTAGTTGATGGGGAGTTTGATTTACCTGACCTACACTAGGCTGGACATTAGCTATGTTGTTAGTTATCTCTCAAGTCTCACATAAGATCTTAAGATCAGTCATTGGAAAACAACAAAGTGAGTATTGAGGTATATCAAAGGAAATATTGGTTTTGGCCTAGAATACAAGAAGAATGATAAATTCTTCTTGATAGGATACTCAAACTTAGATCATGCCAGAAACATTGATAATAGGAAATCCACTTTAGGATTTATATTATTTTTGTGATATGGATTGATATCATGGGGGAGTAAGAATTAAAATTGTGTTTCAATCTCATTAAAATTGTGTTTCAATCTCCTCCACATGATCAAAATATTGTTTTATAGGAGGAGCTATTTGTGAAGCAATTTGGCTCAAACATATACTTGAAGGATTTGGATACCAAATAATCAATGAACAATTATTCATGTATATAATGAGTAGTAGTGAAGCTTGTTCATAATCTAGTATTTCATGAATGCACTAAAAATATTGAGGTGCAAGTGCATTTCATTCAATAACATGCTTAGAATAATAACATCCATATCTAGTATTGCATAATAGATCAACAACATGCAAATGGATTTACCAAAGCACTTGTATGTGAAAAAATTGAGGCATTCAAAGAATTTATCTCCTATTCACTTGAGAAAATGTTGAATTAAGGGGGTAAATGTTAGGGTGATTAATTCACCATTATAAATAAATAGTTAATATTTAATTAGTCAATATTATTTTTAATTAGTAAGTAATACAATTATTTACCATAGATAGGTTGTTGGGTTATTTAGGTTAGTAAATCTAAAATATATTTTAATCTTAGTATTTTTAACTCTTGATTATTATTTCGGAGATTTTTTGTTTTACTTCAATTTTATCTCTCTTATTTTATACAAGATATTATGAGCTCATATTCTTGTATAAATATGAAGCTCTACTATGTATTTCATAGTTGAAATAAATATAATATGATTATTCCTCTATAAAGCCACCTTAAAAGGTGAATCCTACTTGGAGAATTCCAAAGTAGGTATCTACCCTTCCAAGGATGCCTACCCATTAAATTCCACTTTATAAGAGGTTTATTACAAATTATACATCCTATCTCTACTCCTACATGGCTTAGATTGATATTAAAGGGCACTAGGGTGTTTCACATAAGGAACCAACACATGATTAATATGCTCCATGATGGGTTCCAAAATAACCTATAGTTCACTATGCTAAAAAAAATTACAATATGATACATATCATCATTATAACAGTCACACTTTGGTATAAAGAAGAATTAGTATTCAGATTCTAAATTTACCCTAGTTCAGTCGTAGTAATAGGATATTTTCCATTCATGAAAGGTCACCACTATTATCCTAGACATATGATTCATTGATTATGAGTCCCTTGTAGGAATAATTGGTTAGCATCCTTCTCTCTATTTTGTTTTTATTTTAGTTCATATATTAAAAAATCAAAAAAATTATAGTAAATTCCAAAATTAGAACCTATCCATGCTTATGTTTAGTTCATTGAAATCAATTAATTTGTGCATAGTTATTCATTACATATTTATGTCTAGTTTCATATAATATATGCTTCACAGGTGTATATGAGTGATTTTAGAGCATACATGTTTCCATTTACAGACATAGTTCCATGTTATTTCACTATCATAGACCCAAAAAATGTTAAATAGACAATAATGCCATATTCAAATAATAACATCATATGCCATTGTTCTATTCCACTAGACCCTTCCCAATGGGAACATACTATTAATTAATAGATCAAAATAGGACACAAGGCTCTTACATATTTTACACACATAAAAAAGATCACTAGAGGCATATCATACATAGGTTCAATCATACTTTGGTGATCCCTTCTTATTCATACCTAGTTACTTACATTGTAGAAAATCCATTGATATTTCTCTCTTACTTACACATCAATATCTTATTGAATACCTAAGTTGATGAATATACTAGTGTTACAAACTAATTATGCTGATTAATTACATGTATTCATGAATGTTTTTCATGGTTGCTTTCCTACTTCATATCTTGTGTGTATTCTCTATTTTGACTTGTGGACATTTTAACAATTCCTTGTGTGGCTCAAGGATTTTATTATTCTTATATGCATGTGATTGAAATTTGAACATGTCCCTTGTGTGAATAAGGAATCTAAGAGGGGAGATTAGTATGGTGTTATTCAAGAAACTAAATAAAAATGAACAAACTAGAAAATAACACATCTAGCTTAGACACTCAAGGAGCTAGAGAACTACACAAGTAACTAACAAATGAAAGAAAAACAAGATATTTTACCTTCCATTAGAGCATGCATTATGAGTTAGAAATAAAATAATGTGCTTAGCTATGTGCTCAATAAATATTTATCAATAATTTCCATTTCTCCACTTCTCCTTGTCACCTTGGTAATATTGGTTGGATTTGGCTTGTCTTGGCTTGGCTTAATAATTTAGTATCATAACATTTCACAAAATAATCTTTATCTCTCAAGAAATTAAAATTATAACTTTAGAATCAAAGATTATTTAGGAATGGTCATGGCACTTGTATTTATAAGTCTCAGAACTAACTCTAACCCCAGGGAGGTTAGGTTTAGAACTAACCTTGGTTGAGTTAGTCTAACCCTAGGTTGAGTTAGGCTAACTTTAGGTTGGGTCAAAGATAATCATGAGAGCCATGTGAGAGACATGGGTCAAGAATGATTATGTCTCCCACCCAATTCTTGATATTTTAAAGGTGGATTGACAACTCATAAAAGATATTTTGGTTGAATTTATGAATTTTTAAAAATAAAAATTCATTAATTCTCCATGATCCACTTGGTCACTTGTAATGAGAGTTGAGAAATAAATTTAATTAGTGAGTTTAGAAAATAGGAAATTCTAAAAACTATGTATTTTATATATTTATGTGATGTCATGATGATGATATCAAATCTAGATTTATGAATTTATAAAAATATAAATTCACTAATTAGTCATGGAATTTTCAACTATGCACTTAATTGGGTTTAATCCATTACATAATTTTGATCAGGTTAATTGCATTTTTAAAAAATTTATGTAAGGTTATCCTTTACACTAAGTCTAAAACATCAATTTTCTAGGTTATAATTTGACTGGGGATGAATTAGAGAGAGGTCATTGTGTTATATAGGGTCATGCTCCAATTAGGGATGTATTGACATGATTCAGGAGCTTATGTCCAATACACAAATAAATTTGGGATGAGTAGTGATTTCTAGGCTAATTTGCATTATATTTAAGAAATCAATTTGATGTCAATTTAGAAATAGAAGTGGCCAAAATGGAGTGTCTACATTTTCCCTAGTTCGAGAAGGCATTGTAAGACATAGGAATAATAATGTCTTTTTAAATAATGAAAAAGTCATTAAAAATAAAAAAGAAGATAATGATTGAAAAATTATGTTCGAAACAAAGTTTGGGAAGCCTATGACGATGCCCCCTTAAGGGAGTGGCTGACACATCTAATTGATGGGTAGTCCATCTAAAATAATCAAGAAGAAGAAATAAAGTAACCCATGGTTGAGATTAATCCAATAGAGATAATGCTTGCATGCATTGATTTAAAAGTACTAATTTCCCCAAAGGTAGTTATAATCAGTAATAGAGGTTGAAACACTAATTTTATTAAAGGTAGTTATAATTAGTGGCATAGGCATGTGACCTAGTAGGGAATATGGGTCAAAATAATGATTTTCCCAAAGGTGGTTATAATCATTTTGATGACTGAGATTGAATAATGATTTTGACCTAGTAGGGCAGATTTGATCGTGATAAAATTGGTTATGCCCTTTTAGGGAAGATTTACAAGCATAACTTAAGGATATAACCTATCACATAGACTGAAAATGAGCAGTACAAATGTATATGGAATGATCTAATGATTAAATAAGTCAAAAATAACCAAGCACATGATGACGCACAAAGTGATGAAAGAGATGATTTGAAGAATAATGGTGGCTGAGCTGACCTAAGATATGTCATGTATCTAAGCACTACCTACATAGTATAAATAAATATTACACCAATGCAGTTCACCCAAAAGTGGGAGAAAATGGAATGAAGAATAAAAATTGATTGATGTGAATGATTTGGTTTTACTTGCCAATGAAGAGATTCCCATCCTTATTATCATTAATACAATTAGAATGGTTAATGCGTTGATTTGATTAAGGAAGGTGGGAGGATTTGCCAAAGTGAACAAGGAGAAGTTTTTGAAACACCGTTAATTTTTAGATCCACCGAATTGATTTTTGTTGTATCACATGATAGTATGAACCATGATAGAAAAAACCATGATGACCTAGCTTAATCTGCATAAGTATTGAATCATGATCCAATAAACAAGTGAAAATAATGCACCAATGATAAAAACCATGATGAAAATGTTGACATATGAATATGATGGATTCAAGTAAAATGCACAAGGAATCACCCAATGAATGAATATAAACTGAGTCAAGGAACAATAATGAAATAAAATAAACAAGTAAAAAAAAAATTAAACAAACCCACACACAAAAATATTGAAATTAAAATCAATAGAAAGTATCATGTCATTAACCAAGTCAATACTTGTGTGAAGGCTTAATAGAATGATAAATAGGTGGTTACCCCAAGTAAGTCTATTTTGAAGGGATAAAATGTGGGGATAGGATATCCTAGTATAAGCTACATGCTTTAGTTTTTCCCCAATAGGGAAAAAGTTGTGAGCTTGGCATAAAATTTTGAATTGGATGGTACCCCTAAGCAAGGATATATGCAAAGTTAAGGTAACACCTACAATGAAAGTGGAATTGATTGAAACCAATAATGGATTTTGAATCAATAGGTCAGATTGAGGATTGGTGACTAGGTTTAAGATAGGGCCAATGTTTTTTAGATTTAGAGGCTTTATATCTCTCTAAGAGATTGTAAGATGATTTTTCTAATTTTTAGGATTTTGAAAATTTTTGAATGTTTTTTTAATTTGTTCTAAGCATCTCAACTCAAATAATAATTATGAGATACATAATGTTCTAACTCATAAAATGGTGAGAGAGTGAGTTTAGATTTCTCATATAATGATGATAACATGGTAAAGGTATTTCTCCTAATTTTCCCATAGGAGGTTATAATTAGGAAATGATGGCAAAGTGTCAGTGGTACTAATGTTCCCTTAGGTGGTTATAATTAGTAGCATGGGGTGGGACACTAATTTGCCTAAAGGTGGTTATAAATAGTGACACCCATAATGAAACTGAATAACAAATGAAAGATGTAATTGCTAGCACCATTGCCATACTACTTTCATATACTGCCATTCAAACTTTTAATTTTAAAACAAATGATAAAACTAGATTTTTCATCAACCACTGAATGTGATTAAAGTTCAAATGAATTAGAACCAAGTCCAAATGAGATAGGCAGGGTTAGGTAAAAATAACTAGCCTATGAAGGCTTAATGGTATGGTGTAAATAGTATAGGGTATGGTACAATGCAAAAATGGTATATTATGGTAAGGGGTGACCAAGATGACCTGAATGTTAATTAAAAAACTACCTAATTTTTGTTATTTTTGTCCCAAAAATTTAAAAATATATAGTAACCTAAGGGAGACCCATTACTCTTTTAGAAAACCCCGTAAAATGACCCAAAACACTCTTTTCCCATAGCTTGATAGAAATTATAGATATGGGTGAAATTTACAACTTGAAAATTACATCTAGACCTCTACTTCCCACTTTACTCATAACTAGAGGAAACTTAAGATTTGAATGCCATTTGTAACTTGCAAGCTTTCAAATTACTTCACAACCTTTACTTCCCACAGTTCATGCCCATCAGAAACTAGAACCTTGCTCATAATTTACAACTTGAAAAGTTGAAAATTACAATTAGAGATCCATTTCTTACCAAATACCTTCCCCATGACATCTAAATATTTTAATGTAATTTTCAACCTTAAAACTTTCAAATTTATTTCCATCTTTTCCTTCCTACACATTAATCTAACTTGAAATAAGAACTCTTGTTGCAACTTGAAACTTGCAAACTTGCAAATTGTAACTCAAATCTTGTTTCTCATTGACTACATTTCCTACAAAAACCAAAAACCCAATTGCAATTTTCAACTTAAAAAGTTATGAATTAAATGTGGAGTTCTACTTTCCTATTTTCAATGAACCAAGATACCCAATAGAAAATGGAGGTCAAAGTGTAAATTGTAAAGTTGGTCTAGGACTCCAAAGTTTTGAGCCTCCCACTAACTATAGACTTAAGGGTATTTATTATAGAGGTTATATAAATCAAAATGGGGTTAATTTTAAATCATTGTTTATTTTCAAATTAAAAGTTAGAGCTATGCATAAGAACCACAATCTTGCTATGATGCCAAGCCATGATGCCACACTAAACAATGCAACCACGAACTGTAACCACCATTGCCATCTCATGTAAAATGGTATTCCCCTATTTTTTCCATGCATTTACCAAAATATTTACATCTTTATTCATAAAGGATTAGTTTCCATTTTTGTGTGCAAAAACTAGGGTTTTTATTTCATTTTGATGACATTGCTTATAGTTGCTCTAGTATTGTGCTTGCATTGTGTTTTTTCCCAAAGGATTATCTGCATATTTCACAAGTATTTTCAAACATTTTTTAGATTTCCAAAAAGATAGGGTTTTTTAATTCCATATAAATGAGTAGAATATTTCCTTAAAAATTCCTCATGCAGTCCCCATGGACTTTTCACCTATCAAAGCAACTCTAAAACCCATAGAGTTTCTTTCATTTACAACCCTACAACTCTATAGATAATCTTAGTATATATAGCGATTCTAAATCCCACCAAAGATCTTACTTGAAATTGTAAGCCTAAAACCCATTAGAGTTTTTGGTAGATATTACAAGTATCTTTCACAACCATAATCCCTACTAGACACTTTCCTTATAAGAGAAACTGTGAAGTTCACTAGAACTTTAACCTATGTTTTGCACCCTAAAAGCCCTCCAACTCTACATTTGATTTTCCAACATCAAATTCCCTAAGTTCCATGTGTAAAAAAGAGATGAAATTCAAATCTAAAAGACCTAATATCCCACTCAACTTGGAATCCAACTAACAAAATCATGAACATAAACATAGGTCACATAGACCTAGGTGATTTCTTGACTAAAGTCAATTCTAAATTAAAAAATGACTAGATTAAGAACATTTACAACTATGAATTACCTCAAAAAATTGCTTTCCCCTTATCAATGCATATCTATGAGATGGTGCTCATATTAGTGAATCAATATGCTACATAAAAGAGAGAAGTATTAAATGATAAAGGATAAAAGATTCTAAACCTAGACCCCAAATTCATAGACTCAATGTTCCTAATCTTATAATATGATATTTATCTTGATATAACTCATGAATCATCAAAGAAGTTTTATCAGGACAACAACATTGGATGTCTAAGGGTCATTAATAAATAATGGCTTAATTTCCCTAGGCCTACTTCTATAATACTTCCCAAAACAATCACAAGGATAGACTTTAAGGATGAAGTGGGTGATTTGATCATACTCCTAAATAGAGTCACTAGGAACCTTGATGCCAAAAACTTTCAAGATTAGATGTACTAATACATATGGGTAATCCATCAAAATAATTAGTACATCCATTGGGCCTAGATGATAAGTGACTCCATCCACAAGAAATTAATGAAAGTCTAGAATATAGGGAAGTTATGGGATTGAATGTAGTAGCTAATCAGGTTAACAAGGTCTTCAATTATTACCCTGACCTAACCCTTGAGGCAAGTAGGCAACATTTCAAAATGGTAAATGATGCATTCATATACTGTATCATAGTCATGTTTGAAAAAGAGTTAAAAAATAAGAGATTTTATAATTTTATTGTTTTTTAGATCACAAATTGGGGATCATATTTCATTCAATTCCAAACATACTCATATATCAAAGTAGAAGGATTCAGTGATTATCCTTACACCCTCCCAAGGTATGTAAGTGAAAAATGGGCTTTAACAGAACTTGTGAGGTAGTTCGTAGATACTTTAAAGTTATTATCAAGAAAACACAAGGTATGAATCCATTTTTTCATTAGTATAAGGAGGTATATATGCCTTTCCCTATCCAAATCCAAGTGTGTTGATGTTGAGATGGATCAAATGACCTTAAGAGATCTTGATGCAAGGCCTTTTATGATGTGAATGGTAGTGTTACAAGTATATTGGGGGTTATAACATATTCCCATGTTCCCTATTATTAATACTATTAGGAGGACATATTAGATAAATAATAAGTGAGACTAAGATATTATTTTAGGATGACCCTAGAGCAGATCAAAGCTTACAACATGGCATTAGTCCTTGAGGACTTGATAGATAATGAATCTCTAGTAGAGAGGGTCTATTATGATAAAAAATATATTTTCTCAACCCCTTCCATAAGTTAGGTGGTCCTTCCATAAGTTTTTATCATTAATGGATAGGAATACAAATGTAACAAGTAGGACAATCAACTATCTTAGGAGCAAAGGGGTCAAGGTGACCAAGAAAACTTTGAGCATCAATGATAAATTGAAAGAGATAAAAGAGAAGGGAGTGCCACCAAAAATAAAAGGTTATAGCATGGGAAGTCAAATATAAAAGGTAGATAGGCTAATGATATCTCATAATATAAAATAGAAGTAAAAGGTTAAGAGAGGACAATTTAGTACCCAAGAAGTAGCAACAGATCAACCCATAATAATTTTAGTTAGAGACACATCTACCTCTAAAGCATAAATAACTTATCCTCATATCTCTATCATAGTTTCTCTTCATATCTCTATCATTTCATCAACTAAAATACCTCCTCCTCCTATATCCACTCCACCATCACCCCAATAAATTACCCCCTCCATTTACACTAGCTCACCTATGCCAGTAACTCCATTTCCAATTTTACAATCAACACAAGTAGACACTCAAGATTCACTTCCACTTCCCTCTTCCATAATTCCTTCCATCTCATCCGTAATCACCACCACCACCTCATTATTCACTAAAAATAAAAATTAGTACATAGTTGTGGATTCAGTCATCCTAACTACAATCTTGCTAGCCATCCCAACTATTGGGATAATTACTACCTCCTTTTCATCTCCTAGCACCTTTCCCATTTAATTAATCATTATTTCTCTTAAAAAATTTATTGATTCATTCATGAATCTAAATTTCACTCTCCCATAGGTTCCTTTTTTTCAAATCCCTAAGCCTACCTCTCCACTAATGTCACTTCCATCTCCCACACCCTCAGTAGGCACATCCATTTCCACTACACCCATTTCTTCCATTTTCATAACAACCCTAACCCCCAAAAATGAGGTAGAAATAGATCAAATCATTGATACAAATATGGCCACTCAACCCATAGATGGGGAAGAGGTTTCCAAAACATTAACCAAAGATTCAATGACCATGTTATTAATATACATAACACTCATCACTATAACCACCAATGTAGAAACTTCAGCTATAGATTCAAAGTTGGCAGTGCTAGGACAACAAGATACCACTCTAAGTTAGCTAGTGTAATTAGTGGGGAAGAAATGGAAGTAGATGGTATCCCTTAATACACTTGATTTTGGTCTTGTATAGGCATCAAAGAGATCAAAGGTATCTCCTAGAACTATATCAATAATATTATATGATTCAGTAGGGGAAAAGTATGTAGAGATTATAGTCTCCCCACCAAACAAACAAAAAGAAGATCTAGTGGTGGTGCATTACCAAATATCAATAGCTCACCTTGGTCATCCTATAAGAGAAGGATTGAAACATGATGTTTAATCAAGCATTACCTCTCTTTTTAATAAGATGGATAGTGACAAGGTCACAAAGTATGAATTGAAGAATAAGGTTGAACATTTGATGACTACACTAAAGAAGCTCATTAAGCCCACTGCCCAACCAACATAATCCATTACTCAGATCTATGATAGAGAAATACTTAATGCAATAATAGATACTATAAGCATGGGAAGGGATACAAAGGACTAAGTAGAGGAGTTAATTTTAAAGGGAAATATATTCATTGAGTTAGTAATGGACTACTACAAAGCTCTAAAGGATGGACATGCAACTTTGAAGGATAAAATAAACAAATATCAGGAAGAGATAAAAATGTTAAACCTATTATACACAAAGTTGAAAGCTATAGACATAATTGAAATTGATACCCTCATTATAGAAAAGATACTGAAAAATGATGTAGAGCATAAGGAATTAGACAAATCAACTAATTTTAGAATAAGAATACTCACATAGAGTATTAATAAAGCTAAGGGTACACATGACAAAGTCACATATATGATCTTTAACATCAAAGATTTTCTCAATAAATTGTCATGTCAAGCAACATATCATCAAGACCAAATCCTTTAAGTACAATAAGTTCAATAAAATTTTAAAAGAGTGGTTGAAAGAGAGTCAACATGAGACAAAACATTCAACTTGAGATCCATCCACCATTTTATTAGGTAACATAATACGCTAGATTAAATGGGGAAAGAGACTCAAGTATAAAGGGTTGCACAAAGGGAACTCTCTGACATAATTGTAGAAAGTGAAATAAGAAATCTATATTCATTTGGTCTTAATAAATATCATATCCTAGAAATTTTCAATATTTTTGATGCTTATATTGAGAAGACATAGGCAATTAAAAAATACAAGCTAGGTTTTTCAAAAAATAATGTAATATATCTAAAAGATATTTATTTATTTTGTGTAGGAGTTCATTTTTGGTGCCTCATTACATGGAGAAGATAAAACATCTCAACTAAATATCATGAAGGTGTTGCATGAATATTTAACAAGTTCTTTCATGCCTCCAATATTTTTAGAATGCCCAATAGTTGCATTTTCCTTTTTCAATTGTCTACCTTACCAACAATGCCATTATAGATAAAGATCATGCCCTTTTGCATGAGGTTCTTATATTTTGATTGTTCTTGAATTGGGTGTATATTTTTTTAACTATTTCTCTTTCATGAGAATATTTTGTATAAATATTGGTACTATGGTGTAGCCAATTTATGTTTTTTCTATTAGAAAACTTATTCTACATTTTGAACAATCTGTCTACATGCTGTAACCTGGAGAATTAGAATAGATTGAAGTTTTGCCTTTATTATCTATGTTATATTTGTGTATGCAAGACTATTTATCAAATTTATGGATGATTTTATTCTTATTTTAGTCACAAAATTTCATTTGTGGTATTTTTTTCCCTTTTTAAATATTATTTGATTAAAAATAAAGAATCTTGTTCCTTATACGAGAAAACCCCAATACTACCTTTGGTTTCATATTTGCATGAGTTTATGCTCATATAAATTTCAATATATTTATTATTTCATTGTATTCATACAAATCAAGCATTAAAATCCACTATAAATATTTGGTGCAATCAACATTTCCAATTTTTCAAATTCATTTCTAAAAACTCTTTTCTCATTGTCAAACCCTTGTTTAAAAACAAGTTCACTAAGTAGAATTTCCACATGAGCTAGTAATTTATCCATTGTACCAAACTTAGTGAAAATAAGGTAGACTTATTTTTAGGTTCACCTTAATTTTCCAAGGTCCTATAGCTTGGAGGTGATCCCATTATATCATTATATTTTTGCACAACATGTTACAACACAGAAATGAGTGTAAAATCTATGTGATAATAGTTTTTGGCATGCTCGGTGGGATACAAAAATTACTACTAATATATTGGTGGTATTCTCAGTAAGCAATGAACATAGACTCAAAAGCAAATGGAGACTACATTGGCTTCTAAATTTAGTAAATTAAGTTTTATGTATGCTAAAGATATAAACAAGATCATCTATTAAAGGTAAGAAATTTGACTTATAAGAATTATCATTTCTATATAAAAAGAAATCAAGATCAATTATGCCTTGCACTAGAGTATATCTTACAATTTTTTTTGTATCTCCTATAAATACACATAGTAGTTCCATACCTCCCATTATGGCTTTGAGAAATAAACTTTTGTAGCCTTCAATGGAGGTAACCCACTTTATTTGGCCTAGTATGATGAAATAAACCACATCAGCTTTGAAAATCCTTTTATATTTTACTAGTGAAACTTCTACCACTCCTATGGAACATATACAAGACATTACTAATATTTGTTCATTTCAAAATGTAGTACAAGATAATGTTACAATTAGACTTCTTATCTCCTCTTTTAAGGTTAAATCCTTACAATGGTAAAGAATCCTATCTCCCAATTCCATTCATGTTTGGGATGACTTAGGGACTACACTATGCATGCAATTTGAAGATCATATTGATCACCTTTTTATAGTTAAAAAACTAACTTCTATTTAGTGGGATCCTCATGAGTTGATGAGTGATTTTAATTTTCACTTTCAAAAGACATGAAATAAAATTCTAGTATTGGTCAAGCCAACCCTAATAATGCCTTCCTATATTATCTAAGAGCTTTAAATAGTGATATAGTTGTCATAATTTAGTCAATGGGTGGCACCACACTCCCCAGTTGTTATGAAATTTTAATAAGGGTATAAAATTGCCTAATTCAAGATAAAAAAAATTACTCCAAGGCCACCAATGCATCTATTTCCAAAAATATCTCTTACACAACCTAAAATTTCTCTAATTCCCACCACAAGCAAAGCACCAACTTTAACTCTCACTCTTACTAATGATTTATATGAGGTTAAGTCACTACTTAAGAGATTTAACAATGAATTGGTAATAATGAAAAGGTAGCAAGCCCAAAAATACAATTTTTATCAGCAAGATAACCAAACATACCAACCAAATAGATAACCATACCAAGGTAATTCATAGCTACAAATTTAAAATATGAAATCAAAACCTCTAAATATCCATGCACTACCTACACCAGGTACTTTCAAAGCTATTATACCTATTCAAAATAACCTGGCTCAGGGGTATGAGTGCTTTTATCCTTGTGCTCAACCAAATAATCAAAACACTTGTCCTAATGGAATCATTAGTCAAGCCTTGATGGTGCAAATCACATCAAAAATTCAAGAATAATAAGAATAATCCACTTCCTAACAAAAATATTGCAAGAACCTAATCAAATGAGGCTGCTCTTTTGAACTTATAAGAGGACTTTTGTGGTGTAAATTAGGATGAATTATTATTCAATGGTGGTGGTTCAATGGTAGTAAATACATATTCAAATAAAAGATCAATATAATGTGATCAAACCCCTAAGGTTGAACAACTTATAAATTCTAAAGTTGTGCAAGAATCTATAAAAGGCAACACAATATAGATCTACCCTTTATGCCAAATGGCTAGTCAAAATCAAAATTGCTTACCCTAAATCTCATGAAAGAAGACATAGCTCTCACAAAGGCACCAATGAAGTTTGGTAAAGTTAATTTTAGTATTATTGAAAAAATTAATTAAACTAATTTGAATGTCACTATGTGGGAAGCACTACCCATTCTAGCACAAAGGGACTTACTACCAGAAGTTTTAAAAAACTTTCAAATAATAAACAAAGTTATGGTAAAGGGACCTAATGTTGTAGTTCATTTATGTCAACCATAAATTAACACCAAATCAAGAAAAAATGGTAAGCCTCCACCTTTCTACCTTTCACTCATAGTTAGGAAGCATCTCATCCATAATTTCATGGTAGACTCAGGGGATAATAATTCTATTATGCCCAAGAAAATAGTTTATGCTCTCAATATTAAGTATACATTTGTCTCAAAAGGTGTGGTTCAATTAGATGGGACTAATGTTCAAATAGTAAGGACTATAAAAGGTTTAAACCTTACCATCCATGCATGTCTAAGATTATCAATTTCCTAAGATATCTTAGTTATTTATCTCCCTCCCTATTTTTCTATCTGCCTTTTCAAAGACTTCACTGTAAAAATGGGAGGGTGTATATTTGTTGATTGGTTCCACATGTTGCTTAGGATGAGATACTGAATTGTAGTAATAATAAGATATAATCCAATCATTCAAGACCATATTGAACTATACACTCCTATCCTTGTGGATATGAGTTACACATTATAAGATCAGGAAGAGGAGCTTGATCATGAAGTTGTAATACCCATGGAAGATATCCTAGATACTCATTTAGATGAAAGGGGATCAAATCTTCAATTTGATCCTTCTGACTATGTACAAGAAACTAGGTTGGGTACATATTGCACTCATGAAAATGATGTAATCATCCCTAATCTTGTAAAAAATAACTAAAGATCTTTAAGGAATGTGGCAACTATTCTTTGATGGTTCAAAAAACAAGAATGGTGTAGGTGCAGGTATTTTTTTGATATTTTCATAAAAAGAGAGTTATTTATATTCTTTCAAACTTTAGTTTAGTTGGACTAAAAATGTAGTTGAATATGAAGAATTGATTTGAGGTCTCCAACTAGCCAAGGAAAGAAGGATAAAATAACTACAATTATTTGGTGAAAGTGAGTTGATTATTTACCAAGTGAGATCCAAAAGCATCAGTAAGAATAACTTGTTGAGATCTTACAAACACAGGGTTTGGGACCTATTAGAAGACTTTACCACTTTAAATTTTTAACTAGTACTAAGAAAAATAAATAAATATGATGATCATATGGCCTCAATAGGCTCTCAGTATAACCTATGTAAAGAGATAAAGAGGAAAAAAAGCCATGTAGTTGATAGTGAGGCCATCTATTCTTGATAATTAAACCAACTGGCAAGTCTTTGATGGTGATCAATAAATTGTTAATTTTTTGAGGGAGAAAGCTAAATTATTTGAAAGAAACTAGTCAAGACTTCAAGATAAATATAGAAATAAAATCATTTAGTTGAAGATGGACAAATTACCTATGGGCCTTTTAATGTTAGAGAGTATCTTCAACTCAGATGATCAACTAAAAGGTGAAAATAAGAATATCATAATCAATGAAGAAAACTATGATCCGTTAGTTATTTTAAAGGGTAAAAAATTAAAGATAATAAAGGTATGTAATGATTCTAAAAAATAGAATTTTATTGATTTGTGTCAAGAATTTAATGATAAATTGCTTGGATTTATCAAGATTTAAGGGGGTTTGACCCTATCTTATCCCAACACACAATAGAGGTTGACCCAAATACCAAGCATATTAGATAGAAATAGAGACCAATAAATCCAAATATAGAACCCTTGATGAAGAGTGAGTTATCCAAACTGATAGAGGCTAATATCATTTTCCTTATCAAATATTCATCTTGGGTTGCTAAATTGGTCCCTGTAAGGAAAAAGAATGGTGAAATCACACTTTGTGTAGATTTTAAAGACCTAAATAAAGCATCCCTAAAGGATAATTATATGATTCCACCCATGGAGAAAATTATTTAAAATATATTAGGATATGAAAGGTTTTCCCTTCTAGATGATTATTATAGATATAACTAAATCCTAGTGCAAGAATCATATCAGATCAAGATTACTTTCACATAAAATTGGGAATATATGCATATAAAAAGATGCCTTTTGATCTAACTGATGCTGGTGCTACATTCTAAATATCAATGGATATGGATTTAAGAGGTTCGATAAATGAGATGATCTTGGTATACTTAGATGACATCACCATTTATTCCAAACATACTAATGTACACCATGATCACCTTACAATTTTTTTTGAAAGGTCTAGAGAATTTGGAGTTTCTCTCAATCCAAAAAAATGCATTTTCATAGTTCATGAAGGGAAAATACTAGGACACATTATTTTAAAAGAGGGTATTGCAATAGACCCAGAGAGAATAAGTGTTATATTTGCATTGGCACTTCCAATACATAAAAAAGGGTTACAATGTTTCCTAGGAAAGATCAACTTCATAAGAATATTTGTTCCAAATTTTGTCTCTATGGCCAAGCCCCTTACTACTATGCTTAAGAAGGGTATAATTTTTAGTTGAACATAGGAAGGAAAAGATAGTTTTGAAGCCACTGAGCAATCTTTCTCAGGATCCTACTCTGGTCAACCCCAACTATGAGAAAAATTTCATTATCTACACTTTTAGAAGGGAAGGTATCATATCAGCTATTCTAGCCCAACATAATAAAGAACAATTGGAATAACCAATATCTTTATTCAATCAATCCTTGAAGGATTATGAAGAAAAGTATAATTTCATGGAGAAGCAAGTATATATTGTAATTAAAGCTCTCAAAAAGTTTAGTCATGTGCTCTATAATAATAAAATTCATCTGATGGTTAGTCACCAAAGAGTCAAAGAGTTCATACTAAGCCAGGAAATAAATGAAAAAAGAGAAGGGATGTGAACATAAAAATTACAAATCTTGTAAGAGGAAAGGGCTCATGTGAATAGTTGGCCTCTAATATAAAGACTATCGATGCAGTATATGCTCAAAATACATCCCAACTATCCACTCCACCTCTATTCAATAGTTAGATCCATGACATGACCATTTTTCTATAGATTGGTAAGTACCCATATGATTTATAGCAGTCCAAGAAGAGGTATTTTAGGCTTGAATCTATTCCTTATGTTCTTGTTAATGTAATATTTTTTAGGAAATATATGAATGGAGTCATGCTAAGGTGTATCAAGCATGATCAAGTCCCAAATGTGCTAGAGTTTCATGATGGCCCATTAGGTGGATATTTCTATGCAAGAACAATACCCATCAAAATAATGAGAGGGGATATTATTGCCCTAACATATTAAAAAATTCCCATCAATGGGTAAGGAACTATGAAAAGTGTGATTAATTTATAGGTAAGTAAATATTAGTAGCTCTCCCTCTTAAACCAATCCAAGTAGACCAACCATTTACTCAATGGGGATTGGATTTTATTGGCATGATCAATCCACCATCGAGTGTAGGCCACAAATAGGTCCTTATAATAACTAACTATTTCACCAAATGGATTGAAGTAGTTGAACTAAAATATACCATAGAGGCATCTATCCTAAAATTCATGGATGACATAATCACAAGGTTTGATATTTATTACACCATTATCTCAGACAATGCCAAATATTTATTAGGCACTCAAGTGAGTGAATGGGATGTAAGGGAAAATGTATACCTAATTAATTCATCCAATTATTACCCATAGGGTAATGGCCTAGCTGATTCTACCAATAAAAATCTCATAAGGATTATCAAAATAATAATGGCTGACTACCAAAAGACATGGCACATGAAGTTAAAATTAGCATTATGTGCTGATAAGATCACTCCCAAGAGAGAAATTGACAATTTTCCATTCATTTTGGTATATGGAAGGGAAGCTAGAGTTCCACTATCAATTAAGTTACCATCTTTATATCTCAATATTAGTTGTAATTGCTTGACAATGATGAAATGCCATTATGATTGGTATAACTCATGTAGCTAAAAGAAGTTAAGAACCAGTCAATTAAAGTTATAGAAGAAAATTAGGTTTAAACAAAGAGAACTTTCAATAAAAAATCATCTACTAGGAGCTTAAATGAAGGAGACATGGTTCTAAAATTGGATGCTAAAAGAGCTAAATCAAGCAAGCACATCAAGTTTGATGCATTATGGAGTGGTCCTTATATTATAACTCATTGAAAAAGAGCTAATACATCTATCTATCCAAGATCAATGGATTGGAATAACCTATCCCAATCAATGGGATATACCTTAAATCTTGCTTTTGAGATTAGAATTTGTTCCAAAACTATTTCATATATTAGGGTTAGTTATTACCTAATAAGTGCTTTCACATAGGTTAACTCATTAGGATTTTTTTTTCCTTAGTTTATTCTATTTTTTCCTTGTTTCATTCTTATTTTGGCAAATTCTAATTTTTTTCTTCTCTAAATAAATTATGTTAAGCCTAAAATGATTCCATGCCCAATGAATTAGATGGTTACTAGAAAGAAATTGATTAGCAAGTAATCATCCAGAAGAGGTCACTCAAAATATTGATATTTTTGTCCCAAAAATGTCAAAATATCTAGTACCTTAAGGGATACCCATTAATGTTTAGGAAAAAATCCTTAAATGACCTAAGATACTCTTTTCCTATAGCCTAGAGAAAATTAGAGATTTGGGTGTGATTTATAACTTGCAAACATGCAAATTACATCTAGACCTCTGCTTCCTACTTTACTCATAGATGGTAGAAACCAGAGATTGGAATGCCATTTTCAACTTGCAAATTTTAAAATTGCTTCCCAACCTTTGCTTCCTACACAACTCACACCCATCAAAAACCAAAACCCTACTCATAATTTGTAACTTACAAAGTTACAAATGGTAAATGGAACTCTGCTTCTCACCAAACACCTTCCCCATAGAAACTAGAGATTATAACTCAATTTAAAAATTAAAAACATGCCAATTTATTTCTAACCTCTAGTTATTAAGCATCACTACATCTAGAAATTATAACTCCTATTATAATTTGTAACTTGCAAAATTGTAAATTACAACTCGAGTCCCACTTCTTGCCAACTACCCTTCTTGTGAAAACTAAAACCCCAATTATAATTTTCAACTTGCAAAGTTTAAAATTATGCCTTGAGTTATGATTTACCATTTTCAATAAACCAAGCTACTCGATGGAAGTAGAGGTCAAAGTGCAAATTTCAAAATTGAAAAATTACAAAGTTGCTCTAAGACTCCAAAGTTTTGAGCATCCCACCCACTATTGAATTAAGGTCATTTATTACAAAGGTTATATAAATCAAAAGGGGTTAATTATAAATCATTATTTATTTGAAAATCTAATATCAAAGATATGCAAAAAAACCATGACCCTGCTATAATGCTAAGCCATGACGCCATATCGAGCAATGCAACCATGAACTACAACCACCATTGTCATCTCATGTAAAATGGTATTCCTCTATTTTTTCCATGTATTTCCCAAAATATTTCCATCTTTCTGTAGAAAGTATTAGTTTCCATTTTTTCATGAAAAAACTAGGGTTTTTATTTCATTTTACTCACATTACTCATAGTTGTTCTAGTATTGTGCTTGCATTGTGTTTTTTTACCAAAGAATTATTTCCATATTTCTCATGTATGTTTAAACATTTTTTAGATTTCAAGGAATCCAGGTTTTTTTAATTCTATACAAACTAGTAGAATATTCCTTGAAAATTTCTCATTTAGTCCTCATAGAATTGGCACCTACCAAAGAAACTCTAAACCCATGGAGTTTCCACCTGAATTTGCAATCCTACAACTCTGAAGATAATCTTAGTGCATATAGCAATTATAAATCCTGTTGGAGATATTATGTGCAATTTTAAGCCTAAGACTCATTGGAGTTTTTGGCAGACATTGCAAGTTTATTTCACAACCACAATCCCCATCGAACATTTTCCCTATAAGAGAAAATCATAAGTCTATCAAAACTTTAACATGTGTTTTAAACCCCTAAATCCCACCAACTCTGTAGTTGGTTTTCCCACATCCTATGCCTTAGGATCCATGTCTAGAAAATATATGAAATTCAAATCCAAAGGACCTACTATCCCACTCAACTTGGAATCCAACACTAATGAAATAAAAACCATAGACCTAAGTCACATAGACCCAAGTGATTTTTGGACTAAGGTCAATGCTAAATTCAAAAATGACTGGATTTAAAGCATTTACAACTATGGACTACCTCAAGCAACAAATTTCTTGTATTAGTGTAGAGGCTTGAGCTAGTGCTCACATAGGCAAGTCAATATGATATAAAAAAGAGAGAAATATTAAATGATAAGGGAGAAAGGATTATAAATCTACACCTTGACTTCATAGACTTAGTGTTCTTGATCCTAAAATATGAGAGTTATCTTGATATAAATCCTAAATCATCAAATAAGTTTTATCAGGACAAAAACACTATATGTCTAAGGGTCATGAATAAATAATGGCTAAAAGTCCCTAGGCCTACCTCTATAATACTTACCAAAACACTGTAAAAGATATAATTTAAGGATGAAGTGGGTGATTTGATAATACACCTACATAGAGTCACTAGGAACCCCAATGCCAAGAAATTTTAGGATTAGATGTACTAATACATATGGGTAATCCATCAAAATAAATAGTACATCCATTAGGACCAAGTGATAAGTGTCTCAATCCATAAGAAATTAATAGAAGTCTATAATATAGGGAAATTCTACATGACTTCATATCTAATATACATATTAGAAAAGGGGAGAGCCTTCCTAGGATTGAATACAATAGTTAACCTAGTTGACAAGGTTTTCAATTATTACCCTAACCTCACCCTTGAGGAAAGTAGGAAATATTTCATAAGGGTGAATGATGCATTCATATACTACATCATAGTCATATTTGACAAAGAGTTGGAAAAGTAGAGATTCTCTAATGCTACTATTTCTAAGATCACAAACTAGGGATCCTATTTCATTCAATTCCCAACATACTCATACATTAGAATAAGAGGATTTAGTGGTTGTCCTTACACCCTCCCCAGGTATGCAAGTGACAAATAGACTTTAATGGAATTTGTGAGGTAGCTTGCATGGACTCATAATATTTTATCAAGCAAATACAATGAAAGAATCCATTTCCCCATTATTATAGTGAGGTATACATGCCCTTCCCTATCCAAATACAATTGTGCCAATATTGAGATGAATCTGATGACATTAAGAGCTCTTGATGTAAGGCCTTTTAATGATGTCAATGGGAGTGTTACTAGTATATTAGGGGTTACAACATATTCCCATGTTCCCTATTATGAAGACTATAGGGAGGACCTAAAAGATGAATAAGAAGTGAGACTAAAAGATTATTCTAAGATGAACATAGAGTAGATCAAAGCTTACAACATGGCACCAATCCTCAAGGACTTGGTAGATAATGAATCTAGAATGGATAAGGTCTATTATGATAATAAGATATTTTATCAACCCTTTCCATTAGTTAGTTGGTTCATCCCTGAGTCTTCATTAATGGACATGACTAAAAATTTTAGTAAAGAGGATAGTCAACTAACTTAGGAGTAAAGTGGTCAAGGTGACTAAAGAAACTTTGAGCATTAGTGATACATTGAAAGAGATCAAATAGAAGGGAGTGCCACCAACAATAGAAGGTTATAATATTATAACTCAAATAGAGTAGGTAGATAAGTTAGTGGTATCTCATAAGATAAAATAGAGTCAAAAGGATAAGAGAGGATAATCTAGTAACCAAGGAGCAACATCGGATCAACCCAGAGTAATTTCAACTAAAGACATAATTACCTATAAAGTACAAATAGTTTCTCCTCTTATCTCTATCATAATTTCTCCTCCTATCTTTAGCATTTCATCAAATACAACACCTCCTCCTCTTATTTCCACCCCACCATCACCCCAAACAATTTCCCCCTTTGTTTCCACCAACTCACCTATACCAGTAACTCCATTTCCAATAGTTTAATCAACATAAGTGGGCACTTAGGATTCACTTCCACTTCCCTCTTCCACAATTCCTTCCAATCATCCCTAATCACCACCACCACCCTTCTATTCACTAACACCACAAAACATTACATAGTTATAGATTCAATCATCCTAACTATAATGTTTCTAGCCATCTCAACCATTGGGATAGCTGCTGCTTCATTTTCATTTCCTATCAACTTTCCCATTTCATCAACCTTGAGTGTCCCTATAACTTTGATTGATTCATTCATGGATTTGGATTCCATGCTCTCATATGTTCTCCTTTTTTAACTCCCTATGCCTACTCCTCTATTGGTGTCACTTTCATGTCCCACACCCATGATAAGCACATATATTTCCACTTCACTCATTTCTTTCATTTCCATAATAACCCTAACCCCCATAAAGAAGGTAGAGATATAGAAAATCATTGATACAAATTTGTCCACTTAACCCATAGATGGGGAAGAGGTTTACAAAACATCAGTCAATGATTCAATAGCCATATCATTAATAGATACATCAATCATCATTTTAACCTCTAGTGCATCAACTTTAACTACTGATTCATAGTTGATAATGCCAAGACAACAGGATGCCACTCCAAGTTGGATAGTGGAATTACTGGGAAAGAAATGGAAGCAGATGGTGTCCCCTATTCCACTTTATTTTAGCCTTATAGGGGCATCAAAGAGATCAAAGGTAGCTCCCAAAACCATTTCAAGAATACTATATGATTTAGTAGGGGAGAAGTATGTATAGATTATAGTCTCCCCACCAAATAAACAAAAATAAGAACTAGTGGTTGGGGATTACCATTTATCAAAATTTCACCTTGGTCATCTTATAAGAGAGGGATTGAAACATGATGTTCAATCAATCATTAACTCTCTTTTAGAGAAAATGGATAGTGACAAGGTCACAAAGTATGAATTAAATAATAAGGTTGAATAATTGATAACTACACTGAATAAGTTCATTAAGCCCACTACCCAATCAATATAATCTATTACTTAGATCTCTGATAGAGAAAAAATTGATACAGTAATAGAGATTAGGATCATGAAAAGGGATAAAAATGACTAGGCAAAGGAACTCATTTGAAAGGGAAATAAAGTCATTAAGTTATCAATATACTACTACAAAGCTCTAAAGGTTGGACAAGCAACTTTGAAGGACCAAATAAGTAAATATGAAGAAGAGATAGAAAGGTTAAACCTATTCTACCCAAAGTTGCAAACTATGAAAATGATTGAAACTGATACCCTCATTACATAAAAGATATTGAAAAATGATGAAAAGCATGAGGAATTATACAAAGTAGCTGATTTTAGAATAAGAATACTCATAAAGAATATTAATAAATATAAGGCTACACATGACAAGGTCACATATATGACCTTTGACATCGAATATTTGCTTAATAAATTATAATGTCAATAAATATATCATCAAGATGAAATCCTTTCAGTAAAATAAGTTCAAGACAAGTTCAAAGGAGTGGTCTAAAGAGAGTCAACCTAAGACACAACATTCAAATTGAGCTCCATCCACAATTTTATCAGGTGCCATAATTCATTATATCAAATGGGGAAAGAGACTTAAGAATACAAGGCTACAAAAAGGGAACTATCTAACACAATTATGAAATTTGAAATAAGAAACCTATATTAATTTGGGCCTAATGAAGATCATATCCTAGAGATTTTCAAGGTTTTTGATGCTTATATTGAGAAAACATAGGAAAATAAGGACAAAGAATCTTCAGAAGTTATTGGTGTAGATTAATTCTTTCAATCAAATACATATTTATATTATATTCTTTTATTGTAAAAAAATATTGTAAAGTTATAGATTGTAAATTTAAACTATCATTTTGACAACTCTTTTTAAGAAAGAACCATTTGTAATTTCCAAGTATCTTTTTGACAAGTTGAAAAGTTGTGAAAATAAAACTTATAAATTACACTTTATTTTTTGACAAGTCTGAGTTGCTTAATTGCAAAATCTCATGTTGTAAAATGCATTTCCAGTTTTATCAACATTGGATGACTTAAAAAGTTGTAAAAGTCCCAACTGAAAAATATAAGTTAGGTTTTGCAAAAAATAACCTAAGATATCTAAAAGTTATCTATTTGTTTTGAGTATGAGTTCATTTTTGGTGCCTCATTGCTTGGAGAAGATACAACATCTCAACTAAAGATTATGAATGTGTTGTATGAAAATTCAACAAGTTCTCCCATGCCTCCAATAGTTTTGGAATGCCTAGTAGTTGCATATTCCTTTTTTATCTATTTACCTTGCCAAGTATGCCATTTCAGCTAAAGATCATGCCCTTTTGCATGAGGTTTTTAGATTTTGCTTGCTTTTGAATTGGGCATATAATTTTGTTAACTATATCTCTTTCACAATAATATTTTGTATAAAAATGGGTACTATGGCACAGCCCATTTATCTTCTTACTATTAGAGAAATTATTAAGCATTTTGAACAATTTGTCTCCATGTTGTAATTTGGAGAATGAGAATAGGCTGATGTTTTGCCTTTCTTTTCTGTGTTATCTTTGTGTATGCAAGTCTATTTATCAAATTTTTGGTTTATTTTATTATTATTTAAACCATAAAATTTCATTTGTGGTATTATTTTTCCCTTTGAAATATTATTTGATTAAAAATAAATAATCTTGTTCCTTATATGATCAATACCCAATATTACATTTGGTTTCATATTTGCATAAATTTGTGCTCATATAAATTTCAATATATTTATTATTCTATTGTGTTCATATAAATAAAGCATTAAAATCCATTATAAATATTTGGTCTGGTTTCCAATTTTTCAAATTCATTTCTAAAAACTCTTTTCTCATAGTCAAACCCTAGTTTAGAAGCAAGTTCACTAAGAGTCATAATTTCCACATGAGCTGGCAATTTATCAATTGCACCAAACTTAGTGAAAGGAAGCCTACTTATCTATAGGTTCACATTAATTTTCCAAGGTCCTAAATCTTGGAGGTGATCCCATTATATCATTATATTTATACACAAAATGCTAAAACATAGAGATGGGAGCAAAATGTATGTGATAACACCTACATAGTCCTAAAGGACCTCAAGTCACTATAGTCAAATGTATGTCAATATATGAAAGGATGGTAAAGTGAGGAAAAGAACAAGGAAAAACACATGGAAAGGTATGAAATAATGATAAGGAAAATGGCAAATAAAAAAGGCAAGGTAAATGCCAAGGTAAGGCAAATGGTTCTATTGTTCTTGATAATGTGGCTATGCACATCCCAATCAAAAACCAAAATAGTAAATGATGTAAATTGATATCCCACACCCATTTTGAATAGATTTTTTATAAAAAACCTATGATTGATTTAGAATCTAATAATGTTGTTATGATATTCATTGTCAATTGATTTTATTTCCTCCAAACTTTGAGACAAGATGTCTTCATAGCCTCTATAAAGGAAAATATGATCAAGGATAGTAAATACATACAAACATTGGATAAAAGGTCTAAATTTTAAATGAAGAGGTGGATCATAATGGAATGTATAATGGTTAGGCAATAAATGAAGATTATGTTTGTTTGGTATACACAATGTTATTGATTCTAGACTTGACATAATTTTGGTTATGGTGGGGCCAAAGAGTTTTTATTATGCTCTCGATAGGACCACCATTTTTTTTAATTATTTGGGCATGGGAGATGCTTCCATATGATTATGTTTTATAATGGAATTTGTATTTATGTTATATTTAATAATGTCTTCATCAAGTAGTGAAGAATTGTCGTGCTCAGTTATTGACACTTTGAAGAGGTTTTCACCAATAAAGTTATCATGTTTTTCCCATAACACCTCCAAAAATGTTTCACTAAGGAACATTGAATTTTGAATTTGATTGTATTTGAACACCTCAAATAAATTTTCATTAGAATATGTTAAGTTTGGACTTTGATTTACCTTTAGCACCTCCAAAAATATTTCACTAGGAAATTGTTCTTATGTAAAAATGTGGTCTTGGCCCCCCTGATATTCTACAACTAATATGTCACCATGTATATAGTTAAACAAGGTGTGATTTTATTGGTCCCATTAACACTTGTTAGAGGTGGAATATAAATATAATGGTTATGTTGGGTGGTGTTAATGGAATATGGAATGGTAATGGAATGAGAAGAGGTAGCATAATCTTCATATAATATATTGGGAGAAATTATGTCAATGTTGAATTAATCATCCTTAAAAATTATCAAAGGATCACAAATGTGTTCAAATTGATCTACAAGAGATGTGTAACTAACATTATTTTAACCACAAATGTATTATGATTCCAAAGCTGAGACTAACTCAAGGAACTCTGAATCTGATGTTGAGACTAATATTAATTCTACTTTTGATGTTAAATAGGATATTAGCTCAAAATTATAACCTAATATCAGTTCTAATTATTTATCTAGTGTTTTGGGAAATATGTTATTTTAAATGCTTGGTATCGGATTAATAATGACATGTGGTTAAATAATAGGATCTTCAAAAATATGCTTAGATAAGGACTCCACAAAGATCGACTCATCAAAGTCAGTCTCCTTAAAAATAAGGAAATGTTCAATATAATGATTTTTCCAAAGGTGGTTATAATCATTTGGGGGTGACTTAGCAAATACTATCTTATCAAAGTGAGACTCCTCAACCAAATAGAAAAGTTCAATAGGCAACTCCATAGAGATTGGCTCATCAAAGTGAGGCTCCTTAAAAATAGTACAATGGTCAAAGGGTGGTTCAACATAGGGTAACTCATCAAAAATAGGTGTTTCAAAAAAAACATCATGGGTTAGTTGGTTCTCTTGGCCTTGATTTATAATTGATTGTAAAATATCATATTTTGACAATTCTTGGTTTTTGAATGATGGACCTTGGAGAGGTAATGACTGATTTTATTATGGCTTAATGAACAACTTAAATTTTATAAAGAGGGGGAAGGTTGGTAATGGATGAATAATGACTTGTGGTTTAATAGGTATCTCTTTGTAAATAGGATCATCTAATATGGGCTTAACAAAGACTAGTTGTGGGTCTATGATGGTAGATGTTATTTGTCTAGTCATGATTGCACAACTTTGTTGAGATAAGAGATACCAAATTATAAGGGCCTAGAATTGTAATGAATGGGCATTGTGAATTTGGTTGATAATTTAGTCTAAAGTATGAGATCCTAGAATGGTAATGAATGGGAGTTATGAATCTTGGTTACTAGCGTAAGCTAGATTATGAGGGCTTGGAAAGGTAATGAATAGGTTTTATGAAGCTTGGTTTTTAGCATAGGCTGAATGATGAGGGATTGAAATGGTAATGAATGGGTTTTATGAAGCTTGGATGCTAGTGCAAGACAAATGATGAGGGTCTAAAATGGTAATAAATAGGCATTGTGGAGCTTGGTTTCTAATGCAAGCCAAATGGGGATTAATGACATAGGTATTAGATTGGGTACCATCATCATTAAAAAGGGATAACTTGGTATTTTAATTGGACTAAAGAAGGTCAATCATGGCATATTATAATTAACATGGTTGTGTTTGGAAATCACCTCAAAAATGGTGGTCTTGGTCTATGCAAATTATCTAGGTTTGAAAGTGGTATTAGTATAAGAATAGGTCTTCATTCTATGACTACAAATGGTTTAAACTTGGCCTGGAATGGAGCTATTTCTCCAAAAATTTACAATGATAAGCTTGGTCGAAGAATTCCTCAAGGTTTAATGTCAAATGTATTGCACAAATAGTCAAGTAAATAGTGAATATGAAACCTAACTTGGTAAAAAGTGTTTCAAACAACTCTAATCTAGGTCAAAAAATAGAAAACATTACTAAGTCTTTGAGAACAAGGCATAAAACTAGGCTCAAGACAACTAGGTCTAAAATAAGAGGTAAAATGTTAGGTCTTTTCGAAACACAACATAAAAGATTGAATTGAAATAAATAGTTATAAAACAAAATTTAAAGTGCTAGGTCTTTTAGAAATATGACACAAAATCTAAACTTAAAACACACAGGTCTAAAAGATAAATAATTAATCTAAACAAATTGGAATACTTGGACTCAAACTTGGCATATAATTTCAAACACAAACTTGACCATTGGTAAAATACATTGGAATTTAGGCATATGCATGAAACTAATTGGTAAAATTAATTCCAAGTAGGAAAAAATAAGTATGAGGAGTAAAACATTCAAGCCCAAGTGATGAGTAAGACTCAAATTTAAAGTAATCAAACTTAAGGCTATAATTGGAGAGAGAGTTTTGACCTTAGTTCTAAAAAACCAAAGAGATAGAAGGAACATGGAAAAGACCACTTTCAAAATCTAGGCACAAAATATCTTCAAAATACGTAAGGAATTAGTCTAAGTTGCATAATCCAAAAGTGAGGTAAATGTTTAAGCCAAAATTAAGTGAGGCATAGGCATAAATCGATCAATGTTTGGATTTAAATTCACAAGACCAATTTCAAACTTGGTTTAAAAGACACAACTTATCAAATGGATAAAAACTAGACCAAAATTAATGGTATAATGATACTAAGAATAAATCAAAAAGGCACACGTGGTTTTGAAATTAAATGGACATAAGGCCAAGGTGTTTGAAATAATGTGAGTATCAAAACAATTTTACCTCACTCAAAAGGTATGAAAAATGGTTTGTTTGAAAAACTATAAGGTAAATACTTGGAATGAAATGGGTAATATAATGAATCCCCTTTGAAACAACTAACATATACACACAAAAGGATTTCAAAATAACTAAGGTAAAGTATGGCATCAAATGGACATCATAACACCTCTTTAGGCTAAAATGGGTGTATAAAAATGACTTTATTTAGACATGAATTGGACATGTGTTTTTGATAAACATAATATTTTTCACTCAAAATAATGAAATCAAAAATGAAAAATAACAAAAACAGCTAAGTATATCATCTTATTCCTAAAAACTAATAAGGTGGATTCATATTGTTAAATTCTATCTATATACTCCTTTATCATCTTATTCCTAAAAAGTAATAAGGTGGATTCATATTTTCAAATTCTATCTATATACTCCTTGAGAGGAAATAAATTTTTAATCCAAAAATTAAATGCACATGAAAATCAATGTTTTAATCCCCCTCTTCTCTCAAGAATTCATATGATGACATGGAAATTGGGTCTACTTTCCCTGTAATGATAATATTTCTATGATAAATGGGTTTGTCTAAGACCATAAATTTCATGCATTCTAGATGGTCCCAAGTGTGGTTAACACTAAAGATATAATCAAATCAATTGATCTCATAATGGATAAATTATTATGCAATGGACTATTCTTTTCTAGTGACTCCATCTATGTACTTCTTAATAGAGTTTAATGTTTAGCTAGACTTGACGCAGGTTTTCATTATGATCAGAGAGGCTAGCCACTCAGCTCCTTGATAATCATAGTATCATGTGCCCTTATTTATATACCCTACCATGGATTGGGCTTGGTATGATGTTGGGATATGCAACCCCAAGTCAACACACCCCTATAAAACTTGTGACGGAGAAGCAAGAACCTGCCCACAAGCCAAATGCAAGAAAATAAAATAGAAAAACTTTAGAGGTCATTTATAGGTTACCCAAGTCACTTAGAGCTTGGGGAGAGTATACACATCATTATTTTTGACAAGACTAAAAAAACAAGGTAATAAATTAAATGCTTTTGGTCACTGAAGTTACTTAAATGAGACAAGGGGAGAACATACATGCTATAGTTTTTGATTTGCCATAGACAAAAAATAAACTAAAACTTGAAATTTAGTTAATAAAAAAAACAAACATAAATTGAAAAGTATATTAATATATCTAACTAAAATGTGTGTTCCTTTAATATCACTAAATCTAAGCGTGATTGAAATTTTGACAATGGCCTTGCTTGCACTTGTAAAAACTTCAAAAACTAAAAGATAAGTGTGATTAAGTGGATTTCAAGCACCAAACTAAAATGTGAAAATGGCCTTTTGGGATTCAATACTATTTATCTTTGCTTTGAAAAATGTACAAAAAAACATGTTATAAGTTTTATTGGAGAAAAAGAGGAAAGATAACCTACAAAATCAATGTTAAAAACAAAACCAAACACACATAAACATAAAAAAAAGTAATTAGTACTTTGATCATAACTTCTAAACTATACAACAGTTCTTCATGAAAGTTGGGAGTTTGTGTATATTTCAAATTTATACTTATCTACAAAATTTTATATTAAAATAGTGAATACACAAAAAGTTATGAGCTTTGTATCATTTATTTTTAGCAAAAAATTATAAAACAAAAATGGTAGTCACAAATTTGATGATAATTACTAAACTATAACTATTTTTTAAAATTTTAGATCATTTTAATGATAAAATTACAAAAATCCATAAAAAAATTATAAAAAAATAATTAATACATAAAAATTTATGAAGACTTTATAGGCCTTTTTTAGCAACAAAAAAAAATCAAAATATGATACTAAGAACAAGATAATTTTATGGGGTGCGTGTTCATAAAGAGCAGTCTCACTAGGCATGCCATTATATGAAGTATATAAGAGGGGATATTAGTATGATTTTATTTAATAAATTAAATTAAAATAAACACACTAAAAGCTAACACCTCTTGCCTAGACACTCAATGATCTAGAAAACTACACAAATACCTAACAAATGAAAGCAAAACAAGAGATTTTACCTTCCATAAGAGCAAGTGTTGTGAGTTGGAAATGAAATTATGTGCTCAATAAATATTTTTCATTGAATCTACATTACTCCACTTCTCTTTTTCACCTTGATAATGTTGGTTGGTTTTGGCTTGGTTTGGCTTGGCTTAACAATTTAACATCATAACTATTATGCAAAAGAAGCTTTGTCTCTCAACAAATAAATATTCTAACTTTAGCTTCAGAGATTATTTAGGAATGGTCATGGAAATTATATTTATAAGTCTCGAAAATAAATTTAACTCCATGGATATTAGATTTATAGTTAACCTTGGTTGAGTCAATCTAACATTGGGTTGAGTTAGACTAACTCTGGGTTGGGTCAAAGATAATCATGAGGGTGATGTGAGAGACAAGGGTCAATAACGATTATGTCTCTCACATAATTATTGATAATTTACAAGTGTATTGATAAATCATATACTATATTTTAGTTGAATTTATAAATTTTCAAAAATAAAAATTCATTAATTCTCCACAATCCACTTAGCCACTTGTCATGAGAGTTGAGGAATAAATTTTATTAGTAAATTTAAAAAATAGGAAATTCTAAAAGCTATAGATTTTAGATATTTATATGATGCCATGTTGATGCCATCAAATCTAGATTTATAAATTTCTAAAAAGAATTCCTTGATTAGCCATGGAATTTTCAACTATGCATTTAATTAGGTCTAACCAATTAAGTAATTTTGATTAAGTTAATTGCATTTTATATTTTATGTAATGTTATCCCTCCTCCTTGTCAAAAACTATCAATTTTCTAGGTTATAATTTGACTGGGAATGAATTATAGATAGTTTTTTATTGTGTACATGGTGGTTCCCCAATTAAGGATGAATTAAAATGATTCAGGTTGCTTACATTTAATGTGTGAATTAATTTAGGATGAATAATGATTTCGAGTCTTAATTTAAATTATTTGCAAGAAATAAGTTTGATGTCCATTTAGACATGGAAGTGGAAAATAAGGAGTTTTTACACCTTTTATGTGACCCCTTATCCTTTTATTATTTTCCTTATGTTCTTTCATGTACTCTTTGTATGTGTGTGTCATGACCATGACACTTGTTTGATTAATTTGATCAATTTTCAATGCCATGATGGACATCATGCATCTTCCTAGCCTTTTGATGCCATGATGTATATCATGCATCCCTCCATAATTAGTTTTATTTAGCTTCCAATACTTAGTTTTGATTACTTATCTACACATTTAATTGTTAACACTTATCTTAATAATGCCAATCTTATGTATATTTTTTCCTACATGCATCTCACATTATTATCTTGATCAATTACATGTGATGATGCCATGTTCCTCCATGTTATCATTACTACTCAGATTTACATATTTTCATAATACCTCTGGCATTTTTTTTGAGTTAATTTATTGTGTAGGCTCAAAAAATCACCTCAAATGAGGGGGTATACAAAATGGCTTGCCTTAGAGAATAAGATCCTACAATGCAGTACATAGATAAAAATTATAGGTCTTACACAATAGATCCATGTTTAAACTTATAAATAATACATAAATATATTTTGGACAAGAAATATCTATTTGGACAAGGATGTGGGTTGACTATGTCCAAAATAAGATGTTATTATCATAGTATGTAGAAAACAATCATTTTTAGAAAGTATTAGAATCATAGGCAAAACATGATAGTTAGAAACAAGTATACATAATTAGTTTCAATAAAAATAATCAGGTTTGTCTTAGATTTACTCAATTTGGGCCAATCATGTGTACCATGTGTTATAGTTTATCATACACATTTTTCATCAAAATTTCAATTGTTATAACCCAGTCTTAGAATTTATATACACCAAAATATAATATTAGGGGAATGTGTGGATACAAAACTACCTTCTTGCTTAGTTTTTTCACCAATTTCATAAATAGAATGGAAATTCATGTAGTTATATATGTTGTATACACTAAACTCAAATTATATTATATTTTTTCACTAGTTTTACACTTGTTGTGCACTAAATGAAGCTTATTTTGTATATACTAGTTGGTTTACCTTTTACACTAGAAAAATCTATTAGAATTCATAAAGTGATTCCAAATATACATCACTTCTTTGGATATGAAATGATGGATTCAATCACACCTTGAATTTTTAATCACACTCACATTTCAATGAGGATTGGGGCATGAATAGTCCAATCAAAGTTATTCAATGAAGAAATTTCCATAGGTCCTACCCTCTCCAATCATAATTTTTTTGCGCCAAAAAATAAAAATATTTATGTACCCAATTAGGTGTATTCATTTATTATTATTAGATATATAAGTTTCTTGTATTTTATTTTAATATTTTCATCTCAATTAAGGACTGATTTATACATGTTTCATTATAAGTTTTTGAGTGAAGCATAATTCAATGTTGTGTTCTACATGAAAGACTATTCTCCATATGTAAGTTCAAGTGTACATTTTCCTTTTAATCTAGTATTTTTGATTTTGTTTCATTATTAGAATAAAAGGGGGAAAATGTATACACATAAATTAACATTTATTACCAAAATAATGCATATTTGGCCACTCATTTTTCAAACTTAGTTCATGCCTCATTCCACAGTCCTTGATTTCTCTTTATTCACTCCTATTATAGATGACCCATTCCCAAAAGCAACCAATGATCCTAAAATATTCATATCTAGAATTATAAACAACCTAAACTCACTTTGAGACTAGTCTCAACTTTTAGTTTATATATTTTTTTCCTCTGGACAAGGCTACTATATTTAGACAATATCATTCCCCACTCTTGTCTAGTTTTGCTAGTAGTGATCTCTACCAAATAATGACTATTTTATCAAATTTTAATTTATTTAATGGGTTATCCCATAATTTTAATGATCCCCATCTAAATAAATTCCAAAAATATCACCATAAAGTGTTATTTCAAATAATTTTTCACACAAGAGGCTTCCATGCTAGAAATCACCATATTTCTAATTTCATATTGAGATTAAATTCCCTATTTCTCCCAACTAATAATGCATACAACCTTATTATTCTTGATATAAATTATTAATATAGTTCTAACGTCACAAGTCATGATTTAAGCACTTAAGAACACCATAATTACTCTCATATTTAGCATTTTTCACTAGTCTTCCACACACACCAAATGATTATGAGATAACTACATGGAGTTTGATCCTTGTTCAAAGTATTGGTATGTAGATAATCATTAGCATAGGGGTTGTTAAGGTCAATAAAAACTTCAACTACTAACCCATTTTTATTTCATGATTTCATTTTACCTATTGATATATTGGGCTAGGGCTACAAGTGAAGGGGAATATATACAATGGTTTTTACGATTGATCAAAGGCTCCCACACATGAAAAGAAAATATATAGGTGAACATGAACATGTTAAAATAGTTTTAGAGAGATATCATGTACAGGACATTGATGTTCCCTAAGGACACTAACACACCATCCCCTTGTCCATATCTAATGTTATTATCTAGAGACCTAGAAAAACCTTTTTTTAGATCCATAATCAGTTAATATAGTCATGTATCATGTTTTCTAGTCTTAGTTATAGTCTTATATTCTATTTTTTTAGCTGAGTTTTATTTCTTTGGTACCTTCCATTTTAGCATATTTTCAAAGCTAGAAAATTCCAAATTAGTTTGTGTCATTTATTGCATATCTATAGTATTTATGCTATAGTTTATATTATTTAGGTAACTAATTAGATAAAACATAAGGTATGAGAATTTTTATCTTTGATAATATATAAAATAATACATATATACAATCATTTCCATGCTTTATAGTGTATGAAACAAGTTTACATATATATATATATATATATACATATATATATCCATAACTTATCTTAGTAAATCCAAGATCAGATAAGGTAATAAACTAATAGCCATTATAATACATGTTTATATTGGGAGCATGACCAAATGGGATACACTAAACCTAATCAAAGGATCTCTTACCACATAACACAAAAGGAGAAAATTTTGAAACAATATAATAAAATGACACTATGAAATAACCATATCTAGGTTTAGATACATAAAATAAAACTAATCTGGTGATTACCAAAGCTTGTGGCACAAAGGGGGATTATTAGTCTTAAATAAAAAATCAATGGATCATGGTAGGAAAATGGGGGCCTAGATCACTTTAAATGAAAGATGGAAAGTGAAAAAAACATTATATATATACTAAGTATAAATATAGAGGTAATCTAAACAAAGATTACACATTCATAACACATATTAATTATATGATATCTATTTATCAAATAAAATAACAAGAGTTAGAATACTTACCTTTGGTGAACCTACTGAGTCTCAAATTCTCTGTAGTCCAATGGTTATTTACAAGAGGTTGTTGTGGCTTTGTAAGGATCACACTATAGAAATTAGATCTAGGCTAAAATATTTCCTACATCTAAGACTTCTTATATGCAAGCAAAAGTGAAGTTGATCTATAAATCAATCCTAGCTCAAAGAAGATAAATCAAACTAACTATGCCACTTATGATACGTTGTTAATTAGGGTCATGACCAATATGGATGAGATAAACCTACCTAAAAGATTTATTATCGCATAATATCACTAAAGAGGGTTCAAATCCTCTAGTTAAACAACACCACATAATAACCCTAGCTAGGCCTACACTAATAATAATAATGTAAGAAAGTAAATATAATCTAGTGCTCACTAAAGCTCATGGCACAAATGAAGGATAATAAATAAAAATAATAAAAATGTAGAGAAGAACACTACTAAAGTTAATATAGAGGTAATCCTAATCAAGGAGAGATAATACATTCATTAGCCATTACTTATGTAATTATATCTACTCAAATAAAAGAGTAAGAGTTAGGAATACTTACCTTGAAGATGAAATCATCAAGTCTCAATATCTCCCTTGGATAATGGTGCTTTGTAAAAGGTTGTTGTGGTTTGTAAGGATCACAAATAATATGTCATTTCTAGGCTACAATACTTCTCCTATGCATCTAAAACATTTCAACAAGACAATATTTTTTTCCAAGAAAGTATGAAATCAAAAGCAATGACTCCTTAAATAGAATGGTGGAAGATCAGATCATAAAGAAGCATAAATGAATGATTCTCTCTCTTGGAAATGAGGTGATGAATTATATATATAGCTTGATTTAACCTAAAACTTTCTAAAATTTTAACTGATGTAATCACCTCAATCAACTTAGTTATTTTGAAAATAGTGCAGTTAGGTCCAAAAATAAGTCGGCCTAAGCCAACTATGTCTTGTAACATGCACTATATTTATAACTAAGATGACTCAATTGACTATGTTCTATAGGGATAAAATATAGGTTTGGCTTATGTAGGGGCTATTTTAGGTAGTGAATTGGTTAGGGAAGAGTGTAGGGGAGGTGTTAAATATCATAGAAATGTATAGGAGGGAATTTTTTTGGTTTTAAGTGGTGGCATAGGGGACAACAATGTTGAGAAGCACCAATGGTATACCCACCCATTTATCAGTATAACCTTTAAGGATTGCACTCAAAGAGATTGAGATTCGATATGTTTTTTCAATAGAGAAAGTATCAATAATTGATATATTTTTTTAAAATATTATGTGTATACATATGCCCCACTCAAAGTTCATCACATGTCATATAATTGTAACATGGGATGGTGCTTCGAGAAAATAACATAGAAACACACAACACTGAGCTAAATAAATTGTAGTATAAAATAAGTAAGATAAATGAAAGGAAAATTTTGAAAAATACATACCTTTACTAACCTTAGTTCTATAGAGGATAAATGATATGAGAAAAATGAAGAGGTGTTTAATGTAAGGAACTTGTGATGACACTATAAAATAAGCTAAAATTTGAAATTTTTACAAATAATACATGTAGTGTGTAGAAAACATCTCTACAATGTTAAGATCCAAAAACATATTTTAGTTTGGAAAAAGATCACATAGAAACATAGTTATGATTAAAAATTGAAATTTGGTGGAAAATAATTGGAAATTTAAGAATTTAGAATTTTAAATATAAATAGGGTTAAAAATTATTCATTTGTAATTTTTCTATTTTTATAAAAGAGAGTTCTGAGAGAACCAAACTAGTATAAAGAGTGGCGATGGTGAGGAGATTATAGGTGTGAGTGAGGGGATGTTTAGTAGTAGCAATAGGTGCAACATAGGTAAGTAATGTATTAATTTTGAATTTTTGGTAATTTTTATTGAAAAATGAACTAGTTAGGAAAAATTAATCATTAGGGGAAAATCATGTAGTGAAATTATCCCTAAGAAATTTTTAGTTAGAGTACAAATAGGCATGTCAATGGGTAGGAATTGGTAGATTGGAAAAATGCCTAAGGCATTAATGACAATTAAGTGAAAAGTCATCACTAAATTTAAATGGGGTTAGCCGTATCAAATTAGTTAAAATTTAGGTACTAAATTATGGGGATAATTACATAACAATAGGCCAACATAGTTGTTTGGGACATGACTGATTGTGTTGTTTACAAAAGGCCAAATTAGTTTGATGTGAAGGCCAATTTCAGAGCATGTTGCTAACTAGTTATTTAGGAAGGGGTTGACTGCATTGGTTTATAGAAGGATGACTTAGTTTGATGGGAAGGTTGATGGTGTATCATGTGTTTGACTTAGTTTGGTGAATGTTGGTTTAGGATATTACTTTCCTACTCTTTAGCTTACTTATGTGTAATTTACTTTTGAGATGTTTATCCCACATTCATGATGATAATGGGTTTATGCCTTACACCTATATTGAGGAAGTTAGTCCCATATGCATGAGATGGTTAGGATTTTCTTATATTTTACCTATTTGTACATCTCTATTGTAAACTATTTGATAGAGTGGATAATATATAGTTTATTCTTTGTGCGTAATGCATTAGTTTCATGGCTATGATAATATATTCATGGAGAGATCTTGGTTGAAGAGTCTTATTAATGCTATCATGGTGTTAGAGTGGTCTCCAACTACCATTTTTTGCATTATTTATCTACTCCTTAGATTTATTGTGTTTATATCTAATCAATCATTATGATTTGCATTTGAGTTGCTTAGATCTGTTGTGCTGGCCATATATTTTTTTAGGAGAAATTATAAAGTTTTTTTTTCAAAAAAATGTGACTATAATATAGATTAGTTTTCTCTTTACATAGGTGTCTGATTCAAAAAATTATTTCATTACTGGAAAAAGGACTTTAAGAAGTTTCCATAAAGTGGTCATAATAAATATTATAATTAATATCCAAGGAGATATGAGGATCTGAAGTTGACCCTGTGATTCTATTTTTTTGTGAATTTTTTTGTGTGATCAATAAAAAAATCAAATATTGTATTTAAAGTGAAAAAATAGTGTGGAAGATTAATTTATGTGGAAGATTGTTCTTTTATTTTGCTGCAAATTTCCTTCAAATCCACTTTTTCTAAATCTAGTAGAAATAATTTAATTTCCTCTAAGCATTTGATATTTTTGGTGTAATGTTTTATTTTTGACCCATTTATGATGGAATAACCTTGTAAAAATTATATCATTTGATCAATAACTCAAAATTAAGTTTTATTTTTCAAAAGTGTATGTTTTTTTATGTTAGATCTATTAGTGTCATTTATTTTTTTAAAATACACCAAAATATAAAGTACCAAATTTGAAGTGGGGTATACAATAACCATGAGAGATTTTCTCTCTCGTTACAATTTTAGATGCATTTTTAGCTATGATTAGTGTCATGTTTTCATGAGATTTAGCACACATTACTCTTTATTATCCCACATTATATTACCCATGAAACTCTTACACTTTACATTATCTCAAATGTATTTTCGACTGAGTCCAACATCCTTTACATGTGCTTTATAGGTTATCATGTTTGGTATTTTATCACTTCAGGTGTGTTTTTTCATACATGGTAGATTTTTTTCCATTTAATAATTTTTCATCAACCCACAACATTATCTATTCTAGTTTGTGAATTGGTACTTTGACACACTTGTAATTTGTGTCATGTTTCCATCAAGGCTCCTTTTTTAGCACCTTGCATTCTTCTTTGGAGACACTTTTTTGCTCCCTTGTTTTTTGGAGAACCTATTAGGATACTTGATGGCTTTTTAGATAGGTCGATAATTTTATTATTTGAAAGTATTTTGGTGAAGCCCATTATCTTCCTTGTTTACATTTGGTATTTTTGGTGTATGGGATATATTGTACTCATAATAATTTATAAAGTGCCATGGGGGTTTGTTGATTCATCTTTGTTTACCTTCATGCATTTGTGTCCTCTATTCTAGGCACCTTTTCACTTCTTCATTTTCTTATCTCTTCCATCACCTCTAGAGCCATCCTCTTTTAGAGACCCAATCTATAGTTTTGACACCATTTTTTTTATAGTTGATAATCTCCCATAGTTTGAAGTGTAGCTATTTTGGTGAATCCTAGTGTCATCTTGTCTTATTTGATTATTCGATAGTCTCTTTAAATATGATATGGAGATATTCTGGTACATAAATTATTAAGTTTTTTAGTGTTTTAGTAGTGGATTCAGACCACTCACACATAAATTTTTCATCCACCCCACCCATTTAGCTTTATGGGGGTGGGGTGTACATGCATATTTTTAAATCATCATCTCACCCAATTAGTAATAAGGGGGTTGTGGTGTAGATTTTGATTCTTAGGTATTGAGTGTTATTTACACATGTAGTACTATTTTTTACTTTTGACATTGCTAATAGTATTATTGATTGAATTTATTCTATTAAATCCTAATGTTAGTTATTTTTATGATCGAGTAGTAGATTCAAACCACTCATGAAGATTGAGTTCCTTTATGAATTTTGAGTACTTGGTTAACATCATCTTTGGAGGGATTTATAGCTCTCTTCTTCTTTTCTCTCTTTTGGGGGAGATTTTTTCCATGGTTTTTATCCTTTTCTCCACTTTATAAGAGTTATTTTTATATTTTGTAATTTTTTGAATGTTTTATGGATTCCTCCTTTGTACATGGATATATTATTCAAGCACTTTGTTTGATAGAACCCATATGAATAATTTTTTACTTGAATCCATGTCCTTCTTAGTGATTCTTATAGTGACACCAGTGTGGTATCCCCAGTAGTGACACCAATGTGGTAGCCCCACTAGTCTCTGTGTTCACTTATCACCATCTTATTGGAGGATGTTCAAAAAATACTTCCTCAGGTTTATCAATCTACCCAGTATTTTGGAGCATAGTGTTCATATTCAATGATCCTCATATTCATCACCATTCCTACTTTCACTTGGTGGTTAAAATGACTTGACATCCATGTACTCTGGTAAGATGGATTGGCATCCATAGGGACACATGGATTCACATTGCATCTTTTATTATAACCACTTAAAATATACTTAAGGGGAGGTTTTGGTTTAGGATATTAATTTTTTACTCTTTAGCTTACTTAGGTATTATTTCCTTTTGAGATATTTATCCCACATTCATGAGGATAATGAGTTTATGCCTTACTTACACCTATATTAGGGAAGTTAGTCCCACATGTATGAAATTATTAGCATTATCCTATCGTCTACCTATTTGTACATCTCTATTGTAAATTATTTGATAGAGTGGATAATATATAGTTTGTTCAATACATTAATTATATGGTTATGATAATGGATTCATGGAGAGATCTTGTTTCAAGAGTCTTCTTAACTCTATTAGTGAAAGGGTCGACTATGTAGCTAGTAATCAATGTAGTTGGAAGATAGGGCCAACTTAGTATAAAGTGGTTGACTACATGGGATGATAGGGATGATTTAGTATAAAATGGTTGGTTGTATTAGATAAACTAGAATGACTTAGTCTAAAATGGTTGATTGTGTAAGAAAAGGGTAAGAAAATAAAAAAATAGGTTGATGAAGTAGTTAATTTTGAAATTAATTAAGTTAAAAATGTATTATCATGATATTTATATTGAGATCTAATACATTGTATGTTATTTGGCATTTTGTAGAGGTGATGAAGATTTTAGCATTTGGTGGATGTAGTATGGCTTCCTGAGTTTTTAGAGAGATTATCGGTAGATGATATGCATGGTTAGACTTCTTGGGTTTTTGAGGTATTATTGAGATTCGAAATATCCCCTTAAGTGTTGATTTAGTCATCATGTTCTTCAGATGATGGGAATGACTAACCAACACTTTCTGATGGGAGGTGGATGGGAATGTTATAGAGGTGGTGATCACATTATAGGATGTCCATGCTCTACATGTATTTCCCATTATGGGAAATCCTATGATATTTGATGTCCAAAAGTCTAATGCTAAAAGGTGAGCCTTATCCCTATGGGTGATTAGATTAGAGAGGTATTTTTAGGGTTTTCATGTACACTTATTTTATGTATATACGTTGACCATTATAGATATCTATAAGCTCATGATAGGGCTTGTGACAACATGTGTGCTATGTCATAAGTTATATGGGAAGGTACCATTTTATGTGGTTTCCTTGTTTCAGTTGATCTTAGAGTAAGGCACACTCTATGACTTGGTATCAGTTATTTGTGTGTAGAAAGTACATGATGTGTATGGTATGTTATCATGAGGGTGGAAGACTATGGGACCTATTATTTTATTGAACAATTGTATATATGAGAGGTTTCATTTGTATTACCATATGGGTTTCTCCATACTATAGATAGGGTTTTAATTAGTGTAGTTAGGTGGTAATAGGATCATGTGGTATGTGCTGTGTCACATGCCCCACCACTATAGTCACTTACTCATAGGGAGATTATATGATAAATTTACATAGATATTGCATCTATTTGGCCATTTTGGGATATGGTTATTGGTGGGTTGACTTATGGTCATATTATCAAACATTATACCTAGTGGATGGATCTATGCCATGTTCATCATATGATAGGATAATTTATCTTACCACATCTAATGGTTCTTATAGTAGTCCTTGATTATTGGGCATGACATGCTAGAGAGTCGAGGGGTAGTGGTGGTGTGGGAGTTTTTGTGTAGATACCTATGACTCAAGCTGATTGAGTGAAACCTTGGACTAGTCAACATCAACAAAAAAGGGTAGTTAGGCATAAAGATGAAGAGGTAGTATATGTAGATATGGTTGATGTGGAGGGTGAGTATGTAGGTGTGGATATTTTTGAGCCATAATAGGGATCAAAAACACCACCATGAGCACTATGGATATGGAGGCATAGGAGACATATTCAGGTGGTGTTAGAGACATTGGAGGGAGGAAGTACATGTGGATATTCCATGGCATAGGCTACCCATAGTTGGTATATAAAGTGACACAATCAGAGAGGACTAAATCATGCATAGTTATTGTTTCAGGTTTTAGAGTGGACCAAAGGCTAGATACATTGGAGGTTATTTGTGGTCAATCTGATGGGGAGACTATTATTGGTGACATCATTATTGGTGAACTACTGGTAGTAAGCAATAATTTATTTTATAAGTATTTAATAGATAACTAGTTGTATATTGTTTTATATTTGTTATAGATAGATGTTTTGGAGATTTAGATATGTATTTATGATATATTATGTATATTTGGTTTTTTTTACATATATTAATGAGGAGTTTAGGTGGGCTATCAAAGTATGGGGCCCACACCATGATATTTTGGGGTAAAGAGTCCTAATGTGATATTATAATATAAGATGAAGAGCATTAGTGAATAAGTGAATAGGTAATCATCAACCATGTTATTCTTAACTTTGTTAAATTAAGGATTTCCATAATTTAACGAAAACTTGTGCCATCTCATATTATAATTATATATTTGATAAAATGGGCTAAGTTGTTTTCAGGGAGATCACTAGTTTAAAATTTTTGAACCAATGCATTGACTAAGTCTTCCAAACTAGTGATGGATTGGGTTTTAAGTTGATTATACCAATGTAAAGCATATCCTAAGATAATTTTGGATAAGTTTTTAGTAACAACAAAGATATTAAGTTTAACCCAATCTTTATATATGTTTCTAAATGTTTTCAAATGCAATGTAGGGTATGTGGATCCATTATAAGTGATAGTGGGAATGATACACCTATGTTAATGTCCACAATTTTAGGCAAAAGAGGATCATTGTGTAAGTGTTTAATAGTTTTGTTAATAAATGGTGGTTGTGGTATAAGGTTACCATGTGCATCCCTAAGGGGAGATGGGGGACATTAGGATTATGTGCTACCTATTGAGCATGTTGAGGTTGATTTTGGAGATGTGATAATTGATTTTGCATATGTATCACTTGATTTGTATTAATAGTTTGAAATTTAAAAAATTGGTTAAGGGTTTGTAATAATAATTAACTAGTTTGAATATTTATTTTGACTAATGGAAGTAACTTTTGATGCATTAATATTATGTGAAGTGTTAACAATGTGGGATGCACTAGTAACATGAGATGCAATAGTGGTGTGAGCCATACTAGTGGCATGAGAAGTAGTAGTATGAACCATACTAGTGGCATGAGAAGAACTATTGTTGTAATTGTTTCTGCTCATTTTTTTTGCTTTTTACATTTAGAAGAAATAAGAAACTAAAGTTAAATGGTCAGGGGTTAGGATGATACTCGGATAAAGTTGCGCACCATATCCAGAAGATTGAAGGAGCTCCTCTTTGGCTGTGAAGGACGATGCCTATAGATAAGAAAGACTTAAACAAAGAAAATGTTAGATAGATATATGGTGGACAGCCAAGCAAAGCTCGGTCCCAGAAGTGTAAAGACTTCCTTGAAGGATGATAGTCCACTTATTTGACAAAAGAGTGTTAGATTAAAGAGAAATAATGAAAGACTAAGAAACAAAAAATAGACAACACATACCTATGTTTTATTGTATGTCTTCCACAGTCACCGATGTCAGTGGTTCTACCAATGTCAGTTGGTCAAGGTTGCCGATGTGGGTTAGACTGCCGACGTTGGTAGGGGAAATGGGCCTTGATGCCAATGTCAATAGGGGCAATGGGCCTTAGATAGGTTGCAAGGTATGTCTGTGGTCAATAGAATAGTCTGGGAGATTCAAAAGGGTTGTGTAGGGATGTAGGGCAGTGGACAGAGTCTTAGGAAGGACAAAGGTAGGGGATAGGGGTGGAAGGAGAATGAGGATGAGAGGAAGGATTTTCAGCCTTTTCGAGAAGAAAGTCAGGTTGTCCCAACATTACTCAGAAATAGCCAATGGACTAATCACCAATGCATTCAAAAAAATACTAAAATATAAACTAGAAGAATACTTAGCTCTTGGTGGAGAACCGAATGTGTAGAAGACTTGTTTTCATTATGGCTGATGTAGGAGACTTCGTGCAATCTTCTAATACAATGTGGAGTGAATTTTGTAGAGTTTCTTAGCTTGGAGAGTGATGATAGAATGCTGATGCCTGCAAAGAGTCGAGGAGCAAGAGAATTCAGATCCTAAGAGCAAGAGAATTCACATTCAAGCCTACAGTCAAGGTCAAAATTTAGTTTTAAGCAACTGACATCGGTGATACCACCAGCATCAGTCGACTATTAACTGATGTCGGTGGCTAGAGAATGGGTAAAAAGGCTATTTTTAGCCTTTTGCCTGTTCTTCCATCTACCAAGTTTGGTTGTCATTGTTAAATGGTCCAAAGGCAGGTTTAATAGGTGCGAGAATTAGTGGGAGAGTTAAAATTAGGTCTTAGGTAATTATGATTAGTCATAGGGTGATAAATGGCCTAAGAGCTAGGAATCCAAGGTGAGGTGTCTAGGGGGGATTATTAATTTAAAATAAGTATTTTAAATTAATAAAGTATAGGTTAGGCATGTTGTAGTTAGAAAGGGACCAAGGGGGGTTGACACTATTTTGGTGTCTACATTCGCCCCTTTTTGTCTTGTTGGTTGTTCTTGACGAACTGCAAGACAAAAATAGGAGTAAGTTACTCCAGGTATGGGATAAGGTCATTTTTGTCCTATTGGTTGTTCTGATGAACTACAAGACAAAAATAGGAGTTGGTTACCCTAGATGTGGGATGAGGTATTCCCCCTCAAAGTGGGAGTTGAGGGAAGGGAACCCAAAATTGGGTGCCAATTTGACAGATAATGGATGGATTTGGTGAAGTTGGAGTGTGAATACTGCAATAGTTGAGATTGTGTGCAACCACTTCACATGATAGGTAGGTCAAATTGTCATAGTCAAGGTCAAGGAGTGCTAAAATAAAAGTAACCAATCCCCAGCATTTAGTCATAGCTGATCAAGTTATTCAATCAAAGTTGTAGCTCCAATGGTCATCGTGTTCCAAGTATTTTGGGCTCAGGAAGTGCTCCTAGAAAACATGAAAAAGTCACAAATATTGAGGATCAACTGGAGTGCGATCCATCAATAGGTGTGAGGGTCGTAATATGGGTTCCATATAATTTACTAACTATTCATGAGGTAGAATAAATGCAATCAAAATAACTAAGACATAGTTGTCTCAAAAGTGGTCATGGTCTGAGGAGATAGTTGTGATCTCCAAGGTCATTGGTCGAGTTAGGCTGAGATATAAGTCATCTCAAGTGTAGTTTATTATGGATGGGGAGATTCATGTGATCTCCAATGTGCCCCATGAGAAGTCTAGAAAACTCATTCAGTGTTAGGGCTGATTGTTTGGTCATGATTTTGAGTTGGTATAGATAGTTGGTCCATTAGATAGACAGATGAAGGAATGGCTGAGCTAACCTCAGAAGACCCCATGTCAATTGAGTGCTGCCTACATATCCCCTTTTTGAAGGGCCTCAAGCCAATGTAGTTCTCCCCAAAAAGAGAGGAGAGGGTCAGTTATGGATTGGGTTTTGACTAGGTTAAGTCATGGTTAAAGGTTGCATGGTTTGTCCGTCAGGTAGATGAACAAATGGGTGGCTGAGCTAACCCCAGAAGACTCCATGTCAAATGAGTGCTGCCTACATAGCCCCTATTTCAAGGGACTCAAGCCAATGTAGTTTGGAAGAAGAGTCAAAGTGGTTGATGATTGTTTTGGTTAGGTTAGTGTTGTTAGCATTTCCCATACATGTGATGGTACATGCTTGAAATGATGAGTGTATGATGATGTTACAGCGTTTTCCATATTATGTGATGGTGTATTCTGTAACATTGGTTATGTGGTTTTTCACCCTTAGCAATTTTCCATATTCATGATGGTGTATGCTAAAAATGAAATGAGTATGATGATGTTATAGCCTTTTCCATATTATGTGATGGTGTATTCTATAACATTGGTTGTGTCTGGTTGATGGTTTCCATGTGTATTATTGTCCATAGAAACTAGTGTGAATGGGCTATGTCATGTTAGTGGTCTGAAAATGTTTGGTTTGGTTTGGTTAGTTTTAGTTGTATGTGATGAAGATGTATAAGAAGTGAAAGGTGTATTGCTCTTTCAGTGACAAGGACCATAATGATAGCATAAATAAGGTTTATGTAAACAAAAGCCCCATTCATGCATTACGTCGTTGACCATTGGTTTATGTGAGAGAAGTATTTGAATCACTCGATGTTAAGTGAGCTCAAAATCCCTTGGGTATGTTGGGGTAACAGGTTTGATTATGAGAGGTGTGAGGATAGTGTAATCCTTTTTAGGAAGGATAACTTTGCCCCTTTTTATAGGTGACCCTGAGAACAACTATAGGCAAGTCCATGACTTAATAGTTTGTCAGTCATTTTTTTTTGGTTTGTTTTTGTTTTTTGGTAGACTAATCAATGCAGGAAGTCTACGTGGGGATGTTGTTTTGTTTTGTGGTCATATGTGAAGCTGATTGATGTGGGAAGCTTCTGAGAGAGTGCTATTTGTAGCAAAATTTGGTCATAGCCATCCTTCAAGGGAGTGGTCTATATTATGCTTTGTATGTTTGAATGTCTTTGAATAGCTATCCTTCAAGGGAGCAGTCTATTAATTATAGCAATGATGTAGCTGTCCTTCGAGGGAGTAGTCTACATTTATAGTTTTATGACCTTTGAATAGGCATCCCAGTTTTATATTGTTTTGTGGACTAAACTTTTAGTCATGGACAAGACTATAGGGGTTTAAGGGTCTCCCTTTTATTAGGACAGAGCATTCATGCTTTACAAAAGGGTTGACTAATGTTTGTAGGGAAAAAGGGTTGAAAGGAATAGGGACGAGGATGATGGGGTTTGCCCAAGGGAAGAGCTCAAGTTAAACGTCAAATGAGTAATTACTTGATTAACAATAGAATGGTCATAGATGCAAGGCATTAAGGGGTTCAGGTTCTAGCTAGCCTTCAAGAGAAGACAGATGATAAGTCCCTAATCCATACTTGTGTGTTATGATATAAGGTCTGAGACAATTAAGAGCAAACTTGCCTCATTTGTTTCATTCCATATTGGTCACATGTTGGTTTTCTTTGAGGATGAGATCTCTGGTGTTGAAATCTCACTCTCTTAGATTTTTGTTATAGGCACGTTTTATGCGATTTTGGTAGATATAGAGATGGTTGAGGGCAGCAAGGTGACATTCATCAAGTAACTCAAGTTGAGCCAACCGATCTTGATGAAAGTCATTGTTAGAAAGTATGTCATGCAAAGAGATGCATAAAGAAGGTATTTGTATTTCAAGAGGTAGGATAGCCTCTATTCCATACACTAGAGAGAAAGGTGTAGCACCCATAGGGGTTTGGATGCTAGTGCGGTAGGCCCACAAAGTGAAGGGAATGTGAATGTGCCAGTCCCTTTTAGTGTCGTTGACCACCTTCATTAGAATTTTGGTTAAGATTTTGTTGGAAGCCTCAGCCTACCCATTTGCTTGTGGGTAGTAAAGCGAGGAGAAGCTGAGCTTGATGCCAAATGAGTCACAAAGTTTCTAGATAGTTTTGTTTTTGAATGATTTGCCGTTATCGGTGATGATTTTGTGAGGTACACCAAAATGATAGATGATGTTGTTGTTGATGAAGTCAATGATTTTGTCAGACTTTAGTGGAGACAAGGGGAATAGCTTCCACCCATTTAGTGAAGTATTTAGTTGCGGTGATAATGGACTGATGTCAGAGAGATGAATGGGGGTTAATCTCATCAATTAGGTCTAAGCCCCATTGTGAAAAGGGCCAGAAGTCCTTATCAACTTGTAGAGCATGGCTAGGGACATGAAGTAAGTTAGCATGTTGTTGGCATTTGATACAACACCGAACATAGTCACTACAGTATTGATGAAGAGTGGGCCAATAATAGCCCAGGTGAAGGATGTGCTTTGTAACTGAGTTACCACTAAAATGCCCTCCACAAATCCCATCATGGACTTGTTTGATAGTGTGAGATGTTCTAGTGGAGGTTAGACATCGATACCAAGTTTCATAATCAATGAGTGTTTGGATTATATAATAAACTGCTTGCTCATGATGTTGTTCATCTCAGTGCGCGATCATGGCACCTAAAGAATGATTTGTTGCTGAGATGTAAAGATAGAAAGGTTGGTCATCTTTAGGTGGAATAAGGACTGGTGGAGAGACAAGATAATGTTTAAGAGCCTCAAAAGCCTCTTGGAAATCCTTATCCCAATTAAAGGAGATGTCCTTCTTGAGGAGGTGATGAAAGGGTTGACATCGGTTGGAAAGCTATGAGATGAAGCTGACGAAATAGATTGAAGCTTCCCTTGTAGGCTATGAAGTTGCTTTAGATTGGTAGGTGGCAGCATCTCAAGTATAGCTCTTATCTTAGTGAGATCAATCTCAATGCCACGAAGGGAAATGATGAAGCCTAAAAGCTTCCCAAAGAGAACCCCAAAGATGCATTTCTTGGGGTTGAGTCAAATGTTGTATTGGAGGAGGCGAGTGAATATGATTTTGAGAATAGTTAAATGGTCACGATGAGAGTTTAGATTTGCCTAGTAGGTCATCCACATAGTCCTCCATGATTTTGTGGAGGAGATCGTGAAAGATGTAGGTCATGGCATGTTGATATGTGGCACCTACATTTTTTAGGCCAAAAGGCATGACCCTATAGCAAAAAGTCCCCCATGGGGTGATGAAGGTGGTTTTGTGTTGATCTTTTGGCACAATCAAGATTTGGTTATATCCTGAAAACCCATCCATGAGTGATAGCATCTCATGACCGGCCATAAGATCAATAAGTTGGTCAATGTTGGGTAGAGGAAAATCATCTTTTGGGCAAGCCAGGTTAAGGTCATGATAGTCAGTATAGGTTTGATCCCCCCAGTTGCTTTGGTGACAGGGATGATATTTGACACCCATTGTGGATAATCAATGGGTTGGATAAAGGAGACGGAGAGAAGACATTGAAGCTCCTCTTTGACAAGGAGTGCAATGTGAGGATGCATCTTGCAAAGCTTTTGCCTGACAGGCTTAGCCTCTGGGTTTGTGATGATGTTATGAATGACAATGTTAGGGTCGATGCCGGGCATATTGCTATAGGTCCAAGCAAAGGCTTTGCTATGGTTTGAAAGGAATTTGGTATAGTCAATTTGTTCTTGGGCATCCAAAGATTGACCAATCTTTAAAACATGAGGAACATCGGAAGATGGAAGGTTAATGTCAATGGTTGATTCATTTAACATAACCTACATTTCTAAAAGAAGTGATCATTGAATGAAAGAGTCATCAACACCCATGTAGGTGAGAATGGCATCATTGTCTATGCATTGGATAGTGTTGATAGTAGTAGATTCATCATCTATCATGTTTGGATAAATGAGAGGGAGAGACCTGGATACCCCACCTAGTTAATAGGTTAGGGGTTCCACGTGAATGGCATTTATGTAAAAAAAACTAGGAGGGATGGAAACCACCAACTCCATAGGTGAAGATGGGGGAATAGGCAAGTTTGGAGGTGATTGTTCTATGATAGGTTCAGGGTGAGGGTTTTTAGAAGTTTCATTAGGTTCTTCAAAACCTAGGCCATGTTGCTTCTTGGCATTCTTTATGGCCTCGTCATTTGGTGGTTCGACGGGCTAGTGGGAGCCTTGTTCATAGCGCCTAAAGCCAAAGCCCTTCTATGCACATCTATAAAGATAGGTATGAGAAAATTTTGGGTTGTCAAGAAAAGAGAAGTTAGACGTAAATAGTTAGGGTGATGAAAGAGGGTTCCCATCAGTGGGAGCTCGATCTAGCCCTCCATAGATGAGATTTGTTTGAAGATTGGGAGGACCATAAGGGATGACCATTATGATGCGGTGGTCATAGTTGGGATTGTGATGAAGTTGTCCATACTCTTGAGGAGTCTAAAACATGTCCAAGGTGAGTAAACGATACTCCCCAAGTGAAAGATGTTGGAAGGTATCTTCCATAGGGTCTTTTATTGTCACTTGAGGAGGTGGTGTAGGTGTAACCATTATTTGCATACTTGTTGAAGCTTTCGCAGGTGGAGGTGGCATTTGGGTCGATGTCTTGAAAGGAATGAGAATATTGTTGGGTCAATAAGTTGTGTTGCATGTCTTGAAAGGGGAGGGGTCTACGGGAATGACATGGACTTGACCGTCGTGTTCAAATTTGACACAACGGTGTAATGTAGAAGGGACACAGGCCATGGCACAGATCCAAGGTCATCTTGATAACATGTTGTATTAAAACTCTCCCTCGATGATGTAGAAGATCTCTGGGATTGTTCGTGGACCAACACAAACATGTAAGATGATGGTGCCAATGGTAGTGGCGGTGGAGTCATTAAAAGATCAAAAAATTAGGTCAATTTTTGACACGCAATTCTTTGGGAGGGCTAATTGGTCATAGGCATGGGTGGAAATGATATTGATGCTAGTGCCCCCATCAATCATAGCTCACTTAATGTGAGTTTGATCAACATAAGCTGTGATGAAAAGGGCAGCATCCTGATCTTCCAAGTTAGAGGTAGGAATTTTAGAATCACTAAAGGTAATAGAGGTGATAGTGGGTAATGATTGGACTAAGGCAGCTAGTGGTTGGGGGTCCTCGAGTTGGACCTCCACTACCTATAAAGCTTTGATTAAAGCTTGACAATGTTGTGAAAGCTTTGAATGAGGTCATATAAAGTCATCTTCATGGGAGTTTGGTGAAGTTGTTTCACCATAGAATCATGGATTGCCTCCTAAGAAGTTGGTTGGGATGTACGCAAGATAGAAATCTTGGGTTTGGGTGCTAAGCAAGTTTGACAAATGGGTAGGTCCAAGGAATAGCAACTTTTTCTTTTGCTTTATCCTTTAAAGTTTGTGACCTAGTGGCCACATTGATGGTGTTAATCTCGAATAAAGGGGGCGAAGGAGGTAAAGGGACCATAGTCTGATGATGGGATTTTGATGAAGGTGAAGAGGTTTGAGAGACATGAGATGGTGTTAGAGATTTGTTGATAGTATCCTCAACAAGAAGGGTGTCTTTTTCCAAGTAATGGTGAATGACAACCTTGAGGGCACAATAATTTTTAGTGTCATGCCTAGGTGAGTGATGATATAGGCAGATTTTAATGTCATCAAACCAAGATGGTTTTGGTCTGAGAGGTTGAAATGGTTTAATAGGTGGAAGAGTGATGTTAGAAGTTTGCAAAAGTCGGCGTAGTATCAAAGCATATGAACCCACTAAGGGGTCTGTGCTTGTTGATGCACTAGGTGTTGATTACTTTTGTTTAAGAGTTATTGAGAGAGATTTCCGTACCACCTTTTGGGTTGGTGGTGTGGCCACTCGTGTAGATGACACTTTCTTTGTGAGGGGTGCTAAATTTTTTTGAGGAGGTATGTTTTTGGTAGGTAAAGGGAGTAATGGAGGCAACTTGTTTTTGTTAGGTGTTGGAGTAGGGAGCACTCCTATTAAGGTAGAAGGATGTGGGCCCAAAATGGAGGGCAATGATGATGGTGCAGGAGGAGTTATTTGATGTGTTTTAGTAGTGTTCTGTAGTTTGGTTTGAGGACCACTATCATGTGAGGTGAGATTCAAATCTACCTTCACTTGTGGGTGAGTGAGGTTAGATATGGGGTGAACACCAAGGGATTTAACCAGTTTTGATATGGTGGAAGTTTGTGAGGATTAGGTTCAGATGTGGATGGTTGAGCTTTTGAAGAGTTAGAAGTAGAAGCCTGATCCTCGTTGGTGACTTTACGAGACTTTGTCAAAGGAGGGTCACCAGTACAAGATGAGATGGGATGTGTAAGATAAAGAGCTTTGAGTCACTCCCATAGTGCCTCATGTTCTAAGTTCCTCGAATGGAGAAATCCTAAGTTTTTAGCCAGTCGAGAGAATGGTTTAGAAGTCATTATGTGAGGCTTTATAATTGGTTTTTTAGAAGATTTGGGTGGTCATGAGAGTGGGAATGTGTTAGATGCAGCAATCTCAGGCCAAAGGCATGAGAGAGCCATTACTGGATCCTCTTCATTGAAGTAGGTGAAGAGACAAGTTCTTCTCTCAATGGAGAAGGAATTGGAAAATGTGACTCCTCAAGAGGATAGAGGGCAGGGATGATTGTACCTTCTACTTATGGTTGAAGAGTAGGAAATGTATGGTCCTCCATTGGTATTAGGAAGGATGAAGGTGGGGCTAGTGGCATTGGTATGGTTAAAGTGTCCTCCAATATAAGGGAGGTCGATGGAGAACTAATAGGAGAAGAAGGTTCTTCCACCTGCGGAGGAGAAATAGGAGACGAAGGCTCTTCTTCCTATGATGGACAAATAGTAGAAGAAGGCTCTTCTACCTATGATGGACAAGTAGGTTGACTAACCTCTTCAGACTATGGGAGAGGTTGGTTAGGCATAAAAGGAGAGACCGTGTTGACTGTGCATATATTACACTCTTGGGAGTCATCAGCCATGGTCTGAATGTTATTTTGACTAGGCGGATGGTTAGGGAAAGATTGTCTAAAGATGTCCATGTTTTGGTTAGGTGGCACATTTGGGTTATCCAAGACAAGATCACCTTTATCTAACATGTCCTGAATGATATTCTTGAGGGTTTTACAATTATCTGTGTCATGGCCTTTGACACAGTGATAATTATAGAAGTCATTCTCCCTATACCATGTAGGGATGGCATGCGAGGGATCAAATTAAGGTGGTGGTAAAATTTGGGGGAGATTGAGGACTCCCTATTTTACTAGTTTATCCAACACGGATGCGTATGATTCTCTTATTGGAGTATATTGACGCTGTACATATCATTGTTGGAATTGTTGTGTGATGTATTCTGATGTTGAAAGTTGAGGTTGGTTGGTTGTTGTTGAAGATGATGGTCTAAGTACCACAACATTTGTTGATCCCTTGGACTTGAGATTGGAAGAAGATTTGGATGAAGGGTCATTTGATTTTGCATTAGTATTTTTACTATGCCATTTGACTTTATTTTCTTCAGCAAGCCCCTAGCACCAAGCCACGTATGAAACCTAACACAAACTTTTTAGCACCAAAATATAACCCAAAACCAACCTTAGACTGCCTCTTTTAAGACCCGTTCTAAAATCCCAACTTCCCAAACATATTCTTTTATTATTTATGGGTGCAAGAGTAGGTGGGATGGAGACAATTAAGTTCTGGAATGGTGTAGGACTTTGTTGAATGGTTTGTGGTTGAGGGGGTACAGAAACCCTAATGGAGGTAGGTCCAAAAACAAAAGGAGAGGCCACACTTTGAATATTGGTCATAGTCGGGTTGTTAGTTTAGGCAATGGCTTGGGTGACCATGGGTTGGGTTACGAAGGCCATTGATATGATTGACATTTCAACTAAGGAATTTGGCATTCCATAAATTGGGTTGCCTGAAGGATCTCGCATTTGACTTCTCATGAGATAGTGCTGAAGAGCCTTGACATTGAGGTCAAGAACCTTTCAAGTCTTGGTCCCCTTTGGGAACAATAGGGGGTTGAGTTGGGGTTGGTTGGATAGGAGTACATTCAGTTTTTGAATTATACTTCATTTGGGGACTTGATATGGAAGGCATAGGCGAGAGTGGTTGTTGCCTTGCGTGGTCAACAAGAGTTTTGGTTTGATTATGTGTCAAAACCATCCAAGGCAAAATAGATTTAGGTTCTAAAGACTGTATGTTTCAGCCTCAGAAAACCAGAATTTGTTTTTAATAGCAAAAAGCTCAAGTTTTTATCTTGCTATTTGAGAAATTTTTTTTGACAGTGATCGACGTCGATAGAAAAACTGATGTCGATGAAGTAAGTTGCCGATGTCAGTCAGATAACTGATGTCAGTGAAGATAGTTGTCGATGTTGGTGGAAAAACTAATGTCGATTACTGTGTATTTCCAAAAACTCAAAAAACTAAAAGTTTTTGGAAGAAAGAAAGAAGTCTGAGTTGTTTTTAGATCTCAGAATGTGACCTCACCAGCTCAAAAAATTAGATACAGATAGAAAAATGGATGATGGCAAGCAACCACTGAATGTTAATTCCTAAGAATAAATTTTAGAGTCGTGGTGGCTTATGCCTTAGAAGAATATGTTTGGAAAGTTGGGCTTTTAGAATGGGTCTTAAAAGAGGCAGTCTAAGGTTGGTTTCGGGTTATATTTTGGTGCTAAAAAGTTTGTGTTAGGTTTCATATGTGGCTTGGTGCTAGGGGCTTGCTCCCCTCACTTCACAAGCCCAGAGTCAAGCTGGGTCGCTTAGCCAATATATACTTCCCCTAGATTTTATACTCTGCTAGAGAATAAAGTGGGTTCTCCCCTTGGTAGTGAAGTCCAAGTAGGATAACCAGGAAGGGTAAGGCATCATGAATAAATTATAGTGCACATATGTTACACAACCTGACCATAAGCACATCAAACTAAACATCTAAACATACCTGAGACAAGGTCCGACTAGGATTTCATCACCTAGCGGATACCTTAGAAGTATCCTTCCTGGTTATCCTAAATGTAATAGATTTTAGCCCAAATTGAAATGTTTCTGTTTGGATTCAAACAATTAGGCAAAGTTTAAGAGCATGAATTTCACTATTCTAAGATGCAAAAAATAAGTGACAAGAAGAAAAAGTTCTTTTTAACTTGTGCTAATGGTGTCTTTTCAAAATAAGGAGATAGAAGAAGGATACAAGGAGAGAAAATTTCGTAATGCACCTATATGAAAGTTTGCCTTTAGAAGAAAAAGAAATGAACCCAAGGAAAACTCCAGGGTCCCACCGAGCATGCCAAAATGTTTCTAACTCATTTTTTTTGCTTTTTACATTCAGAAGAAATAAGAAACTAAAGTTAAATGGTCAGGGGTTAGATGATACCCAGATGAAGTTGTGCACCGTATCCAAATGATTGAAGGAGCTCCTCTTTGGCTGTGGAGGATGACACCTGTAGATAAGAAAGACTTAAACAAAGAAAATGTTAGATATATGGTGGATTGCGAAGCAAAGTTCGGTCCCAGAAGTGCAAAGACTTCCTTCAAGGATGATAGTCCAGTTATTTGACAAAAGAGTGTTGGATTAAAGAGAAATAATGAAAGACTAAGAAATAGAAAATAGACAATGCGTACCTATGTTCTATTGTAAGTCTTCCACAATCACTGACATCAGTGGTGCTATCGACATCAGTTGGTCAAGGTTGCCGACATCGGTTAGACTACCGATGTTGATAGGGGCAATGGACCTTGATGCCGATGTCAGTAGGGGCAATGGGCCTTGGACAAGTTGCAGGGTATGTCTGTGGTCAACAGAATAGTCTGGGAGATTCAAAAGGGTTGTGTAGGGATGCAGGGTAGTGGACAAAGTCTTAGGAAGGACAAAGGTAGGGGATAGGGGTGGAAGGAGAATGAGGATGAGAGGAAGGCTTTTCAGCCTTTTCGAGAAGAAAGTTGAGTTGTCTCAATAGTACTTAGAAATAGCCAATGGACTAATCACCAATGCATTCAAAAAAAATACTGAAATATAAACCAAAAGAATACTTAGCTCTTGGTGGAGAACCAAAAGTGTAGAAGACTTGTTTCTGTTATGGCTGATGTAGGAGACTTCGTGCAATCTTCTAATCTAATGTGGAGTGAATTCTGTAGAGTTTCTTAGCCTGGAGAGTGATGATAAAATGTTGATGCCTGTAAAGAGTTGAGGAGCAAGAGAATTCAGATCTTAGGAGCAAGAGAATTCACATTCAGGCCTGCAGTCGAGGTCAGAATTTAGTTTTAAGCAACTAACGTCGGTGATACCACCGGTGTCAGTCGACTATTAACCGACGTCAGTGGCTAGAGAATGGGAAAAAAGGCTATTTTTATCCTTTTGCCCATTCTTCCATCTGCCATGTTCGGTTGTCATTATTAAACGGTCCAAAGGCGGGTTTAATAGGCATGAGAATTAGTGGGAGAGTTAAAATTAGGTCTTAGGTAATTATGATTAGTCATAGGGTGATAAATGGCCTAAGAGATAGGAATCCAAGGTGAGGTGTCTAGGGGGATTATTAATTTAAAATAAGTATTTTAAATTAATAAAGTATAGGTTAGGCATGTTGAAGTTAGAAAGGGACCAAGGGGGGTTGACACTATTTTGGTGTCTACAGTAATTTGTACTAGATGTAGTAGATCCATTATAAGGTGTATGAAATTGGGTATTAGTGTGGGTGTTTTAGGTAGGCCCACTAAAAGATACACTAGACATGTTGGTGGAGATATTTGGCATGGATGTGGATGAAGACATGGTGGATGATATCATGCTATTAGAGGGAGGCATGATGGAGAGAAATTATGTACTAATATACATAAAATGACTTTCCCCATATCTAATGGAAAAATTAGGTGAAGGTGACAGGGGTTCTTCAAGATGAGGTTACATCATGATGTTATAAATGGTTAAAGGATCCTTACCTCTATGTTGAGGAATTTTATTACTGAAAAGATCATTTTAATCATGTACTCAAGTCAATTCCATATTTTACAATTTGGTTAAATAAGGGTTTAAGTGTCATAGACTAAGGAGTCCCATAGTTATTAGTTTGAGTAGTAACATCGATGTTGCTTTGATCTAGGTTAGTTACCATAAAGTTTGTTTTTATTTTTATAAGTTTGTTAGGATTGGTGAAACTCATCATATGAGTTTGATTTTTCTATGTAGCATTGTAAAAATATGTTGTATGATGAAAGTATTGGTAAAAAGAGTTTTTAGACAACTTTAATTTGATACTAAGTCAAATCAGTTGACTTAGTTCTATGGGAAAGAAAATATAAAAAATTGTAAGATACTGAGTCGGACAAGTCAACTATGTTAGGTAGGAAGAAAATAAAAATATCGTATAGGAGATTGAATTGAATTAGTTGACTATGTTTTGAGGAAAACTAGCCTATAAGGGACTAAATCGAACCAATCAACTATGTTTTATAGACAGGGAATGAATTAGTTGTAAGAAATTGAGTTTTACAATTTGACTATGTTCTATGGATAGATAAATATTTTGAAAGGTTATAAATGTGGATGAAAGTAGATTAAATTAAGCACACAAGTAACTATATCAATGTGTTTGATCTAGTTACAACACACAACAGAAACCTTGTACTAACTCTCACTAATATAAGTTTTGAAATACAAATTAAAATTGGCAAAGAAGAACCATCAATACTAGAATGTAAATGGCAAGATAATAAGCGGATATTATTAATGTGTTATTTTTTTAAAAATGTGATTGGGCATTGGATTTACAAAGGAACTAAGAAGAGGCAAGGTAAATCTAGTTTCAGCTATGTTAAGGATGAAAGGGATCTGTATTGGTGATGGTACTGGCTTGGTATTGGGGCCTACCCCATCACTTCATAATCCCTTAGCAATAAGGGTGTTGGGAACTTCTCTAATATTATACCATAAATCATGTATTTATATTTTTCTAGAAAACCAAGTTGGCTTCCTCCTCGGTGATGAAATCCAAGTAAATAGACACGAGTATAATTGTTTAATCACTTTTTGATATTATTGTGATTTTGTAGTGTGTTAAGATAGAGTGTGAATAAATGTGGTAAATTAACCATCCTAATTATCCTATGTGCACTAATTAAAGTAAGCAATAAGATAAATAAAAGTTGAATTAATTACTATCAATGAACTTTAACTTTCTTGCTTGAAAAATACATAGTACTAGGTTAATTGGGTTGACCTAATATACAAACAGTATAAAACATAATCGATCTAGTCAATTCTATGTTTTGATAGATAGTCCAAAGAAACATAGTCAAATAAATAAACTGATTTTATTAGGTAAAAATCAACTACATAACTAAGTCAACCTAGTCAACTTAGTTGAATTTAAGGTTACAATTTTATAGAATTGAAAAATTAGAAAAAATAGTACTAAAATTTGAATAAATTGAGAAAAGGAAATGACTATGATGGTTAAAGTGAACCTAGTAGATAAAGATGAAGTCAATTAGATTAGTGTAGTACTATGTTGAATGTGCTAAATTACTATTTTTAAACTATGCCATCTAGAATGAGGATTTGAACTTATAATTAGATTGAACTAAGTTGATCATATCGAATGCATTAAAGAACCTATATAGAATATAAAATTAAGTTGATTGGATCGATCTAGTTGTTTGTAGAAGAATGATGACCTACACACATAGACAAACTAATTTGTTTAGGTTGATATAGTGTTAAAACCTACACATAGAGTATCATATTGAGTGGATTAGGTTAATCTAGTAGTCTAAAAATTAAAATTAAAAATATGCAAAGCTTAGTTCACATTGGATTCACTAGAATATATACAAGTGAAAGTGAAGCTGATCTATAAATAAATCCTAGCTCAGATAAGATAAATCAAACTAATTATGCCACTTGAGATATTTTGTTAATTAGGTTCATGATTATTATCGATTTGCTAAACCTACCTAAGGGATTTCTTTTCACATAATATCACTAGAGAGGGTTCCAAATCCTCTAGTCAAGCAACACCACATAATGACCCTAACTAGGCCTATACTAATAATAATGCAAGAAAGTAAATCTAATCTAGTGCTCACCAAATATTGTGGCACAAATGGGGGATAATAAACACAAATAATAAAGATTCAAAGAAGAACTCTACTTAAGTAAATGTAGAGGTAGTCTTAATCAAAGAGAGATAATACATTCATTATCCATTACTTATGCAATTATATCTACTCAAATATAGGAGTAAGAGTTAGAACTAATTACCTTGAAGATAAACCTGTTGAGTCTCAATCTCTCCCTTGGTCAATGATGATTTTAAAGAGGTTGCTTTGGTTCATAAGGATCATATATAATAGGTCAGATATAGGATACAAGACTTATTTTATGCATATAAGACATTTCCATGACAATATTCTTCTCTAAGAAAGTATGAAACCCTAAGTAATGACTCCTCAAATAGAATGATAGAAGATTAGATTGTAAAGAAGTGCAAATGAATGATTCCCTCTCTTGGAAATGAGGTATATAATATGTATATATATCTTGATTTAACCCTAAAACCTTCCATAATTTTACCTAATGTAATTCGATCAATCAACTTAGTTAATTTTAAAATAGTGTGGTTAGGTCCTGAACTAATTCAGCCTAGGCCAACTTAGTCCTTTAACATGCACTATCCTCAAAACTAAGCTAAATCACTGGAGTACATTATATAAGGGGTAAAAGAGAGTTTTTGATTAGGAAAAGAGATATTTGAGGTGGTGAATTAGTTAGGGAAGAGTTTAGGGGAGGTTTAAAAGCTTAGGGAAACATATAAAAGGGACGTGTGTTTGTTTTAAGTGGTGGTATAGGGAACAACAATATTGTGAAACACTAAGGGTTGACCCAACCCTTTCCTAGTGTAACCTCTAATGCATGAAATAAAAGATATTTAGAATAAATGGGGTCTTGTAGGAGATAAATAATCATTAATTGATAAAGGTTTTAAAATTATTGTGTCTATACAATTACTGTAAGATAAATAATCTTCTCTCCAATGCAAACCCTAAGCAATGGCTTCTTCGAATGCAGATTTAGTATAATTTTGAATTGTAATGATAAGAATATGAATGTTAATCTCTATTAGACTTAAATGATACTTTTATTTATAAAAATTGATAAGCCTTAACCCTTCTATAATTTTAATTGACAAGATCAACTAGTTTGATCCCTCTAGTTAAAAAAAGTTATCATTATACATCAAACTATGTCAACTAAGTTGACTTAGTTCTATAATATGTCTTTAATTATTCCTAACAAGATATTCCTATCCAATTTAGTATAAAAAAATATTATTTTATTAGATAGGGTCTATTTTAAAATAAGAATGCTTATGTGAATGTATAAATGAGGTTTTGACTAATTAGGGAGTTAGATAAGTAAGATTTCAAATGGGTTTAAGTAATGTGAAAGTTAAATAATATTATTATGAAGAACCAATCATTTTCCCACCCATTTATTGTTGAAACCTTTTTAAGGCATACTCTCAAAGATACCAAAACATGATAGGGTACTACAATAGAGAAATCATAAATAAATGATAAAGTTTAAAAAATATTGTTTATATACATATGCCCTACTCGAATCTCATCACATATCACACAGTTGTAACATGGGATGGTGCTGTAATAAATAACATAGAAACATACAATATTGAGATAATAAATTTTAGTATGAAAATAAATTCTAAAAGTAAATTAAATTAACTAAAAGTATAATATACATACCTTGACTTACATTTTTTATGAATGATTACATTCAAATATCATAGTCTTGATTATGGAGGGTGCAATACATAAATTTTAGAAACCTTAGGGATACAAGAATAAAAATATAAATATTGCTTGATACATAGGATGCTTAAAATAATGATAAACATCTTTGAAAACTAATTTATTTATAAATTTTTCAAGTTGGGATTGTTAAGGAGAGGTTAGAACCAAAAAGACAAGCATGCAAATGAAAAAAATGACAAATGAATGAAGAACACACTAAATCATTTGAAAATACATGTAAACCATTATAATTAAGTGAAATATCAATTTGATAAAATAAATATATGAAATTAAAGGAAGTAAATGAATGTAACCTCATGTAAGATAAGCATGTCAAATCAAGATATAGATAAAACATAAATGATTGAAAATGAGATGAAAGTCAAAATGTAAGATAAACACACCAAACAAAGCATGATAAAAGCATAAATGAATGAAAATGAGATGTAAGTCAAGGTGTAAAACAGTCGTGTTATGTCAAACATAAATAAAATCATGTAAGTTTGTTGAATTTCCTATACAAGGTAAGCAAAACCCACAAAAATAAAAAAAGAACATGATGTATACATGACCCAAAAAAATAAAAAAAGAATGTGATGGATAATTAAAATTCCAATGCTCTAAAGCATGAGTACTCAAATTTAGTTCTTTCTATAAAATGTGATGTTAGAAAACACAACCACATAATGACATGATTATTATTATAATAATATGGTGTGGAAAGTATATGGTGTAAGGGATGTTTGTGAGGAAGACCTGGTCATATTTGAGGTATTAAAATGTAACTCAAAAACTATAAAACGAGTTGTATAAGTAGGAAAATGTGATCAAGGATGTGATAAACTAAAATCAATATCTAACAAGGATATTTTAGGAATAATGTGATGTATAAAATGAATATGAGGCATCACATGGGTGATATGAAGATCCATAACAGGAATGAGACACACTAGATAGGTGAGCAAGGATAAGAACTATTAACATCAAGGACTTATGACACTTTGACTAATTAACACAAAACTTGGGCTAGAAAATGAAATACATATATCATCCCACGAAATCTATATGCATGAAAATTAAAATGGATCCCACCTTCCCATAACATGTTCCCCATTATTTAGGAACCCTTACAGAGTTATAAGTCTACAATAAATATTGGGTACTTGTGTGAGAAAGTAGGTGGTAATAAATAATATATGTTATAATGAGACCTCTTACCCTAGTTTACTAGCATGTTTCACCCCATTAGACCTCAAATCTATCATTAGTCCAACTATAGATTTTGAGCTTCAACTAGAATAAGAGATGTGCCAAATAATAATCATGTCTTTTGGTGTGATTTTGAATTATGAATTATTGTGTTTGCCTTTTGATCACTGCCTTTTATTTCTTTTATGATTTGGATTTTAATTCTTTTGTATTTTTATATTCTTCTCAATACAAATTTATAGAACCAATAATGAGTGAAATAGGTGAGAAACACAAGAGAGCATACACTTGGTCACTATAGAAAAGGACCTAGAGACCATGGTGTCTAAAGACTCCAAGACTTTTCCACAAGTAAGCACATGCAATCTAAAAATTAACCTATATGTGCCTCAAATGGAAGGAAATAATAGAAATATAGGGATCATGAGAGATCCATCCATGTAAGAGTGAGATAATGATGAATATTCTTATTTCTAATCACAAGTAGGTAAAGCTATGAAAGGGATGGGGATATGTTATGAGAGTCATGTAATGAAGGAATTTGTACTAACTTATAAGGGGTATAACACAAATGTTAATGAAAGTAGTAGTCATCTAAAAAGAGGGGGAAGGTAAAAAAGGGTAACACCTATACTAAGGAAAAAGTGATTAAAATGTAATAAATAATAACAATTAAAATGATACCTAAGAACCACAATGGAAATAAAGGCTGAAATAAAAATTAAATAAAACTAAAGATCCCAAAGGAAACAATGGTGTAAGTAAAATGATACAAAACCAAAGAACCTAAAGGAAAAAATGATGTGATTAAAATGAAACTAAATTAAATAAAATGCACAAAAATAAAGAATCAATAAAAAAAATAACAAGCAAAATATATGCTAACATATATATTAAATATGACCATGTGAAATACAAAACTATATGTCTCATAAAGTTCAATGAAGTTGAAATTATTTATTATAATGAAATGTAAAACAAGAGAAATCATGATAAGATGCTTGAAAGGGTAATTTTATGTAGGTATGTGCATCATAGTATGTCCCAAAGTCTAAATTGACATGTGGATAGGCATCACAAGATGCCATAACATGTGATGTGGAGTGAGGTGAATTTGAACAATTAGAATCAAACACATTGGTATTACAGGTGAAATTAAATGTAGCTAAATGGTTTATTTTGTTATATTTTGAGGATTTTTAAATTGACATATGACTTTTATCAAAGGTATGAAGAGGTTTATATAGTAAAAGAGTACCATTTATGTTGTGCTTTGGAGTAGTATTTGAATTAGGTTCTCTTTGGATTGGTGTGACCTAAGAGGTTGAGGTTTGATAGATGAAACCACCTATTTTAAGTTGTTAATATTATCTATCCTTCCTTATTGTTGTAGTAATAAGGATCAAATATGTTTTATAAAACATTAGTAAATGAGGTGGAGGTATGGGGTAATTGCTTTTTATCATTAGGTAGGTGATATTGATGTGTTTGTGATTCTTGAGATTAGGATTGTGAAGCTTAAAGACAATATTGATAGTATTATTGAGTAAGATTATAAAGATATAAATGTCAAACAAATAATAAGGTAATAAATAATCTATGAATATCACAACAAATATCATGATAATGACCTATCTTAGCATGCCACCAATAAAACTTATCAGGATTGTACCATTTGGGAGAAGGTTTGGAAGGATCAAGGATCATGGGTTTAGAGGGTGTAAATTTATTATTAAATTATTATAGACTCAAAAGACGGTGGGTTGGGTCAAAATTGGTTGAATTGGATGCTCAATTTTGAGGTTGGGGAGGCTTAGATGAATTAATATGAGAAAATAATTGGAAATATTCCTTATCAGTTGCTTGAGGTGATTTTAAATTGACTCATAATGAAGTCTTCTATTTTTGTTTGGTCTAAGAATTCTTATAAATTTTTATGGGAAACATCCTAAATTTATATTGAAGTGGAGATTTAAGATAATTAACAAATATTTTTAAAATATTATCATCACTCAGGTTATGGTATGATTTTTGAGATAGAGACTTCCATAATTTTATGAAAATGTGAGTATGTTCATTATGAAGTTATTTGACATTGATGAAATGGCTAAGGTAATTTTTAAGAAGGTCATTATGTTAGAATTCCTTCACTAAATCATTGATTAAATCCTATAGTTGTATAATGTAATGTCTAGGGAGTTGATTGTACCATTCTAGTGCATCACCAATAAATATTTTGGATAAGAGTTTGGTGGTAGCAAAGGTTTTAGTTTAAACCCATTCCTTATAGATATTACCAAAATATTTAAGAAAGATAGTAGGATCTTTAATCCCATCATATGTGATAGTATTATATATGTTTCCAATGTTTATATATATAATAAATGGAGCTAAAGGTTCATTTTTAAGATGTTGAAGCATTTTGTTAGGCATGAGAGGTTGAGGTATGATATGCCCATTGACATCTCTAAGAGGAAAAAGGATAAAATTATAATTTGTTTGAGTTATATTGAATTGAGGTAGTTTTCCAACCATTTGTAACATATGTAATTGCATTTGCACCATTTGATTACTACAAGCGATTTGTGTATTAGTAACTTGTTGAAGTATTTGATCAAGGAGTTGAATAATATCAATGGGAAGAGTAGGATTGTTTGGTGGATGGTAGTAAGAGGAGGAAAAGGGAAAGTAACCTTAATTATATTAAATTATGGTTTCCTTGAGGATGCAAAATTTATTTTACATGATGAAATAATTGGTTTAGGATTGGAAATAATTGAAGCAAGGAATATAATAGTTTTATTTGAAGTGATAATATAAGTGAGGTTATGATAGAAATCCTTGATTATGCAATGTTATTTATTGATTGGAAGTTGAAAAGAGGATATAATTATGATATAAATTAATTAGGCCACCTAAAAAACTAGGGAAAAATAATAGGCAAGAATAAACTAGGTTGGCCACCTATTGAACTAAGTCAGACATCTAGTGAACTGGTTTAAAATTAGACAAAAAAATTATGTCAACACCTAAAAAATAGACACATAACTATGTCAACTAGGTAAACTTAGTTTTATAGCGAGGCAAATAAATACAAAACTAAGTTGGCTAGGTTGACTTAGTTGATTACGTGATACAGTTTTATAGACTAAAAAATGGCAAAATAGAATAGAAATTTGAAGTGATGAGTAATTTTACTAAAAACAGAAATGGTAAAATGAGATAATTGACAAAATTGAAGTACAAATCTAATTAAAATAAACTTGAGTAATATAACTAGGTTGACTAGATTGACTTAGTTGTTTGACTAAGAATGCTAGATATATGAATGTTGACTGGGTAATCAAGGCTTTATTTAGTCCTATAGAGGAAAAAATATTTGAAACATAGAGGTTAAATAGTATTAACTAGGTGAACTTAGTCTATAAAAACATAAAAAACTAAAAATAATAAAATAACACTAAATTGACTAACTCAATCTAGTTTGTTAAAAATTAAAAAAGTAAAAATTGGTAAATTAAACTAGATCAACCAACTTGATCTAGTTTACTAAAATTTAAAATTTAAAAAAATAAGAAAAATGATTGAGTTGACTAGCATTATTTAGTTTGTTGATATGAAAACCTTTAAGCAAAATGATAAAACTAGATCAACTACTGCAATCTATTTGACTATAGATCCTAGACATATAAATAGATAAAAGATTAGATATACTAGCCTAATCTAAATGACTATGGATAGAAAAATTGAAAACAAAGAAAAAGACTAGATCAACTAAACCAATCTAGCTATCTATGTGAAGAATACCTATAGACAAATAAAAAACTAGATTGACCAACCCAATCTAGTTGATTGTAAACGAAAAATTAAGAATGTAAGGGTTATATTCACATTAGGTAAACCAAAATGTATGTGTAAGGATATTACTTCACCAAATAAGTAGAATAACATCAAGATGTCATAATTATATAGAAATATAGTAGAAAATATGAATAATAGATAAGCCACTTCGAGGGGGAAACCTAAAAAATGCTTGTAATAAGAAATGAATAATTCAATATGATAATAAAAAACTACCCACTACCTCTTATATATATTCTACCTAGGCCATGGTTACTTCATAGGCCAACCTACTAACCTAATGAAAGAATGGAGAAATGTGATATAACATTAAAGAGGGATAAGTAATACACAAGTCGACTATTCATGTCCCAATACATGTGATAGGTTAGGGGCGTAACATTCCCTTCCCCGTTGAACCAACATTGTCCTCAATGTTGAAAAACTCTAGATATTATTGTATAAAATATTCACCCTCCCAAGTTTCATTCTCAATACTCAGGTTCTTCCACTTGATCAAATATTCCTTAATCTCATTGGTTCTCAACATCTTGGTACATGTTTGTAGGATCTTATTTGGTTCCAAAATGACTCATCCTTCTTCATCTAGTTCTGGTAGCTCTATCTTATCTAAAAATTTCTATCCAATGACCTTATTTAAACAAAAAACATGAATTAATGGATGTATGCAAGATGAATGAGGTAATTCGAGCTTGTAAGCCACATTTCCAATTTTTTGCAAAACCTAATAAGGGCCATAATACTTAGGAGAAAGTTTATTGTCTTTTTTTTTGTTTCTTCAAGGACATAGTATTATAAGGCCACAAACATACAAAGACCCGGTCACCCACATTAAAATTTCACTCACTACGATATTGATCTACTTATTGTTTCATCTTATTTTGTACTAATGCCAAATTCTCTCTCAAACTAGCCAAAACCTCTTCTTGATGCTGAATGTGGTCCTCCACATCTCAAACCTTGGTTTGCACCTTTAAGGAAGAATTGATGGAAGGTGTATGGTAACCATATAGTGTTATAAATGGGGACATTTTAGAAGAAGTATGGAAAGACGTGTTATACCACCATTCTTCAAGTGGTAGCCATTAAACCCAATGTTCTTGATTTACTGATACAAAAAAATGGAGATACCCATCTAAACATATGTTGACCACTTCTATTTGTCCATCATATTGGGGATGGTAATATGAGCTATGAGCTATCTGAGTACCGAATAGGAAAATAGTTCAATCTAAAAATTACTAGTGAAAATAGGATCATGATTGTATGTAATAAAAAATGCTTAAGATCCATAAATCAGTCCTAGGGAGAAGATAGATCATACATACACTTCTAAATGGGTATACATTATATAATTAAGAACATGACCAATATGTGAATCTATTAAACCCAATTAGGGGGTATCTTATCACAAAAATATCACTAGGGAGGGTTTCAAAGCCTCTAGTCAAGAAAAACCATGTAAGAACCTAAGTCCTATGTTTTCATATTCACTATACTAATAACAATTAAAGCAAATAAATCTAATCTAGTGCTCACCAAAGATTGTGGCACAATATGGGGGTTAGTAAACATGCATAAGAGAATCCTAATTAAGATATATATAGGTAAGACCCTAATAAGTGGAGAAGAAGAGTAATATTATTCAAAAGCCAATAAGTATGTTACTTCTATCTAATAATGAGAGAAGTAAAGTTACAAATATCTACCTAGAAAATGAACCCATCAAGACTCGATCTCTCCCTTGGCTAAAGGTATTTCATAAGAGGTTGTTATGTTTTTTAAGGATCACTAAGAAAGGCCAAAGTATCCAAGACTTCTCCATAAGACTAGAATCTCCAAGTAGAAACCCTAAGCTAAGACTCCTCAAGTAAAATAGTGGAAGAGAAGATTGTAAAGAAGCATAAATGAATAATAAATCTTGATGTCTCTCTAATGGAAATGTGATCTTATATATATAGGTAATTTTAACCTTAATTCCTTCCAAAATTTTTGGTTGATAGAGTCAACCTAGTATCACTATTGATAAAAAATCACTAGGTTATGAGCTAGGTCAGCCAAGAGCTGACCTAGACCCTAAATGAGTTTCACCAATAAGAGTACAACGCCAACCCAATTGACCTAGTCATGTAAACTATCAAAATGGGTTTAAGGTTAGGAAAAAGGGTACATAAGGTGGTAAATTATTGGAGGAATGTAAAAAAGAGGGTCAATAGTTTAGGGAATGTTTTTAGTAGCTAGTTGGATTGGTAATACATGGGAATAAGGGATAACAATCTTATGAAGCACCAATATTTTACCCACCCCTTTCCTAGTGCACCCCTTAGGGCATGCACTTAGAGAGATTGAGACTTGATGGGTTCCTACAAAATATAAAACATTAGTATTTGATAAATATTTAGTATATTATGTGTATACATATGCCCTAATATAAACTCATCATGTGTCACTCAAGTGCAATAGGGGATGGTGTATACAATGTTGAGGCTAAATAAATAATATTATTTTAAATCATAAAATAAATAAAATTAAATGACTGGAAGGAAAATAATTAAAAAGTAAATGTATGCATATCTTGACTTACCTTTATTTTTGGATGGTTGTCTACTGTATCTATAGTTTTGATTATGTATAGCATAGAGACTACTTTAAATAAACCTAAGAATACAAAACTAAAGAGAAAAAACAAACAAACGTAGTAAATCCAAGATAATTTGTGCTATGTGGATGGGATGTACTTGTAAATTTGGTAATAAGGGGCAATAGGTGTTATGTTAGACCAAATAACCAAGTCAAAATTTAGAGTAGATCAGGTAACCAAAAATACAAGGCTACTAAAGACTAAAAAACTCAAACAAGTAAACCTTAAGTAAGAAAGGCAAACTCACCAAGTCAAACCAAGGATAGTCAAAAGGATGGTAATAAAACATCAATATAAAAGTAGTAATAATATTTACCTCAACAAATATGGGAAAGCAAAAATGGTAAAAAAACATTGATGAGTGATCAGTAACAATCCTTAATCATCAATGGAAAAAGGGTACATAAAATGTAAAACAACATTGATGAGTGAGAAGTAACAAGCCAACCTTACTCAACAAATGCAAAAAGTACATGAAATTATAAATGGACTTAGGTGTCCATAAAAATGGGTAATACAACTATGATAAATTGTAAAAATAAAGCAAATCATATCTAGAAATGTAGAGTCATGGTGTAAATAAAGTAATCTATAGTCGCTCAAACATGTTGTTTTGATCTAAGGTAAGAAAAAAATGAAACAAAGTATTGACCACATGATTTTATGATGTGAATAAGAAGGAAGTAGAGAAGTGGGAAAATATATTTAGAATCACAAGTTTCCTGTCAAGGGGGAAAATGAAATGGGTGGATGGGAGAATGAATGGAAAAACTAAGGTAGAGGAAACATTTATCGAAGTCAAGACACTCAAATTAGGTTTGTCAAAACAAGAAGATTGTCAAAATTAAGGACTTTGAAGAACTTATCTTAACCACACAAGTCTTAGATCAACAAATAAAGTATGTAGATAATCTTATGAAGGATATATGAATGAAAATTAAAATAGACCTACCTTCCCACAACATGTTCCACATTCCTCAGGACCCCTTACAGAGTCATCAGTCTACTATGAAGATTGGGTACTTGCATGAGAAAGTAGGTATCACCATAGAGTTTATTGAATTCTATTATTCTAATATACTGGCCTACCACACCCCAATGGACCTCAGCTCTATTGTGAGTCCAACTATAAATTTTGAGCTTCAATTAAAGATAGAAGATGTCCTTGAAATTACATCTTTTGGTGTGATATTGAATTTTGGGATTTGTATGTTGCCTTTTGTATATTATTACCTTTTTTTAAAATGATTTAGCTTTTAACATTTTTGATGGCTTTTTCTATTCCTCCTCCATACATATTTGGAAAATGAAACATGGGTGCTAAAGATGACTTTCATTTGAATACTTGGGACTTAGTTTCTAAGAGAGAGAACCCACAAAGCATGGTGTCTAAGAGTCTCATAAAGTCATGTAAAATAAAAGTGTTTTCTTCAATTTGACCTTATTATATACAACATGGAGTGAAAGTAAAGGAAAATAATAAGAATGAAACATGAAATGATTTGAATTACTTAAAATAAAAAAAAATGTGACAAAGGGTGAAAAATGGATATAATAACAGTAAAGTGTGATTCTTTATCAGAAGAATGAGGGAAATGGAGGAAAACATGATAACGTATATTATTTTACAAATTCCATCCATCAAAAGAAGAAAAAGCTAAAGCTTGAGAACAAGGATCAACACTTTTAACCATTGAAAAACACATTCTAGATAAAGGAATGACAATATGGTGATTTTGTGAGGAAGGCTAGGTCCTATCCATAGTCTTACACTAAAAATCATAAAAGAGAAAACCAAAAGGGTGATAAAAAGTATTGGACAAATAAATGGGGTAAGAAAAAGATGGTATTTGTGAGAAAATCTAGGTCCTATCCAAGGTTTTACATTGCAACTCACAAATGAGAAACATAAAGAGTACCAAAAATTGTGTCGAAATTGAAAATAAAGAGGATAAAAGTAAATCATGAGGAAGATTAGGTCCTTTTCATGGTTTTACAATGCAAATCATGAGGAAAAGGGAAACCAAAACAAAAATTTGTATGATTAAGATTTTTGAAAAGAGAGAACTGGTAAAGAGGGTGAGACCCCTATAAGTAACCTACAAAAAGTGATAGATAACACATATAGAAAGCATGAAAAGAAGGGAAGGATTAGGAAAAATCCATCTTGAAGAATTGTGTGTGGGTGGGCTCTTTGAAAATAGGTCCTTCATTAGTTGGAAGGTGGTAAGTATTGGGACCATGGATATCTTTGACTAAATAGGGACCCCACCATTTTTGGGCATATTTACCATATTTGTAATGAGTGTGGAGATCACCAATATTAAATATGAAAACTTTAACATGTTTGTTATGTTTTTTGGTAGTATAGACCTTATATTCATGATTATATTACAAAGTAGAAAGATGGTGTTCCTTAAGGAGATCAAGATCATGAAGGCAGGATTCATGTAATTCTTCATCGAGTATGATTTCATGAAGAGATATATGAAGAGAGGGAAGCACAACTTCTAATGGGAAGTGTGGATCAAATCCATGTTTTTAAAGTTTTTGGGTAGTTGTATTTTCATCATGAACATGCTTGAAGTGTTAGGTGGATTAAGTAGTGACCTCTTCTTTCCCCCTAGGTTCCCATTTCAATTTTTGGTTAAGTCTCAGCTCCTTTTTCTGGTGCCATGTGGCACTCCATCACTCATCCTTTGTAAAATAGTTAGCAGCTCCCCTAGGAGCAATACCAACTCACCACATAGCATCATAGTGCTCTTTGAGATTAAAGGGATGTGCCATTGGTTGTTTGAATTAATGTGTGGGTATCTCTATCTTCAAGAAGCATTCCCTTATGCCATGCATCCTCATGGCACTTATCTAAGGAAATGTTCCTTTTATCAGAGCTTTGATTTATACCATTAGTCAAGGGAAGTGGGCCCTATTTCCAGTAAGAATTATAGAAGTAGTTTGGAAATAGTTATGCATTTCTATAATGCTTCTTCTTAGCATCAATGGAATCATGAGGCACTAAGGTTATGCCATATCCAAAATTTAAGGACCATCTGCACTTATGAGCTAAAGCTCCCTTTTTAGTTACAACGGCCTCATCATGAATGCAAGTGCTAGGATTCAAGTGTCAATTCCTTTTATCTGTAAGGCTATCATTCCTATATATTTAGGGTGTCTTTCTTTACTAAGGGCTAGTAGGTAGTTAATAGTGGGTTATTTTTACAATGGTTATCAGAGATCAACCATTGTAATAGTTTTAGTTTTAAATATAAATAGAAGTTGTTTTCTTTCATTCAAAGATCTTAATAAGTTCCCCTCATGGGAATTATTGAATATTATATATTGTGCCTTTTGGACTTTGTATTTTGTTCTCCACCCAATAATGAAGAGGATGTGATGTTTTATGTTAAATTGTGTGAAATTAATAACTGTATATTATTTTTGTTCTTTGCTTCTATAGTGTTGGATTCTATTTATGTTGTAGACTTTAAACCATGCATATGCTCTTTTAAATCATTTTTAATATTTAAAAGGGTCTAGGCTATATTATGTAATATTAGGATGGAATATATTAAGATTTTTGGTTCATTGGCTTAGATAGTTTTATTTTATACTTTCTTTGCATTTTATTCTCCCCCTTTTCCTCCCTTATTATTCGAGGAAATAGCTTCTAAAATATCAAAGGTCACTTCACAAATAGTAATTTCAATCCCACATCTGTAAAGCTTCCCATAAGAGGTTGTTTTTTGAGAATGAAAGTTTTAGGCATCAACAGATTCCTCTTTTGGCACACCTAGTGAGACTATATCTACCCACAATTGCCTGACAATAATTTAGATTTTATGATTCAGAGGCCCATCACAAGGTCACTAATAGTGCATAATCCAAGTTTATTACTACCACCTCTGGTGGCTATAGTTTTTTAAATAACTACAAGGTCTAGTGCAACACAACAACCATAGTAGATGGTAGTCCAAGGACCACCAAGGAACTTTGTAGAATGGAATAATGGTAGCCCACTCATCCCTCTAGTAACCCTATTTATGTGGGATCGTATTCCTACTAATGCCTCAAAGTTACCCCTTAAATTTACAAGGGAGGATTTTAAGAGCACAATGAAACATCTTTAGGATGTTTCCATCGTTTGTACCATGAATCATGTCACAAAGCAAAATGTAGCCTTAAGGCTACTAGTTGCCTCTTTCAAAGGGCAAGCCCTTGACTGGTCTCAGTCCTTGCCACCTAACTCCATCACCACCTAAGATGAACTAGGTAATATATTATTCAACTAATTAAATGATAAAGGATATTAATCATCTCTCTCATATTAGTTAATCACTATTAAAAGATCCCTACAATAGTCTATCATCGATTTTAATACTAGGTTTCATAATACTTGGCAAAGAATCTTGGTAGTAGCTCAACCACCCATGGGTATGGACATCATATTTTACTTAAAGACTTCAAATAAGACATAACTATTATGATTCAATCCTTTGGAGGCTAGATGTTTCTAGATGCATAGGAATTAGCAATCAAAGTAGAGAATAAGTTGATAGATGCTAGGAAACTCTCCCCATGATCTCCAAATCCCATGTTCCAAAAATTATAAATGCTATCACAAGAGGAAGTCCCAACCACCTTGCAAGCATCTCTTCCCCTGTATGTATATCCTTCTACTCAAATGAGTGTGTCTATTTCATTTATGGTAGCTATAAAGATGAATGACATGAAGGTCATCTTGTGGAACTTCTCAAATGAGATCATAAACCTCAAAAGGTAGAAAGTTATGCCCTTAAATCCCCCTTTCCAAAATTACCAAGATAGAAGAGCATCATATTAGCATAACTAATATCAGGGAGAGTAGAGGTCAAATCATCAAGTGTAAGATACAAATATCAAATCATCTTGGTTACTAATCTTCTATAAATAGTCGCACCAAACTCATAGAGAGAATTAGTTTTAGGCCAAAACAACTTGGCAGATGACTCAAATTCATTGTGATTTCTATATAATGATGCACATACACCCCAAAATTACTCAAGAGGTAATCTATAACAAAATGTTACTAAGAAGTGAAGATAAGGGAGCATACCTAATTTAGCTCTTTATGAATATAGTCCTTGGGTGTTGAAAATGTTATCCTACTGGATCAAATACAAGGGTTGTCCTTGGAGTAATAAGAGTAAATAGCCTCAAAACATGCACTTTTCTCTTGGGTATAAGGTGAAGATATAGTTTTTGTAAATGAGATCCCCATCATGAAAGACCCACAAGTCCAATCATATTAATACAATCAATCCAAGAAGAAACCGATCGAGATCCAAGAAGCTTTCACAAGGCCTAAAGTGACTTTTAGAAAACATTTAAGACCCCAACCATCACCCCCAACATATCAAAAGTAGGTTGAAATAACATAGAATAGGATAAAGGACCCTGAGGTCTGACCTCAAGGGTCATTAAATGTGGTGGATCCACAAAAGAAGGCCCTAGCCAATATTTCTCTCTAAGATGTCTTATCTATCCCAAGTAGAAATCTCTACTATGAGAGGTATTCGAAGACTAAGAGAAGCCTGTGTGAGTTAACCTAGCTATGAAGCTAACACAAATAAAGGAAATAAAATCTAGTGAGAATGTACAACCCCATGTACCATTCACATTCATCAACTCTAAATTAGGTGTACGTAAAAAAACCCACCCCACTTTATTTAATTATCATTGTGGGGAACAAGTTGTTGCACAATTATATGATTGGTTCCAGTGCCAACATCATAAGAATACCCAAATAGATTGTGGAGCACTATAACTTCAATATAAACCTTTAGATAAAGGGGTAATGCAGTTAGATGGGAAGAAAGTTTAGACCATATGTGTTATCAAGGATATTCCCCTAACCTTGTATTCCTATCCTAATATTATAGTTCCCTAAGAATTTGTGGTAATAGACATTATTATGATATTTAGATTATATTTGTTAAGAGATTTCACAACCAAGATAGGTAGGCACTTATCTTTGGATCAGTCTTACATAATCTTGAAGACCAAATATAGTTAAAAAATGAAGGTTTTTTTGAAGTTGTTGCATCTAGAGCACATAGCTAATGAATCTATGATAAATTTTGAATTGGTAGACACTTCTTTCTCAAATAAATATATGTCTTTCATAGAAATGATCAAGGAAGAAGGAGTGGTAGACAATAGGAGCCCATAGGAGGAGGTCCTCATTAATGAATTCATTGAAAATGATCCATTTGCAAAATTTGATTCTAATAGCCTTGGGACTTATGTAATCCATGACGAAGATCAACCCATCCCCAAATTCATGAATAAAAGTGGGGATCAAAGCAAGGAACATAAAAATGAGTCCAATTTTTGGACTCTATATTTTGATGGTGCAAAATGTAAAACTAGCTTTAGAGCTGGTATTTGATTGGTGTCTCCATTTGTAAAAGAGACCCTTAGGGCATTTTACTTCTAGTTTATATGAATAAATAATGAATCCAAGTACAAAGCCCTGATCCAAGTCCTTAGCCTCATGGAGCACATGGGTGTGAAGTAGTTAAAGGTGTTTAGGGATTCTAAATTAGTAGTAAAGAAAGTAAGAGGAGTCAAAGCCATAAAGAATGTCTATATGAGGTCTTAACACCATTGAATATGGGATTTAATTGAATCATTTGAAGTATTTAATATTTAAATCATTCCCAAGTCCATGAACATAGAGGTAGATATATTGGTAGTAATTGTCTCCCAGTTTGATTTGATAACCAATTTGTTGACCAATGAATAGGTGGTGCAAGTGATTATTAGACCCACTATTCTAGATAATGATCATAACTAGTAGGTATTTGAGAGAGATGCTCAAATTACCATTTTTTTTAGTAGTCATACAAGTTTGTAGAGTAGTTGCAACCAAATATTGAAGAAACCTATGTAGATCAAATCATACAACTAAAGTCTAATAAAATTCCAAAGGGACTGATCACTCTAGAGAATCCATTTAATTTGGATGATACAAGGAATTATAAAAGGAAGTTTATCACAAATAAAAGTGACTACTCTAAGCTTGACGTGGGATATGGATGAAAATTAAAGGTGTAGAGAGAAGTTTCCTAAAAGGATAAGGATTGATTGGTGTCCTTCTACAATAGTTATGAAGGAGTTATGACTTAAACCTACAATGACCTAAAAGGGTATGCTTGTGAGGTAATCTAGCACACCATTGATCTAATAAAAGGATCTAAGTTAGTTTATCAAAATCAAAGGTTTTTAAACCCAAAAATTGAGTCTCTCATGGCTCAAGAATTGAGGAAATTATAAGGATTATATACCCAATCAAGCTTTCAACTTGGGTTCTAACCTAATTCTGATAAGAAATAAAAATAGGGAAATCGGACTATGTGTAGACTTTAGAGACTTGAAAAAAGTGTATCTAAAATATTATTATCCCCTTCCTTTAATGGAATAAATCCTCAAAATAGTAGAAGGCATATAGATTTTCTCTCTAATTTATGAATTTTTAGGTTATAACTAGGTATTGGTTAATGAGGAAAATCAACATAAAACCACTTTCACTATAAAGTGGAGAACCTTCGCATATAAGAAAATGAATTTCAACCTCTCTAATGTAGGAGTTAATTTTCAAAATACCATGTATATAGATTTTTAAGGCCTGATTAACAAAATCATCCTCATCTATCTCGATGATCTTACAGTGTTCTCCAAGAAAAAGGGAGATCATTTTGATCATTTAGAGAAGATTTTTTAATGGTTTTAAGAGTTCAAGGTATCCCTCAACCCAAAAAAATGCATCTTTAATGTACCACAAGGAAGGATACTAGGATATGTGGTATTCAAAGAAGGAATATCTATTGATATAGATAGATTAAAGGCCATCAAGGACTTAACCATACCAGCTAACAAGAAGGGAGTCCAGTCTTTCCTAGGGAAGACCAATTTCATTAGCCGATTCATATCTAAATTCATGAAGCTAGTAAGGCTAATTACATTGATGCTAAACAAATACAAGTATTTCAAATGGACCACTAAAGGAAGAATAGCATTTGACAAGATCAAGGAGGTAATATCCACTGCTCCTATGTTAGTCAATCCCAAGTTCTCTAAGGATTTTTTCATGCATGTTTATGGGAGCGAACATAGTTTGATAGCCATGTTAACTCAGAAAGAAGATGAAGGGAAAGGTGAGAATCATATTACATTCTATTCAATAACCCTACATGGATATGAGAATAAGTATAGTTTTATTGAGAAACATTATTTTTCTATCATTAAAGGTCTCAAGAAATTTTGATACCTAGTGGTGGGAAACAAATTGATGTTATATGTGGTGCATTCCAACATCAAAGAAAACATCATGGAGGGATAAATAATATAAAAAAGATCCAATTAGATCACTAATATCTTGGAATATGATGTCAAATTTAGACTGACCAATGTCATTCAAGGGAGAGGACTTTGTGAGTATTTGGGCCAATGCATGGATGCCTCGACAGATGAAAAAGACACACTAAACATAGTTTTAGTGAGTTAGTATGAAAACATTTGGTCCTAAGTTACTAATAGAACACACTTTATGGAAAATGGCCAATATCTAGATGGATTCCCCATGAACAAAAGGAGGTTCTATAGGTTTTAAGGAACTAGTTATACACTATTCCAATGAGTCTTTTTCAAAAGGATCTTTGATAGGGTTTTAATAAGATGTGTTGACAACCACCAAGCCAACAAAATCCTAAAATATATGCATTTTACCTCTCTGGGCAAACATTTTTCATCAAATATTATTTTAATTAAAATCATGCATGCTAGATACTACTACTCGACCCTATTTTTAGATTGTTATCAGGCGGTGAAAATTGTTAGTAATGCCAATTATTTATAGGTAAGAGAAAGGATTCAACCATGTCACTGAACTTGATTATGACTAATGAGACTTTTTTGTAATGGGGTTTGGATTTCATTGGGATGACCAACCCCATATCTATCATAAGACATAATTTGATACTCATGGCCATAGACTACTTCACAAAATGGACCAAAGCAGTTCCTTTGAAAAAAGTGACTGAAAGTGTGATCTTCAACTTCTTAGAATAATTGGTAACAAGGTTTGACCCTTTTAAAATAATCATATCTAATAATGTGAAGGCCTTCCTTAGTTCATTCAAAAGTTGTGCTTAATAATTAAATTTACCTTAAGAATTCATCCAACTACTACCCACAAGGGGATGTGTTGGTTGAATCGACCAATAAGAACCTCATAAGGTTGATTAAGAGAATGGATATTGATCACTAGTGGGAGTAGCATAAACTTATAAAAATAGCTATGTGGGCTGATAAAATCACTCTTAAGAATATTATAAAAACATCCACATATGAATTAGTATAGGGGAAAGAAGTGGTCATGCATGTTTTGATGAATATTCCTACTTTATAGTTGTTAAAATATTCCAAAATAGTGTAAAATGGAGCAAAGGAGGTTAGTTTAGTATAATTTCTCAATCTTCAAGAAGTAATAGAAAAAGTTAGTGACACTATGATCAATTGATAGTAGGTGGTTAATAAATGGTTTGATAAAAAGTCATCCAACTCAGGCTTCAAGTTGAGAGACTTAGTTCTAAAATATAACCAAAGGGCCATGAGGCTGGGTCAACATGCAAAATTTGATTCCCTATAGAGAGGACCTTTTTGCATCATTATAAAAAGGTAGGGTAATGCATTTAAATTATTATATGAAGAAGGCAATGCCTTAGAGATTCTATTTAATAGAATCAACTTGAATCACTTTAGTTGATTTATCAGCTTTGTTTTGTACATAATTAGTTTCCCTTTTCACTATTGTTTTCCTTCACTAATAAGTGTCATTGGCACAAGCTTATGCATCCCATCACCAAGTGTCTATGATTTGGATCCCCTCATTTTTAATCCTCTCTGATAGATGGTTATCTACCCCACTACCCTTTTAATTAATATTCAGACACCCTCCAATTACATGATGTCCCATAAGGATCATCACAAATCTTTTTCTCAAGCACATGTGCCTCCCTTCTCATTTATGGGCACTAAACTCAAAAAGATACATGATGATTATTCTAGGAGTGTTAGATGATAAATACCCATCTCATAATCAAACAAAACATTTAAACACTCTAAGATTTTTTGAGAGCACTAAGCTGAGCAGAGAGTCTTTAGTGAATAATTATGTGTGGAATTATGAGCACAACTAGTATCAAGTATTTTACCAAAGCAAAGAGAGGGTTATTTAAGAAGAATTACAAGATAAAACCTATTGGGTCCTCATCTGGTAAAAGATTTCCTATAAGACAAATATCTAATGGTCCACGTGGTTATAGAGAGCTTCCCTCTTAATTTATAAGGATCAAATCATATGCTTTCACCCTTGCACAACCTAAGCCCACAATATCAAACATGAAAAATGTCTCAAAGGGATGTTGTAGGGATGACACATTGGTCCTCAACTTTGTAGATGGGATATTTTATCCCAAAATGATAAAAAATATGAAGAATCTAATGGAGGGCATTTATACCCACATGCTCACAAAAGTTTAAAATAATGACTTTGAGTCATTTAGAAATAGAATCTAGAGCTCTACCTTGGTGAAACATATGGTGCCTCTCATGCACCCATGACCAAATCTTATTGCTCTATGCATATGAAGATTCAAAATCAACACTAGCATTATCACAAGACACCACCTAAATGTGGAGATTAGTGTCGAAGAAGTTAGGGAGATATTTCAGCTCCCTAATGACCCCACCATAGACATATATGATTCTAAGAAATTATAGACCATTTGGGACACTTGCGTCCAAAAGATGAAGTTTTTAAACTTCAATCTCCACATCAATTACATAGAAGCACTACCTTTCCCATCGCTCTCTCAATATTTATGGCACACGATATGAAAGATACCCTCTCTATGGTGGCATTCATTTTGGAATAGACTCAGACACTAATGTCTATAATTTATAATTAGGTGTAGTCTTCCACTTAAATATGGTGAGTAGGGAGAAGGCCTAAAAATTAGCTTTGTAGATGTCATCACTAATGCCATATATAATCAACTGGTAAATCTTTTGGCTCAAAATACCTTCAGGTATTCTTATTTCCTTCTCTACATGATCCTTTACTAGATCGCCAAGGTCTTTTCATCATACTTTACCATCAACTCGATCAATATGGGAATATATCTCTATACGGTGATCCCCATATCCACATAGACCCACATCCTTTTATCCATGCAAGATTACCATGAATTTATAAAGTGTTTCTTATCCCCAGTCCTGATCAACCTTAGTCAAGAAGCCATTACCTTTTAGATGATAGACCGCCAGAGAATGTGGCTCACTAGCTATAAAATTCCATGTGACTATTTCTTTAGAGCTAGTTTTACCTTCATTAGGGTCCATGTATTTAAGGAGAAGCCATTTTAGCTCTCACACATGCTTAAAGATAGGACCTTGGCCCACCAGCTCAATGTGGTGGATTTAGTATCTGACATGGGTCAAAAGAAGAGGGCCCTATATGACATCCCCTATTCAAGAGGGGGAACTATAGTTATGAGGAGGTCATATGAGCATCTAATTATGTTCAAATTGATAGATCTCGACCTAGATCAAATTAATGATCAATGGAGTTATGACCCAACTAGACACATAGTCACTCTTAAGACCCCCTCCCCCTTCATTTATGAGCCTTAGTAATAATTTGAAGAAGGGAAGTCACCAATTAAAGAGATATCAAATTCTATGTTGATACATCAAAGATCCCCTCAGACACCTACCAATTGTGGGAGTCTTTCTAAAAACTAGTCTAAGAGTTTGATCCTATGAAGCTCATGATCAAAGGTCTAAGAGCATAGCTCATCCAGAGGGGCTAGAAAAAGGAAAAATTGAAATCCTATTTGAAGTATAGGTAGAAAATAGGCTAGAGGGAACTCAATTTTAAGGAGTTAGAGACTAATGCACAATTTGAAAATATATGGGATGAATATCATGAGGAAGATGCTTAGATAGAAGAAGAGGTTTTGGTAGAAGAAGAAGAGGATGCCCCTTTAGGAAAAGAGGAGGAATATTTTTTTTAATTCATAGGTCTACATCTTGGCACCCTCCTCTATATGTAACAACCCAACAATAAGAGCAAGCTGCTCTAGGGTAACCCAAAGTAGGAGTATCTCAACCTAACTTTGAGGTATAGGTTCTTAGCTCTCCTCTTGAGCCCAAATAGAAGGTGTATTTTAATCACCCTCTCCTTTATACTTTTTCTTCATTCGTTACTTATTATTTTCCTTCTACCATTTCCACCTCAATCACCACTCAACCATCCACCATGATTATGTCAATTTTCAATCCTCCACCTTCATGCACCATAATTGCATCCATCATGGTACAATCATTTGCCATCCTTCTTTATAACCTTTCACCCTTCTCACCTTCCACATTGACCATTCACTTGCTTATCCCTTAGGGAACAATGTTTGCTTCTTCACAACAAAAAGTAACCATTCCCTTTAGATTGACACAGAGATCCCCCTTTGTGGGGCAAATAATTTAATCATAGGAGTAATTCTACCAGTAGTTAGAGATTGTAAGGAAATATCAAGAAGCCTAGGTAGAAAAAAGAAGAGGGAAAGTGGCCAAGGCCCTAGTGGTATCACACATGTGATCATTATTTGACCCCATACAGTAATCTTTGATGATTTTTCACATGATGAAAATAATAATTAAGCCGCAAGAGTAGATTTAGTCAGGAGATTACTCAATCCATGTCATTTGCTTGAAACTCAGCCAAGCAAGGCCACATGATAGGGTCAAACTAAAGGAGGAGGACCAAAAGTCCATAACAAGAAACTACCTCAAGGTAGGCCATTGACTGGAGAAAAAGGAACAATAACTTACAAGATTTAAGGCCACTATCAACCACCTAAATGTGGAGGATAAAGCCAAATATTCAAATTTCATGAAGATGAGATATGACTTATAGAATCGTATCACCTTAGAGATCTTTCAATTGGAAGCTAACCAAAGATCCCAACTGCAAATCATAGTAGTAGAGCTAAAGTCTAAAGTAGATGGACTAAAAATGGGAAAAAGTCTATAGATAATAAGCTATAGGAAAAATAAATAGAGATAACACAAACTCATAATAGTCTCTTGGAATCTATGAGTACATAGTAATAGATGAAATAGAAGATATAACAAGAGTCCCAAGCCTAGCACCAAGAGATCCAACAACTAAAGAAGAACCTCACTGCCCACTCCCAAACCATAGATATCCTCCCAATGATCCAAAAACTATATGGTTAATATTAGGATAGGATAAAGAATGTGTCCTCACACTTGAAGCCATTAATTGGATTCATTATGTACTCACAATAGTTAAGTGCACAAGTAAGCACATATGTGGATTAGGTCCTTGTCCTCGTACCCCCTAAAGTATAAGAATCACAATTCCTAGTCCAAAAGTTGTATAGCCCAATAGATGAGATGATTTAGGTAGAAAGGGTAGCTGATAAAAGGTAGGTAGTGGTCAAGGTTAATGAATCCTTGAGCTACATCAAGGCTGCATCAAAATTCAAGGCATATTTGAATGCCTTAGAGAATTTGGTCTAAGACATGAAAGGACATATTGAATAACTGGTCTAGCTAGGACTCCCATTCATATTCCTTAAAGATAACATGGTCCTTCCATAAGATAAGATAAAATAGATGTTGGACACAAAGCAAAATGACCAAACTATCTTTGTGGCCCTAGGTCAAGCACCAAATGTCTTCAAAATGGAGACTATTCTGTATCCTCTTTCCTAGCTCAAATTTTAGATACAAGTGGTTGTATAGGGTTTGATAAACATCTCCTTTAAGGAGATATTTGATCGAGATAGATCCTTCGAGGCTATAAAAAAAGAAAGCTTAGACTTTAGAGGTAGAGTGGATGCCTTTGATCACTGCTCTTTAGAAATTAAGTTTTGTAGGCCTTGATTTTTGTAGTTTTTCTTTGACTAGTCTGCATCACCAAAGATTTTGGGTTCTTCCATTCATAGGTGGATTCCCCTATAGGTCACCAGTACTATAGATAAAATCCACATTTTTAATGTTTTTTGGATGTTAGCTTTTCATCATGGACGTGCTTGAAGAGTCGGGTGGATTAAGTATCAACCTCCTCTTTTCCCCTTGGGTTCCAATTTTAATTTTTGGTTAAGTCTTGTCTCCTTCCACCGGTGCCATGTGGTTCCCTAATGATCATCCTTTAAAAAAGAGTTATTGATTCCCCTAGGATCATCACCAATTCACCATGTGGCATCATATCACTCTTTGAGAGAAAAAGGAGTTCCTTTATAGGAAAAAGGTATGCCATTATTTTTTCAAATTAATAGGACCCATGGGTAGCTCTATATTCAAGAGTCATTCCCTTGTTCCATGCATCATAATATTGTTTATCTAAGGTAAGGTTATTTCTATTAGATATTTGAGCTATGCCACACCTTACTACACTGCTTCTTATTAACATCAAGGGAATCATGAGGCATTAAGGTTGTGCCATATCTAGGATTTGAGGACCATTTGTACTTATGACCCAGATCTTCCATTTTCAATCACAATGGCCTCATCATGAACATGAGTTCTAGGATTTAAGTGTCAATTCCTTTTATTTGTAAGACTACCATACCTATATATTTAGGGTGTCTTTCTTTAGTAAAGGCTGATAGTTAGTCAATAATGGGTTTTATTTTATGATGGTTATTAGAGATCAACCATTATAATAGTTTTAGTTTTGAATATAAATAGAAATAGTTGTTGTCTTTCATTCGAAGACCTTAGCAGGTACCCCTCATGGGAAGGATTGAATAATCTATACTATGCCAATTGGATTTTCTATTTTATTTCCATCCAATAATAAAAAGGACTTGATTTTCTATGTTAAATTGTGTGGAATCAATTACTATCTATTATTTATGTTCTTTGCTTTTATAGTGTTGGCTTTTTTTTACGTTGCAAACTTAAAACCATGCATATTCTCTTTTAAATTGTATATAATATTTTAAAGTGTCCAAACTATATTATGTAATATTAGGAGTCAATACATTAATAATTTTGGCACATCACCTTAGATAGGTTTATTTTATGCTTTCTTTGAATTTCCTTCTCCGCCTTCTCCTCCCCAATTATTTGAAGAGCTAGCTTTTAAAATCCTAGAAGTCATTTCACAGATAGTAATTTCAGTCCCACATCTATAAAGCTTCCCATAGGAGGTTTTTTTCTAATAATGAAAGTTTTAGGCATCAAAATGAGGAATGAATCAAAACCATAGACTAAAAATAATGGTGTTGCCCCAATGGCAATATGTATGCTAGTGAAATAGCTCTGTTGACCAAATTTGACTTTTAGGTCAAATTAGGGCACCTTTAGTAAAATAATTTATTTTTAGGCCTATAAGGGGGTATAATGTATTTTCATGAGATTTTTTATATGTCATTTTATGTCAATTAATTTTGTACTAGTTTTGGTCAATTAGTTTCTAGGTCTATTTATCATTTTGGGTCATTTTAAGGGTAAAAAATAGTGCATTTAATGCTTTGTACAAGTTTCTTGGGAAATTTCCAAGTATAAAAACAAAATTTCATGTCCCATGTGTAATTATAGGTCTTATTAAATAGACATAATTGAAAATATTATAGGTTGTTCATAGAAAAATTAGTTTTCCTAAAGAAATAGAAGAAAATGGCACTTGTACAGCCTCCTTGGAGGTGTGCCACTTGGAAAATGGTTAAAAGTGTATTAAACTCCCAAAAACTCACTTAAATTCTTTATTTTCATCTCAAGTTCCATTTTTGGTGCAAAACTATTCTATTACATTTTTGAACTTCTTGGTAGATTGAAGTGACACTCTAGTTTTTGCTTGGTACGATCAACACATGGGGTTTTAGGTCAAATACTTTTAAGAGGTGATATCAAAATTAGGGAGATACATTTTAATATCAATAAGTTTTAATTTTGTTAACCATGCTTTATGAACCATCCATTTGAATTTTAGCTTCCAAAACTGCTTGTTAATTTGTGTATCCTATCAATTTTCTCTTGGTTTGAATAGATCCATACAAACCAATTACTCATATTTGATTAAAAGGATTTTTTACATGTATAATTAAATATCCCATTATTTTTTTCATGTTTTAATATGTTTTTATGATGAAATTATCCAAATTTTGTGGACTGGTCCTTTTTGTGTTGATTGGTAGTTTTTCTCCATTTTCAAGAACTCCATGTTTTTTCATGGCTTCATATAGTTATTATAGGTTCATTATATTTTTTACCAAATTATCTTAAAATATTTTATATTTATAACCTAATTTTAAAATCTAATATTCTATGAGTTGCAATCATGTATAACCTGCCTTTTAGTTTGCCATGAATATGCTCGCATACAGTTGCTTGGAGGACAATTTCACATTGAAGGGTATGTGTTATTTCTTATTTTATATGCATGATAGTGTGAAGATGATTTTTTAAATATAAAATTTAGTTTATAACCTCTTTAAAGGTCAAATTTTATGCCATTACACTAATATCTCACTATTTGCCTACATTTAACTCAAAGTAAGCACCTTTAGGTGGTGCTAATAGGGCATGGAGGTACCTTTTGAGGTGTGGAAGAAAAGGATGAATCCTTGTTTCGGATATTGATATTATAAATGGAATATGGTAATATTTTTTGAGGATAAAATTTTCAAATAATGGTTGGAAACCACTTTCAAAAGGCCTAATAACTAAAACAGGGATGTTTTCCATGAATGGACAAAACAAAGGCCCAAAGGGTTTTTATGAAATTCATAAAACACGAATATAGTGTGTTATAAACATATAGTTTGATATAAATAATTACCCATAGTATATATAATGAATATTATATGTTTGGGAGGAAGTTGAAAAGTGAAATTTGGACATTTAAGATCTCAAAGTTGCCAATAAAACACTATTTTCCTTCAATGTCATCTACAGGACTGGGATCTAAATAAGGTCTTTTCCATCCAAAAGTGGAAAATTGTTTTTGATACCATAATTTTGGTTTCATATGGTAAATTTATAATCCATGGTCTAAAGGATCACCATGAAATATTATAACCTTATATTTTGAATCCTTAAGCTTGGTCCCAGTCTGTACACTGTGTATATGAGCACCTATAGCTGGGTATGCATACAATAATTTAAGCTTGAGGTCTTAGTGATGTTATAGAAATTTCAAGGTGAATAAAAATATTATCATATTTTAGGAGGTTTTTAGGTGATAATTAGGCTATTAAAGAAACATGACTAGAGTCTTTTTAGTAGGAAAAGTTCATCTACAGCCAGGGGTCCAATAGATAGGGGTTCATAGTCTCAAGGAGAAGCTCAATTTAGGAACCCAAGTAAATATAAGGGTTATAATTGAATTTAAAATGATTTTATATCATATTAACACACTATTAAATTCCATTATGACATATATGAACCCTTATAAATACATTACAAGCTTATATAGACCTCTTAAGGCCTTAACATCACCTACAACCCCGTATATGAAGATATAGGTAGTGAACTAAGAATAGGGTATTTTTGGTGATAAAGAGTCTATATTTAGTATGAATTTTAATATAAAATATGTAAAATTAACTCTATATGACTATGTATAAGTTTTTATACATTTTTCCAACCTTATTTCATGACAAAACAACAACAGGGTCATCTAGCAAGGGTTAATGTCATAACATGGTAGCACGATCATCTTCAAGTAAGAAGTATGAGTGTATGTGAATTAATGGATTAATAATATTATTTATGGTGTTTATAAACTAATTAAAACCCTAAAAAACCATTATAAATACCTATATTTATATAAGTATACCTACACGTATACCTCCTCACGTAGTCACAATCAAGATATATGTGCTCAGTTGTAGCTAAGGGTGCATGGGAGAAGATTTATAGTGAGATAAAGTTATGAATGATATAAAAACATATGAACCATGGATATTTAATATTTTATACACTCTCATTAGTTAATATCAAGAAAATAATATCCCAAAAAGATGCAAACATAGTCCATTTTGACATTTCCTGCACACAGTCTTCTACCTAGGAACCAATCTTGGAATTTGAAGTTTTGAGGGTTCATATGAGATGAAAACGAGATGAATTTTTGTATATATGGTAATTAATACCTATATAAACTAATAATTGTTTTTTATAGATATATATTGGAAGTACCCCCTATTTTATCTCAGATAAGGGGTGGTTCCTTTTGAGCACAAAATAGCAGTTTTGGTGAATGAGGTATAACAGATGAACTAGGAGATAAAGGGAACCAGTTTCAAGGTGTGTGGAGTTGTTTTAAATTAAAAAAAACATGTGATACCAAGTAATAAATATGGAAACCAAACAAGTTAGACTAAACTACAAAGGTGCATTCATGCATGATAGGCATTTCTAGGCCTAAAGGACCAAATAAGAGAACAAGGGCACTTCTAGATGTAGGAGTGATTTTTTTTTTTTTTTTTTTAATAATGTGTATCAGATGATTACAATAATGTTTTATATATTTTGAGGCAAATAAATCCATAATAATTCATTCTAATCTCAAAAGTGTAGGTAAGCCTACCAGGCAAAGATAAGGCCTAGTGAGGAAAGAGGAAGTCATTCAAAAATTCAATCTTAGAAATGCTTTAAAACATATTTTAACATTTTATTTAGGTCATTATATATGTGTAAAATATTTTTGAGAGAAAAGGAAACCTTGGAGAAGCCATTTTTGGCTCAAAAACCCATTAGGCCTATTTAAATGAAGGAAACAAGCTTGATAGGCTAACTTAGAATGCTCACACCTTTCATGAGGCATTACATGGATGAAAAATAACTTAAAGGATGATATCAAGGTCCACTAAGACCAATTTTGTGTAATTGTTTTTAGGTTGGATGTCCAACTTTTATGAACCAAACTTAAGAGTGGAAACAAGCCTAAAACCCTTGCAAACCTTTGTTAAGGACCAGTTTGGGAAGATTGAGTTGGAAAGATAGTCTATGGGAATATTTAGCTCATGAAACTTTTTATACCTTGGATATGACTCACCCAAGATTATCCAAACCTTTTTGTTTGTATGAACTTGTACCGATGGAGGTAGAAATAGGGTTTTATTTCACTATTTTATGTGTTATAAAAGATATAAGAAGATTAAACAAAGTTTGGATGGAATATTAAGGATTAAAATAACTAAAAATATTCATTTAATTCCCTTAAAAAAATTATAATTTCCCCAACCAAGTGATTCAACTCAGTTAGTCAAATCTGGTATATTACACAAGCTCGGGAGAAGTGTGAAAACTTCAAGTGGATGGAATTTTAAGGTGGCCTTGATGATTTCAAGGAAATATAGGGTATTTAAACATGTCACAAAATACATTTTATGTATTTTAATAGAAAAATAAATGCATTTTTGAGGCCAATTGTGTAGGGTACATTGAAGGGTAGTTTTATGGATAATAGATGATGATGGTTCACTTCCAGAGCTTTCTAGAAGATTAGGCATGAAACCAATGCATGAAAAGACATGTATGTGATCCTAAACATACATATAAATAATTTTACTTTCTCCTCATTATTTATGGGATTTTAAAATAGGCCCAATCATGAAGGCAATTTTTCTATGCAAAAAGAGGAGTTTTGTGCCACTTTGCATAACTTTGATGACTTGAATGAACATTTTTGCTTCATGAAATTGAATGTTTAATCAAATTTACTTATCACATTCACAATTAAATCCTTTTATTATCTTGAAAAGTTTCTTTGTGACCCTTGGACTTCTCTTTTCTCCTCTCTCTCTCTCAAGTTCTATAAGAACTAGCCATTTTGGGCATTAGATTGATGCTCCACCTAATTATGGTGAAGCCCTGCTCATTTGTATAAATTTTGATCAATAAATTACTAAGTGTTTCCTATTATATGAATTTAATTAATTTTTTTTACTTTAATGTTTGATTTTGCTTAAGTGACACTCTTGTTTCCTTAACATTTTATCTCATTCTTACAACCTATTTGCAGTTGGAAAGCTTCTTCTTGTAGGCTTAGGAAGTGGTTTATGATGTTTCAAGGTTGAGTGAGTTAGTCTTTTCATTAGTTACATTAAAGCCATTTTGTCTATTCCTCCTAGACTATATGTTCATCTTGACCTCACAATATAACATTGATGTGAGAAGTTGTAGATTGGAGAAGTGTATGTTTGGTTTGCTCTTTGGTTTCAAGTGTAGCATACATATGGTTGGAAGTCATCAATAAATTTGGTGTATAACCTCCATTAATTTATATTTTCTTTCAGTTTATTTCTCCCTTTTCACCCCCTAAGTTATTAGTAGGTTCAATCCTAAGTGGTTCATCAAGAGAGTTAGCCCTCTCTAGAGACTTACCCCATTCTTTAGGCTACCCACAAGCTTAGAGGTGATTCCATTGTGCCATTAGGATGAGGAGATATTTGCATCTCCTCAAATGGTGTATATCCAAGTGACAACAAGGCCCAAAGAGTATGATAGAGATGAAGATGTCAATCCATGTGGGTTTCATGAATTATCTTTTGGAAAATTTTATTAAGAATTTTATTGGTGGCCTCAGCTTGGACATTATATTGTGGATGATAGGGTGTGGATAATTTTTTATTTGTTTTAAATTTAGCATAGAGCTATTTGAAATCTTTGTTTTTGAAATTACCACCATTGTCTAAAATGATGGTATAAGGGACACCAAAGTGGAAAATGATTTGGTTAAGGATTAATTTAGATATGGTGGTACCAGTGACATTAACAAGGGGCATAAAATCGACCCATTTGGTAAAATATTCTTTGGATATGATTATAAATACATGCCCATCTTGATATTAAGTTAATTTTCCTATGAGATCTAATACCCACATGAAGAATGTCCAAAGAGATTCAATATTTAAAGTGCAGATAGAGGTGAATGAATTAAACTATCATGAATTTGGCAAGGAGTACACTTTTTATCAAATTCAGTTACATCATTTTCAAGATTAGGCTAAATGTATCCCATAAGTAATCATTTGTAAGTTGTATCATGTTTTCTATAATGGACACTATAGATGTACCCATGTAATTATTTAAGAAGGGGAGGGACCTCATCTTACATAACACAAAAGAGTAAGGTACCTTCAACATTGAAATAATATAGGATGTTATATCAAAATACATATTTAAGGTATTATTTATGAATGTGAGTCTTTTCATGGGAGTCTAGGTTGGGAGGATAAGTTTGGTATTCTATAAATTGAATGATGTATTTGTACCATGGGCTTTGTCAAATGGTGAAAGCCTCAATGTGGTAGATTATTGAATCATGTGGTTGAATAAAATATGAATATTTTCTTATTTGGATAATAAAAGTGGAATAAAAAAGAATTGGATGCAAATGAAAAAGAGATGGTAAAGAATTGAGGGAATCAATAATAGAATGTTGATCTTGAGGGATAGGCTCGATGGTGAAAGAAATAAAATTTGTGGCAAGAGTAGTTGTAATTTGATGATAAGAAATGAGATTATTTCTTTTGCATTGGTAATCACCATTGACTTGGTGGAAAATGAGTTGGGAATCACCTAAAACATGTAGGCATTGGATATCTAAATCAAGAGTAATTATCATTCCTAATATTAAAGCTTCATACTCTACCATGTTTTTAGTGACATAAAATGTTAATTAAAAAACTAAAAGGATGATTTTATAAGAGGACTTGTAAGAATACAATATGCCCCAACTCCTTGATGGCATTTAGTACCATCAAAATGAAGGGTTTAAGTATCCTTGTGTAAATCAACATTAATTTTAGAAAGTTGTTTGATGACTACTTTTAGTTTAGTAGTATCAGGGAGGAGAGTAGATTCATTGATATTACTCACTTCAAGATCAACAATAAAGTTATGAAATTAATATTTAAGAGATATAGCTTGGTTGAGACCTTTAATGTACATAATATTATCATCAGGAAGACTATCTTGAAGGTGATTGGTAGTGGGCATAGAAGCTATGGTAAGTTGATCGACTATGATTTATCCTTTGATATCTTTCTGAGTAATAATTTGGAGAAAAAATTTCGTGAGAAGAACCATCAACTTGCCAATTCTGTCTCAAGGAAGAAAGGCTTTGGAGAAGAAGTGATGAAGGGGATCAGAATGAAAGATGACATAAGTAATCTAATAAAGCATATAATGTCAAAGCTTTTTAGCTAAAAAATATATAAAAAAGCAATCATGTTTGAATTTTGTGTAATATTTCTCATACTCAATGTGACCTTGGCTGATGTAGTAGATGGAATACTCTTCTAGTATCATCTTGTTGTGCAAGCATTGCCCCGACTAATATGGGTGTGGAAGAAGTATATAATATTAAAGGTCAATTTTTAGAAGGGGTATAAAGAGTAGGTGGGTGAAGCAATGATTATTTCATGTTATCAAATGCTTTTTGACAAGGATCCATTCATTTTAAAGCATTACCTTTCTTAATAAGAGAATTGATAGAGTGGATATGGTAGGCCATTTTAGGGATGAATTATCTAATTTCCCTAAGTTTACTAAGATAAGTGTTAATGTATATAATATAATTAGGAATTGGCATTTTGATGATAGCATTAATCTTGGTAGGGTTAATATCAATGTTACAAAGAGACCAAGAATCCTAATAGTTTACTATATGTGACACCAAAGACACATTTGTAAAGATTTAGTCTAACTTTATATTTGAGAAGATGATTGAAGATGATGATAAGATCATAAAGATGAGTCTTGTGACTTTTAGACTTAGCAACAAGGTCATCCACATAGGTTTATAAAATTTTGTGAATAAGATCATTAAAGATATGATTCATTTCTCATTGATAAGTGGATCCATCATTTTTTAAGCCAAAAGGCATTTTAACATAGTAATAGGTGCCCTATTTTGTGGTGAAATTGGTCTTATATTGGTCCTCAGGAGCAATGTGAATTTGATTGTAGCTTAAGAAACCATCCATAAGATATAACATTTCATAAATAGTTATGGAATCAATAATGGCATCTATTGAAGGTAAATAGAATATTATCCTTGCGACAAGCGTGATTAAGATTACTAAAATCAATGTAGATGTAAATGACCATGGTGAGATTTTTCTAAATAGGGACTATTTTAGAAACCCATTAAAATTAATACACTAGTTTGATAAAATTAAAATTAATAATTTTGATGATTTCTTTATGATATAGGGAGAAACATTTAGGTGGAAATTTATGTTACTTTTGATGCAGAGATTTGGCATTAGGATAAGTGATGATATTGTGCACCACAATGCTAATATCAATACCAGGCATGTCCTTATAGGACCAAGAAAATATCTCTTAATATTTATTAAAAAATAAACTAAAATTATAATGTTAGGTAGGTGAGAGTTCACAAAATATGGTAATAGGTTGAGGTCATGATGGATTACCATATTCAATGCAAGTAGTTTTGTCAATAAGCATAGCATTGCCATCTTGGAAATGGTATGGTGTATTAGGTAAAGAAGAAATTGGATTACATTTAAGATCAATGCTAGGGATGAAGATGTTAAAACAAGGGGATTTATTTTTAAAATTCCCAAATTTATGATGTTGCTAAGGAAATTGAGGTTCTCAAGCATGAAGTAATTCAAGAATAGATTCATCACTAGGCAAAGTGGGAAAAGGAACATAATAATTAACATTTACTTTGAGATCAAGAATTTGATTACCATGGTGATCATATTCAAAATGTATTTAACGAACATTGGTGGCCTTGGAATATAATGTAATATCGAGAGTAGAAGTAGATGGATTAGATGGGATTGGTGTATCATTAATTTATTTGATGGGGGAAGAATCAGATGTTATGATGGGATCTATACGTGGTAGAGAAGATGAAATAATTTCTAGAGGTTTGAAAGGTATGATTTATTCTACCACCCAAATAGTATCAAGAAGTAGAGACTTAATAGGAGGCACATGACCTTCAAGATCTAATTCATGATCTATGGAAATGGTATGAACATCCTAGTTATAATCATGTATTTAAGCTAAGGTTTTTTTATAATGTTGAACATCCAAGTCTCAAGATTGAGCTTGGACCATTATGTAATTATCACTAAGACAAGATAAATGGCACATACTTGAGATTTATGGGGAGTTTCAAAATTTGAAATCCTAATGTTAATAAATTTATGTGGAGACATGATTAGAGGGTATTGAAATAATTTAGCCACTCCATAAGAATTGCATATGAAGGCATATTATAGTAAAGAAGGATCCTACGCATTATATAAAGGGGTAAAATCAATGATATCATCAATGAAAGGAATAGTAAGATCACAAAGTAATAAGGGAGGAAGCTGCTTTGATATAGAGGGAGGTAGCTTGGTGGTGCTACAAGTATGTTGCAAGTCATTAGGTTCATCATTATTTAAATCAGCAAGAGCAATTTGTAAGTTTGGATTGATATTGATGAACTTAGGTAAGGGAGAAATATTGTTGGTAGAAATGGTAGGGATGTGACAATAGGTTTTTAGATTAGGAAGTTTAATACTCTAAGGGTTGGGATCAACTTCATGCTTATAGCATTTGCTATTATGTAATAATTTGATACATTGGTTATCAGATGAGGAGATAGCCCTCATTCTATAAGTCCAAGGGTGATTGAGAAGTATGTTATAAGATAAGGTCAAATCAAGAACCATAAGTTTAGTTTGAACAGTCTTAGGTTTGATTGCTAGGGGAATCCAAATAAAACCAAATGGATTTTGATTAGTTTTATCAAATCCATGAAAGGTAAGGTGGGTTTGCTTGAGATGATCCTTATTATAACCAAATTATTGGATGAGCCACAAATATGTCACATTAATACCAAAGCCTTCATCAACTAAAAATTTATGGACAAGGGTAGTATTAATGGCTATTTTGATGAATAGTGGTGGATCATTAGTGTGAAAAAGGATTACATCATTAATAATGTCTTCTTCAATAAATTCAATAGATGGTTTGGAAGAAGGACAAATAGTTTCAATGGTATGTGTGTTGGTAGGTTGAGGTTCAATAGAGGGTATCTCTTCATTTATAGGAGATATATCTTTGATTTATTTTAATTATTTCATAAAGAACTTTTGATGACAAGGGGAAGCACGAACTAATTCCCTAAGTGGAATCTTGCAAGGCATGGAGTTAAGTTCTAATGGGATTTCGAAGAACTAATGTGAGTTTTAGAAGGTAAGGTAGATTTTGAATGAATAGAAGTTATTGGGGATTTGGAAGGAGGAGGTGGTTCCTTAGGGGCTTCCAAATCTAAATGAGTGGTTGTAGTATCTTTGAAAAGTTGTTCTTCTAAATATGGTTTCTTAGGTTTTGTGAGAAAATATTTATGGGATATTTTATGATGATAATTGACCTTATCTATGTTAGCATATTGAGAATTTTTATAATATTGGTCATAGTCAGCATTAATAACATAAACATCCTTGGTATATTGTTGATTATTAGTTGTGGAAAAAGATTTTTGGTTATTAGAAGAAGAAACTTTGGAATCTTGTCATTTTTGAAAAGTAATGTTGTTTTATTGATGATGAAGGTTGATCATGGCTTTGTGATTGAAGGAATCACCAAGAATGTAGGAGATAACAAATTTAGTAAGCCCTCTACAAGATTCATGGGAATGAAAAATGTCATCATGGAACCAATAAAATTGATCAGGGTAGTACCACTTGGGAGGATTATTATGATAAGTAAAGGGTTTAGAGGGCAATAAGAATTGTCTCATTTGTTACATAGTGATTGGTATGTGAGATTGTTAACTTTGAAAAATCTTGGTTGGGTTTGAAGAGTACTACCAATGATATCATTGGTATAATTTTGAAAATATCATTTAAGGAATTTAGGATTAGATTTGAATTTCTTCATGAGAAAGTCTTGAGTTTTAGCTTGGTTAAGAGCTTCATTAAGTGTTTGGGGAGAAAAAGTTCAAATCTTATATTTAAGAAAAAGAGTTGAAGCAGTGTTAAAAAGTTTTAAAAAATTGTCGTCAATTATGTTATGGTTGGATTTATGGGCCAGGGATTTATATCATTTTATAAAATCATGAGCTAATTTGGTGGGAAATTACTTAGCATTGATTAAATAGCTAAGGAAATTTTTGGGAAGATCATTATGTTGAAACTATCTAACTTAAATATTGACTAACTATTCAAGTATCCAAATGGAGTGTTGGGGAAGTTGATTTTACCATTCCAATACATCACTAGTGAAGGTTTTAACTAGAATTTTAGTTGTGGAAACATTATTAATTTGGATCCACTCTTTATAAAGATTACCAAAGGCTTTGAGAAAGGATTTAGGGTCTTTAGTCCCATCATACTTGATAGTTGGACATATATTACCCATATCAATTGATAAAATGAAAGGATATAAAGTCTCATTTTAGATGTTTTGAAGTATTTCATTATCTATGATAAGTTGAGGAATAATATTTTCTGAAGCATATCTAAGAGGTGGAGGAATAAAATTTGGGTTGGCTTAAGGATTGGGAACTAGAGGTTGATTACCCATATTGATCAAATGACATTTTAATTATATCATTTGATAGATGTTATAGGTTTTAATTATGTTCATTCAATGTATGACTTATGCAAGAAGTTGATTCATAACAATTGGTTGTTAAGCACAAGATATACTAAAAGGGGGGTGAATCAATATATCATATATCTTCTAAAAATTTCCCTTAACCAAATTACACTTAATCAAAAATTCAAGAAATGTAATAAAACTCAAACAATAAACACCACACAAGATAGAGAGAGACACTAGATATAAAGTGGAAACCCAATGTGTGAAAAACCACAGAGAACAATCTCAAGTATATGAATGAGCACCAACCCAAACAATATTCACAAGCACCAACTTGTAGGAGCACCAACCCCTTTGCTGAGCACCAACCCAACAACTATTCATGAGCACCAATCCATAGGAGCACTAACCCCTTTGCCAACCACCAACCCAACAAAAATTCATGAGCACCAACCCACAAGAGCACCAACCCCTTTGTCGAGCACCAACCCAGCAACAATTCATGAGCACCAACCCATAAGAGCACCAACCCCTTTCCTGAGCACCAACCCAATAATAATTCATGAGCACCAACCCATAGGAGCACCAACCCCTTTGCAAAGCACCAACCCAACAACAATTTGTGAGCACCAACCTACAAGAGCACTAACCCCTTTGTGTATACCACACAACTATCTCTCACTGTTGCTATCTCAACAAATGATAGTTCATTACAACATCTCTTTCCTCTCTCTCACCTTTTCTATTCTAAGCTAGATATAACAAGTACAAATCATATTCATCTCTCACAATTTCTCTTCTAAGCTAGATATTACAATATCAAATCAACCTCTATCTCTCATATTAAAAATGGCTTCTCAAACCTTTATTTATAGATTTCCAAATGACCTTTGGCCTTCCCCCTTTGTGACCCTTCAATCCTCATGGAAAATGGTGCCAAAATTGTATGACCCTTCATATCCTTGCCTTTGAAAAGTCATGTGGTGACCCTTCATGAGCAAAAACATCCCTCCCTCTTTTGTCCTTATCTTAGTGACTTTTCATATTCCTCAAAGTGTCCCTTCATGAGAAATTGCACCCTTCCTCTTTTATCTTCACTTGGTAACTCTTGGAATTCCCTAGGATGACTCTTCATGAGAAAATGCATCCCATCCTTCTTTTGTCTTTACCCTGTTGCTCTTTGACTTCTCCATGGGCCCTTCTTTTGTCTCATATGCAACCAAAAATATATTCGTTAATATTAAATAAATATTAACTCACATTAGCCAAGATGTATCTATTACAAACAACATTAAATGCAATGGGGCCTTTATCACCAATAATGCTAGACCTTTGACATCAATGAAAATATTTCCAACATTGGTGGGTTGGTTTTTGTAGGATAATTCACTGAATTGGTATTAGGGTGAGGGTTATTAGAAGATGGATTATTAGTGGGATTATTGGATAGACTTGTGTCAATTTATCTCACATTATGTTTAAGGGTTTGAAGATGAGAATTGTCTTAATAGGTATAAAAAGAATTAGATCCACTTCATATTTAGGTGTGATTTGAACCATGTTACAAGCCATACATGAAGGAGGGGAAGAGGTGCTCCAAGAGTGAGGGGTTATTTTTCTCTTGGGAGGAAAATAGAGGGAGAAATGAACATCTCATATAGTATCTAAATATATTTAGGTTATCTAAGAAGATTATAATAAAGGACTTCATGATGATTTGATAAAAATGAATAGAATGCTAAAGAAGGAGAAACATGGAATTGAGTTAGATAGAAAGGACAATAGTAAGAGTACAGAGTCAACTAGGTCAACCTAGTACTGTAAATTGGGGAAATAAAGTCTTATAAGATTAAAATGTCAAATTGGTTGAAATAGTACTATAATTTGATTGGTAAAAGAGATACATGGTCGACTAGGTTGACCTAGTACTATAGGTAAGAAGGAAAAATAGTCTATAAGAGACTGTGTCAAAAAGAATGATAGTGTACTAAAAAAAAGGAAATATTTTACAATGTACTTGAAATAAAGAAATCGAAGTAATAACACAATCAATTAGGTCAATGAGAATGATCCAATTGAGGAACACAACACAAAACCTTGCACCAACATTGGCCAATGCAATTTTTTGTAATACAACATATAATAAGCAAAGAGCAAGTAATCAAATAAAAAGTAAATGCCAACTAACTATTCATACTAAATGTTGTTATATTATTATAAAGTGTTATTTTAAGTGTGATAGGGAAGTTAGTTGAAAGTAAGGAACTATAAAGCAATCTATTGATGGTTTTAGGACATTTAGGCTAAAAGGGATCTATGTTGTCAATGGTATTATATTGGTATTGGGGACTACCCCCTCACTTCATAATCCTATAATGATAAGGGTGTCAGGTGCATTGCTAATATATACCATTAACCATGTGTTTATACTTGGCCAAAAAACTAAGTCAACTTTCTACTTGGTGATGAAATCTAAGTAGGTAAGCCTTGGGTAGAAAAATACTTAAATGCATTTTGAAATTATGTGATTTGGTAGTGTGTGCAAGAAAGAGAAAAATAGTGAAACTAAATGGTATATTAAAAAACCACCTAATTAAACTATGTGAGATAATCTAAACATGCAAACAACTGAAAGTGAAAGTCTAAATTAATTAATAGCATATAGTTATTAATTCCTAATTTGAAACATAGTACAAGTTGTATATGATGAAAATATATGCAAATAGTCTAAAATAGAGTCGATAATGTCACTATTGTACTATATAAACATGGGTATTTAAGAACTAAGTCAACCAAGTTGACCTAGTCTTTTAGATAAAAGACAACGTACAGATCTAGGTCAACCAGGTTGATCTAGTTAAATGTATAATGGTAGTTTTAAATACTGCAAACTTTGAAAAATAGAAATATAAGGAAGAAATAAATTGAAAGAGAGAGAGAGAGAGAGAGAGAGAGAGAGAGAGAGAGAGAGAGAGAGAGAGAGAGAGAGAGAGAGAGAGAGAGAGAGAGAGAGAGAGAGAGAGAGAGAGAGAGAGAGAGAGAGAGAGAGAGAGAGAAATAAACCTTGGTGGGTTGGAAGATGCTGAGGAATGTTATATTTGTATTGAATTTCAACCTACTTCTATAATTCTCTATTTACTAAAACCTGTTAAGATGACTATACTAACCTAGTCAACCTAGTATGTTTTCTGGAAGTGAATAAGAATAATGTGTCAACCTATTTGATCTATCAACCTGTATCTAATGAAGACCTACATAGAAATAACAAAGTCATTTTTTGATGAAATTGTATGTTAAACTTATGCACAAAAGTTAGAAACAATATTGGCCCTATTGACCTAGTATCACAAATATATAAAAATAATAAATTAAGTGATACAAATGAAAAAAATGAAATAAAACCTACAAGGGTTAGATTCACATCATGTTCACCATTATGTATCTAATTATAAATGCATCAGATCCATAAATCAATCCTATCTTGGAGAATATAGATCCTACTTACACTTTTGATTGGGGATGCATTAGATAATCAAGAACATGACTAATATGTCAATTCATTAGACTCAATTAGGGGATCTATTATCATGATAATACCAATAGAGAGGGTTTCAAAACCTCTAGTCAATAAAAACCATGAAATAACCCTAATTAAGTCCTATTTTTTCATTTTCACTATACTAATAACAAGTAAAGTAAAGAAATCTAATCTAGTGCTCACCAAAGCTTTTGGCATAATATGGGGGTTAGTAAATAAAAGAAAGTAAACATGAATAAGATAATCCTAATTAAAATATGTATAGGTATGACCCTAATGTATGGAGAAGAAGATTAATATTATTCAAAAGCCAATACTTATGCTACTTCTATCTACTAAAGAGAGAAGTAACGTTAGAGATACTCACCTAGAAGATGAACCTATTGAGACTCAATCTCTCCATTCAACAAAGGTGATTCAAAAGAGGTTGTTTTGGTTTTTAAGGATCATTAAGAAAGGCCAAAATATCCAAGACTTCTCCATAAGACTATATTCTCTAATTAGAAACCCTAAGCTAAGACTCTATAAGTAGAATGGTGGAAGAGTAAATTGTAAAGAAGTGAAAATAAATAATAACTCTTGATGTATCTATGATAATGGATAAATGATCTTGTATATATTGGTATATTTTACATTAAGACCTTCCAAAAGTTTTGGGTAATAGGGTTGACCCAATCGACCTAATATCATTATTGACAAAACCTCACTAGGTCATGGGCTAGGTCGGCTAGGAGTAGACCTAGACCCTAAATGAGTTTCACCAATAAGAGTACAAGGTTGACCCATTTAACCTAGTCATGTAAATTTTCAAAATGGGTTTTATGTTATTAAAAGGGGTAAGGAAGGTGGTAAAATACTGGAGGAGTGTATAAAAGAGGAGTAATAGCTTAGGGAATGGTTTTAGGAGCTAGTTAGATTAGTAATACATGGAAATAAGGTATAAAAATCCTATGAAACACTAATAGTCTACCCACTCCTTTTCCAATACACCCCTTAAGGCATGCACTTAGAGAGATTGAGACTTAATGGGTTCTTGCAAGATAGAAATCATTAGTATTTGATAAAAGTTGAAAATATTGTGTATAGAATGATCACTTAAAATTATTTTTGGGGTTCCATGTAATTTTAAAATTGCTTCTAAAAAAAATTTGCTATTATAATTTCTATAAATGGGTGTGAGAGGGAAAAAAATGGGCATATTTTTTAAGCCTATTCATAATTACCAAGATAACATTATTAACTTTAAAACAAGGTAACCTTGTGATGAAATCCATGGAAACCTCCTACCTTTGACTAGGAATTGCTAAAGGTTGTAACATACCTGGAGTCTTAACTATGTCACCTTTGTTCTATTTGAATATCAAGAATTATACCATAAAATTTTGTACATATCCCTTGATTCCTTTCAAAAATATTTCTCACTTAATTTTATGATAAATTTTCAATAACCTAGAGTGTCTCCCAATTGGAGATGCATGCAACTCTACAATGATCTTATGTTTCAACTCTGAATATTTTCTAAATTATAACCTATCCTTATACTATAGGGCATTACCTTTCCATTCAATTTTTTTATATGATATATAACCTTGTTGTATATTCTCAATCAAAACTTATATATCCTTGTCTTGCCCCTACTCTAACCTATCTTCATCTACCCAACCTACCTGCAATATGGACATTGCACAAAGTAATGCTTATGTGGATGTATCCCATTTGGATAGTGCATATGATACTAAATTATCTTTAACCTTAGTGTTTATGATTTAAAAATCACAACCCAACATCTTTTTTACCCACTTTTTTTGTTCCTCAAATGATAATATTTGCTCCAAAAATTATTTGAGATTATCATGATCTATTTTCACCTTAAAATGCCTACCCATTAGATAGGTCCTCCATTGTTTTATTGTATGAATAATAGACATAATTTATTTATCATAGATAGGTTTTTATAGATATTTACCTTTTAATTGATTATTCTCAAATGTAATGGGTCTTCTTTCTTGTATTAGTACTACTCCCAACCCTAATCTAGAAGCATCAAATTCAATAATGAATATCTTAGATAAGTTTGGACTAGACAATACCAGGGTGGTGCACATAGCTGATTTTAGTTTCTCAAAGTCTTTAGTGGATGCATAATTACAGTGGATGTCATCCTTATTTAGCAATGTAGTTAGTGGAGTTTCTATACTGCCATAACCTTTCATAAATGTTCGGTAGTAACTTGTTAGTCCTAGGAACCCTCAGAGGTTTTTGAGAGTTTTTGGAATTAGCCAATCCACCATAGTTTTGATCTTATGAGGATAAAATTTGACACCTTGATGGGATAAAATGTTACCCAAGTAATCTACCTCCTTGACTCTAAATGCACATTTGGATGGATTTACATAAATATTATGTTGTTACAAAACTATCAACACCTATTTCACATATTGCAAGTGTTCTTCCCATGTATTGTTATAAATAAATATGTCTTCAAAGAAAATAAACACAAAATTCTTTAAAAAATGCCTAAAAATATAGGTCATCAAGCTTTAAAAAGTAGATGGTACATTTTTAGGACCAAATGGCATTACCAAAAACTCATAATGGCCTTCATGAGTTTTAAAAGTGGTTTTAGAAACATCTTCATCTCTGATTCTAATTTGATGGTACCCCAAATAAAGATCCAATTTCATGAACTAAACAACACCATGCAAATCATCAATTAATATAATAGGAAATTTATCTTTGATGGTGTACTTTTTGACTTCCTTATAATCTGGGCATATCCTCCAAGTGTCATCCTTCTTATGCACTATGACCACTAGCAATTAATATGCACTCTAGTTGTGCCTGATGATCTTTGCCTCTAGTATCTCATGAAAAATATTTTAAATTTCACTCTTTTATACATATGGATATCTATATGGTCTAATATTTGTTAGTTGACTCCTTGGATGTAGTTGAATGGCATGATCATGTTCTCTTTTTGGTGGTAGTCCTGTTGGCATGGCCTCAAAAATAGATGGGTGGTCATTAAGAATCATTTGTAGATTAAGATGTAGAGATGCCTTTATGGGTTTAACTTTTATGGAACACAATCATGTGATAAATCCTTCTTCACCCCTTTTTATCATTTTTTGTCATCTGATGTGAACTAACCAATTATGGATATTTTTATTGTAATCCCTGTAGTTTAATTTACATACCTTTAGAATGAAAGTGCATGAATATCTCTTAGAAGTTCATCCCAATTATAACTAAGGTTGTGACCCATTGAACTCATAAAACAATGTCTACAACACTAGATTATACTCACCCATATCAATCTTAATACTATGGAATTTGATTGAATAATTTATTATGCCACCATTTGTAATCATGACCTAAATTTTTGGTGTCGGGTAAATGAAATAATTCAATCAAGTGGCTAACTTATGGTTGATGAAATTATGTGTGCTCCTTGAATCAATCAACACTATCACCTTCTATTTCTTGAGGAAACACACCACCTTAAGTGTTTGAGGAGTTTTAATACCTAAAAGTACATGCCAAGAGATTGTAATTTTATAATCTTTAAGTACCTCTTCTATCTCTTCTTTATCATCATTAGAGGCATAATCCTCTTCATCATATTTATTGGATTTATCAATGTATAATAACTTTTTCTCAACATATTTATGTCCTTTTTTTCACTTTTCATAGTTGAAACATAATCCTTTTCCATGTTTCTCTTCAATTTGTTGAGGGGTCAATCTATTATCTAGAGGAAATGATAGTCTCAATATGCTACGATCTCTAAAGTGAGTGAATGGATAATTCTTTTTGGCTATGAATTTTTCCTCGGCCATATGTACCATGATAACTAAATCAAAAACCTTAAGTCGATTAAACATGCATACCTCATGTTGAATGTGGTTTTTGAGGCCTCTCAAAAATAGGTCATTTAGGTTCTCATAAAAAATTATATCCACATGTCAAGATAGGTTCTAAAAATTATTAATATAATCCTTGATTAAACTAGTCTATCATGATTTTTCTAGTTGGCTGAAGTAATTCTCTATCAAACTATTGCTATAGTGTAATTATAGCTTTTCTATAAAAACTAACCAGGTGACATTGAGAGTCATCTTTTTATTTTGAACACACAACCATCAATACCAAATGAATTATTTAGGTTATAGATACAAGGATGAAATGGTAACCTTATATCCACATGAGATCTAATGTATATCAAAAAAATTATCCATTTGGTTGATCCAATTGAGTGGATCCTTTCCATCAAATTTATGCATATCTACCTTTGGTAACAAGTTCCATTATGGCAAGGTAATTGAATTTGGATTAGGGTAGTTGTGAGATCCACCTTGTTGGAGTTGTGTAAAAATTATAGATAGTTGAATTGACTGATTATTTTTTAAAGCCATCATGATATTTTGTAAGCTAGATTGTATGCCTTGCATCTCACTTTGAATGCCTTGCACATTGTAGTCAAGTTGTCTTACTTTGTGGTCTATCTTAGAGAACCTTGATATAAAGGATCTATTAAATCCCCTATAACTCCATCTCTTCCTTGTGAGGAGTTTTACTTGGGGTTTTAGCACCCTTTCCTTGGACCCTATTTTTTGTCCTGTCATAAGAGGGCTTGATAATGTTGACCTTGATTGGTAATTTTGACCTAAGTTTGACCAATAAATTTTGTAATTATGTTAACCTTAAATAAAAAACTAAAAATAACATACCCCAACTATATTTTTCTAAGATTTACAAAAATGTAAATAAATTTTAAAAATCCCTTGAATTGTGCACTATAGAGTAAATTTATAAAAAACACTAAAATGGTGATAACTTTTGAAACATAGATCCAATTGAGCTTAAATTTTAATAGATGCTTACTTGAATTATTTCTCACATCTAGTAAAATAATTGCATATAAATTTTCAACTAGTTGAGATATATATCCAAATTATTAGATCTAGGGTTTTTGTCTTAATTATGGCCCAAATCGATGCTCTGATACCATTTTATAATGATATTACTTCACCAAATAATTATAATAACAATAAGATATAATAATGATATATAAATATATTAAAAAATATGAATAATAGATAATACACTTCAAGGGGGGAACCTACCAAATGCTTGAAAGAAGAAATGAATAATCTGATATGATGATAAACAACTACCCATTACCTCCTATGCATAGTCTACCTACGCCATGGTTACATCATAAGTTGACCTAATAACCTAGTGAAAGCATAGATAAATGTGATATAACATAAAATAAGGATAATTAAGCCACAAATCGATTATTCCTATCTTGATACATGTGATAGGTTAGGGGCATAGTAATATGTAACATATTAAGATAGATCTATAGCTTGTCTAACTTAGTAAATCTCAGATCAGATTAGGTAGTTAACTAATGTCCATTACAATACATGTTTATATTAGAAGCATGACCAAATTGGATCTAATAAACCTAACTAAGGGATCTCTTGCCACACAACACCAAAGGAGAGGATTCCAAAGCCTCTAGGAAAATGATAATATGCAATAACCATAACTAGGTCTAAGTACATACAATAAAATTTATCTAGCACTGACCAAAGCTTGTGATACAAAGGGGGATGATTAAACTTAAATAAATAATCAAAGGATCATGGTATGAAAATGGGGCCCTAGATTACCTAAAATGAAAGATATCAAGTGTAAAAAACCCTATACTTATACTAAGTTTAAGAATAGAGGTAATCTAAAAAAGGATTTATACATTCATAAAAAATCTTATACAATATCTATCTATCAAATGAAATGACAAGACTTAATTATAATTACGTTGGGTGAACCTATTGAGTCTCAATATTTCCCTTGGATAATGGTGTTTTGTAAGAGGTTATTGTGTCTTTATAAGGATGACACTATATAAATCAACTTTAGTATAAAAAGAATCCTAATTTCCATCCAAGACTCAAAAAAATACAAGTAATCTTCTCTTCAATGCAAAACCTAAGTAATGGAACCTTCGAATGCTCCTCTCTATTGGATTTAAATGAGCATTATATTTATAGAAATGGATAATACTTAACACTTATATAATTTTAGCTAACACGATCAAATAAATCAATCCCATTGGTTATAAAAAGTTATTGTTATGCCTAGAACTAAGTTGGCCTAGTTGACTTAGTTCTGTAACATATGATTAATCCTTCCTAACAAGACCATCCTGGATGACTTAATATAAAAGGAAAGTATTTTCTTAGTTATGAGATATTTTAAAGAAGGAATGTTTAAGGAAATGTGTAAAGAAAGTTTCAATTTCTTGGGGAATTGGATAAATATGATTTTTTATGGGTTTAGGTAATGATAGAGTTGACCAACAATATTGTGAAGCATCAATAGTTTGCCCACCCTTTTCCTAATGTACCATTTAAAATGTGTACCCAAATAGATATAAAATCTATAGGTTTCTACAAGATATAAATTATTATTAAATTATAACATTTAAAAAATATTGTTTGTAAATAGGTAGTAGGTTATACTAAGAGAAAGTTTATGAAAATAGATTTCCACTATCTCATTAGAACCATCAAAGGTGTGTACAAACATTGATTCTTATTAATTAGCTTGTAAATTTCATATGATGTAAAAGACTTAATGCATTTAGATACACCAAATCTAATATGTTCTTAGAAAAATAAACTTTTGAAACACTACAAGGGCCTTTTGAAGTCCAACTTGTCCTGTAATTTTTATAAAATGAACCTCTCATATTAGTTTTTATCTATCTTCCTTGTGAAAAATGAACAATAGACCAAGGTGATATATGATTCCATCATGAAAGTATAAGTTTGGAACATAATTTATGTAAATAAAATTATAATATATATCTTCAAAATCTATATTAGATGGATACAATTTTAACCATGTATTGACTTCATGTCCATATGTGTCAATTATAGAAAGGAAATCTTGAACTAAAATATGAATCAAATAATTTATGACTAGATTATAACTTCCATTATTATGATTGATGGTTGAATAGAACTACTAAAGATAAAATTACCATTTCTAATTCATTTCTTGATATAACTTGTTCTGAGTTTCTAAGATTCAAAGTGGTTTTTGATCTTTGTAGATCATAGTTTCCTTGCCTAAGATAGAATGCTTCTAAAGCTTACATGCATAAATAATAACATAAATCTCACGATCATAGGCTAAATATTTTATTACTAGTGTGGTGAAATTTTAAATTTTATAATAAATTAAGTAACCATATAGATTGAGGACTATTTCAAGTGTGAAACCAAAGGCAATTGTCTCAACTCAAATGGTTGTTGAAGATCTACTAGTGCAAGTAATGGTGTGGAACACAGTTTGTATTGAAATTTATTGAATGATTTTTATTGTTCAACTTCCTAGATAAAATTTTACCACTTTTGGTAGCTTAATTTATAGGTTAAGTCACTTGATAAAAATGAATTACAAATATAATGTATAACTTTTATAGTCCCAAAAAACTATGTAACTATGTGAGATTATTTTGTTTTAACCATTCCTAGATGACTTGAATCTTGGTCAAGTTCATGTGCATCCATTATATTTATATTATGTATTCTAGATACAATATATCCTATATAAAAAATTAAAATTTATCCAGGTTTGCATATAACTCATAATTACAAAAAGTGTTAAGCACTTATACTACATGACGTAAATGTTCATTCTATGTTTTTTTGAATATTATGATGTATTCAAGGTAGAATATAAAATATGAAGTAGTGAATGGCCTAAGAATATCATTCATCATCTACATTATTTTAGCTAGAGAATTTTTTAAGACCAAGGGTATGACTAACCATTATAACAAACCTTCTTTGGCCTTGAAGATTGTCTTTCAAAAATCTATAGGTTGAGCATGAATATGATGATACCTAGACTTAATATTGATTTTAGTGAAGTTATTTGCGTATACACATAATATTTTTTAAACTTTATCAATTAATGATGCTTTGTCTCTTACAAGAACCCATCGAGTCTTAATATGTCTAAGTTTACACTTTTAAAGGGTGCATCGAGAAAGCAGTAGACAAACCATTGGTGCTTCACAAGATTGTTGTTCCTTATACCACCACCCAAAACCAATATAAATACATCTTATATATCTCCATAATCTTTGACACCTCACTTACACTATCCTATAAAAATCACCACCCTAAATACCCCCCAACTAATTAAAAACCATTTTTACCATCTGCTAAACATAGTTTAATAGGTTAACTTAGTTCTAGTAATAGTACCAATTACAGGACTAAGTCAGCCCAAGATGACTTATTTTAGGACCCAACTGCCCTATTTTCAAACTAAAAAAATAGATTGGGCTGACTATATTGGTAAAAACTATGAAATGATCAGGGTAAAATTGGATATATATACCTATTTCACCTCATTTTTAATAGACAAAATCATTCATTTCCACTTCTTTATAGTCGACATTTCTACCAATCTACTTGAGGAGTCATTGCTTAGAGTTTTATGCTTGGAGAATGATCTTGTCTTGTGTAAATGTCTTGGATGCATAGGATAAGTCTTGTATCCTAGATACGACCTATCCTTATTATCTTTAAGAACCACAAAAACCTCTTGAAAAACACCATTAGTAAAGGGAGAGATTGAGGTTCGATGGGTTTGTCTTCAAGGTAAGTATTCTTAACTCTTACTCCATTTTGGTAGATAGATTTTCACAAGTAATGGATAATGAATGTATTATCTCTCTTTGCTTATGATTACCTCTAAATTTGCTTGAGTAGAGTTTGAATTTGCATGTTTATTGTTTATATTTATTATCCCCCATTTATGTCAAAATCTTTAGTGAGCACTAGATTAGATTTACTTTATTATTGCATTGTAGGCCTAGCTAGATTTATTATGTGGTGTTGCTTGAATAGAGGCTTTAGAACCCTCTATAGTGATATGATGTGATAAGATATCCCTTAGGTAGGTTTAGTGGATACATATTTCTCATGACCATGATTAACAAAGTATTGAAAGTGGTATAATTAGTTTGATTTATCTTATCTGAGCTAGGATTGATTTATAAATTAGCTCCAATTTTGCTTGCATACATTCTCATGAATCCAATGTGAACTAACCCTTGTAGATTTTTAATTTTTATTTACAGAATACTGGGTCAAATCTATCGACTCAATATAAAATTGTGCATAGGTTTTAACACTATGTCGATCTAAACAACTTAGTTTAGCTTTGTGTGGAGGTCATCTTCTTCAACAGACAACTAGATATATCTAATTGACCTAGTTTTATAATCTATGTAGGCACTTCAATGAATTCAATTCAATCAAATTAGTTTGGATCTACTTATAAGTTCAAACCTTTAGTCTATATGGCACAATTTAAAAAATAGAAATTTAGCATCTTCAACATAATACTAAGTTGATCCAAGTGAATTTATATTTATTACTAGGTTCATTCTAACTAGCCTAGTTATTTCCTTTCCTCAAATTCTCCAAATTTTAGTCTTAATTTTACCAATTTTTCAATTCTATAAAATTGTAACCCTACAATAAACTAGTTTGATTGGCTCAACTTAGTTTTATAACTAACTTTTACCTAGTAAAATTAGTTGACTTGATTAATTGCATTTATTTGGAGTATTTTTCAATTGATAGAGTTGATCTGATAAACTCTAGATTATTTTGTTTACATACTAGGCTGATCAAATTGACCAAGTACTATGTATTTCTTAAGTAAAGAAAATTAAATTTCATTGATAGTAATTAATTCACTTTTCATTTATATGTTTTCTTGCTTAATTATTACACATAGTATAGCTAAGAAGGTAAATTTACTAAATTAGTCTCAATCTTCCTTAACACAGTACCAAATAATAAAAATATCAAATAAGTAATTAAATAATTCTATCCAGATATACCTACTTGGATTTCATCACCAAGGGGGAAGCCGACTCAATGTTCTATCCAAGTATAAATAAGTGGTTGATGGTATATTGGCAAAGAAACTAACACCCTTATCACTCCAAGATTGTAAAGTATGGGGTAAGGCCCCTATAAAAATCCCATAACATCACCAATACATATCCCTTTCATCCTTGAAAAATATTGAAACCAACTTAAGCTTGCCTCTTCTTATTTCCTTTCTATATATAAAATGCATTATCACATTTTAAAAATATATATTTTTAAAACATTAGGAATGTCCACTTATTATATTAGCCTTTACATTCTAGTATTGTTAATTATTGTTTGACAATTATATTTTGTATTGAAAAACTTATATAGCTAGCATTGGTACAAGATTTATGTGGTGTGATAAGTAGCTCGAACATATCGACCTAGTTATTTGTGTGCTCAATTAACTTATCTACAAATTAACACTAAACCATCTTGATTCATAAAAAATATATTTCCTTATCCATAGAACATATTCAACCTATTCAAATTATTATTTTTCAGATTGTTCTTTTTATATTTTCTCAAAATGCAATCAACCCATTTGAATCAGTCTCTTAAAAACTATTCTATTTGCTTTCCCACATAATGTAGTCAACTCATTTGATTCAATATCTTAAAGACTATTCTATTTGTCTTCCCATAAAACATAGTCGACCTATTCAACTCAATATTTTACAGGTTGTTCTTTTGTTCTTCATACCTAACACATTTAACTTATTTGAGTTAATAAATTATATATTTTATGTTTCCTTTCCCACAAAACTAAGTCAAATTGTTTGATGTAGTATCTCACAAAACTCTTATTGCCAATCCCTTCATCATGTAAAATTTATTTGATGATGTTATAGATCAGACTCAAAATCATATGATAAGTTTCTCTAATCCTAAAAAAATTCCAAAAATGAAAACACACTTTGAAGTAACTAACTCAGATCAAAGTAATACCCATGTTACCACTCAAACTACTAATTTTGGGACTCTTCCTTACTCCATGAAAATTAATCCCTTATTTAACCAAATGGTGTAAGATGAAAGTGACATTTAATACATAACTAAAATGATCCTATTCATTAATGAAAATACTTAACATAGAGGTAAGGATCCTTTAGTCATTTATAACCTCATGATGAACTCCCATATCAAATAACCCTATTCACCTTCACCTAAATTTTCCATAAGATTTGGGGCAAGTCATTTTATGACTGCTAAAACACCATTTATTTCTCTAATGCCTCCCAAAAATAGCATGAAATCATCCATCATATCTTTATCCACATCCATGCCAAGTATATCTACCAACATGGGTGGTGTATCTTTTAGTGGGCCTACCCAAAACACCCACACTAATACCCAATTTCATTCAACTCATAATGGATCTACTACATCTAGTAAAAATCAAAACACTAGTGCCTCTCATGACACTAGTATGGAACATTCTACTATTGTTTTTCATGACACTATTGAATCTCATGATACTAGTGCATCCCACATTATTAACATTTCACATAATACTAATGCTTCACATGTTGATTCTACTATTAGAAATAGTATTCAAACTAATCAAATAATATTACAAACCCTTAATAAAATAACTATATTTCAAAATAATAATAAAAATCAAATGAGGTAAATATAAAACTCATTATTACATCTCTAAAATCAACCTCAACATGCTCAATGGGGAAAGAAAAATCTTAATCCCCCCTCACCCCCCTAAGGGATGCATATGGTAACCTTATACCATAATCACCACTTATTAACAAAACTATTAAAAACTTGTAAAATGAACCTCTTGTGACTCAAATTGTAAGCATTCATATAGAGGCTATCATTCCATCTACCACTTATAATAGACTACGGATCCTACCTTGAATTTTAAAACATTTGGAAACCTATATAAATATTGGGTTAAACTTAATACATTCACTGATACCAAAATCTGAGCTAAAACTCTCTTAAGAGGTGTGTTATATTGGTATAATCAACTTAAAACATAATTCATCACCAGTTTGGAGGATTTGGTTAATGTATTGGTTCAATAATTTCAAACTAATGATCTTCTTAAAAATAACATAGCTCATTTTATCAAATATAAATAATTAGAATTTGAAATAGCACAAGTTTTAGTAAGTGATGGAAAGCCTTATATAATAAATCCAAGCATTATATTATGGATGATTACCTCTTCCAATTATTCACTAATGTTCTTCATCCTAAATTATAATATTGCATTCGGACTCTTTCCCCAAAATATTTGGAAGTGGCCCTTGACCAATCCAAGCATCAAGATTTACTTATACATCAATTTGAACCATCCTACCCTCCAAAGGGAACTCACATGATTGTAAAGGCTAAGAATAGAAACACAACAAACAATGGTTTTAGAGATATGTATGATTCAATACACACCATCCAAGCCATTGCTCTAAACACTACAATGGAGTAGGATTCTTCAATTCTACTTAATAATAATTCTCATCCTAATTCCACATCATCTTAAGGATATAATTCAAATGTACACAAACCTCTTTCCTTATTAGATATTCAATAATGTCTTCCATGACCTTCACTATGATATATTGACCCTACACATATTATTAAACATTGGTATGATACAAATAGAATTTATTGATTTCATGTAAGTTGGGGCCATTTTTATGAAACTTGTCACCAATTATGAAATCTTGCTATGGATTTCCTCCTTGGACCCAACCTCAACCATGATCTACTTATACATAAACATCAACAAGATTATGAAATAACACTTAAAGATCATGAAACTAAAACTAAAATTGAAGCTTTAAATCAAGCCAACATTCATTTAGCTATCTACAAATACCCTCTTCTTAACCATCAAGATAACAATAATCAACATTACTCTAATACTAATAACATCAAAAGTATTATACATCATAATATCAATGATGAGAATGTGGTAAACATGACTAATATTAAGATTGTATTTTCTTATATTGATCTAATTCCAACCTTTAACCATAATAATTATTTTAAGTTTCATATTGTTCAAGATACTTACCCATCATATGTCATATAATAGGGGCATGTGGAACCAAAAAATACACAAGTATTACTCTAACAATGCAAATAAATCATACTTCTCATACAATCAATATAAGTCCTACTCCTCCTCCAAATAATCTCCCCAAGAAGATAAACCTCAAAATTCACATGATATTTATTCTACTCAATCACAAGACATCCTTTTGAAACCAACCACATCACCTAAGATTGATCAACCCATTTCAACAAAACCTAAACCAAACATACCCTATCAACACAAACTTCAATTTAATTTTACCACCCCTTCAATGGAATTATTACAACATTATGCACCTTTATCGACTTAGCCTCTAACATATTATGATGAATGGGATCCCATAGTAGAACTTTCCCATCTTTCTTCTCAAATCCATTTCTTATAACTTATGAGAACTTCCCCTTATAATCTTAATCAACTAATGCAATTAATATTTGAAATGAGCATTCCTCATCCTCTACTAGAGGGGCAAGAAGCTACCTTATCCATATCTAAAGATGATATTCTCAAAGAGTGCAAAGAAATTTCTATCCACATTGATGAAATAATGGAAACCTATCTTTCACTCAAATTTCTTATATCTTATATGATTATTGATGAGATATTGATTCATGTTGATGACCCTCCATATTCATTAGCATCCAAATATGAGATGTCTAAGTAAAACATGCTTTAATTGATGAAGGATTATGAACTTTTGTTTCTTCCCTTGATTTTATTAAAACACTTTGATATTTTAAATGTAATCTCAAATCCATGCAAAGTACATGTAAAGTATATGATAGAAGACAAATTCCCCATTTAGGTTGTGTTTGGATTCCTATTACCATTACTCCCATCACTGTTCAAGTGAAAGTCATGATCTTTAGCTTTCCAATTTCTTATAATATCTTACTTGGTTGACCTTGGACACATCGCATGAGAGTAGTTACTTCATCTGCATGTCAATGTGTTAAATTTACCCACAATGGTGTTATTTACAATATTCAAGGAGATATAAATCCTTATAATTTTAAGCATTTCCAAGAATCAAGGTTATTTAAAATACCCACCCTTGAACCCTTACCTATCATCCCATTTTGAGAATCACAATGTTTTAACTATCTTGTCAAGTCTACCAGAGGTTATAATAGTCCTCTAGAATTAATCAAAAACATCCTACCTAAACTTTTGGACTCAGAAAATGATGAACCAAATGTGATAAGTTTAAATATCAAAATTTTTGATATCTCTCCAAACATCATTTATCAATTCCCCCCTTATTTCTAAGCTCGAACATATCAAAAACCTTTTGATGAAATATCAATTACTCTAACCAAAAACTAAACATTATATTCACCATGTCTCTTCAACTAATAAAATAGTTGACACATGTAATATTGACTTACATAAACCTAATTATGATGATGGATATTATTTAGATGACCCATTTTTAGCTATATTTAATCAAGCTAAAAATGTAGAGGTGTTTTGGTATCATTTTTATTTACAATTGTTTATTAAATATATTCTTGTAGTTCTTTATCTTGCTGTATCACCTAATATTAGTTTTTAAATGATGGTCATAGGTTTGAGATGGATTACACACATGCATGTGCACACACATGCACGCACGCGCTCGCACGCGTGCACACACACACACACACACACACACACACACACACACACACACACACACACACACACACACACACACACACACACACACACACACACACACACACACACACACACAAAACTCCTCTAGTCTCTATTTAACCCTTATGAAGCATGCTTATGAACCATGCTATGATGGGCCCTTACCATTTTGATATATTACATGATTCTTCTATTTTTCTTCCCCATAATATGTTGGCTACACTATGATGACCAATGACAAGATTAGCTACTTATACAACTAAGCCTAGTCTGAATCCCACTCCAACATCTTCTCCTCTCAATGATGGAATTTTACCATTACCAGATATTGATCCTCTACCATTAAAATGGGAATATGATATATACTATGATATCCATAGAGTTTTTGGTCATTGGACCAAGTATTAGAGTATATACCATTAGCAATAAGCATCTTCTTCTACTAATCTAACTACCAGACCTCCACTATCTACCAGTATATGTATTTTTTGATTTCATGGTACATGTTACCATCCCTTTACTCATTAATAATATCTCAAGTACTACATTGATACACTATGACCAATCATAACATAGCATAAATACAAGACTATCCCACCTCCTAAGGTATTTCTAGAATATATCCCTAAATATGGGGAAATATATTATCTTTGGTATTAGTGCACTACACATCACACTGATATATGTCGATTACTTTAGCAACATCTTCAATATTTTCCATGGCATACACCTCTAATAGATTAACCTCATTCTCCAAGTCATTTATAGGCAAAGGCTTCTCCTTCCCTACAACCCACATCTTCTCACAAAATTTAGGACACTAGTCACATTTTACCATCCATTCCTTGCATTAAGTATCCCACATAGGAGGTACCTCCTAAGCATCACTCTTATTCTACCATACCTACTTTATTTGTAGAGATGATATGTAATGAAGTCTTTTCATGACTTTTTGTGAAGATTGATGACTTTGAGTAACATTAGAATTCAACTACATAGGGACGTGTCAGATGTTATTAATGACATTTATGATTAGATATATCATTATTTATGAACACATCATGGTGTCTTATCACATTATTTATCATTTTATTACATGATTTGTATTTGATTTATGAATCACTTATATATATTATGTTTTGACTATTCGTCACACATAATTTCATTTATCTCTCCTGAATGTATCAGTATCTTCTACTTTGTGTCTTAGATATGGTTTCATTCTCTTTTACTTTATCTTATGACATACTATTATTTTTCATGGTTTCAAAATTATATTTATGGTTTCAATTATTTCACATGGAGTACTTTAATTTTCACTTTTTGCTTATCTGATTGTCCAATAGCCATTATTGTGACATGGTTATAAAACCCACATGCCCTTAGTATCTCATGTTTACCATATTATCAGTTAACAATCATTAATTTTATTCATATCACTTTATACATAGATATATTTTATCTCCATTTAATCCCTTATTCCATTTCTCATACTAAGCATACATATAATTGAAACTTGAGATAATGGTTCATATAAAAGCCTAATTGTTTACTCAATCAAATCTTAGGCTACTTTTTTTCTTATAACCAAAACATAAATCTCATGTGTGTATCACGTTTATCTCTCATATTGGTTATTCCAAATTTTTATGGAGGAGGAATCATAAAAGCTATAAAAAAATTAAAATCCAAATCATCTAAACAAAAGGCAATGATCAAAAGGAAAAAATAAAATAAAAAAGTTAAATCACACCAAAAGATGTGATATTTTAGCACATATGATATTCCTCATCGAAGCACAAAATACATAATTGACCTCATGATATAGCTAAGGTCCATTGGGGTGTGTTAGGCTAGTAGATTAAGATAGGAGAATTTAAAAATCTCTATAGTGCTACCAACTTTCTCATGCAATTACCCAATCTTCATAATAGATTGATGGCTCTATAAGGGATCTTGAGGAATGAGGAACATTTATGGGAAGGTGGGTTAATTGTAATTCCCTTGTCTATATAGACTTCATGAGTTGATCTTATTATTCCACCTATTTTCCCATAAATATTTATGCTTATTATGGGCAAGTATCCTCTATATCTTATGGTCACTCAACTCTTAGTGTTTTCCTTCTTACCTAGTATGCCTCATGTTTAAAAAGGTTTTATTATAAACACCTATGTCATGATCATTACACTCCTTAATTCATTACAAAAATCTTAATATTCTCCCTTGATTAATATTGTTTTGTTTATTGATCACACCCCTAAGGTTTCCTTTGTGAGTTGTAATATAAGACCTTGGATAGGACCAAACATTCCTCACAAAATATTTACTTATTCCCAATATTATTATTCACCTCATTAATGTTCCCTTTGTGATTTACAGTATAATACCTTGGATAGGACCAAGCTTTCATCAAAAATATTCTTATAAACTTTCATACTATGATCAGTCATAATACATAACTATCAATACTGCTATTTTATTTAATTTGTCCTACCATTTTGTACTAAAAACTTAAAATTTGAGATAATATATCTCAAATTTTGATTTACAAGTCATTTACATACTTCACATTTTAATTTAGTATGTTTTATGCTTACTTTTTCAAACATTTAATTTTATCCTTCTATTTTCGATTACGTGTGTTTTCCATTTTATTCACAAAATTCTCATACTTCCCATCTTGATTTAGTATGATTGATTGACTCTTATTTACATTTTTTCTTATAAAATTTCATACATTTGATACAACATGTTTTTCTATATTATTACAAAAAAATTATACTTCCCATCTTAATTTAGTATGATTTATCTTATTTTAATTTGGTACGATCTCTTTTTATACACTGTTATAAATATTAGCTATTTTTACTTCATATTACTATTTCACTAATAATTAATAGTTCATTTTATATTTTAAACATTTTTGATTGTGATTTAATGTGTATTACATTTTATGATCACTTATCTATTTTAAAAAAAATTATGCTTTTCTTTTTAAACCATACATGTGTCTCACATAATACTAGAAAATGAATCATATATCATATATCATATATATTTTACCATAGCATATACATCAAAATTAAAACATGTTCTAGAAAAAAATACATGCATCTATACATCCATGATACAAATATAATTCATAAACCAATAAATATACATATCCGTATATATAAAGAGTGTGATACAACAAAACATGATATAAATATAAGTATAATATCAACAACTCTAAGGCTATGGTCCATCATTACCATCTGGTGGTCAAGCTACACTACCCATAGATGTCCATGAATACCCCCTCTGAATATTCCATTGTAATGATCATATATGGGATCTCATCCCATCTATTTATCTATATAGATTGGACACCTAGGCATGTACCTTGGATATCCATCTCATGGTACCCATATGCACTACCCTCTCCTTAGCCACCATCTACCAAGCTTGTATCTCTCCCTCTCCTAATCCAAGAGGAACCTATATAGAATTTCATCATGACTATAGATGTTGCATTGCCCTTTCAACCAATCAAAATCAACTAGAATAAGCTAGGGCAGATGGTACCATAGGATCCGCCAAGGTGGAAAGATCATAATATAATAACACCCCATCCAAAATTTCATGGTGTGTGGCCCATGATATGGTACCCCACTTGAACTCCTCATCAATAGTATTTAAAAAAAAACTAAATATATATATGTATATATATATATATACATATATATATATATATATATATATATATATATATATATATATATATATATATACACATACATACATACATACATATACAGACTTTAAACATATATCTAAACAAAGCATATAAATAACTAGCTATTTAGTTATCTATTATATAACTCAAAAACAAATTATTACTTACCAAAAATAATATCACCAACAATCATCTCCTCATTAACTTGACCATCAAGTACCTGTAATGTATCCTACCTATGAGGAACTGCAAAACCTAGAGCAACAACTCATGCATATCATGGTCCTCTCCAAATACATTGCTCTATGGACCAACTCTAGGTGGCCTATGTCATGGGATCTCTACATAAAACTAATCCTTCCTATGTCTCTACCACCACTTGATGGCATCTCTTATGTCTTCATCTCCTTGGTGATTATAGTGGTTTTAATCCCTACTATGGATTAGTAGTAACCACACCCACTTCCTCACCCTTTGCATTAACCATCTATACATATGTTACCTCCTTGACCTTGGGCCTATCTTCTCTCTATTATAGATGCTAACTAGTTCAAGGTATCACTTGATGAGGTAAAATCATAGGTATCTCCACCATAACTCTCATGCCACCAATAACCATCAAATCTATAGAATGTCATGTCCAATAAGTAGGCACTACTATAGGATCCACTAGATGTGGTAATTCAAACTATCCAAGAGCACAAAAAAAAAATATGTGGCTCCACCCACCATGTATAATTCCCAATAATGTGAACATGAGTCAATCCATCAGTAATAATAGCCCAAGATGGATAAATAGCCATAATATTTATATATGACTTACATATAATCTCATTATGGGTAACTATCTATAAAGGTAGGGTATGAGGTATCAAATGTACCACATGATCCTACCACCACCTAACCACATGAGCTAGACTACTATCTAAAGCATGGGGTAACCTAGCTAGTTGATGCATAGGAACCTCTCATATATGTAGTTTCTAAGTAAATTAATAGGGTCCATAGTCTTCTACCTTCAATATATTATACCATACATGTCATACATCAATTTCACCCAAATAACTAATCATAAAACATGACCTAATCTAAGATAGATTGGAATAAGGCAACCACATAAAATGACACCAACCCATCTGAATTATGACAAAGCACATGTACTATCACAAGCCCTATAATGGCCTTACAAATATTTGGAATGGTTGATGTATATACATCAAATAAATGTACACACAATACCTAAAAATAAATCACTAAGCCAATCACCCATCAGACTAGGGATTGCCTATCGACATTAGAATCTAGGGCATCATAGATCATATGAATACCTACAATGGGCAATCTAGGTAGGGCATGGGCATCCTATAATATGATTTCCACCTTTATATTATCTCCACCCACCTCCCATCAGAAAGTATTGGTTAGTCACTCCGATGCTCTAATGAACATGATGACTAAGTCAACATTTAGGGGATCTTATACATCTTCATAATACCTCCAAATCCTAAGGAGGCTAACCATGCATAATCGTTAGTTGATAGTATATCCAACAAATCCAAAATCCATTCTACATCCACAAAGTTACATAATCTCTGTCACTCTACAAAATTATAAACAACATAGAATGTATTAAACCTCAATATAAAAATCATGAAAATACATTCTAAAATCAAATAATATCAATATTAACTACTTCATCAACCTATTTTTACTATTTTCTTACCCTTTTCTTATGAATTCAATCCTCTTAAACCAACTAAGTCAGTCACTATGCCCATCATCCAGCTATGTTAGCCACTTTATACTAAGTCAAACCTCTCATTTAACTAAGTTGACCAACTCATATGTAGTCAACCCACTCATTCAAATTAAGTAAGCCACACACTATGAAGTCAACCCTCTCATCAAACTAAATTGGATGCATGCTACCTATTCAACCCTCCTATTTTACCCAATCGGCCTTCTTTAGACAAATGTAGTTGGACATATCCTACATAATTAAGTCAACCCTACCCTATGTGATTAACCATCTTCTAAACAACTATGTTGGCCACTTGTAATGTATTCAACCCTAGACTTTTTTGTCTCATTTTGAACTAAGTTGACATGGTTGACCCTATTTCAATTTGATAGTGTTTTTTCACTTAATTATCATTAATTCCTTAGGAAATTTCACCACCTACCACTTCCTACCCATTGACCCATATAATTCCCACTCTACCTAAAAAATTCTTAGGGATATTTTTTCTACATAGTTTTTCCCTAATGTCTAATTTATCATAACTAATTCATTTTTCAATAAAAAATACCAAAAAAATTTAATTTAATGCATCAATTACTTGATCTACACTAGTTACTATAGCTAGGCATTTCCCATATCACACTTGTCATCTTTTCACCATCGTAGCTCTCTAGCCTTATCTAGATCTATTAGATCTCTATTTTCTCAAAATAGAAAAAATACAAATGAATAGTTCTTAACCCTATTTATATTTCAAATCCCATGTTTTTTAATTTCCAATGATTTTCCATAAGATTTCTATTTTTTCTCATAACTATGTTTCTACATGCTCTTTTTCCAAACCCAAAGATGTTTTGTAATCCTAACATTGTAGATAATTTTTCTATATACTATATATATTTTTGCAAAAAAATTGAATTTTATCTTATTTTATAGGCTCACCTAATGTCCCATACATTAGGAACCTCTTCATTTATCTCACATTATTTATACTATACATCACTAAGGTAAGTCAAGGTATATATTTTTAAATTCTTTCCTTTCATTTATCTTATTTACTTTTTACTTTAATTTATTTAGCTCAACATTGTGTGTTGCTATGATCTTTTACTAAAGCACCATTCCCTATTATAACTATGTGACATGTGATGGGTTTCAAGTGGGACATATGTATAAAAATAATATTTTTTAAACTTTATCAATTACTGATACTTTCTATATTGCAAGAACTCATCAAATCTCAATCTCTCTAAGTGCACACCTTAAAGGGTGCACTAGGAAAAAGGTGGGTAGACCATTAGTGTTTCACAAGATTATTTTTCCCTATAATAGTACCTAAAACTAATACATTGGTGGTTTATAAGATTGTTATTCCCTATACTACCACCTAAAATTAATACAAGTCCCTCATATACATATCTATAAGATTTCACACATTCCTTACCATCTCCTCTAAACAACTCACTACCCTAAATATCCCCCACCCAAGTAAAACCCATTTTACCATTCTTCAAATATAGTTGAATAGGTCGACCCAGTTTTGGTAATAGTGTAAATTATGAAACTAAGTCAACCTAAGTGACTTAGTTTAGGACCTAAATACCCTATTTTCAAAATAATGAAATTAATTGGGTTGATTGCATTGGCTAAAATTCCAAAAGGACTTAGGGTCAAATCAGGATATATATACACCTCTTTTAACTCATTTCTAATAGACTAAAAAAATTATTTGAACTTCTTTACAATTTACATTTTTGCCATTCTACTTGGGGAGTCATTGCTTAGATGATTATGCTTGAAGAAGAATATTATCTTGTGTAAATATATTAGATGCATAGAAGTATTGTATCCTAGATCTAGCCTAACCTTATGATCCTTGTGAACCATAAAAACCTCTTACAAAGCACCATTATCCAAGGGAGAGATTGAGGTTTGATAGGTTTATCTTCAAGTTAAGTATTCCTAACTCTCACTCCTTAATGTTGGTAAATAGATTTGCACAAGTAATGGATAATGAATGTATTATCTATCCTTGCTTAGGATTACCTCTACATTGACTTGAGTACAATTTTAATTTACATGTTTATTGTTTATGTTTATTATCCTTCATTTGTGCCACAAGTTTTAGTGATTATTATATTAGATTTACTTTATTACTACATTATAGGCCTAGATAGGGTTATTGTGTGGTGTTTTTTAATAGAGGCTTTGTAACCCTTTCTAGTGATATTATGTGATAAGAGATCCCTTAGGTAGGTTTATCATATCCATATTGGTCATGACCCTAATCAATAAAGTATTATAAGTGGTATAGTTAATTTTATTTATCTTCTTTGAGCTAGGATTGAGTTATAGATTAGCTCCACTTTTACTTACATACACTTTAAATTATGGAGCTGGTCAAGTAAGTACTAAATCCTTGTAAGAGGATAATGGTTCATCACTATGATATTTTTGAGATATAGGTAATCGATATAAAACCTCCAAGTGTCATCCTTATTTGGTGTAATCATAATCAAACTATCACAAGGTGATGATCTAGCCTTGATATGTACTTTATCCATGAGTTTAGGCTCTATCATTTGATTTATTTGTTCTCCAAAAATTATCTAAGGTATAAAGAGGCATTATGTAGAGGTATTTCCCAAATAAAATAAGTAGTGTGATTCATCACACAATATGCAGGCACTTCCTTTAATGATTGAAAGATATCCATGTATTTTTACAACTTATGGCTCAACTTTGAGGTCTTTAATGATACTTAGAGGGACTACAATATGTATTTATTCTTAAATGATGTTCTTAAATTGAAATATCACCATCAAAAGTACAAATTTATTAATAAACATGATTATATTCTTACACTACTTGGTGCTAATGAGAGATATTTTATGAATTACTTATAGAAATATATATTAACACCAACATCTATAAACAAAATTCTATGATTTGCCTCATAGATTGCATGTTGATGGTAAATATATAGAGGACCAAGTAAAACATCACATGCCCCTAATGGAGAGACATCATAAAGGACTACATATTAAAAAGGCATGATGTTGTAAACCATTTAATATTGTTAAGGGACACATTTCTTAGATCCATCACTAAACCATCCAATCTAGTATGGTTATGGGTGATGTATTTATGAAAATTTAAATATTCAAACTAATTAAGGAGAAATAGGGATATTTTGACTTCTAATATCAATGATGAAGTATACTGGTTGAGTATTAAATCACATTTGATAATGGAGCAATATTTCTTCTTATTCTTCTTCTTCTTCTTCTTCTTCTTCTTCTTCTTCTTCTTCTTCTTCTTTTTCTATTTCTATAGGGGTATAAGATATATTCATGGTACCTACTATGGCACTGGGTTTAGATTCTATAATATTCTTACCCTTTTATAGTAAACTTGGGAAAATAGAGTCTTCATAGAATAAAACTCCTAATTGGAATGGTTAATGGAGTTATGAACTAAAAACCACTTTCCAATTGTGGAATACTTATGATCATTTGAAAATTGTTTCTTCTTCTTTGGAGGGATTTTGGAGTTATTTACTAGTTTAGAATTCTTCTCAAGGAAGATTTAGACTACTACTTGGTATGATAATTATAATATTCTATCTTAGTCTTGGCCTTCTCCCTTGCTTCAAACTTAAAAGTAAATAATAACATATTTATAAGAAATCCATATCTAACTAGATATGTGAAATTAAGCCTAACCTCTACTTCAAAAATAGTTTTTTTTTTAAAATCCAAAATCCTAAGATTGGAAACCAAATTATGAAAGACATCTATGTATTGTTGCACATATGGTTATTTTACTTGGTACAATTGATATAAATTGAAGTAATAATCATCATAATTTCTAACAAGATAATAAGTTTTTTCGAGTGCTTCTATCAAACCATTCCATTTTTTTAACAAATGTGTCTAAGTTAACTTCATTTTCATAGTTTTCATGTGAAATGAAATAGTTTTCCCATTGCTTATTTATATATAAAGAAACTTTTAGAAGAGTGAATGTAATATTTTATTGGTAAAAAATTGATTAACCATATAGTATACACATACTTAATTAAGCTACTTATTTAGGGAATTTACATCTATTTTGACTTCAAACATAGGGATGTCTAGATTGACTTGTACCTTGTATGGAGTTTGACCATAAACCAACCAATGAGAATGCAAGGTATTGAAAGAATTTTTTTTCTTGAGAATTAGTGATAAATTAACAATAATAATTTATATTTCATGTACATATTTTTCCAAATATTCCCATTATCTTTGGAATGTATCCTCCATCATCTTACAAAAAACTATAAAGTTGGGTCATCGAATATTTGTATCCCATTAAGGATGTGAAGGCAGGTATGATGAAGGGTCATGAGTATCTATCCCTAAGTTCCTATATTTATATCTTATATTGGTCGGCATCAAAACAAATATGAATTTTATATACACCTTGATACCACTCAAAAATGATATGAAGTGTGTATGCTCCAATACCACTGATCTGAGGTCTAGGAGGAGACCCAATGGACAACCTACTTAAATGTATTTAAGAGGGTTATGAATATAAAAAAATTATGATAAAAAAAAATATGAAATTGTAATGTGGTAAAGAATAAGGAAAGTGGAGAATACATTGACAACCTATGTAGAACTGTATTAATAAAGTTTTAATATGCTAATTTCTATACAATAATTAAGAGATCATATGTAAGGTGTCTATGTGCTCCCTAACATAATTATTGTCTATTTAAATAACTAAAATGAATGCGATTGAGCATTAATATATAATACATGGAGATGAAGCATTACAAAAGTTGGTAACCCCTGATGCATAACCAATAAATATTATGATTTCACTAAGTGTTATTATTAATATTTTTTGGGATATAATACTAACACTATATGAGTTTTACGGTAACATAGAAGTGAAGTTAGATCCTTAAAATTGGTATTTATATGTGGAACCCAATGTTAATGATAATAAAATTAGCATGAGGTTGGATATATATATATATATATATATATAATTAATTAATTTATATTAAATAAATTATACATACACACACACACACACACACATATATATATAATTAATTAATTAATTTATATTAAATAAATTATACATACACACATATACATATCTATATATGTATATGTATGTATGTGTTATGTGTGTATGTGTATATGTGTGTGTGTATACACACACATACATAGATATATATACATATACATATACATATAAATATATGCACTCATGCACATGTGCACATTCATGCACACACACAGACAAAAAACATTATACTAGACTTACACTATTTTAGAAAATATCATCTACATTTCATCTCCCCAAGTTATGAGCCACTTGTTTCCCTTTATGAACTCTCACTTTGCAACCCTTTACCTAGTGACTTTTCTTCCTTGTGTTAATTTATAAAAATGAATTTTTACATATTTTTATTTTTGTAAACTAAATTTTATCCCTATTAATGTCTTTTTTTATCCATTTTCCACAAAAACAACAAACATCTATGTCTATTTTGGGAGTTCAAAGATTTATCCTCTTTGCATTAATGTTTCCTTGATATTTTACTTAGAAAGTATAGATATGAAAATTTATTAAAATATTACAACATCATGTGTGTGTGTGTGTGTGCACATGCGTGTGCATGTGTGTGTGTATGTGCGTGTGTGTGTGTGTGTGCATGTGCATGCGTGTGTGCGTGTGTGTGTGCGTGTGTGTGTGTGTGTGCGTGTGCGTGTGTGCGTGCGTGTGCGTGTGCGTGTGCGTGTGTGCGTGTGTGTGTGTGCGTGTGTGCGTGTGTGCGTGTGTGTGTGTGTGTGTGTGTGTGTGTGTGTGTGTGTGTGTGTGTGTGTGTGTGTGTGTGTGTGTGTGTGTGTGTGTGTGTGTGTGTGTGTGTGTGTGTGTGTGTGTGTGTGTGTGTGTGTGTGTGTGTGTGTGTTTGTGTGTGTGTGTGTGTGTGTGTGCGTGTGTGCGCGTGTGCGCGTGTGCATGCGTGCGTGTGCGTGTGCATGTGTTATTTACACAACAAAAAAAACCTCAAATGGCTCTTTATTATTATAAACCATTATAATGCTTATTTTTCTATTTTACTATTTATGTAGTGGGTAGTCCCAAAATCATATTAAATCACAATGACTATGTGCATTTCACAACTGGTAATTTATACTAGTTTAGATGATAGTATGAATAAATTATTTTTTGAGCTTGATCAACTATTATTTTCTTGAAATACCTAAAACAAAAATATATTTAATGTTAAATATATTCTACTTTAATCAATCACTATAAATGAACAAATAAACAAATTTAAAATAGTAGAGCCTAAAAAAATGATAAAATGAAATAATAAATTAAAATAATTAAGTGAAACATATTTAAACACTTACTTTCCTTGAGAATCCATTAATATCTTCATGTTGTCATTTACATACATATCCATTCCAAGTGGGCCTAACACTCAATGTCTATAAGCCTCATAAATAATAAGATATGGTAAATCATTATCTAACACTAGTAGGGAAAACCCTAGTTCATTGGTGTATTCCCCCTTAATGTGTTGGGGAGTATATCATTAATGTTATTTAGGGGAACCTTTTGTTGTCTATGTTTTTCAAAGTTTTTATTATTAGGAGAATAATAGGTTCCTTTGATTTATGAGGATATGAGAATTATATTATAGGATATTATAACTAAATTAATTAAAATCAATTTAAATAAAAAAACATAGATTTATAAATCTATGTAGGTGAATCCTTCATATCAAAGGGTGTCTACTCATCCCAATGACCTCATCTTCTCACCCATTAATATAGGAAGTAGACCTCTCATAGTAAAGTTGTATTAAAAATTTTCAATGAGAACAAATATGTTTGATTGATAAATAAATAATATATTTATAACTCCATGTATGTAACTCCCTGACACTAGACGAAAGAAGTTTACTCCTCATAGATTCCTTATCATCCCATTGGTTTATATGGGAAGTATATGTGTAATTAAAAAGTTACATTAGAATTATCAAATGATTTTTTTAATTAAAAAATTAAGTATAAATTTATACCTCCATGTTGTGTCCCTAGAGGTCGAGGGATGTCCACATGTAAAAACTATATTTTCCATGTCATATAGCTCTTACAAGTCCCTATAGCATGTAGGCATGTCATTATAAAGTTATATAATTATATTTTTTCAATGGGAATAAAAATATTTTATTTAAAAATAAAACTGTACACTTATACCTCAATAGTGGGTGAGTATAAGTTGATGGATGTCTGATCATGGAAGATCATAGATGTAACTCAAAGCCTTGTAAAAATTTTCCATGACATGTTGTTCATAATATTGAAAGATAGAGTTATTAGAGATAAAACTATGCAATGCCCTCCTAATGATATTTTTGGGGTGAGAAAACCTAATTTTGGTAGCATGCCAAATATAATATCCAAAAAATAACATGCAAAGGATATAAAATAATGTGGAATTCACATGAAATTAAACTAAATAAACTATTTTTTTATTGAAGAGCATACTCATATTAATATAAACAAATAATGGTACAACATTAGTCATACAAAAAATTGGTGGAAAAGGTCACATCCCACAAGAAAATTCATATCGAGGAAATAAACCCTTGAGAAATGAGTAATTCTATTAGTGGGTCAATAATGACCACACAATAAAAGTCACATTAACCTAGCATAAGTTCATAACAACAAAAAATGATGCACATAAGAAAACAAGTAATCAAATAAAACATTTAAGTTGCATCAACGAACATAGTGGCTATAGGGGATGGTAGAGGAGGTGGATCCTATGGTTTATCTTTCCATCCCCCTTGAGAAAGGGATCTTCATCCACATGTAAGGGATCACACCCATTATTTTTCTATAGATTGTCATTTTCTTCATTGTGCCAATCAGGTGAGATAACAAGATCTAGGTGTAGATACTTATCCTATGAAGGAGGGGCCTAGTTCCTTCCATTACCTCCTCCTTTTTTAGATCCATGAGACCAATCACATTGAGGGGATGACCATCTAGGGGAAGATCAATGAGGATAAAGGCTCCTACATCAGTTTTTAGAACACTACTGACACATACCATGATCTCAACTAGAAGGGGGTGAATGGAGACATGGAAGCTCTATAGGCTCATATCTAACTACACATAGGGTATTTCCATAATGATCAATAAAACATCAGATATGATCAAGTTCTAACTAAACTTTATTAACTTGACTCTACATCTAGATAATACTATTAGAAATTACTATATCATTTTTAGTAACAAAAAAATTATGTTCCATTTTCTCATGATTAAAAAAAGCATAGTTTATATCTTTCCATAATTTAAAAAGAATATCAAAATGAAAAAAATTTCCAAAATAAATTTATCTTGTATGAAGTAATGTAGAATCCTCCAAGAGAGCCATCTTTCACATAAAAATTGTGGCCTAGAAAGCTAAAAAAGGGTATGAATCCAATGCTATGCAAACTAGACATGGGATTAAAACCAAAAAATATGTTTAATTTTCCTAAGTTGATAGCATTTTGTGAAAATGGGAATTAAAACCCTCATGTGCTTAAGCCAGTCACCAATAGGCAAACATTGATAAAAAAAATACACCAAAGTAAATGAGCCCTTTTTAGGCTCAATAGGAGTAGCCCAAATAGTGGTAAATATTTTGGACCAAAATTCATGGTTGGATATATGGTTTCATTGGTGATTGAGAGTATCATTGAATATGCTTTGGAGCTAAAATATTATACCCCTAGTATGGAGAATAATGATTAAAAGGAGTGGCTATAGGCCAATGCCAACCCTTCCACTAGGGAGTAAGGGAGTTAACCCCATTCTTATGAAGATAATCATCATGTGTGGAGTCTTAAATCTTTGTAATAGATTTATCATCTACATTATTTTAGTTAAACTTGTTTTGAAACATATGCCAAGGAATCCAAGAGTGACTTGATTTATAGAATAAATATCCAATATTTTTCATACCTTTTTTAACATCCTCTAGCTCTTGATCCAAGGGACCAAGGCAAAGGGAAAATTGTGAAAATTTAACATGGGAGACAACCAAAGGGAATGAGAATTTAGAGAGAGACCATTCTTAAAACCCACCCCCACCTAAATGAGATGGGGTTTGAGTTTCTCCCAAGTTTTCTAAATGCTCTGGATAACAAAAGTACCATTAATTTTAACATGCATAGGGGTTATGAAAATATTATGTAACCCAAGTCCTTACCATGATATTTTACCATAAGAAACCCCCTGATAAATATAATGATGGTAAAAAAATTTCAAGGATTCATCACCTTCCAATCCTTGGATAACCCATTTAATGTTGAGAGCAAGACTTGAGTCCTAACATCCATGAGCCCCAGATAACCTTTTTATTTAGGCTAACAAAAAATATCCCTTGAAACTCTATGAAATACCTTGTGACCTTTAGAATTAGCCCATAGGAAAACCCTTAGAAGATTTTCTAACCTACCATAGGCAACATTAGAAAGATCCCAATAGGAATAATAATAAACATGTGTAGTTGCCAACACTCTAGAGAAAATATGAAACTTACCCATCAAAGAAAAGGGTTTATGATCTAAAAATAAATTTTATTCTCAACCCTTTAATCACATGGGACCAAAATTCATCTAAAGAGGTTTGAAAAGGAAAAGGAATGCCAAGTAACATAAACTAAACACTTGGGATAAGCCACTTCCATTGATATCCCTCCATTGAAGGAGGTTTGGAAGAGAGATATTGGTGATAACACTATGTTTTATTCCATTTAATTGAGAGCTTGGAGGTCAAACAACAAATATGAAGATAATAAATAACATTATTAATCAAATCTTCCTCTTCTTGGAGTGTGAGAAAAAAATCATTAGCAAAATGACCATTAATTAATTGACAATCAAAATTAAGGAGAGAGATGCTCTTCACCAAGCCTTAGGAGGTATAATTAGCTAAGAAAAATATAACACCTTTATATTTAAACATATAAAGTGAAGGATGTAAAGGACATCCTTGCTTGATAGATCTATGTAGCTCAAACTGAAAGGACTATGATCCATTAATAGTAATACATGCCCTTAGATCTTGAAAAAGCATATTAACTACCTAAAAAACCCTAGGACCAAATCCGAGAGGTTGAAGCATGGATAAAATAAAGGGCCACTCAATGTAGTCATAATCCTTTTAAAAATCAATATTGATAAAAAGATCCTTTTGACTAGATATTTGAGACTATTCCATGTCTTCCTAAAAAATGACGACATTGTCAAGGATGTATCTATGATGGAAAAACTATGTTTGATTGATTCTAACAATCAAAATAAGGATATGATTAAGTCTGAGAGGTAACGACTTAGTAATTATCTTATAATAAACATTCAGAAGAGTAATTGGTCTCTAATTAGTAGTAACCTTAGGATCACCAACCTTGGGAGAAAAATTGATGTTACCTTTATTTATAAGAGGTCCCAAAAAGTTTTTTAACATAACTTCAGATTAAACCTATTAAATATCTATACCCATAGTATCTCATAAGGTTTGATATAACTTATAAGGGAAATCATTGGTGTTTAGGTCTTTATTAGTAACCGTATCCATAATTGATTCTTTAAGATATTTGAGGGTAAGTGTCCTATCACAGGAAACTACCGAGCATCGAAAATGTTAAAAGGTTCAAATTGAAGTCATTGGGTGAGATTAGATTCACACTTAGGAGAATTGTGTTGAGCTAAGAAAACACCATGGTAATTATGAACAAAATCTTACATAATTTTAGGGAGTTTGTTAATTTTAGCATATCCTTCCTTGACAACTTTGATTCTATCAGGAACTCTTCTAGAGTGAAGGAGATAAAAAATTCCATAGTTATTTTGTCCTTAATTTTTAGCTAATGCATTTTAGCTTGAATTTGAGCTCCTCTAGATTTGTATGCCTCCTTAACTTGTAGTTTGTGCCACTAAGGAGATTTTTGTGTTTGAAAATACAGACTAAAAGGAGAGGCCTAAAACTCCTATGAAACTTAGATGTATTCGTGGTTTGTATAAATCAAAATGATGGAAAAAAATAAAAGCCTACTTACCATAAGCATGAAGAAAGGTGGTAGTATGATCAAGATCATAATTCCACCACTGAATCTATCCAGAGTCCTCAATGTATCTGAGTTCTAAAATTTAATAATGTGATCGATAGTTTGTTCATGCTTAAGATGAGTAGTGTTGAGATACATATGGATTTTAGCAGGCCTCACTTTAGGGGTAGACCACTCTATATTAAAGTAGATAGGGTGATGATCCAAAAATAAGGTGATAAAGAGCACAAAACCTAACATGTCATAAACACAAGAAAAATATAAAATATTTTATTTAGCCAATAGAGCATTGTCTAAATTTTTAAGAACTTTATCCTCTCCTTATCAAAATTTGGATCACATAAACTAGTGAGACATTGAATCTTTCCTCTAGAGGTGGTTTGGGTCAAACACCCTAAGTTTATTATTCATGTAAATCCATGACTCTCATTATATAGCACACCAATGCATATGAAGATGACCATCCTTATCTTAAGTAGATTTGACTATTTTAAAATCCCCATAAAGGATCTAATGAGCATTTAGAAGAGAATATACCAATTGTATTCAAATCAGGGTATGTTCCAAAACATCATTAGAGGCACAAAAATTAACCAACTTAATGATGTGATTATCAAACTTAAAAAAATTCTAAACAACATTATAAGTGGGCTCATATCCCCAAGAAATAATGTTTTAAAAAATCTCTAGAGATAAAAGAGTGATGACCCCACCATGACTAGGGTCATACATGGTATTCTAAAAAAGGGCCCTAGGATAAATAATTTGTGTTACATTCTATAGGAAAAAGCCAAAGATCTTGAGTTCTTGCATACAAAGAATTTTATATTGCTAAAAATTTGACAACTGTTCCTAACTACTTACTTATGTAGTGGATTAGTAAGGCCTCAAACATTTTAGGAATAAACTAACATTTGGAAACATTGAGGTTCATATCATTTCCCTTTTTCAAGTCTTCAAGAGTGGAAAACTAATTAAAAGAGTGTTTGTGCTTCATATATTCTCCAAGATGGAAAGGCTACCACTTGTGTGTCATGTATTCCTAATCATGTGAAGGAGAAGGGATTTGAGAATGTTGGATGACCACTTTATGATTGATGGTGATGAGATTAAGCTCCTCTTCAGATAAAGTCATCCCAAGAAGGGGCTATGATATTTGGGCTTGAAAAGCTGAAGGTGGATTAGCAACAAAAGTAGCCACCACTTGTAATGTGTACATAAGCGAAGTTGAAGCCTTGTTAAGCATAAAAATAGAAAGTTTTCCAATAGGATATGAGGTTTTTGGATACATGATTAGGAAACAAGTAGAATACTAATGTTTACCACTACCTCTTGCCAAATTATTATTTTTATTAGTGATAGTGGTTCTTCCATCAACATTTCCATTCTAAGTTTTAAATTTAGGGCCACCTTTTTTTTTTAGTAGTATAAGGAACATCTACCCTTAAGGGACATTACCAAATCATATGATATGAGTATTGACACATAATTTATGTATTTGGTAAACTGATGTAAAGCACACATTGAGTAAATTGATTATTCCCTATTTGAATGTTAATGAAATCTTTGAGATATTAGGCTAAATCCATTTCCACATAAACCCATTTTTTGGGATGAACTATAATTTTTTTAAATTTATCTTGCATACAAAACACCCTAATGGTTTTATGAGTTGATCAATAAAACTCTAGAGGGGGAGGTAAAACCAAGAAACTCAACCCAGACTAGATTTTTAGTTTTACTTACTCCCAAACATGAAAGTCTCTAGTCCAATGAGAGAATAATATGAACATGTTACAAATAAACCAAAGACCATGATTAAAAATGGATTTGCAATGATTCAATTTGGTGAAATGAAACAAGAAGAAACACTTGTTAATGTTTTATACTCCTTCAAGTTTCACCCCATAGACTTGCCAATGACTATGAATCCATTATTTCAAGAGGCTCTTAGGGGGGTCTCCTCCCAAAAAATAAGCAATCAGGGCAAAATTCTAAAAAAAATTTCAAGTTTTTTCAAATTTAAGTAGATCGAGAGCAACATTAGGTAAGGGAATGTCTATGTTATCACCATTACCTCATGAAAAACTTTTGAAATGAACTTCATCACTTGTTTTGGTGACATTATCACTCCCACTTATACTAGATGTCCCTGCATCCAAAGATACACATATAGTGGCAATGGTCATTTAAAATAGGGGTATGCCATACCACCAAAATGGAAAATTATTAATCAAAATTAGAAATAAATGATCAATAAAACAATACCCTACCTAGATCTACATCAGATCTGTAGTATGTCAGAAAAATGGGAAACCCTAGAGGCTCATATGCACCCGACGATCATATATCTCATATTTTCATCACTATATACATATTACAAAAATGTCACTAAAAATAAAATATAATTTATTAATTAAATATTTTTCAAGATTAATTCTTTAATCTTTACATTTGAATCTATTTTTTGAATTTCACACTACATGAATAGTTAGAAAAAAATGTGGAATGTCATGAGAGTACACCAAATCATATGAAGAATTAATCTAATCCAAAATTTTTTGGTTTCAATACTACATTATGGTTTGATATAATATACATAGTTATGAAATGTTACATGATAATTATATGAAAAAAATCCTTAAAGAAAAAAATAGTTTGTGTAGTGCATTGGTTTAAAACTATGCACACAATTTACTAGATTTTTTAAAAAATCCAAAGAAATATTAGTGTATTTAAGCATATACAATTTTTAAAATTTGTTCAACATAAAGAGTTGTATTTTTTACAACTAGGGTTTGTCAATGGGATTCTATAAAGACCTAGGGTTTATTTCCTATAATTTATCCTAGGTTTTAAATAATTTATCCCAAGGTTTATAAAATTTACCCTAAGGTTTACATAATTTATCCTATTTTTTATTTCTATTATTTAAAAAAATTATTCCTAAGGTTTAAAAATTATTTCATAAAATTTAGTAAAAAAATATACATACCTCTAGTTTGGGATTCCATAGAGGCTCCACATAGTTTTCCTCTTCTTCTTTCCCTTCTTGCATTGGAGGTATTGCTTTCACTAGAGACATGAATATTACTCTATGGGTGTATTAGTGATCCATTATTTTTTTATCCTCTATTCTCCATTATATTAATTTTTCCACTCCCATTTTAATCCCTTTATTTTTTCCCCTTCTCCTCTACCTTTCTCATTTCCCTTTGGTTGTTGTTTTCTCCTCATATTGTTATTACCTTATTTTCTCAGAATGTTATCATTAGTTTTTTTTCCTCCTATTATCATTGAGAAACAAACTATAATAAAATGGGAGGGATGTTTTTACCTCTTAATTTTTATATTTAATTTTAGGGCTTAATATGATATAATTTACATGAGTTTGTGTGACATTTATGTCACCATCACAATTTTTTTTTGATTTAATATTCCTATATATAGGCATATTATATTAAAATATGCTTGAAATAATATTAAACCAAAGAAATATTTTTGAGGGTGACATAAACATCACATAAAACTCATTAAAATTGAAACACACACATGCACATGTGCATGTGCACACATAGACACACACATGATTAAATAATGAGGTATCCTCACCCATACAATATGTAAGAATACCAAAAAACACCAAAACTTTTCCCATTATAGGAATAAAGTGAAATCACCAAGGTGTGGTAAACTTAAAATAAACCATAAATATAGCCCAAAAAACATGATATGCCTATAAAAAACCATTAAAAAGAGATGCAAATATTAAAAACTAGGCTAAAGGCCCAAACACCAAGAATATAAAAGAACAAAAAATAGATACAAGACTAAATAAACCCACCCATTTGCAAAACACTTACCAATTGATAATTATCTTTTTTAATTAAGGAACAAAATTGAGGGGGAATAATTATCAAGAGTAGGGACCCATTATCGAGGATTGCATGAATATTAAGAGTAGGGACTTAATGATATACAATAAATTCAAAGAGGATGGATTGAATATTGAGAGTAGGGACCAATTATTGAGGGAAGATAATAAAAATAAGGGGATGGGTCCATTTAACAAGGAAAATTAGTGAGAAGAAAAAAAGAATGGGAAGTGTTGAGGTCGCATATATATTATACTGGCATTTGCTAGCTGCCTAAATAGAAAAGTGTCACCAATATAATAAAGTCTGATGGAATTAAATATCATGAAAAAGGAGTCCTTTAAAATAAAATATCACTAGTGCCAATCTTACAACATCATGAAAAGATGAGGGTGAAGTGATGAGGGTCCCCACTCAAGGTTGTTATAAGGTGCCTCAATTAATATAATAAGAATTTTCCATCATCAAAAGGTTCTCTAGGTGATGCTAGGAATGAAAATTACTTTATTTCATTAAACTACTACTTGAGAGGTTGGCCTTGTTTGAAATAAAGTCTTCCAGTTATTTTATTTCTATGTAGATATGCTTGAAGGATATATACTAAAAATTTCTAACAAGAGATAATGCATCATCCTAGAGATGCTTAGTGTTCTAATTAGGTATGTAACCTTTAGGTATATTTTAATATAATATGATAAAAATTATAAAAGTAACATATTTAATAAATTAATATTATTATTTTTGTTTTATTATATAAAATTATTACAATTAAAAAATCACACACACAGACACACACACACACACACACACACACACACACACACACACACACACACACACACACACACACACACACACACACACACACACACACATTTGTAATATTTTAACCATAATTAGATATGTACATGTGCAAATTTACTCCTTGAGGATGTCACTATATTATTTGTGTGAGAGAAATAAATATATGTGTTAGGTCTTTATTTGGATCTGGATGCTCTTAGTTTAGAGTTGGATATTTTTTAATTAGCTACATAATATAGATGTGGTTTATTTTGGTATTCATTTTTTTATGGATGTACTTAGTGGATGTGGAAGTTTTTGGATATGGATGTTGAAGTTTTAGACTAAGTGTGGAAAAAAATTATGAGTAGAGGATACGAAATATTTCATTTTTTTGGAGTTTGTATGGATGATTTTATATCACTTTCCCTTGATATTTGGGAAATTTTGGTCTTCACTATGGAAGAGTTTCAAAAAACGTCTATCCCTTGTTATTGGGCCTTTTGGAATTTGTTATGGCTTATTTGTTTTTTATTTTGGATACTATAGATTAGTTCTATTAAGAGGGTTATGATTTTTATATTTCACTTTATATAGACCTAAAGAATTCACAAGGATATTAATGACCAAATAGGTATGAAAACAACATTTTTAACTCATTTGACATGTTTTTAGGACCAAATGTCATATTTTTCCTTAAATATTGATGAGCTATTTACTTTTAGTTTTGCATGTGGATTGGATTAGGGTCCATTTGAAGGGTTTATGATTCATTTTTTTGGTACATTTGTTAGGAATTATTAAAACATTGTTTATTTTTAGTTGTAAATGTTTGATTTACCTTTGTTTTCTTCTGAATCTTATAATTCTAGATCTATTGTTAAAGATTGGCAATATGTTGGATCTAATTTTCTTTGATTTCAAGCTATTTATTTAATCCTTTTAAAAGGGTTTCAAGGTATTTATATTTAGGTTATTTTTTTTAAAGTGTTTCATGATTTGTGTAGGTTTTAATTTACTTCTTGAGGATATTAGTATATTATTTTTGTGAGAGAAAGAGATCTATTTATTATCTCTTTATTTGAGTATGTATACTCTTAGTTTAGAGTTGGAAAATATTTTATTAGGTATAGAAAATATGTGGTAATTTTGGTGACTCCCTTTTTGGAGATGTGCTTAGTGAATGTGGAAGTTTTTGGTTATGGCTACATATTTTTTAGGCTAATGTGGCATAATTAATGTGTAGTAGATACAAAATATTTAACCTTTTTGGGTGGATGTAGAGGTAGAGATATATTTTTGTACATATATAGATAACTCACAAGGGTAATAATGACCCATTGAGAAGTAAATTTGCATTTTCATCTCATATGCCATGTTTTTGTCACCAAATTTTAGATTTTTCATAAATTTGGGTTGAGTAATTAAATATTTTTATTAGGCCGTAGAAGTTATTGATGAATAATATATTTATTTTGAATATGAATTTATTTAATTCTTGTCTAGGGAATTAAGGTGTCTATTTTAAGGTATTTTTTTTGAAGTATGTAGTGATATGTTCATGTTTTAAGTCTCTCATTTAGAATGTCACTGTTATTTTTGTGAGAGAAAGAGATATTTTAATATCTCTTTTTTTTGGCTATGGAAGATCTTGGTTTAGAGATAGAGGTTATCTTTTTAGTTTTAGAAGATAGTTGTGGTTTTTTAGTGACTCATTTTTCTATGGATATACTTAGTGAATGTGGAAGTTCTTGGATATGACTAAAAACATTTTGGGCTTAGTGTGGTAGAAATTCTAAGTAGTGGGTGTGAAAGATTTGATATTTTTGGAATTTACATGGATGGATTTATATAAATTTCCCTTGTTATGTGGGGAATATTGGTATTTACTATGGAATAACTATAAAAGATATCTCTCCCTTGATATTTAGTATATTTTGGTCTTTGATGCTTCGAAGACATAGTTTTTGGCTAGAAAAGATAGTTTAGTTTTGTGACTACAGAAGTGGTTGTGATTTAGCTATAGAATATTTTTTTTGTTGATGTTTTATGGGAGGATTTTAATTTGTGGGTGTTTTGAGGGATATTTTTAATTACTCTAATTTAGGAATCTAAAGGTATTTTACCTTTGACATAGATTATTATGATGTTATAAATTTTGGATTCTCTTTTTTAATATTTTTTGAAGCTTTGGAATTTTTTCAATTGATTCCCTTGAGGTAACTCTATTAACTTTGATCTTGTTAGTTTTTGATATTTGTTCTTATTGTAAGAAATATTTTAATTTATTAAATGGATGAGGCACCCCACTCACTCTTTTATCAACCAGAATAATATTATATTTTTTTATGTAGTATAGCAAATGTTTTATCAAAATTTTAAAATAAAGATACTCATTAAAAATCATTTCATGTGATTTTTAAACATTTGACTAGACACCATCATTCTTTTTATTTGATAGGTAAAAGATAGGTTGGAGGGGCATGTACCCAATACAAAAGAGAATCAAAATATAAGCAAGAAAAATCATAACAATCAAGTGAGATAAAAGGGATAACCCAATAGATTAGCCAAACTATCATAATACATCAACCAATAGTCAGCTAGAAGACCAAAAAAGAACTTAAGGTAATGAGATACATAGAGTTAGTTTGATTTAGAATAAGTGACCAATTCCTTGGTCATTGCATTGGATTTTTTGTTACATTTGCCTCTATTTTATCTTCTAATAAACTAATCCTCCTTATCCAATTTAATTCTTTTGGAATCCAAGTAGAGGGATCCTCTTTTATCTTCCTTAGAAACCTAGAGGTCCTCCTCCTCTTTGTCCTTATGTGTAGGCTCATCTCTAGGGGTGTGGGTCTCAAGGATTTTTCCATCATTAAACACAAATTTGTTAACTCAAATAAAATTACTAAGCCTCTCTAATTCCTCTAATATTTCTTCATAGAGAAGATTTTGGATTTTGATTTTAGTGTGAATTTTCTATATGGAATCCTCAAAACCCTTGTTAACATCAGCCTCCAAGATGGCTTTACCTCTGGAGTTGTAGAAAGGGCTTCCCAAATCAATTTTGTGATTTTTATGGATGTGGGTGCTTAAATCCTCCAAATCATTCCCCTAAATTTCCTCTTTGGGTTTAGGTTGAGAGGCATTAATTCCCTCGTCCACCAATGACTCCTTCTCACTATTGATATCGATGGCCTCATAAATGATCTTAGACCAGACCGATTCCCCCATTTGATTAGAATAAAAATAAGGCCCTGATGAATTAAATATATAGTTGAATTCTTCTTGAAATTCAAAATAGACACTTCCAATGATTTAAAAAAAAAAAATGGGATACTAATGAAATGACCCTTGAAATGATTCAAGAGTAGGAAATGATGTGAGTAGAGAATAGTATGTTTACCTTCTAATGTTATATAACACATGATTATATGTTTACCTTCCAATGACACTAGCCTTTTTAAATCACATGGTTATATTGAATATTTATACAACTAATTTTGATATTTTCCCATTTTATTTAACTTTTCATTGGTTATATCACTTGGATTTGAAATCAATAGTAATTTCCTCATCAATTTTTTATCTATATGTTTAGATATTTGAATACCACATTCATTATCATAATATATTCCTAATGGGATATTAATTTCATCATCCTCTTCATTGTTTGTAGCTTCACTAGTTTCATCAGCTTATATTTATTCACCTTGAATTTGATGAAATTTATCATCTCCAAAACTATATTTACTAAGTTGGTCATTGTGATCTCCAAATTAAATAACTTAATCATGTTGAAGAGCTTGATCATTATTTTAATGGTCATATTCATCAATGGAGTTATCTTGATCATTTATGCTAGCAATATTAATCTTTTACCTTGATGTTATTATTGCATTATTGTTGTAATCACCAAGATGTCTCATCCTTGGTTCACAATGAAATACAAACTACCAATTCATTTACCTCTATATATTGATATATAATAATACCTACATAAACATATCTATAATAAAGGTTAATACCTTAAATATACATACATATAAATTTTTTCACATGAATAAAAATACCTACATATGATAAATGAGTACATGAAAAAGAGAATATGTACATAAGAAAATATTTAAAACTTAATACCTGATCACAATGTTGAGGAAAAACATATGGATCTTTCCCATTAGGTAATTCTTTAGTAAAGTCTTGAAATAAATAAATGCAAATTTTAATGTCCATGTTAAAATATCAATTATCAATATAAAGTTAATGTGTACACTTAAATATGAAACTTCAAGAAATCTATAATAGAGTTTTATTATTTCTTCTATCTTTCCAACAAAATGTAATTTCCCATGTTCCAAAATATTTTCATTTTCACTTGTTAGGATGAAAATTTAAAAAGGAACTTCATATCCACAACAATAAGTGAGATTTAATTTTTTAATGTTTTCCACATAAATATTCATCATCAAAACACATAGTGAAAAGATTAATAACCTTAATTATTTCATATAATTTTAAAATATATTAATATAATTATGAAAAAAATGTTATGAACTTGTATAAATTTCATTTTTAAAACCTACCAAAGCTTCACATACTTACACTATGTCCAATGCTCTTGTGTGATTGTCCTTGGATTGATTGCATGAAGATTTATTAAATGTGAACTTATCCATTCAAGAGGACGTTGGTCTCAAAATGGGTTATGTATCTTAAGTGGTGGTGGTTTGTGTAGATGTAATAATCTATAATTAATCCTTTGGCTCTCATGGCTATTCTTCTTTTCTTCATATCTTTCAATCCACACAACCATTTTTGAACTATAGAAGAGTGTGAACCGCTTTATGACATACTTCTTAACAGGACCTCATAATAAAAAATTAAACAAGTGAATTAATTATAATAAACACATGAATGATAATAAATCATAGATTATTTTTTTGAATTGGTTACATTCCAATTTTAATGAATTTTCCTTTTCTAAGAAGGTTATCCTCCAATTTTTCATTTCCATGGTCAGCATCCCAAATGTGTATAATATATAAAAATTCCTCTCTAATATATTATTAAATGTTGAAAATGTTTCATGAATAATGTATCTTTATGCAATATATCCCTATAGATGTGCTAACTACTTTAATAATACATTTAAAGTCTTCATGCACATATTTGCCAAAGCATCTATTTCATGTTAACTACACTTCAAATTTAAATATCATTGACCAAATATAATAATAGATGGATTTGAGACTCCATGAAGGAGGTAGGAAATTTATTTTACAATTTGAAAATTATATCTATAGTGTTTTATTTTCCCTCCTTAATCTTTGCTTTAAATATCTCTTTTCAAGATAACCACTGATTTAAAAAAAATTATTCATGCAAGTTATTCTAATGTTTCTCATACAATTAGTTGAATTGTAATTGGAAAAAAAGAATCATATTAACTCAAAAAATTCCTTTTGCAGGTAAAGAAGAAGAATAAAATATGGCCCCATTAATTCTAAGATAAATATATGTTGCATAAATATTAAAAAAAATTAAATTTGAAATTTTCAAATTACATTTCTAATTTAAGGTCAAAAACTTGTGAATTACCTTCAAAAGGTTACGTCAATGACATGTTTTGAGTCATAAAATGTGTCCATTAGTGGTGAGCACGTGCTTCATGGAGGACCCATAACCCTTTGGTGTAAAAAATCCTTGAATTATACTTATTTGTCCCACTAACTTTTAAATTTTATCTATAACTTCAAGTGTATTTTTATTTTTTATATATGTGATCCATATAGAAATTTTACATTCTTAAATATATTATTTGGATTAAAAATATGCCCAACTAATAAATTCTCCCAATATGGGAAATTATAGAATATAGATAATTTCTTCATTTATGTTGTCACCTTTTCACTAATTTATGACATATATAACCAATATCTCCACCATTATATATATATATATATATAAAATCTTATGCATGATTGTGTGAAGGTTTGTGTTGCCCTCAATTTGTGATCCACAATAGAAACAACTATTAGACTTAGCTAATCTGATGGGAGAAAGGGAGATAACAACACATGGAACACAATCTCCTATCTTTTTTAGGATTTACCTAATTAAATCAAAGGGATGAGAAATTTCCAATTATTTAGCTGGGCGAGAAATGGAAATTAACCACTGTAAATTCATTCAAATTCATATTATCCAATAATTCTTACTAATGTTGGATTAAGTCTTTTTCTTCCTCATTCACATTGGTATTATAGAATAATACAATGGGCAATATATTCATCATAGAAAATAAGTAAAAAGGGTGAATAATCAAGGCAAGAAAGTAAGTGGTTCCTTGATTGAAACAATATTATTGATGCTAACATTTAAAAGCATGCCTGATCATAATTATACCATTGTGTATTAGGATTAGCTATAACACAAACCAAAATAACTCAATAAGAAGGATTATTAGGAATTAACTAAAAATATTAGTCTAAAATTATATTCAATAAAATCATATGAAAGGTCTATATCTACTGCACATAATGTCTTCACACAACTTTAAATTAAATAGAAGAGAAATTCAGAACCAATTAGACTAGCTATTGCACAATCAAACTGCATATTCATTAGTAAACAAGAATTGAAATATATCCTTAACATTAATTAATTATGTCCCATAAATAAATGAAGGATAATTATTAAATGAAAACATGAATTTCAAACTAGTCTAATATCTAATTTGATGTTATTACAAAAGCATTTAGCTATGCCCTCCAAGTAGACAATCACAAGCCAAAACAAAATAAGAAAAAGAGAGGACTGAGCCTATCATAATTTTTATAGAATTTTGGTGTATATCATCTATCCCTATAATATTAATACAATCTACCATTTATACAAGGAGAAAGGGAATCAACCCATTTAGCACAAGGCTGCCATCCCTTGTCATGATTATCCCTCAAGATCACTACAATTTCAATCAATTAGAATATTCCCTCCATTCTCAAAGGAAATCCAAATTATATGTTGTCTTTTCTTCATGGTTATGACACCTATGTAACTATCCCCCACTTATTCCTTTAGACAAAATATTATGAATAAACTTGTTGATTTGGCTTATGCATGCCCAAACTAGGCCAATTTGAAAATTTATATAATTTCCCTTTTAGTCCTGATCAACCCAATATATTCAAGTTCATGAGTCTCAACCCAATCATCTATAAATTTAGCTTATTATGATTATTAATTGAGTTTAAATATAGTTTATTTATCAATTTGAATACATAGGTTTTTTTTTAAACTTTAGATAGCTTTGATGACTATCAAATTTAGGCCTGTGTGTCGTTTATGATGACTCAACTAGTTGACATGGTTGAGGTTCATCTTCACTTTATATCATTGGGATCTCTTTTCCATGTGGTGCTCATCCATATTCCCTAGTTCCACTCATCTACTTTGTTTTAGATTAGAGGTAAAAGCAGGTTTTGAAGGGGCCCCAAAACCCTTTAACAAAGAGTAAAAAAACATAAAAAACAACAACGCCCATAGGCAACGCCTAAAAAACACTTCAGAGAAGTAGCAAAATCAGGTTTTGAATGGTCCTGAAACCATCAGAGATACATCCAAACTAAACCCAGATACAGAAATCTGGAGAAACAACATACAAAAGCTAACAAGCGAAAAACAAAGAACTGTACCAGTTTCTTTACTACCAAAAAGGACTAGATTATTCATCCAGTTCCAGAATCAAGTTCATGGCTTCTTTTTCTTTCAAAGCAGTTTCCTGTGTGGTAACCTCCAGCAAAGCTCCTTTTTGTGTATCTTTCTTTCTGGAACTTTGCCTTGTCCTTTTGCTGGGACCCTCTAGTGCTTTGGTCTCCTCATTGGCTCGTTTACCTATATTGATAGCTGATGCACAAATGTTAGACGTTACTTCATCCATTTTCTTTCTGTTATCCTTTATTAACTCCCAAAGATTGATTTCATAAGCTTTGAGCTTCACAGGGATCTCGCTTAGCTGAATTTCCATGCTATTTACTTTGTTCCAAGCAGCTTTCAGAGACTCTTCCAACGTTTTCGCTTTTTTCTTGAGTTCAATGATCTCCCTACACAGCCAAGAATCTAATTGGGAAGAAGACTTAGCTTTACTTTTAACCCTAGTCATAGGGGTGTAAATTTCATCATTCTGATTCTTTCCTCTCCAATCCTCAGATTTTTTATTTGGGCTATTCCTATCTTCTTCAAAGAAGTCATCTTTGATCTTTTGTTCCCGCTCATTGATTCCTTCTTCAATTTCCATCTCCACATTTTGAATATCTTCTTGGACAGATATTTCCTTTTCTTTCTTAGAAGTTGGGTCCTCACCAGGATCTTCCTGGACAGTGTCTTCCTCCACCACTTTCTGGTTTTCCTCCAACTCTTCTATTCTGGTAATAGATTCCTCCTCAGTATTGACTTTATCCTTTTCAATTTCCTCCAATCCTTCTTCATCATTGCTAGAGTTGGTTTCCCAACTCTCTGTTCCATCTTCATCCTCCGATTTTTCCTCCTCGGGTTCTTCAAGTCTCTTTCGACCCCTTTCTTCTTCTGCATTCTGTTTATTAGGACTAGGGGTCTTAATTTTTCCTCTTCTGCTTACTCTTTCTTTCTTTTTATTCCCTGGCAACTTATTTTTCCCCTGTTTGGGATACTTAACCAGTGCCCTATTCTTGCAATAGCCTTCAATAAGCAGGATTAGGCCTTCATGAAGAATAGGGCGCAGATCCTTTTTTCTATGAGCATAAAGGCTTTGAATCAGGGAGTAGCGAAGATAGAAAGGAAAAGACAAGCTGACCTTATGCCTAAAGTGGTTGAGGAAGACAAAATGAAACTTATGCACTCGTTTGCTTCTATCGTCCAGGATGAAGTACTCCCTTATACAGCTTAGGACGTCCCTCCATATCCCTTTAATCTGATCTAGCTCATAAAAATCCCCATTTTTGACCAACTTCTGCTCCTCCTCATCTGTTTTGGGGAACTTGCAAAATGCTTCGTTCGAAATGCTGGTCTGCTTTGAAAATTTGATTCCTTCCATTGACAACCCTGTAACCTCAGCAAGAAAATCCTCAGTTAAATTTACGATTATACCATGCAGGGTGACCCTGTCGTCGGACCAATTTTTGAAGAAGGCCATCGTGATGTGCGGCTTAGAGCCATGGAGTCTTTCCATGTAGCTAGTTACATTTCCTTTTTGCATAATTTTCCAGACTTGTGGTTTATCTCTCCATTCTACACAACTCTTGGGCTCTTGCTTATGGGGTTCTCCCTTTCTTTCTCATGCCATTCTCATTTTCTTTGAAACCTGATTACTATGGATATTACCCTGGATCCTCCTACTGTCAAGTTGATTGGTGGCTTTTTAGGATCCACTTCTCCCCACAGAGGACCTTGCTTTTTAATAATTGGGTTCCTTTCCCTGTGCTACCACTCCTCCTACTCATTAGGATTTTATTACACTCCAATCCTCCCTTCTTTCGCATGTGTGGCATCAAGACGAATGATAGCCCTTAAATCCACGTTCCTTACTAAGGTTTCATCCCACCTCGCTTTTTTCCCTTCTCGGACAGCACAATTGGCAAGCCACTCTGCAACTCCATTGGCTTCGCGGTAGGTATGGGTAATTTTTATTTCTTCAAATTTGTTCAATAATGTTTTCATCTCCTTTACCTTATCCTCTATGGTCCAAGATACAATATTCTTATTATTAAGGATATTTATAACATTCAAAGAGTCCCCTTCAAGCCACAATTTGGAATATCCAGAGTCCACAGCTAATTTAAGGGTCTGGAGGGCAGCGGTAGCTTCGGCAATGTGGCAATTAGATATACCAATGGGAATTGCAATAGCATCAATAACCCTTCCCACATGGTTTCTCAGGACACCACCACAACCAGCATTTCCCAAGTTCCCTTTTGCTGCACTATCAAAGTTACCTTTAATCCAATCTTGAGGTGGACTAATCCAAGTCACACCTGATCTGGGGTTTTCAGGTTTACTGAGAATAATATCCTTCCTCAGAGGATTATCCATATTGAGATTAGATCTTGGATTTTTTTGAGAAGAAAAATTTTCCTTTAGAGCTCTAATGATGTTCTGGCCAACCACCTATCCAGGGAGCTCTTTATTTCTGAATATTCGGTTATTTCTTTCCTTCCAAATTCCCCACCAGACATGGGGAAGAGTAATTTTCCATAAGAATAGAACTTTAGGGTTCTTTGAAGGGCAATACCAGCTTTTGAGAGAAATTTCAACATTCTTTTGATGAATCCATGTAATGCCCCACAGATTGAGAACCTCCTTCCAAACAAGCTGAGTGAAGGAACAATTCACAAATAGATGATCTCTATCTTCAAGGTCTCTCTTACACAAAATACACCTGTTTACAATATTGATTCCGCATTTCTGTAAATTATCCAGAGTCAAAATTTTATTTTGGAGAAGGGTCCAGTAAAAGAACTTGATTTTAGGAGTGAGTCCCTTGATCCAGGCTCTTGTCCATAACGGTTTTCTGCCATTTCCCTTGGAGTTGAAGATGGAAGAGACTTTAAACTGTCCACTTGGCTCCTGATACCAAACAATTTTATCTTCTTGATTGGGATATAGGGATATAACATTTAGAGATAATTGAATATCCTTGAGATCTTGATCATAGTCAGTGAGGTTTACCCAAGTGTTATTCTACCAATATTGATTAACCATTATCCCCACTCTTTGTTTACATCTTTCTATTACATCTTTTTTTTGGATTTCTTCCTGTAAGGGTTTACCTCTTACCCAAATATCTTCCCAAAATTTCACCTTTTTACCATTACCTACTTTCCATGCACTACCTTCTTCAAGAACATGTTTTGTTCCCTGGACTGCCCCCCAGATAGCAGACGGTTGAGAAATATCTGAAGTAGTAAAGAAGTCATGAATTGACTGTGCCTTAAATAAATACTTATGCTTCCATATTTTACTCCATTCTTTATTTTCCTGATAGACCCTCCAACCCTATTTAGCTAAAAGGGCAGTGTTCATACTTCTTATTTTCCTTATACCCAGTCCACCATCCTTAACCAGTTTGCAAATGTTATCCCATGCAATAAGAGGCATTCTCTTTTTCTCCTCAGAACCTAACCAAAGAAAGTTTCTTTGGATTTTTTCAATTGCCTCAGCAAATTTAGAGGGGATTTTAAAAAGACTCAAAGCATACGTGGGTATACTTTGAAGACTTGTTTTGAGGAGAGTTAACTTTCCTCCTTGGCTTAGAAGACAACCTTTCCATCCTGCTAACTTCTTACTAAATTTATTAATAAGACCTTCCCAAAAAGCTTCAGGGGCTTTCAATCCAAAAGGGAGACCAAGGTATGTGGAAGGAAAAGAGCCTATAGAGCAATCAAGAATACTAGCAATTTTGTTTTGTCTATAAACTAGGGTATTAGTAAAGAAAACTGCACTTTTATTCTAGTTTATCAGTTGTCCAGAGGCAGAGGTGTATAGATTAATTGCTTCCTTAAGAGTCCTTGCTTCAGTAACTTCAGACTGTCCCATGAAAATAGTATCGTCCACAAATTGACCATGGGAGCAAGATAAAGGATGCGAAGAGGGTCTCAGACCTTTATACTGACTTCTATGAACCAAGTCCCCAAGGTATCGTCCCATACTATCTGCCATGATAATAAACATAATAGGGAATATAGGATCCCCTTGTCTTAATCCCCTAGACGGATTGAAAAAATGAGACGAGGTCCCATTTACCAACATAGCTATAGAAGTTGTAGATATCAACTGTTTAATAATATCCACCACTCTTTGTTCAAATCCAAAGGCAATTAGGCTTTTAGAAAGGAAATGCCAATCCACCCTGTCGTATGCTTTTGCAATATCTACTTTCATTAAGAACCCCTCGGTGTTGGATTTGAGAAGTGAATGAATATTCTCATGGGTTGTTATAACTGAGTTGAGGATTTGTCTGCCAGGAATGAATCCATTTTGCTGATCAGCAATTATAGAGGGGATTACAAGGATTAGTTTGGTCGTAAGTACTTTGGAAATTATCTTATAGAGGGAGTTGCACAAACTAATCAGCCTGAGCTGATCAGGACTATCCACACCTGCTTTCTTCAAAATAAGGCAAAGAAAAGTGGCATTAATTTCCTTCAGCATCTGTTTAGCTCCAAAAAACTCCTTCACCGCGTTGCTGACATCCTTTCCTATAAATTTCCAAAACTTTTGGAAAAAGAACATGGGGAAACCATTTGGTCCGAGAGCTTTTTCTCCTCCAAGAGATCTTATAGCTTTAAAAATTTCCTCCTCCTTAGGTATAGAACATAACATATTATTCTGCTCCTTTGTGATCAATGGGGGAATCACTCGTAGAATGTCAACCTGACCTTTCAAGTCGATGTTTCTATCTGCCTTCATCAGGGAGGAGAAAAATGAAATCATTTCCTCCTTAATTTCCTTTTCCTCTGTTATCTTTTGATCTCCTTTTTTCAAATGATGAATATGTGTTTAAGCTCTGTGTTTCAAAGTGGAGAGGTGGAAAAACTTTGTATTTTTATCTCCATCTTTCAACCATTGCACCCTTGATCTTTGTCTCCAATAAATTTCCTCCTTAGTTATTATGTCTTGGTACTGAACCAATTGTTCACTTTCTTCTCTTTGGGATTCATAAGTATATCCATATTGCTAGATTTTTCCCTGTATTCTTCTGATATTCTCCTTGATGATCTTCTTTTCCGCAAAAATATTTCCAAAATAGTCCTTATTCCATTTCTTAACTTTCTTTTTAACGTTTTTGAGTTTGGAAACAACTCGAAAGAGAGCTGATCCCTCTATGGAGATATTCCACCACTCTTTTATTTTGTCTTCAAACTATGGATGCTGCAGCCACATCTTTTCAAATCTAAAAGGATGATTCTTTTTTTGGTTTAGTTTATCTGCTAAGAAAATTAGAGGGGAATGATCTGAGCCTATTCTGTGGCGTGCTTCCAACTTGCAATTATAGTCTTTTATCCAGTTTGGGGAGATAAGCGCCCTATCAAGCTTGGCCTGAATGCATTCCTTATTCAGTCTCTTATTGCTCCAGGTGTACTGAATTCCTTACAGCTCCACATCCATTAAACCTTATTTGCTTATAAACTCCATAAGGTCAATTCTCCCTTCCATTTGGATTGTATTACCACCCATTTTCTCATCTACTTTGTTGGCCTCAAGCACATGAGATGATTCCATGTGGTGTAATATTTCTAACACAAAAGCCTAAAACTTCACATACTACCCTGTGGTGTAATCTCGTAAACCTAAAGGTCTAGAGGGTATCAAAATTATACATAACAAACTAAGTTTTTGAAGTATTAGGATGCCATCATGTGGTGACATCCTACTATACTAGAAGTTCCAAGGCCACTTGGTGAAAATTTTGGACTCCAAGTCACCGTATCACCAAAATGATGCCATGTGACATCATCTCATCAACCTAGAGTCTTAGGGCCCTCCGCATAATCACTATGCATCTTGAGTCCCTAGGTATTCAAATTTTCATTGTGGCATAATCTAAAGACCTTGATAGCTTGATGATTTTCAATATAATGTCTATCATCAAAATCCCTTGGGTGATTGAGTGAATTATATCATTCCAAGTGGCATTATCTTGGTCATCCGGGTGACATAGGTAAGAGAAGTTGTAATAAAAAAACAAGGAAAAACATAGAAAAATAGATAATATTAACAAGTTAATCATTTAAAACAAGAAAATTGACTAAGTTCAAGATGAAAGCAAAAAATTTATCATGAAGGACATTATAACAAAAAAATGATTGAACATGAATATTATTTAATGAGTCACTTTCAAATTTAAACAAGTAAATGGACCTTGAAACATTACTCAAAGGCCTGAATAATTCCATTCCAAAGCCATAAAGTCAAATATCAACCATTTATTTATAATGAAACATTATAAATACTTAGTAATTTAAATTTAAATAAATTATTAAAGGGCCAAAGTAAACTAAAATTCAAATTATTTAAGAGACCTAGTGATATTTAAAACTCATACTTCAACCTAGACAACAATGCAATAAATCTAAAACATTGAAAGCTAAATAATATTTTAAAAATAGATATCATAAACATTTAATCATGAAGTAAGAACTATTATAGACCAAATATGTTAAATGTAAATTACCAAGAACCATATAGAAGGTCAGATTATTATCCTAAGCCTAATTCAAATTTTACCCCAAATGGGATTTTAAAAGCACTTTCATAGAATGATTTAAAATGGTTAGCCTATTTTAGACTTCAAACAAATGAAAAAATTCAAATCAAAGACAAATAAACTAAGTGAGAATAGTGTAATGTGTGATTTAGGAATTTGACATAGAGAGAAGGTTAGTCTTGTGTTAATCCATAAAATAAGGAAATAAGCACACTAACATGCTAACATCTCTATCCTAGACACTAGAGGGAGATTAGTAAAACTTAACATAAGAAAACTCAACTAAAACAAAAAATAACCATTTATTTACCTTCTTTGAAGTTTTCAAATGGCTTGTTGAGTTGCTTGCTTGAATTGTGCATCAAGAAGTCTTTGGCAATGAAGCTTGTTGGCTTCCTCTCTCCTTGGCACCTTAGATTTTATGTGGCCTGTGATTGCTTGGATTATGATTTTGACATTATAATACTATTAATATGAGTATCATGTAATAAACCTTTCATAATAACTCTATAATATCCAAGCCTAGAAATGAATAGGTATGGCCTTGTTTATAACAAATGAATTTAACTTTCAACCAAGGTGAGTTAGGGTTGAGTTAAGGATTGGAATGGGTTCAAAACTAACCTAGGTGAGTTAAAACTAACTAAAATTGAGTTAGGTCCATGTGGGGATAGAAAGGTCAACATGATTATGTCCATCATTTAATTCATATATAATTTCAAGTTGAATGGTGACTCATAAAAAATATTGATGAAAGGCTTGATATTTTGATTTTAAGAATTTCCATTTTTATATATTCATTAATTTCAAATACATTAATTATATAGGTATTATAACTTGGATTTTCACCCTTTGAGGAGATGTAAAATATCTCCTCATCCAAGTGGTACAATAGAAACACCTCTAGGCTTGTGGGTAGCCTAAGGATGAGGTGAATCTTTAGATAGGGATAGCTCCTTTGATGTGCCACTTTGGATTAAAATTAAAATTAAATTTAGGGAGTGAAAATGTAGAGAGATAAGTGAAATTAAACTAACCTAAGGGATGTGATACACCAAAATGGATGATGACTTCCAACTAACTACATGTTACACTTGAAACCAAGTGACAAACTAAACATACACTTCTCGAATCTTCATCTTCTCACATCAATGTTATATTATGAGGTAATGGATGATTGTGAAAAGTTAAGAGGACTATAAAAGAGGAATTTAATGTAACTAATTAAAATATTTACTCAATTAATCCTTTACATCTTCTAAAAAACTTCACATTCCTTGTAAGAAAACTCTTTCCAACTGCAAATAGGATGAAAAAATGAAACAACATGCTAAGGAATCCATATTCTTCACTTATGGAAAATAAAACATTAAAAATTAACAAACTAATAAAAGTCATGAAAGAGTTAAAAATAAGTATTATTATTGATCAAAAGGTATACAAATGAGTAGGGCTTCACCATACTCAGGTGGAGCTTCATTACAATGCCAAAATGGCTAGTTCTTATAGAACTTGAGAGAGAGAGAAACTCAAGGGTCACAAGGAAAATTTTAAAGCTAAGAGAATAAGTTAATTTTTAATGAGAGGAGGATATGATATGAACCATGTAAGGTTATAAGATTGAAATGTCCATCCAAGTCATCAAACTCTTATAAAGTGGCATAAAACTCCTCATTCTAGCTCAAAAAATTGCTTGTATGATTATCCATATTTAAATGCCTTATAACTGATTAGCACAAGGTAAAATGATTTTAAATAAGGTTAAAGGTCTCAATCATGCCTTTTCATGCATTGGTTTCATGCCTAGTCCTTTGGAATCACCTAAAAAGGAGCTATCATCATATGTAGTCCAGAAAATTCCTCTTTCATGTACCCTATACACTTGGCCTCAAAATTAAGATAAATTTCCCATGAGAATATGAGGGAGGTAGTTTATGACAAGTTTAAAGACCCTCCATGGCCTTAGAAGCATCAGTAACACCTTAAAATCACTTTCCTTTAGAGTTTTCACACTTCTCACTAGCTTGTCCAATATGTTAGTTTTGATTGGCTAAGATGAAAGATCCTATTAAGGAACTTAGGAGTTATTATGAGGAATTAAATTGATATGGGGAGTTATCACAAGGTTTAATATTTCTCCCAAAGTTGTTTTCATCTTTAGACTCCTCCCAGAACATGTACAACATAAAAGATGGTAAAAAATACCCTATTTTTTCCCTATCCATACAACTACATACAAAAAAAAGCATGGGAGGAAGATTGAGTGCATAATATACAAGTTCCAATAGGTTTCATGGTTAAAATGTGCCATTATAATTCATCTCCAACTTCATTTACATAAACTGGTCATTTGCAAGGGTTTTAAAGGGTTTTAGGCCTGTTTAACCTCTTAAGGTTTATTCATAAAGGTCTAACATCCAAGTTTCCAACTAATTCCACAAATTAAAAATTAAAAACCTATAATAAAATCCCTAAAATTCTTTTTTTCCCATGCAAATCATCAAGAAATATGTGAGCACTCAAACTTCTCTTATCAAGTTCCTTCCTTCATTACAATAAGCATGAATGACCTTAAAGCCCAAAATTGACCTTTTTATGACTTATTATATATAAAAATGGCTCAAAAAAATATAATATTATCTTATAAACATGATAAAATGGATTATAAATCATAATAAAAGATAGAAATGTGAATGAGCCCTAATTTGGCCTTATTCCATAGGCATGCCTGCAACCTAAAGCTCAAAATGGATTTCCTATTCTTTTTTTTTGCATAATAAGAGATTAAAATTGTATATTGTGTCATAATTAATATGTATCAACAATTTATAAATCATAATTAGGTCCAAAAGTGTGAGTGACCCTTCCTTTACGTACTATGCCAAAATTTGCCTAGTAGGATTGACTGCAAAGTTAGCCATCTAAAACATCTTGCTTGGTTCCCTGATCTTGTAAGGTTTTATTTATGTTTTTTTAAATATTTTTTTCATATTATCATATCCTCTATAAATAATCAAATAGCTTTTATTTCACCCCTTTTGTCCCCATCCTCTAATTCTTGCCAATTTTGACCCTAGGGAAGTACCCTCTATCTGAGACAAAATAGAGGGTACTTACCCTATTACCCTAGATAAAATATCCATTATATGATATTTAAAAACTCATAAAAATTCTATGTACAAATTTTGAACCCTTGGTTTTGTGATTGGGCTTTCAAATGTTTCAAAATCCAAGACTGAACTCTGTGCATAAGGACTCTGTCTAGGAAATTCCAACATGGACTATGTATTGCATTTTAAAAAATATATTAATTGATTGTTTACAAATTTAAAAAGGATATATAAACTAAAATTATAAATTTTTTAATGTTTTAGGTTCATTTACCATTTCAAAATTTTCATACCCTTCATAAACCTTGTATCTTCAAGACTAGGTTTTATCATTGATTGTGCTTAACTTGTTTAGGGTTTCTATAAGATATCTTCACAATATTTAGGAATAAAAGACAAATTAAATAAATAAATTAAACATTACAAGATGAATTTTATCCATATCCCTACTTGACCTCATATTTTGGGGAGTTAAGAACCTTCCAGACCAGTCAAGACTAGTTGATTGTAATTTGCTTGGAAATGGGGTCACCTATAGGTTTCATGCATGAGTTAGGCATGGGATAATGTTTAAAAAACCTTTGAGAGTTTCATGGAGTCAATTTTTACTTTCTTAGTGATCCATAATCATAATCAAACAAGTGTTTTAGTAGCAAAAAACACACTTGTAAAGGATTGGAATCTTATTTTAATGATTTAATAAAATTGAGTTTTAAAATGATTAAAAAATTAAAATAGGTTTTTAAATATCCAAAATAGACAAAAATTAGGAGTGTAATAATAAAAGATAAAAAATTGATAGAAAATACCGAATGTGATTTGATAACAGAGTTTGGCTATAAAGCCTACGTCTCTAGATCTACTCTAATGGGGGATCGCTCCTTATTAATTATATCAAAAATCACTTTACAATAATAATAAGTCCCCAAAAAAATATTCATAGACTTTAAATCTATCAGAGTATTACTCTCAAACCATTTACAAAGTTTGAGGTAAATTAAAATACTCCAAAAGTCTCGAACACTCCTTTACATGCCTTGGAATAACACTATTCACATCCAAACTTGGCTTAAAATATACATTCAACCCCTTTATATAATGTTTCCATCTACAATCCAAGTGGTGAAACACTTATCTTTTTATCTAAATGGTCAAGGTTTGAATCCCTTCCAATGCATTTGGTGGTCTTTAGCCAAATATTTTATCCCATATTTGGGAGGTAGGGGGCATATTTGGGTTGAAATAACATAAAGTTCATAGTAGAATATGTCAAATGATTTGCATTTACATATGTTTTGATGGGCTTTGTGACATTAAAACATGGTATGTGGAAAACATGTGGAATGAAACATAGGTTTTTGTAGTTATAATGTGGCATGTGTGTGGGAACCATGGAAACTTGGTTAGTTAGAAACTTCGGTTGACATGTAATGTGGATGTCACATGGATAGTTTGGAGGGTCTTGGAATTTTGAGGGACTTTGGAGTAAAATTTAATTAATTACATAATATTCAAAATTGGACCATAGTAAATGGTGGAAAGCCATGTGGTGGCTTGTGGACCAATCACCATTCACCACTTGTCCATTCATCGATTGTTGACCTCTCATCACTTGTCAACATCCAAAACCAATTTTTTTTTACTTGCCTAGTTCAATATTTTAGGTGCTATAACTTACGCATAAGGGCTTCATTCTACAAACCACAAAATGCGTCAAAAATCTCTTGATGAACCCTTTGCCATGGAAATGATAAACCTACAATTTGAAGAATTTATTTTTGGAGTGAAATATAGATCCTTCTAGATAAATCCTCCCCATTAGGATATTTTGTACCTCCAAAATTTGATTAATTAGTAAAGAGGTGAGGGTATTAGTCCCTCACTCTTCTAACTTCCATCCATTTGGCCTTTTTTAAGTGCATTCCTTTGAGACCAACATGAAAATATTCAACATTTCCCCTTCATGAAACTTTCCTGTCAATTATTATATCTTCATATAGTTATGTGAGATACTGAGGAGAAAAATCATCAATAGAAGGACTAGATACACTCTCATCATGATCTACAATCATCAAAGGCTCATACAATTTCAGTTTTTCCACATTCACAACTGAATAAATCTACATATAAGATGGAAAATCCAACTAGAAAGCATTTTTACCAATCTTTTTCTTAAACTAGAAAGGACCATACTAGATTGGTTTCAATTTTTTACCTTCACCTATCAACCTTTCCTTACTGATGTGAAGCCATACCACATCATCTATAAAAAACTAGTGATCAACATGATGTTTGTCATGTCTTCTTTTGTACTTTTCCTAAATTTTCTCTAATTGATCTCACATAATCTAATGTACCTATTGCATCTTTTCAATGAACTTATTGGCTTTAATAACATCATTACATTCATTAGTAGTTGAATCTTATCCATAACATACATCTAGAGGAGATTTAGGAAAATATCCCTAACAAACTTCAAAATGAGATTTCATAGTAGTATAATGTATCACTATGTAGTTCATCCCATAACTTGAGATGTTTATTGCAATAACCCCTAAGTAAATGTATCACTATGTAGTTCACAACCTCTGTCTAACCATCAATCTATGGATGAAATGTATCTCTCTTATTCAACTTAGTGTCTATTAATTCCCACATTATTGACCAAAATTCCCCAAAAAATCAAGAATCTTGATCATAAACAATAGAAGTGGGCAAACCAAAATGAACCCATATATGTTGAAAGAAAAAGTGTGTTTTACCTTCCCCTATAATCTATTTAGTGTAAGGAATCAAAACACACATCTTGCTAAATCTATCCACTACCACATAAAATTAATCATGTTTCCTTCATGACATAAGCAAACCCCCTATAAAATCCATGGAAATACTTTCCCAAGGATGAGTAAGAATAGGTAAGGGAGTGTAAAGTCCCAATTTTATGTTACTAGGTTTGCTTGTGACATAAAGAACACACCCCTTGATATATTTGGAAACATTTTCCTACATATGGGGCCAATAACAATATGTTTTCAAATGTGAAACCATTTTACCAACTCCAAAATGACCAGAAATAAAAGAAGTATGTGATTCCCTAATCATGTGCCACTTTTGTTTTGAGGAATGAAAAGTTTTCCCAAATGATACAAAAGTTCATTATGCACATGATAGTCTGATTCTTCTACCTATTTTCCATTCATCAAGTCTTTATACACATCCTTAAAGTTAGCATCATCAACATAATATTCTTTATAACTTTCATAAGTCAAAGAACTATGTTGTAAAAGAATAGATGCAACTACCACAGCTGGCCTAGAAAGCATGTCAGCAACTTTTTTCTGAATACCTTTCTTATACCTGATCATAAGATGAAACTGTTGTAGGAAACCCATCCAATGAATATGCCTAGACTATTGTATTTTGGCCTTTGATTAGAGATATTGGAGGGGCTGATGATCTATATGTATCACTATCTCCTTGCCCATCAAGTAATGTTTCCATTTCTTAACACTCTGAACCAATGCATATAATTCCTTATCATAGGTTAGATAGTTTCTTACCACACTTGTGAAGGTCTCAGAATGATATCATACCAACTTTTTTCCCTACTTAGAATAACTCCCATAGCATAATCACTTGCATATATCTCAATCTCAAATGGATGATATAATTAAGAAGTGCCAAGACACGAGTAGTACTAATCTTTGTCTTTAAAGTATCGAAGGCTTTTGGTTGCTTGCTTCCTAAAGACTTGTTTTGTATTAGTCAAATAATGCAAGGGTGATGCAATAAGTGAGAAATTAGCAATGAATCTCTTCCAATATTGTACTGCACCAAGAAAACTTCTAACCTCAGATACATTATTGGGTCTCAACCATTTAATTATAACCTCGACTTTTTTAGGATCAATTTTCAATTCACCATGTTCTACAATATAACCCAAGTAAACCAAAGAGGTCTTGTAGAATTCACATTTAGATAATTTCAAATAAATGTTATCCCTTCATAATGCATCCATGAATTTCCTAATATGAATCACATGATCTTCCCAAGACTGACTGAAGATCAAAATATCATCTAAGTAGAATATAACAAAATCATCAAGGAATGGATTGAAAACATCATTCATCAGTCGCATGAATGTAGCTAGTGCATTGCATAACTCAAAATGCATGACAAGCCACTCAAACAATCCATGTTTTTTCTTAAAATTAGTTTTACAAATATGACCATGATTAATTCTAACCTAATGATAACCACTTCTCAATTCTAACTAAGTGAAATATATAGAATTTATTAATTGATCAAGCAAATAATCAATATGAGGAAGAGGATACTGATTCTTAATAGTAATTTTGTTCAAAACATGAAAATTAACACACTTTCACCATGTGCCATCTTTTTTTGGCACTAGATAGATAAGTGAACCAACAAGAGATGTACTAGGATGAATAACACCCTTTTCCAAAAGTTCCATTACCTACTTATTGATTTCCTCATTTTCCACCGCTTATAACTTGTACATGCCAATGTTAAGAAGAGGAGAATCTTGTAACAATTGAATTTCATGTTGAACTCCCCTTTTAGGGGGTAACCATTTGGGATCTTGAAACACATCATCATAACTAGAAATGATTTCAACCAATTCTTTCTTATGTCTAGGATCACAATTCTCCATAGCCTAGGAGTATTCTTTTTCCTTAGACTTAATCAACACGAGACAAAAATTCTTGTTTTAATTGACTAGTCTTTTCATTTGCCCAATTGTAACCAAGGAAAGACTCATATTAACATGATGTTGTTTGACTATATATTTAATGTCATCCTTAACAAGTAAGTACTTATTTTCCTCCCTATAGAAGATTGATTTTCTATCATAAAGATAATGACTTCCTAAAAAAATCTTGCATATGTCTATAGGGACTACATCTAGATCAACTTCATCCATGAATTTGGATGTGATGATAAATTTTAATCTATAAGTTTTGGTTACTTGCATTTTTGCATCATCACACACCCAACCTAGTGGATAGGGTTTTGGATGAAGAGTCGTTTGTAGGCCTAACTTTTTAACAATCTCTTCAAAAATCAAATTTGCTTATGATCCACTATCAAATAGAGTGTCAATATTAGTATGTTTTACAAAAACTCTAATGTGAAAAACTCATTTATTTTCTTATTATCATGGACAAATTTCTATTTTGAAAAGGAAGCAACATAGATGACTTAGTGCTATAAAGAGAATAACAATTCTACATACTCATAGCTATGATCTTGGTTTCATCCCCAGAGTCTGAACCCAGATCCTAAACTACAATATTATCTTTCTTATTTTTCTTCTTAAACCTATTTAAAGGACTTAACTCAAGATGTAATTTCCAACACTTAGACTCATCATTATTTTTCTTGCAATGATTGCAAAATGGATTACCCTCTTCTTTATGAACAGTAACAGTGGATTTTTGTTTACCCTTTCTAAACCTTTGCCCTTTATATTGCTTAACTTCAAATTTATTACTTTTAACTTTAGGAAAAAATTCTTTTGTCTATTTTCTTCTAGCCTCTAAATGAATGGCTTTAACACATGCTTCATCTAAAATAGTGGGATTGAGAACTAGAATCATGTGTTTCAAGTAACTATGCAACCCACCTATATACGTAAGTAGTGTTTCCTATGTATAAAGAGGAATATTCAAAAGTAAATCCTTTTTCCTAAATTCTTATGTATAATATTAAACATTTTGGCCTTCAGTTTATCTAAAAGAGTACGAATCCATCATAGTTTACTGAATATAGCCTGAAGGATAAAATTTATTTCTAAGTGCATAAAAAAATTCACTCCAAGTGGAGATAGAGTTATTTGTATTAATCTCGCTTTCCTTCAACTTACTCTCCCACCAGATGAGAGTTGTGCCTCCCATTCAAAGAGTAGCTAGGTGAATTTTAGCCTCATCATTAGCAATCTTCTAGCCCCTACAATATACTTCAATTTACTTTATCCAATTATCCAACTTTTTTGCATTAATCTTACCATTAAACATTGACAATTAAAACTTAATAAATAGCTTTAGTGAAGGAATAAATTCAATATCTTTTTTGCCTTTACCGTCGCCCAAAGAGGATGAAGGTTTCTTAGAATTTTTACCACCTCCAACATGTTCCATCTTAATTCATCAATCATGGTAAAGTTCCTCAAACATGACCTTCATTTCTAAGAAGGATTGCTGAAAAGTTCATTCAAACTTAAAGTCATCTCCCATTTTCACAGTACATCTTGATCCAATCTCTAGATCATATTCTGCTAATTCTCTTTCACCCCACCTATATCTCAACCTTGTCAACATACACTAGAAATCCACATGGTTAAATATGAATTGTGCTCTAACACCAAAAATCTAATCCATAATCATAATCAAACAAGTGTCATAGCATCATAAAACACACTTGTAAAGGATAAGAACCTTATTTTAATGATTTAATAAAATCAAATTTCAAAATGATTATAGAATTAAAATCAATTTTTAAATATATAAAATAGACAAAATTTAATAATGTAACAATAAAAGAGATAAAATTAACAAAAAATATCGAACATGATTTGATAAAAAAGTTTGGCTATAAAGCCTACATCTCTAGATCCACTCCAATGGGGGATCGCTCCTTATTAACTATAGCAAAAATCACTTTACAATAATAATAAGTCTTCAAAATAATCATCATGGACTTTAAATCTATCAGAGTATTTTTCTCAAACCATTTATAAAGTCTGAGGAAAATTAAAATACTCTAAAAGTCTCAAACATTCCTTTACATGCCTTGGAATAACACTATTCACATCCAAACTTGGCTTCAAATATACATTCAACCCATTTATATACTATTTCCATCCATAGTCCAAGTGGTGAAACACTTATCTTTTTATCTTTTATCCCATATTTGGGAGGTAGGGGGCATATTTGGGTTGAAATACGATGAAGTTAGTGGTAGAATATGCCAAATGATTGGTTTTTACATATGTTTTAAGGGGCTTTGTGGCATTAAAACATGGTATGTGGAAAACATGTGGAATGAAATGTGGGTGTTTTTGGTTAGAACGTGGCATGTGTGTGGGAACCATGGAAACCACATGGAAACTTGGTTGGTTATAAACTTTGGTTGACATGTCATGTGGATAGTTTGGAGGGTCTTAGAATTTTGAGGGACTTTGGAGTAAAATTTAATTAAATACATAATATTCAAAATTGGACCATAGTGAATGGTGGCAAGCCACATGGTGGATTTCAGACCAATCAACATTCACCACTTGTTGTTCATTCATTGATTGTTTACCTCTCACCACTTTTCAACATCCAAAACCCAATTGTTTTGTTTCATGGTTCAATATTCCATGTGCTATAACTTATGCATATGGGCTCCATTTTATGAATCATGAAATGTACTAGAAATCTCTCAATGATCCCTTTGCCATGGCAATGATAAACCTATAATTTGAAGACCTCATTTTTAGAGAAAAATATAGATCCTCTTGGATCACTTGGATCCATTTAACACTTGTTTGAGCCTAGACCACCATTTTTAAACCTAGTATTTCTCACTGTCTTACCACCATTTAGTTGATTGTGTTCCTGTCTTGGATACCCTACCTATAGGTGTTTAAGCATGTATTATACTTTTGAAACCTTATATAAGCTTCCTCTAAGCTCTTCACACCATGATATGACTACATTCACCTTGGGTGCCTCAAAACATTGTTAAAACACCAAAACTAACCTACTAGCTACATACCCTGCTTGATTGTGTTGCTCTTGGGTGCCTGTAGGTGCAAATTACCTCCTATAGGTATGTGTGAGTTCTTTGAGACTTGGCTATAACATGGAGATATTATTCATAAATAATTAGAACCATTTGATAACCCCTCATCCATTAAACTCACCTAATATTCTCTTTGATTCCTAACTGAATCTCTTTTTTGAGGTGACTAAGACATATGTTTGTAGGACTTGCTATAGGTGTCCTTTATTTCTTCAGATCTTGGTTATAGTGTAAAAATAATCTCTATTAAACCATGATAACAAGAACTATTTCATATTTCTCATACATATTTTTTACCTTATCTAATCCTTGGGATCAAGCTAAGTTTCCTTTTGAGGAGACTGAGACACCCCTGTTGTGGGTGTGTATAAGGTTGTTGTATGGACTGATAGGTCTGTGTGGGAAGCAAAACATAAAGTCTGACAATTATGATGATCCCTTTGACCATAGATGATCCTTAAACTAATTGAAACATTCCAAACATGAAAGTGTGCTTCACTGGATTCTTTGTGTCAAAATTGCATTCATAACTTCACAAGCTTGTAGATGATAATGGAGTATTTTAGTGTGTTTTAGGGTAATTTTAAGGCTCTAGACAGCCTCTTTTCACTTAATCTCTTGCTCTCATCCTTGGAATACTCTTGTATATCCTATAGGAAACATGTCCAACCTATTTATATACCTTTTAATACTTTTTAACCATATTGTAATAGGTCTAAAAAAACCCCTTGGAGCTATGTTTGGTCATTTTAGAGAAAGTTTCCCTTAAACTTAGTCTCTTTCCCTTTGAGCATTGTTTACTTGTTATTTATCTAATTTACCTCTTCAAAGGGGTATATAATGAGGCTTGATTCACATTAAGACATGAAGGAGATATTAAACATCAACATTAACACATCAAAAAGGCTCTTTTAATTCTCTACCAAGTCACCTATAGAATGTACCTTGAAAGGTATGCAAACAGACTGTGTACATGAATATGCATGAGTATCATAGTCTCTTCTTGACAAGTGAAGGAATATAAATAATGTAAATTTAATTATAATGTGTTCCACATATTTAAACTCCAATTTAATTTCCATGAATCATGTTAAACATACTCAATACATCTGATTCCCTATGACTACAAATGGGAATGAGCAAATAGTTGGCTATGATCCTAACAAGACTAACAACTTGATCCAAACATGGTGTTATGAGATTATACATGAGGATAGGATGATAAACATTAAATTAATACATGGAAAGACACCATATCCTATTCACATTGAATTCTTTGTATGGAATTCAACTTTCTACAAGTGAAAAATTCACTAAAACTACACATGGTGGTACTTTCCTACAAGTTGAGTTATTTGGACTATAAAATCAAATATAAATGTGAAAAAAATAATATAACATTATAAAATGTATTAGAAATCCTTTAGTACCAATATCAACAAGTTAATTATACGTACCTTCCCAAACAAAAGCAAAACCTGTAGGGTACATAGATAAGCAGGTAAAAAACTATAGTCATCTTCATGAGGATGGTTCATAAATCAAATAACACAATTATTAAAAGTAATTATATGTAAATTAAGGTATATAATTTTAAAACAACCTTATAAAATCATTTTCCTTGAAACTTTATAAGTTGTTCATACCAAGAAAAAACCTGAAGGTCACTTTCTACTTGCCAAGAAGGGTAAAAAGGGAGTAGAATAGTTTTGAGATATAAATTGAAATTACATACAAAAATAAACATGTAAATGAGATTTTATAATCTAAAAAGGCATTATGAGATCCTTTCCCATGTGGTACACTTCCCAATGAGCTGTAGACACCGAAATTGTGTCTAACCCTTGGTCGACTCCCCCCTTGGTCCCCTTGGTCCCTTTCCACTTCTAACCATACCTAACCTATGTCTTATTAATTTAAAATAATTATCTTATTTTAAATTAATAATTCTCTCCTTCCTTCTCTCTCTCCCCTTGCCACCTCACCCATGCCACCTCTCATCTCCTTGGATTCTTTGCCCTTGGATACCCTCATTTATCACCCTATGACCTATTTCAACTTCCCCTCCACTACCCCTTGCCAAGTCTTAAATGATTTAAGACCCCATTTCCCTTATCCCACTCATTTCCCACACCTATTAAGCCACCTTTGACTGTTTCTTCCCCGAACCCACTGACCTAGTAGTTGGGAAAACAGATGAAAGGCTATTTTTAGCCTTTTTTCCTGCCTTCCAGCCGCCGACATCGATCAACTGTCGACCGATGTCAGTGATATTTCTGGCATTGATTGCCTTCAAAACTACATTCCACCTTCAGAGTGCAGATCCACTTTTCCAATCTTTCCATCTGACCTTTCGACCTTCAACCATCTGATCTTTCACTCCTCAATCTTCAATCTGCCAACCTTCAGACCTCTCTCTCTCTCTTTCAAGCACACAGCAAGCTACAACAACAACATGTACTCTATATCAGCCACTCCACCAGCAACAGGTCCTCCACACCAATAGCATTAGCAATAGGTACAAGCATCAGCAACACTCCTTCAGCAGGTATGAGCTATGAATGTTTCATTTATTTCAATTCAATAATCTAGAAATGTATTAGCAGTTAGCTCCTATTCAGCTCTTAGACTGTCAACCAGACCATAAACCCAACCTACTCTTCTCAGAGAGGCTGAAAGGCCTCCTCTACCCCTATGTCCCCTTTTAACATTTTGTCCATTGTCCCAGACCTCTGCATAGACTCTCAGACCATTCAAACAAAACCAGAACCCCTTTTCAAACCCATCCATAGTCCAAAAACTCATCTACACCCCGTCTCGGACCATTGTCCTGACCGACATTGACCACTACCTCCACCGACATCGGTAGACTAACCAACATCGGTAGACCTTGATAATCGACGTCGGTAGACTAACTGACATTGGCGACTGTGACCAGACCGACAGTAGCATTCAGGTAAGCATTTGCTTCTATTTCTATTTCAATTTTTAATCATTTCAGTCTTTTATCATTCTACCTTTTATTAGACATTATTTTTATCAATCAGTGGGTTGACATCCCTTAAGGAAGTCTTTGTACTTCTAGGATCAAGATTTTGCTTGGCAGCCCACCATCTCCTCATCTAACGCCTTCTTTGTTTTAGTCTCTTTCTTCTATAGGTGTCATCCTCCACAACCAAAGAGGAGTCCCTACGTTGTCTGGATAACGGTGCGCAGACTACATCCGAGTAACATCTAACCCTAGACCTTTTCTTCTAGTTTTTCATTTCCTTTTGAGTGTGAAAGCAAAAATCATATAGAAACATTCTGGCATTCCCGGTGGGACCCTAGGGTCTTCCTTGGGTTCTTTTCTTTCTTTTCATATAGGTGCATTAGGTTTCTCCTTTTCACCTCTTTCTTCTATCTCTTCCAAAAGACACCATTAGCAGGATTAAAAAGAACTCTTCTTTCTTTTCTTGCATCTTAGACTAGTCAAAAGTCATACTCTTCAACCTCTTCTCACTTGTCTTCATATGAACTCACATTTCAACTTGGGCTTAAAATACATTGCATTTCATTTTTGCTTGCTTGCATTTCTTAGTCCACATTTAGTAATTACAACCGCATCATGAATTAATCGTAGACCACTTATGTTACACAACCAAATCACTTGCACAAATCAAACATCAAAACTTACTTGAGACAAGGCTTGACTGGGATTTCATCACCCAATGGATACCTTACCCATCCTGGCAATCCCACTTGGACTTCACCACCAAGGGGAAAGCCCACTCTATTCTCTGGTAGAGGATAATCTCTAGGGGAAGTATATTTTAGCTAAGCGAGACCATCTTATCACTAGACTCGTGAAGTGAGGGGAGCTTGCTCCTTAGCACCAGGCCAAGTACGGAACCTAACATAGACTCTTGAGTGCCTAAACTAACCTAAAACCAACCATAGACTGCTTCTTCTAGGACCCTTCTACAAGCCAACCTTCCAAACACATTCTAAGGCATAAGCCAACAAGATTCTAAAAGTTGATTCTTAGGATTTAACACTTAGGGTCTGCCTGTCTCCATCTATTTTTCTGTTCCTATCTGGTTTTTTGAGCTAGTGAGGACGTTTCTTTTTTCTTCTTCCAAAAACTCTCAAATCTTCTAAGTTTCTAGAAAACACAGTAACTGACATCAGTTTTTCCATCGATGTCAATAACTTTCTTCACCAGCATCGGTCATCTGATTGACATCGGCATCCTATATCACCGACATCGGTTTTTAAACCGACATCATTCACTGTCCAAACTTTTTTCCCAAAACAACAGCCTTAAAACCCCGACCCTTTTTCTGCCAAAACCACATTCTGGGTTTCTAAAATTGAAAAAAAATAGTTTCTAGAACCTGAACCTTTTGCCTTGAATGGTTTTGACACACAGTCAAACCATGACTTTTATTGACCACACGAGGTAACAACTACTTCCACCTTTGCCCTCCATGACTAGTCCTTTAATGGAGTTTCATTTAGAGACCGAACAAACTCCAAATCGATCAACCCTAACTCAGTCTCCCATTGTCCCTGAAGGGGACCAAGATTTCAAAAGATTCTTGGACCTCAATGTCAAAGCCCTCCAAAATTATCTCACAAGAAACCAAATGCGTGACCTTTCAGGTGAAGCAGCGATGACATCAACACCATCCGCTACCCAGCGTTTTATGACTCAGAGTATTACCTCAACCATTAACCTGACCATGGCCAATACGCAAAGTTTGGCCTCCCCATCTATTTTTAGACTGACCTCCATTGGGGGTTTCATTACCCCCTCAACCACATGTAATTCAACCAAGTTCTACATCATACCAAAACTTGATTGTCTTGACTCCACACACTCTTGCACCCATAAATGCAGGAGTGTCTACCTCCCCTTTTGCCAATGCCACATGCAACCACCTTTGGTGGTATCTAGTCAACTTATGCCTTCTACTTTCATGACACAACTGCCCTTGGCTTCCACTTCTATCCCAACGACTAGTTATCAATACATTGCACCTCTACAAGCATAACTGACTATGTCGTATGCCCCTTCTAGCACCTTGCAAGCACCCTACAACCTAGGGGGCACCCCATCTACCAATCCATCAGCCGATCTCATCAAGATGTTGATGGACAAAATGTCTAGTCTTGAGGCTTCTATTTCTGGTTCAAGCAATGTCCTTTCATATGACCAAATTTGCAATGAACCCATTCATCCCTCCATCTCGATCTAAATGTATCCCAGTCAGTGGGAGATTCCTGAGTTTTCTCATTTCTAGAGTAAGGAAGACCCACAATAGCACCTATGAGCATTCAGACATGCTTGTTATCTCATAGCCCATGATGATGCGTTACTTTTATGCATGTTCCCCATGTTGCTTTTTGGCCCCGCCCTTGACTGGTATAACTCTCTTACCAGTCACTCTATATTTTCATTCACCCAACTTGCCCAATTATTCCTTGACCATTTTTCAATCAATATAACCAAAAAGGTCTTAATCACAGACCTCTATTATATCAGGCAGTTTGACGATGAATCAATAGTCGATTTTGTCACCCGTTGGAGAGACTTGATCAACCAGCTCTCCTTCTCTTTGCCTCAACCTGAGCTCATCGAGCTCTTTTCCTGAGCATGTGCTAAGCACATCTCTTCTACCTTACGAGTTCAAACATTCTACACTTTTGATGAAGCTTTCACCATGGCTCGAAAGCTTGAACTTCGTGCCATTGAAGAGGATAAGGTCAAATTGCATAATACCAATGCAAAAGCTGATGACCCTTCTTCTTCCAGACCTTCTTCTTCCCACTCTAAGTCTAAAAGAGTGGCAAACACTGTGGTCATTAGATCACCATCTTTGACAACAACTAATCAATCTCAACCTTCAACATCTCAAAGCATCACCAAACAATTCCAACAACAGTACATCCAGCGTTCATACACTCCACTTGGAGAATCATACGCTTCCATTTTAGAAAAACTTGTCAAACAGGGGGTCCTCAATCTCCCTCCAATCTAACCACCTTAATTTAACCTTTCAAAATCCCTCCCTACATGGTATATGGAGGCCGACTTCTGTCACTATCATTGCATCCACGGCCATGACATCAACAATTACCGAACCTTCAAAAACATCATTCAAGACATGCTAGATAAGGGGGATCTTGTCTTGGACAACCCGAACGCCCCACCCAATCAAAATATCGACATCTTTAGACAACCATTCCCAAACCATCCTCCTAATCAAAACAATGTCTAGACCATGACCGATGGCTCCCACAAGCATGACATATGCATGGTCAACACGGTCTCACCTCTTGTCCCTAACCAACCTCCTTCACAGATGGAAGACCCTTCTTACCCTATTTCTCTTCCACAAGTAGAAGAAATTTCTTTTCCTATTAGTCCTCCATCGACCTCTCTTATATTGGAGGACACCTTGACCATACCAACGCCATTAGCCCTACCTTCATCCGAGGACCCCACCTTGCCTACTCCTAACCACAAGTCGAAGACACAATCATCCCTACCCTCTACCCTCTAGAGGAGCCACACTCTCTTATTTCTTCTCCACCAAGAGAAGAACCAGTCTCTTCACCCATTTCGACCAAGGAAGACCTAGTCATGGTTGCCTCTTATCTTTTGCCTAAGATTGCTACATCTCACTCACCTCCATCCACATCTGAACCCAAACCCATATCTAACCTCGCCTCACACAATGGTGGCCCTCAACCCAAACCAAAGAAGGCCACTAAACCACATCGGAGAATTCCTTCCCCACCTTCATCATTACCTTCAATTTTGGGCCCACATCCATCCACTTTAATAGGAGTGCTTCCTACTCCCATACTTCACAGAGGCAAGTTGCCTCCATTATCCCCTCAACCCATCAGACATGTATTTCTTCCAAAACATTCAATGCCTATCACCACCAAAGTGCCATCTACATGTGTGGCTACACCACCCACAAAAATGATGGTATAACTAATGCTTCTTACACCTCTCAAACCAAAGTCATCAACCCCCATTGCAACAAGACACGCAGACCCATTAGCAGGTTCTTATGCCTTGCTGTTATGGCAATTGTTGCAGTCTTCTCACATCAATCTCCCACCTCTTAAACCATATCAATCTCTCAAACCAAAACTACCCTGGTTTGACGACACTCAGATTTGTGTGTATCATCACACGCCTGGGCACGACACTAAGCATTGTTGTGCCCTCAAGGTTGTCGTTCACCAATGCTTGGAGAAAGACACCCTTCTTCTTGACCGTATTATCAACAAGCCTTCAACACCGCCCCACTCATCAACTCTCGGATCAAGACAATCTTGGTTTGAAAACTCTAAATTTTGCCACTATCATCACACACTGGGACATGACACTAAGCATTGTTGCACTCTTAAAGCTGTCATTCGTCAACACCAAAAAAAGGATACCCTTATCATTAAGGATCCTCTTGACCACCCCTTTGACAAATCATCAACACTGACCCATACTTCTCCAACTTCATCACCTAAATTGGGATCTCCACGCCAGACTATGGTCCCTTTGCCACCTTTAACCCCCTTATTCGACATCAACATAGTTAATGTGACCACCAAGCCTCAACTAACCTTAACCAATCTGTCAAACATTCTCCCTAACCATTGGAGGAATTCAACATTCATCCAAGCCTACCAACCTTTCAACCAGTCTCGACCAAACATCAACCTTGACCTTGACCAATCATTCAATTAACCTTGGACAAACCTTGACCAAGTCTCGACCTGACATTAACCAGTCTCGACCAATCATCAACCAAATATCATCGACCAAACATCAACCAAACCTTCTAATCATGACCATCGACCAGATATTGACCAAACCTCGACCAATCATCGACCAAATATCAAACAACCAAACCTCAACCAGACATCGACCAGACAATGACCAAACATCAACCAACTTCATGCCAACAACATATCAACTAGCCTTTTAACCACGTCTTCATGTCTAACATCAACCAACATGTGACCAATTTGAAAAGGAGCAAACAAAGATAAGTTTGCTCCAAATTGGCTCAGACCTTTCATCATCACGCATGGGTATGGATCAGGGACTTATCAGAACTTGAGCCCCTTTAATGCCTTGCATCTGTGACCATTCTACTGTTAGTCGAGTACTCACTCACTTGACATTTAACTTGAAGCTCATCCCTTGAGCAATCCCCATCCTCTTAATCCTCATTCCTTTCAACCCTATTCCCCTTAACAAATCCTATATAACCCTTTTATAACCTATGGATGCTTTGTCCTAATAAAAGGGAGCCCTTGAACTTCTATAGTATTGTCCATGACTCAAAATTCTGTCAAAAATAAATCAAGATATCCAAGGTCACAAACTCTAAAAGATAGACTGCTCCCTCGAAGGACAACTGTACTATCATTACTGTAGCTAATAGACTGCTCCCTCGAAGGATAGCTATTCAAACATATATAAAGCAAAAATATAGACCACTCCCTCGAAGGATGGCTATGACTAAATCTTGCTACTCTCAAAAGCTTTCCATGTCAATCAACTTCACAAATGACCACAAAGCAAAATGACATCTCTATGTAGACTTCCTGCATCGATCAGTCTGTTCAAAAAAAAAAGGGTCATGGACTTGGCTTGTAGTTGTCTCAGGGTCTCCTATAAAAAGGGGCAAGTTTATCTCTGCTCTAAAAAGGGTTACCCCATCCTCACCTATCATAACACTTTTTCAAGGGACTTCGAGCTCATTTTAATGTCAAAATGATTCGATTACTTCTCTAACACAACCAATGGTTAACGACGCAATGCATGAATGGGGCTCTCGGTTCTAACAACTCCTATCTATGTTGTCATTCTGGTCTGTGTCAATGAAAGAGAAATTTTCCTTTCACTTTTTTTTTCACACTTTGGTCACATCCAACCAAATCATTTGCCAGCCAAACCAAATCAAACCAAAACATCTTCAGACCTATCACATCATCATAGTCCATTTCACATAGTTTCTATGGACACCAATACACATGGAAACTATCGACCACACAATTTATGTTAAGCATAAACCATTACTTGCTGAAGCATAAATAGACTCAATTCATTTTTAGCATACATCCATCACGAATATGGAAAATTGCTAGGGATGAAAGACCTCGACCAATGTTACAGAATACACCATTTGGAAAAGGCTGTAACATCTTTTTCTCCTCATCATTTCAACACATGACCAAACCAACCTATTGACCAATTTTGCCTCCTTACCTAAACTACATTGGCCTGAGGCCCTAACAACAGGGGCTATGTAGGCAGCACTCAGATGACATGATGTCTTTTGGGGTTAGCTTGACCACCCTCATTTGTTCATCTACCTGATGGACAAACCATTTTACCTTTTGACCATGACTTGACCTCGACCAAAGCAATCCATAAATTTGACCCTTCCTCCCTTTTAGGGAGAACTACATTGGCCTGAGGCCCTTCCAACAAGGGCTATGCAGGTAGGACTCAGTCTTCTGAGGTTAGCTCAGCCACATTCTTTCATTCGCCCATTCATTCGACCAGCTATCTATCTCGACCTTCCACTGACCCGCTGACCTTGGAGATCACGACCATCTCCTCAGACTCTGACCACTTCTAAGACAAATGTTGCCTTGGTTGTTTTTGCATGTATGCTACCTCACGAATGGTTAGCAAAATTGTGTGCAAACTATTTATGACCTTCACAAGTATAGGATCGCAAGCCAGTTGATTCCCATTACTTGTGACATTTTCATGTTTCTAGGAGCACTTCCTAAGCCCAGGATACCTAGAACATGATGACCATTGGAGCTACAGCTTAGATTGAATAACCCGATCAGCTACGACCAGGTGCTGGGGCTTGATTATTTCAATTTTGTCACTCCTTGACCTTGACATGTGACAATTTGACCTAACCATCCTGTGAAGTGGTATGCGCATAATCACAACCATTGCAGCATTCAACCTCACCATTTTCATCCACTCTCTATCAAATCGGCACTCGACTTTAGGTTCCCTTCCCTCAACTCCCACTTTGAGGGGGAATACCTAATCCCACATCTGGTGTAATCAACCTCTTATTTTTGTCTTGTAGTTCATTTGAATAACCAACAAGATGAAACAACCTCATCCCATACCTGGGGTAATCAACTCATGTTTTTGTCTTGCAGTTCATCCATAATAACCAACAAGAAAAAAAGGGGCAAATGTAGACACCAAAATCATGTCTAACCCTTGGTCGACTCCCCCCTTGGTCCCCTTGGTCCCTTTCCACTTCTAACCATGCCTAACCTATGTCTTATTAATTTAAAATAATTATCTTATTTTAAATTAATAATTCTCTCCTTCCTTCTCTCTCTCTCGTTGCCACCTCACCCATGCCACCTCTCATCTCCTTGGATTCTTTGCCCTTGGATACCCTCATTTATCACCCTACGACCTATTCCAACTTCCCCTCTACTACCCCTTGCCAAGTCTTAAATGATTTAAGACCCCATTTCCCTTATCCCACTCATTTCCCACACCTATTAAGCCACCTTCAACCATTTCTTCCCTGAACTCGCTGACCCAGCAGTTGGGAAAATAGACGAAAGGCTATTTTTAGCCTTTTTTCTTGCCTTCCAGCCACTGATGTCGGTCAACTGTCGACTAATGTCAGTGATATTTTTGGCATCAGTTGCCTTCAAAACTACATTCCACCTTTGGAGTGTGGATCCACTTTTCCAATCTTTCCATCTGACCTTTCGACCTTCAACCATCCAATCTTTCACTCCTCAATCTTCAATCCACCAACCTTCAGACCTCTCTCTCTCTCTCTTTCAGGCACACAACAAGCTATAATAACAATAGGTACTCTACATCAGCCACTCCACCAGCAACAGGTCCTCCACACCAATAGCATCAACAATAGGTACAAGCATCAGCAACACTCTTTCTTCAACAGGTATGAGCTATGAATGTTTCATTTATTTCATTTCAATAATCTAGAAATGTATTAGCAGTTAGCTCCTATTCAGCTCTTAGACTGCCAACTAGACCACAGACCCAACCTACTCTTCTCAGAGAGGTTGAAAGGCCTCCTCTACCCCTCTATCCCCTTTTAACATTATATCCATTGTCTTAGACCTCTGCAGAGACTCTCAGACCATTCAAACAGATTCAAAACCCCTTTTCAGACCCATCCACAATCCAAAAACTCATCCAGACCCCATCCCAGACCATTGTCCTGACCGACATCAACCACTACCTCCACTGACATCGACAGACTAATCGACATCGACAGACCTTGACAACCGATGTTAGCAGACTAATCGATGTCAGCGACTGTGACCAGACCGATAGAAGCATTCAGGTAAGCATTTGCTTCTATTTCTATTTTAGTTTTTAATCATTTCAGTCTTTTATCATTCTACCTTTTATCAAACATTATTTTTATCAATCAATGGGTTGACATCCCTTAAGGAAGTCTTTGTACTTCTGGGATCAAGCTTTTGCTTGGCAGCCCACCATCTCCTCATCTAACGCCTTCTTTGTTTTAGTCTCTTTCTTCTACAGGTGTCATCCTCCACAACCAAAGAGGAGTCCCTACGTCATCTCGATAACGGTGTGTAGAATACATCTTGGTAACATCTAACCCTAGACCATTTCTTCTAGTTTCTCATTTCCTTTTGAGTGTGAAAGCGAAAATCGTATAGAAACATGAGCCATACAAGTGCTAAAATCTCCTTTTTTCCTAAGAAAATTACCCTTTTAACTGAATAACCTACCAAATTTCATTTAAATTAATTAATTAAGACCTATAAGGACACATTATATGTGACATAACATTATTAAACCTTCATACTTCCTAAATAAGCCATATAACTAATTAAATGCACTTTTTTGACCCCTAAAATGCCTCAAAAGGACATGTTGGCTAATGAAATAAGTGACCAAGGATAATATATAATTGAATAAAATTAAATGACATATTATATACCTTATGAAAAAATATTAAACCCCATAAAAAACTTAAAAGTCAAGTTTTTTATTAGGGTGCCCCAATTTGACCTAAAAGTTAAATTTGGTTAATAAATTGGCGACTCATAGGGGTAGTATGATTGCTATACTAACTAGACTAGTAGAATTATCAGTCCATTGGAATTAAGATTCATTTTAATTTTGATTTAAAAAAATAAAACTTTGACCATTGACCACCAAGACAAGACCACTAATTACCTCAACCACACAAAATAAAAGCAAACACACATGTGCTTCATGAGCACTTATGGAACACACATACTAACTAAACAAACTAACTCAAATAATAACATGAGAAGAGAACCTCCTCATGGATCAAATGGGAATCTTGAAACTCTTCTTTCTTCATTCCATAAAGGAATGAATAAGGCATATAGCATTTTATCTTTTAACATTGATGCCTCCAACTTTTTCATGATTTTTGCCAACTTCATTGGCATGATGTTCATTGAAAACGAGGTAGTTTCAAACATTTTGGATATATAAATGAACTCTTATTTCATCCAAATAGCCTCAACATGTTGGATCTTCAATTTTAACCTCATTCTTGATCTCCATAGGGCTCTCAATAAGATTAGGTTTTTTCTCAGCTGTAAGTTCTTCTAGCTCATCAAGGAGATTTGAAAACTCTATCCAATCTAGATCCTTTTCCTCCATGGAAGATTATTTATTTACCTTTTCATGTACTTGGCCCTCAACTTGGAAAATCTCTTCAAGCTCTTGAAATAGCTTCATTTGTAGCTGTCAATCATCTTTGTCCTCTTCATCCTCTAGAATTACTACCTCTTAAATCTTCTCTTCTTGAGGAATGATGTCATCAAGTTGGTTTTATTAAATATCCAATGTATATGATGGTGATTCAAGACTAGGATGAGGTATTGGATCATCCTCAATAACATCATCTTGCACATTGGTCTCAAGAGAGTTTTCTAGGGATGAAACCTCTTTGGGGGAGACTTGAAATTGTTCTTCATCCATAATAGCACATTTATCCTCATACTTGAGATGATTATCCAAAAAAAATTTATTATACATGGAGTCTTATTCAAGGGATTCTATATCTTCCATCTCATTCTCTTTCATGGTGATGCTAAGAATAAGCATCTTGAAATCATGTGACCTAGCCCAATGAGGCTACCAAGGAGGTATGTCTTTTTCAAGCAAGAGTTCTCTTTCCTTATCAACCAAATAATCTTATTTAGATTTCCATACCATAGGTCCAGCAAGGAAAATGGTGATGGGGTGAGGAAAAGATGAACTAATTAGTGGAGGTGGGACATAGAACTCAAAATTTGATTGGGAATGAAATGTAGGGGGTTCTTTTGGGAGCTCTTGAGGAAGGAGAGGTAGACCTTGGGATAAAACAACTTTATTTTCTTCCTTCCACTTGAAAATCAATTCATTAATATCTGATTTATCTTGAGGATTCTATTTAGGAAGGGTTTATGGGGTGTTTTTAGGCATAGGATATTATTTTGGGTCTAAACTTTCCATCACACCTTGACTTAGTAGCTTCATTTCTGACTCTAAATCTTCAATTTTATTGGATAGATTCTCTTGGAAAAGTATTTATTGAATATAATAGGAATTATAATTAATATAAGGAATACATGAGGGTTGATATATAAGATAATAATATTTTTGAGGAAGGGTTGGATGGACTTGTAAAGGACCAACTTCATTCTCCACTTCACACTCCTTAACAATGCTTTTATCTTCTTTCTTTCCCCAGGATTTCACTATCTTACTCCATCTTAGGTTGTTGGGATTAGGATTATTTTATTTAGGAAGGGTTGGAGGTGTTTATATAGGGTGAAGCTAATTTTAAACTTCACACTCTTTTTCAAGACTTTTCTCCTCTTTCTTTCCCAATGACGCCACTACCTTATTTCAGCTTAGGATGTTAGGATTAGAAGTCTCTTTTTTAGGTGGTGGGGATTCAATATGAGATGGTAATGAGGGATTTAATTCCACTTATTTTTATACTAATATGGAATATTTTATTGGCCAACTCAATTTTTATATCAAGGTTTGCTTCAAACACAAGGCTAGTCTTTTCAACTCTCTCTTCCACTTGATTTGGAAAAGGATGACTTTGGCAATTTTGGTTAGGTTCATGAGTAGGGATCAAATATGGATAATAGTAAAATTGTGGAAGTGGATATGAAGGTTGATATAATTGGTAAGGCTTTCTCTCATGAATTCTTAGCTTATCCTCCAAGGATGAAATCAAACCATTCACATCTAGCATCGCATTTGTAAGCCTTTGCCAATTGGCTCCCTCAATAGGTGCCCATTCTATTTTGACCAAATATATGGCATATCTCATCTTGTTAATGAAAATTATATGGATATATTTAAAACATACTCTTAGATTATCAATCTCCAACATGTACCTCTCATAGGCCAAAGTGTTTTCTTGAAGGTGGAAATGGATGGAGTTGATGAGTGGGTAGGTTGACTAGGAGAAACAAGATATTGAAGAGGCTAGCTATAAGACTGATAGAACTCATGATGGGGTTTAAAATGGTCATATTGAGGCTGATAATAACCATATTAGGGATGGTACACTTCATGAAATGGTTTATTAATAACTTGATCTTGTTGATAATAAATGACACAAGCTTACAATGTCTCACCAACTTGTAAAGAACAAAAATCAACACCAAAGTCAACCATGAAACCTCATGAAAGAAATAACAAAAATAAAAAATATCACCAACAATATTCAAAATGAAACTTTGGCAACTTTACCAGCTAATGTAGCTTCAGAGTCATCATTGATGCTTGAATAGATGCCTCTAAAGGTTGATTATTGAGAGATAACACCAAAAATATCTCAACTTCTTAGACCAAGAATCCAATCTAATGTGCCAAAAACTATTGTCACTTATATTTTCACCCTTTTAGGATATTTAAAATATCTCCTCATCTAAGTGGCACAATGGAAATACCTCTAGGAGTGTGGGTAGCATAAGGATGAGGTGAATCTCTAGATAGGGCTAGCTCCCTTGATGTACCACTTTGGATTGAAAATACATTTAATTTTTGGGGTTAAAAAGGGAGAGATATAATTGAAATAAAAATAACCTAAGGTAGGTGATACCCAAAAATGGATGATGACTTCCAGCCAACTATATGTTACACTTGAAACTGAGAGATAAACTGAACATACACTTCTCCAATCTTCATCTTCTCACATCAATGTTACATTGTGAGGTTATAGATGAATTTAAAAAGTTAGGAGGACTATACAAGAGGAATTTAATGTCACTAATTAAAATAATAACTCACTCAATCCTTGATATCTCCTAAAACACTTCACATGCCTTATAATAAGAATCTTTCCAACTGCAAATAAGATGAAAGAATGAAACAACATGCTAAGAAATTCATATTATTCACCTATTCAAAATCAAACATTCCAAATTAATAAACTAAGAAAAGTCATGTAAGAGGTAAAAATTAGTATTATTATTGACCAAAATGTATACAAATGAGTAGGGCTTTTACATACTCAAGTGGAGCATAGATTACAATGCCAAAATGACTAGTTCTTGAGAGGAATTCATCTACAGTCCAGGCATGAAATAAATGCATGGAGAGGAATTCTTGAGATCATTACCCTTATTTAAAATAATTATACCTATTCCTAATATTTATAAGGCATTCAAATAGGGCTAACTATGTAGGGAATTTTGTTTGAGCTAGAATGAGGAGTTTTATGCCACTTTGCAAAATTTTGATGATTTTGATGGACACTTGGACCTCATAACCTTGCATGGTTCATCTAATATCATCTCATACATAATTAATTTATTCTCTCAACTTGAAAAGTGTCCATGTGACCCTTGAGACTCTCTCTCTCTCTCTCTCTCTCTCTCTCTCTCTCTCTCTCTCTCTCTCTCTCTCTCTCTCTCTCTCTCTCTCTCTCTCTCTCTAGTCACTTGGAGCTATCATCATCTATAATTTAGAAAATCCCTCTTTCATGCATCATGTATACTTGGCATCACAATTAACATTAGTTTCCTAGGAAGATCCATTGGAGGGAGTGGATTGAAATTTTAAAGACCCTCCATGTCCTTTAAATAATCAATAACACATTAAAATAACTTTCCCTTAGAGTTTTCACACTTCTCATTGGCTTGTCAAATATGTTAGTTTTGACCGGCTAAAATTAGAGATCATATTGAGGCACTTAGGAGTTATTTTGAGGAATTAAATGGATATGGGGAGTTATCATAAGTCTTGATATTTATCCAAAAGTTGGTTTCATCTTTAGACACCTCCTAGAACCTACACAACATAAAAAATGGTCAAAAATACCTTGTTTTCCTCCTTGTCCATAAAATTTCATATAAAAAAACAAGGGAGGGAGATTTATTGAGTTATCTACAAGTTTAAATATTTTTATGGTCAAATTATGTCATTATAATGCATCTCCAACTTCATTTTCACAAACTGGTCACTTGCAAAGGTTTTGAAGGGTTTTAGGGCTATTTGACCTCTTAAGGTTTGTTCATAAAGTTATGACATCTAAGTTTCCAAAAAATTCCAAAAATTTATATTTCAATACCTTTTCTAACATCCTTGAAATTTTATGGTTCCAAATCAAAGCATCAAGAAAGATGTGAGCACTCAAACTTCTCTTATCAAGCTCCTTCATTGTAACAAGCCTAAAAGACCTTAAAGCCCAAACTTGGCCATTTCATGACTTATTATACATAAAAATGGATCAAAAACATATAATATGCTCCCATAAACATTATCAAATGTATTGTAAAGCATAATCAAAGCTATAAATGTGAATGACCCCTTATTTGGCCTTGTTCTAAACTTTGTTCCATAGGCTTGCCTACAACTTAAATATCAAAATGACTTTCCTAATGTTTTATTTTCACATAATAGATTTAAAACATTTATTTTGTCCTAATTAACATATCTCAACAAGGTATAAAGCATAATTAAGGCCAAAAGTGTTAGTGACCCTTCTTTTGGTTGTTATGCCAAAATCTACCTAGTAGGTTTAACTGCAAAGTTAGAAATCTAGAACATATTTATTGGTTCCATACTCCTAAAAGTTTTTATTCATGTTTATTTTTATATTTTATTCATATTATCGCATCCTCTATAAATATTCAAACATCTTCTGGTTCATTTCTATCCCCATCCTCTAATTCTTGCCAATTTTGATGCTAGGGCAGTACCCTCTATCTGAGAAAAAATAGAGGGTACTTACCCTATTAACCCCAAAAAAAAATACATTATATGAGATTCAAAAAATAATAAAAATGATCTGTATAAACTTTTAACCCTTATTTTTCTTATTTGACCTCTCAAATATTTCAAAATCCAAGGCTGAACTCTATAGACAAGGACTGTGTGTAGGAAATTCCAATGTAGACTATGTATTGCATTTTAAAACCACTCTTCCTTCCTTGTTTCCCATTTCAAAATTATATGAAAACTAATAGATCAATTTGATAATGTTTTATGTTTATTTACCATTTCAACTTTTCATACCCTTCATAAACCTTGCATCTTCAAGACTAGATTTTAGCATTGACTGTGCTTAACTTCTTTAGGATTTCTGTAGGTATTATTCACAATAGTTAGGCATTAAAGACAAATTTCAAACCTAAATTCAAAATTAAAATATTAATTTCATCCATATCCCTACTTTACCTCATATTTTTTGGAGTTAAAAACCTTCCAGACTAGTTGACTATATTTTGCTTGGAAATGGGGTCACCTATAGGTTTCTTGCATGAGTTAGTTATGGGATAATGTTTAAAAAACCTTTGAGATTTCATGGAGTTAATTTATAATTTTATAGATCCATTTAACTCTTTTTTGATCCTATACCACCATTTTGAAACCTAGTCCTAAACAGTGTCATACCACCATTCAACTGACTATGTTCTTATCTTGGATACCCTGCTTATAGGTTTCTAAGCATGCAATAGACTTTGGAAACCTTGAATAAGATTATTATAATATATACACACCTTGATATTAATAAATTCACCTTGGGTTCCTCAAAACATTTCTAAAACACTAAAACTAACCTATTGTCTACATACCCTACTTGACTGTGTTGCTCTTGGGTGTCTGTAGGTGCAAATTACGTCTTATAGGTACATGTGAGTTCCTTGAGACTTGGTTATAACATGGAGAGATTATTCATAAATAATTATAACCATTTTATAACCCCTCATCCATTTAAATCACCCTACATTCTCCTTGGACTCCTAACTGAGACTCTTTTTTGAGGTGATTGAGACATATGTTTGTAGGACTTGTTATAGGTGTCCTTTGTTTCTTTAGAGCTTGGTTATAGTGTGAAAAGAATCTCCATTGAACCATGATAAAAATAACCATTTGATATTTTGAAAAAATCTTGCTCACCTTATTGAATCCTTTGGCTCAAACTAAGTTTCCTTTTGAGGTGACTAAGACACCCCTATTATGGGTGTGTATAAGGTTATCGTATGGACTGATAGGTTTGTGTGGGAAGAAAAACACAAAGTCTCACCCTTATGATGATCCATTTGACCATAGATGCAATTTCAAACAATTGAAACATTCCAAACATGAAAGTGTGGTTCATTTGCTTCTTTATGTCAAAATTCCAATCACAACTTCACAAGCTTGTAGATATTAATGGAATATTCTAGTGTGTTTTAGCGTAACTTTAAGGCTCTAGACAACCTCTTTTCACTTACTCACTTGCTCTCATCCTTGGGATATCTCTTTTATATACTAGAGGAAACATGGTCAACCTATTTATATACCTTTAATACTTTTAAACCATGTTGTAATTGGTCTACAAAAACCCCTTGGAGCTATGTTTGGTCATTTTAGAGAAAGTTTCCCTTAAACTCAGTCTCTTGCCCTTTGAGCATTGTTTACATGTTATTTATCCAATTTACCTCTTCAAAGGGGTATATGATGAGTCTTTATTCACATTAGGCCCTGAAGGAGAGCTTAAAAATCAAAATTAACACCTCAAAAAGGCTCTTTGAATTCTCTACGAAGTCACCTGTAGATGCACCTTGAAAGGTATGTAGGCAGATTATGTAGGTGAATATGTATGACTACCATAGTCTCTTCTTCTTGACAAGTGAAGGAATACAACTAATTTACCTAGCATGAGAATGTGTTCCAAATATTTTGACTCCATTTTCATTTCCATGAATCATGTTAAACATGCTCCACACATGTGATTCCCTATGACTACAAGTGGGAATAAGCAAAGAGTTGGCTATGATCCTAGAATGACTAACAACTTATCTAAACATGGTGTTATGATATTATAAATGAGGAGAGTATGATAAACATAACATTAATATATGGAAATACACCATATCCTATTCACATGGAATCCCTTGTATGGAATTCAACCTTCTATAAGTGTAAAATTCATTGAGACTACACATGGTGGTACCTTCCTGCAAGGTGAGTTATTTGTACTATAAAATCAACTATAAATGTGAATAAAATCATGGATAAAATGATAAAATGGAGTAAAAATCCTTGTACCAATCTCATCAATTGAATTGTATGTACCTTCCCAAACAAGAGAAAAACCTATAGGGTGCATAGATAAGCAAGTAAAAAAATATAGTCAACATCATGAGGATGGTTCATGAAGCACAAGACACTATTATGCAAAATAATTATATGGAAACTAAGATATATGAGTTTAAAACAACCTCCCAAAATCATTTTTCTTGAAACTTTATGAGCTATTTGTACCAAGCAAAAACCTGAATGTCACTTGTGCTTGGCAAGAAGGGTAAAAAGGGAGTATAATGGTTTTGATAAGTAAATGCAAATTTTATATCAAAAAAATGTTAAAACTAGATTGGAGAATCTGAAAAGGCATTATGTGATCCTTTCCCACATGGCACACTTCCAAAGGAGCCATACAAGTGCTAAAATCTCCTTTTTTCCCAAGAAAATTGCCTTTTTAATTGAATAAGCTAACACATTTTAGTTATGTTAGTTAATTAAGACCTATAAGGACACATGGGACATTAAATAACATTATATAACCTTCACACTTACCAAGAAATTCATATAACTCATTAAATGCACCTTTTTGACTCTTAAAATAATTCAAAAGGACATGTTGGCTAATGAAATAAGTGACCGAGGCTAATATATCATTGAATAACATTAAATAAACTATTATATACCTTATGAAAAAATATTAAACCCCCTAAAACAATTAAAATTAAAGTTTTATTAGGGGTGCCCCAATTTGACCTAAAAGTCAAATTTGGTCAACACTAAGCATTTAATCTAGTTTAATTAGATAATTTATTTTTATTAGCATTTTTTCTCTTTCAATATTTGTTTAAGTGCCCTAGTTAATAGTTACATAGGCTAAATTTAAAATTGTGATGTTGTAAGATGATTAGGGATGAATTTGTGAGAGGTTATTGTTGCATATGATAGGATACTCCAATTAGGGATGTCTCAACATAATTTTGAGATTTGATGAATGATGAAAAACCAAATTTGGGATATTTAATTATTCCTAGTCTTAATTTACAATGGTTGGTAGTAATCCATCTGAATTCTAGTCGAAGGCTAGTTGTGGCCAGTTTTAGAAGTCTATTGTTTTCCCTTATTTGGGAATATGTTGTAAGCTATAGGCATAGCAAAATTCCTAAAAGAATGAATGAAAAAGGCCTGTATGCCTAAAAGAAGATAATTATTGAATAATAAGCTCTAAAAAATATTTGGGAAACCTATAATGATTCCCCCTTGAGAGAGTGATTGACACGTACAATTGATGGATGGTGTCTTGAAAATAAGCAAGAAGAAGAATGAAATTAAAACATGGGTGAGATTAATCCAATCGAGATAATTTTTTCATGTATTGATTTAAAAAATTAAGATTCATTTTCCCAAAGGCGATTATAATTAGTAATAAAGGTTGAGTCACTAACTTACCCAAAGGAGTTTATAGCCAGTGGCATAGGCATATGCCCCAATTAGGGTAGATGAGTCAAAATAATGATTTTCACACAAGCAAAAATAATCATTATAAAGACCTAAATTGAATAAATATTTTTGGTTAATTCCCAAATAGGGTATATTGAAAATCATAACTCAAGGATATATTCTATTGTATAGATTAAAGATGAGTAGACACAAACATAGATGTGATGGTCTAATAACTAAAGAAGCCATAAATAACTAGGCACATGAGGATGCACAAATTGATGAAAGAGATGAATAAAATAATAAAAATTGATCAATGTGAATGTATAAATTATACCTACTAATGTAGAGATGCTTTTCCATATTAGAATTGATATATCTAGAATGGTCAAGGGGTTGAGTTAATTATGTGTGGGAAGATTTACCAAGGTTACCAAGGAAAAAATTATATGGCTATATTGCTTGTAAGACTTCTTGAGATAATTTTTTATATAGCATGTGATTGTATGCATAATGATATAACACCATGATAACTTAGATAAAATATGCATAAGGACTGACTCCCAATCTAATAAGTAATTTATAATAATGCACCAATGATAAGAACTTTGATGACAATGTTGACATATGAATATGGATGGACTTAAAAATAATGCACAAGGAATCACCTAATATATATATATATATATATATATATATATATATATATATATATATATATATATATATATATATGTATATATATATATATATATGTATATATATATATATATATATATGTATATATATATATATATATATATATATATATATATATATATATTGAGTCAAGGCACAAAAACAAAAGAAAATAAACAATAAAATAAATAAACAACAAATAAATAAGCAAACAAACACATAGAGAACTTCAAATTAAAAAAAAAAAAAGTATCTTATTGTCAACCAAGTCAATATCTATGTGCAAAGCTTTAATGAAATGATAAATAAGTAGTGCCACTAATCAAAGAAACATGCAAAGGGAAGGTCACACCCCCAATGGTAGTTTAATATGCTAGAACCAATGATGAATTTTCCCTAGTAGGGTAGATTGAGGATGACTGACAAGGTGTAAATAAGATACATGTTTTTTTTGGATTTTAGATTTTGAAAGTTTTGAACGTTTTTAAATTCCTTAGGGTATCTCAATTCAATCAAGAATTAAGAGACATAAAATGGTTCAAATTGAAAAATAACAAGATCATTGGCTTAGGTTTCTCACAAAATACAAGAGCATGGTTTGAAAATATTGGTAATAAGTCGACACAATAATCCCACATTCATTAGAATTAGAGACTACTGATGGGAAAGGTAGGATAAATAAGATCCTAAAGCAATGATAAACACCACAAATTGCCTCTTATGGGGCTAAGAAAAAGAAAGGGTTCCTTCATGAGGAGGCTATGGCTTCTTAAATTGTGTGAAGGCATAAGAAAAGTGGTAGCATATATCGTTACAAGCTGAGTTTTATATGATGGGCATCTATTAGAATCTGTATAGTCTCTTTGGAAAAAGGCCATCATCATTATAAGCTAAGTTTTATAGGCTACAACTGAGTGAAGACCTACAAAGATTTTATTTTAAGGTTTGCATATTCTATTTGGAAAAAAATCATCATCATGGTCAATGATAGGGGATGGACTATGCCTAATTTAATACCCACATAATTAAAATTGATAAAAGGTGATCATATATGTATCCTCTATCCTATTACCTTGGTGCCAAAGATATATGGGTTACACTAAGTGGGGCCTTGCTATGAACTATGAATTTGACCAAGAGGAGATTAGTATGGTGTTAGTGATAAAATGCACAAAATAAATTGATAAAGAACACACTAAGCTAACACCTTCATGCCTAGTTACTAGGGTGAGCCTAGTAAAAAAAATGACAAACACAACTAAAAAGTAAGGAATAAAACATAATAATTCCTTTACCTTCCTTGGATGCTCCAAATGCCTTTATAGTAGTGGTTTGCTTAGTTTTGTGCTCATGAAGTCCTTGGCAATGGAAGCTTGTCTACCTCCATCTCTCCTTGGCACCTCTAGCTTGGCTTGGCTTGGCTTGGAATCAATTTGACATGGTAATACTAGTTTCATGAAGATTTTGAAACCAATCTTGCATTATAACTTTGCAAAAATTAAGCTTTTAAAATGATGTTCATGGCCTCTCTATTTATATATTTTTGAGATTGATCAAAATCAACCTGAACTGTCTATCCTGAGATGAAGATGTGTGGTTGAGGATTAATTTTATTTTTTTAGAATTAAGTTTATAATTATCCTTATCATGAAATTGGAAAAAGGGGAAATTGCATGGAGGGTATTGATGAGACATGGAGAGCATGAATCTTGATATTTATGGCATTTATGACCTAGGGATGTCTTCCCAAGAAATGAGGTCACCTGATGATGCAGATATTTAATATTCATTTCCGAAAAAAAATATTCAACAAGTTTCCATGGATTTATTAATTAGGCTCTAATTTAGGTTAATTATCTCTTAATCATGTTTAAGCACTTTGTGCACAAATTACTCAAATTGATTAGAATGCTTTGTTATTGGTCCAAAAATTTACTCAATTGGAATTGGAAGGAAATGTTAGATGCATTAGATCCATTATCTCATTTGAGATATTATCAATAAAAAATAACAAATGCACATGTCTTGTGCAAGATATTTGATAGGAAAGATCAATCTATAGCACCTAGGTACAAAATTGGCATTTTGACTCAGAATGATATGATCAAAGTTAGCTTCCCCATAAATTTCATTACCCCATTTAGTGATACCCTAGCCAAAATTGCATTTGAATATTTTAGTCTAAAATCTTTTAATGTGATTTGGTGTTTTTAGGTCAAATTGTGCATTTTGGATGGAAATTGGTCAAAAGCTTTATTGGAGGTTATTGGTGGCCATATTTAGGTGTCTATAGTTTTCCCCTATTTGGGAAGATGTTGAAAACTATAGGCAAAGTAATGTCTTCCCAAATAATGAGAGATGGCTTATATTCCAAAAAGAAGATGGTGGCTAAAGAACAAAGGTCTAAATGGTTTTTGGAAAGCCTATGATGATGCCCCCTTGAGGGAGTGGTCATAAAATTTGCTAATGGACGGTCCCTCAAAAAGAAATAAGAAAAAAGGTGGAATTAATCAATGGATGAGATTAATCCAAATAAGAAAATGCTTGCACGCATTGATGTAAAAAGGATGTTGGTTTTCCCAAAGGTGGTTATAATCAGGAATAAAAGTTAAAATAATGATTTGCCCATAGGTGGTTATACTCGTTAAGCAGACTTGGATTGGCTAAAAATGATGGTGCCCAAATTAAGGATGATTAGCAAGCATAACTCAAGGATATAACCTAGAATACATATTAAATATAAGTGGGTAAAAAGGGATGATAGATATGAATAGAGGAATGAGATTGATCAATTTGAATGATTCAACTATACCTACCAATGAGGACATGCTCATCCTAATTAGCAATGATACAACTAGAATGGTTAATGGGTTGATTTGATCAAGGGTGGGATGGGAGAATTTTCCAAGGTGCTATGGAGAAACTTTTGTGGCTCTATTGATTGTAGAGCTTCTTAAAACTAATTTTTGTTGTAGCATATGATGGTAGGCTTCATGATAGAACACCATGAAGACAATTCTAACATATGCATAAGGACTGATTCTTGATACAATAAACACTCAAAAATAATGCACTAATGATAAAAACCATGATGACAATGTTAATGGATGAATATGGATGGACTCAAGAATAATGTGCTCAAAAAATCACCCAATAAACACATATAGACTGAGTCAAGGCAACAGTGCTAAAAGAAAACAAATAGGCAAGTGAATAAATTAAAAAAATAAACAAACAAACAACCTGAAATAAATAAACAAATAAATATCTTGAAAATAAAAGCAAAAAAAAACATCCTAACAATGATAATTCCCTTGTAAGGCAGATCAAGGATAACTGACTAAGCTTAGATAGGACAAGTATTTTTGGATTTTTGAAATGTTATGAATTTTTTTGGCATTTTGAGGTATCTTCACTCATTAGAGAATGACAAGATACCTACTCACAAAATTGTGAGAGCGCTTAGTTTAGGTTGCTCATAAAATAGTGAGAGCATATAGAAAGGGGGACTAAGGTGACATCAACATGAATTGAGTATGACCCACATAGTCCTAAAATAAATTTAAGTCATAGTAATTCCATCCACACATAAGGCAAGAATAAACCAACTAGGTCCCAACAAGTTCTCAAATATAGTAAATGGTCAGTCAAATGAAAATATTAATATCCAAGTGATGTGGTAATGCATGATAAACATGTGTTTCCCCTAGTTTTCCCATAAGTGATTATAAATAGAGTATAATGGCATATGTCATTGATACTAATTTACCCATTGGTGGTTATAATTAGTAGCAAGACTGGTGAGACACTAATTTTCCCATAGGTGATTATAATCAAGCTCACATAAACAAACATGGATATAAGATGAAAGATATCTTACCAGATCAACTGTCACACTACTTTCATATATTGTCATTGTAAACATGGATTGGATTGATTATTGAAACTTGATCAGAATCCCTCCATGAAAAGGTGCAAGAAGAACCAAATGAACCAAGACCAAAATAGGATTGGGTAGGATGACTAAAAATAGGCTTTGGCCTAGATAGGAATGGAATGATAGGATGGTATGGTTTTTCTTAGGATAATGATGATTTCATAAATTGGATAAACTACTAAGAGGGTTGCCTCTAAGTAATATGGAAAATGGTTGGGTTGATGATAATGGCAAATAGGCATATATAAAGGTAATGGCATGGTAATGAAATGGTATGGTACATGTTTTTGGCCTAGGTGTGGTTTTTGATTTTGTTGTTCCTGCTGATGGGGAGATACACATCTTAGTCAAAAAATGATATAGATAGAATACTTGATCATGTTAATTACTATCCCACACCTTGTCTAAATAGCTAATTTATCAAAAATGGCCTATAGATTTGGTTGTCAAGAATTATTTTGTGATCTTCATTGGTCGTTGATACAAATAGAGGAAAGAAGAAATATGGAATTAACCCATAGTTGAGATTAATCTAGATGAGAAAATGCATGCATATATTGATTTAAAAATAATGTTGATTTGCCCAAAGGTGGTTATAATCAAGAATAAAAGTCAAAATAATGATTTGCCCATAGGTGGGTATAATCATTAAGAAGACTTGGATTGGCTAAAGATGATGGTGCCCTAGTTAGGGTTAATTATCAAGCATAACTCAAGGTTATAACTTAGAATATATATTAAATATGAGTGGGTGCAAAGTGATGAAAGAGATGGATAGAAGAATAAGATTTATCAACGTGAATGATTCAATTGTACCTACTAATGAGGATATGCTCATACTAATTAGAAATGATACAATTAGAATGGTTAATGGGTTCATTTGATCAAGGGTGGGATGGAAGGATTTTCCAAGGTACCAAGGAGAAAATTCTATGACTCCATTGATTGTAGACCTTCTTGAAGATAATTTTTTTTGTAGTATGTGATGGTAGGATTCTTGATAAAACACCATGAAGACTTGGCCAAAATATACATAAGGACTGATTCTTGATCTAATAAACACTCAAAAATAATGCACCAATGATAAAAACCATGATGGCAATGTTAATGGATGAATATGGATGGACTCAAGAATAATGTGCTTGAAGAATCACCTAATGCACACATATAGACTGAGTCAAGGTAATAGTGTTGAAAACAAAGAAATAGGAAAGTGAACAAATAAACAAACAAATATACAACTTGAAATAAACAAAAAAATAGAAAGCCTGAAAAAAGCAAAAGAAAACATACTAACAATTATCATGCCCTAGTAAGGCAGATCGAGGATAACTGACAAGGCTTAGATAGGACAAATGTTTTTGGATTTTTGAAATGTTATGAATATTTTTGGAATTTTGAGGTATCTTAACTCATTAGAGAATGACAAGATACCTACTCACAAAATGGTGAGATCATTTGGCAAGGAGAAATGAGGTGACCTCAACATGAATTGAGCATGACCCACATAGTCCTAAAATGACCTCAATTCATGGTAATTCCATCCACACAAATGGCAAGGAAAAACCAATTAGGTCCCAACAAGTTCTCAAATCTAGCAAATGGCCAGTCAAATGAAAATAAAGATGGCAAGGTGATGTGACAATGCATGATAAAAAATGTTGCCCCTAGTTTTCCTATAGGTAGTTATAACTAGGATACAATGGCATAAGTCAATGATACTAATTTTCCCATGGGTGGTTATAATTAGTAGCAAGATTGGTGAAACACTAATTTGCCTATAGGCATTTATAATCAAGCTCACATAAACAAGCTTGATACATAATGTAAAATGAAAGATATCTTTCCTGATCAACTATCACACTCATTTCATAGACTATTATTTAAACATGAATCAAATTGATTATTAAAACTTGATTGGAATCCTCTCATAAAAACTACAAGAAAAACCAAAGTAACCAAGATAAAAATAGGATTGGGTACGATGAGTAAAAATAGGCTTTAGTCTAGATAAGAATGGAATGAAAAGATGGATAAAATGGTAAGGGGGTTTTCCCCCAAGTGATAGGGTGAATATAAATAATATGCGATAATGGCAAATGGATATGTGACAATGGTAATGGCATGGAAGTGAAATGGTATGGTACATGTTTTTGGACTGGGTGTGGTTTTTGATTTTGTTGTTTCGACTGATGGGGAGATGCACGTCCTAATAAAAAAATGATACAAAAAAAAATACTTAATAATGTTAATTAGTATGCCACACCTTGTCATATGCCACACCTTGTCTAAATAGTTGCTCTTTAAAAAATGGCCTATATATTTGGTTGTCAAAATTTTTTTTGATCTTCATTGGTCATTGATTTTGAGTCCTTCAAACATTGAGAAAAGGTATCTTTGTAGCCTCTACAAAGGAAAGTGTGACCATGGATGGTAAACAAGGACAAATAATGGATGGTAGGTTTGAGTGTGAAATTTCATGGTAGATGATAATGGAATGTGGAATGGTTGGGAAACAAATGAAGATCGAGACGTTCAATCACATGTAATGTTGTTGATGACAAATTCAACATAACTTTGGTTGTGGCAAGGCCAAAGACTGGTTCTCTCAATAGGACCATCATATTTTTCTATTATTTGAGCTTGAGATAAGTTACCATCTAATTAGACTGTAGATAGGAAGCTATTTGATTTTGTCTTCATCAAACAGTGAATAACTTGTGTGCTCAACTATTGCTGCCTCAATGAGGTTTTCACCAATGAAGTTGTCTTGATTGTCTCGTAGCACCTCTAAGAAGGTTTCACTAATGAATATTAGCTTTTGACTTTAATTTTCTTCTAGTTCTTTTGAAAAAATTTGAATAAAAAATGCTGAGTTGGAACTTTGATTATATCCTAGCACCTCTAAAAAGGTTTCACTAGGAGAGTGCTCTTTTTCTAAATGTATTTGGTCTTGGCCTCTTTAATCTTATTCAACTGCTATGCCACCATAGATATAGTTTAACAAAGTGTGATTCTATCTATCCTAGTTGACATTTATGGGAGATGGAATGTCAATGATATGGATATTTTGGCTGATAGTAATGGCCTATAGAATGGTAATGAATGGGGAGAGGCTGCACAATCCTTATAGATGATACTAGGAGAACTTGTGTCAAAGCTAAGGTACTTATCTTCAAAAATTATTGAAGGATCACAAATTTATTCAAATTGATCTATGAGGTATGTGTAACCAATGTTGTAATAGTCATGAACATATTCTATATCTAAATTTGATTCTGACTCAAAAGACTCTAAATCTAATGTTGAGACTAATGTTAATTCTAATTTTGATGTTAAATCTAATGTTAGTTTAAGAATATAACTTAAATCTAAGTCTGATTCATCATCTGATGTGTACTCTATTACAATGATGTCTTGTTGAATATTTGGTTTTGGATAAGTAATGGCTTGTGATGGCATAATAGGGTCAACAAAAATTGGTTTTCAAAGAGGGACTCCTCTAAGATGAGAAAAAGGTCAAGATAAAACTCCTTAGAGACTAGATTATCATAGGAGGCTCTTGAAAAATAGGCACATGGTTTAGGTAATGATTTTCCCAAATGTGGTTATAATCATTAAGAAGTGACTCGACAAATACTAGCTCATTAGTGTGAGACTTCTCAATAACTAGTATAGGATTGATAGGTGATTCATCACAAGATGAATTATCACAAGTGGTTGTTTCAACAAAAACATCTTAGATTGGTTGGTTATCTAGGATTTGGTTTTCAATGAGTTGGAAAATACCAATTTGAACATAGCTCGGTCTTTGAAAGATTGGATCGATTGAGGTTTAGATGGGATTGGTTTTGGAAGAGGAATGGCTTATGGTTGGATAATGTTATGGCATTGGGGAGCATTATTTCTCACATGAACAAAAGGATTAATTCCAAAAATGGTAATGATAGGGCATTGTGGGGCTTGATTGCCTATACAAGCCAAAGGACTAGGTCCTAAAATGATGAATGGGCATTGTGGAGTTTGGTTGCTTGCATAAACAAAAAAAACTAGGTTTAGGAATGGTAATGGTATTCTTTGGATATTGTAGAGCTTGATAGATCATATAATCCAAAGAGGGTTAGGGGTAGTCAATGATTGAATAACAAAAGGATGTCATAGAACTTGATTACCTATATGAGACAAAACATCCAAGTCCTCCTCATAAATCATATCCTACCAATTTTGAGTTAGATCATAATAATTTTTTTGATTATGTTCTATGTACTAATTATTGTAAAGACGGTATGGATTTGTATCCCAAATAACATTATCTATAGTTGGGTCTTTAAAGTCCTCACAAGCCTCTTCATACCAATCTAGGTCTTGAGTTAGATCGTGAGCTGGTTCATGACTTTGTTCCCATGAATGATTATTATGAAGTGGATAGAAATCTATCTCAAAAACCATATTATCATCATTAGGGTCTTGACTAAAGCCATACAAGTCATTTTGTGTAACCATTCTATCATAAGTTAGATTATACATGATTCCACCATAGGTGTAGCTAGACATATCCACATAAATGATAAAATATCTAAAACTAAAAAGGCTTAGATTTCTAAAAACTTTCAAAAAATTGTCTTAAGGAAAAATAGTTTAAACTTGGTCTAACTTAGTCAAAGGGGTGGAGTTGTATCTCTAATATGGTCTAAAAGTGGAGCTGTACCTCCAAAATGATTTATGCCAAATCTTGGCATAAAATAGTCTAACATCAAATGTCTAATGTCAAATGTCATATGCACAAAAGGTCAAGCATCTGAATAAAAACTAACATGTCAAAGGTCTAGGTCAAATTGTTTCAAACAAGATCTAAACTAGGAAAGGGAAAAGTTGAGTTTCTAGGTCTTTTATCCAAACATGGAGTCAAAATCTAGGCTCAAATAAATAGGCATATGCTAGGACTTTTGGCCAAACAACATCAAAAGCTAGACTTAATACAAAGGCTGATGTGATTTGATTTAATCTAATAAGTTTAGAAATAACTTTGACATAAAAATGACACATGAAATTCAACACAAACATGATCAGTTGGCATAAGACATAAGACAAAAGGATATTTGAAGAAAGACTATGTATCTTAAATAAAGGCATAAATAATGATGAGGATACGCATTAAACAAAAAAACCATCAATAGTTTTCAAATTTTGGGTAATCGATTAACTGAAGTTATGAAACCCAAAAGATAAAGATCTATGTATCATCCCCATGAATTGAGACCTAAATAGAAATCAATCAATGTTTGAATCCAAACTTGACAAGGTTAATTGAAAAGTCAACATTGAAAACTAGTATTTGACCAAACAAGTTAGACAAGATTGAACAGCATGACAACACAAGACAAAGGTCCAAATGGTATACATGACATGGTTTGAAACAATGGTTTTTGGCACAAGGTGAAACAAGTCTTGAAATAAATTGAGCAACCTAATGGCGTAATCATGTTCAAATGATGTGATCAATGCTATGTTTCAAAGACTAAAAAGGATCAAAATGTTTTGACATTATTTGGGCAGCATAACACTACCCTTCACAACTCAAATGACACACACACAAAAAAATTTAGTTAAAAATATTCAAGGCACAAGTGTGGTGTAAAATGGCTAGAATAACACCTCTTTAGACAGATTAGTGACATATAGATAAATTTATTTTGACATGGATTATGAACAAACAAATAAGTTTGTCTCAAAAATACCAAGTAAAATAAATGCCAAAAATACACTAAGTATAATCATCCAAAAACTAACAAGGGTATGGCAATGTAGGGTTGACTAAACTAGCAAGCTTTCAAATGTTTCTAGAAGAATCAATCACATAATGACTTTTACATAAAATGATGCAAAAGACAAGAAAAAAATTGGGTGACTGTGGCATTGGCTAGTTGTAAAAAGGTCTAGTCTTTTTCACAACCACTACATCCTACTATTCGCTTAGTGTAGTGTGATCTCAAAATGCAGATACATCCTATGTGCAACTCTAATTAGGAGCCAAATGAAGTCAATATCAGGAGGTGAAACCATGGGTCAAATTTTCCCTAAAGAACTTATGGGAGGTAATGACATCCCCCTTGCAAGCTAAGATGCAATGAAATGAAAGACATAAAAATAAAGACTTTAGGGTCATTTTCAAGGTCACCCAAACTTTGTTGAGTTTTTGGGGAGTGATTTAGATGACATTCTTTCTAATCCTTAGACTATGTTATTTGAAATAGGAATGGTGCCTTTGATTTCAAGGGTTCCCTAAAAGGGAAAAATAGAAGAGCATACATGCAACACCCCTCTCTTTTCTAAACAAAATTAGATCAATCAACTATTGAATACCAATTTTTTTTAAAAAGATGAATTCATTTTTAAGCACCAAATTTGAAAGATTGGGTGGTGTTAATTTGACCCCTTGATCTTAAGATTGTGAACTTTGAAAGCCAAAATTATGAAAACATTCAATTAAGAACCTAAATGTTTCATTAAGAACCAAAAACAAGACTCCTAATTCATTTTAAAATCATGCCAAAGATGTCTTAATAGCATGTTTTAACAATTCCAAGTCTTTTGGTTACCTGTCTACCCTTAAGGCATCACCCCAAAAGCAAATATGTTATATTAGAAACATTTTAAATATATTTTCATTTTTTTTGAAAACTCTATGAAACTTGAAGCTAAAATAATGTCACATTCTAAAAACTTAGGATAAAACACTTGGTTTTAAAAAAAATAATCTAAAATGGAGTTCGTATGACCCTAAACCAAGTATTTTAAAATGGCCTATTAGCTCTCACGTTTGTGTTTTTAAGAAAAACATAGTGACCAATATTAGTTATATAACTAACAATAGTTACACTTACTAACCGATGAAAGTTATCTAACTAACAAAAGTTATACCACTAATGACTGACGATGTCTATGCTGATTGATAATGGTTTTACTAATCAATGACGGTTATTGTGTAAACCCATGACAAAGAAAAATGGCAAAACAAAGTTAGATAATCAAATTTCAAGATTTTTAATGATCTAAATGAAGATTTTAAAGTTTCATAATGATATTATTTATGTGTGGGATGCATCTGGTCCCACTAGGCATGCCATTATGTGAACTAGGAATTTGACTAAGAAGAGGAGATTAGTATGGTGTTAGTGAATGAAACCAAATTAAAAACACACTAAGCTAACACCTTCATGCCTAGTTACTAGGGTGATCTTAGTAATAAAAACAAATGACAAACATAATTAAAAATTAAGGAATAAAACACAATAATTCTTTCACCTTCCTTGGATGCTCCAAATGTCTTTGTAGTAGTGGCTTACTCGGTTTTGTGCTCATGAAGTCCTTGGAAATGGAAACTTGTCTACCTCCATCTCTCCTTGACACCTTTGGCTTATGGCTTGGATTGGATTAGAATCAATTTGGCATGGTAATACTATTTTTATGAATCTTTTGAAACCAATCTTGCATTATAACTTTGCACAAATTAAACTTTTAAAATAGTGTTCATGGCCTCTCTATTTATAGATTTCTGAGATTGATCAAAATCAACTTGAACCATCCATCTTGAGATGAAGATGTGTGGTTGAGGATTAATTTAATTTTTTTGGAATTAAGTTTATAATTATCCTCATCATGACATTGGAAAAATAGGTAATTAAGAGGCATGGAGGGTATTGATGATGCACAGAGAACATGAATCTTGATATTTGTGGCATTTATGGCCTAGGGATGTCTTCCTAAGAAATGAGGTCACCTAATGATGTAGATATTCAATATTCATTTCCAAAACAAATTATTCAACAAATTTACATGGATTTCTTAATTAGGCTCTAATTTGGGTTAATTAGCTCTTAATCATGTTCAAGCACTTTGTGCACAAATTACTTAAATTGATCATAATGCCTTATTATTAATCGAAAATTTGACTAGATTAGAATTGGAAGGTAATGTCAGATGCATTAGATCCATTATCCCATTTAGGATATTATCAATAGTAAATAACATAGGCACATGTCTTGTGCAAGATATTTGATATGAAAGAGCAATTCAGAGCACCTAGGTGCAAAATTAGCATTTTGACTCAAAATGATATGATCAAAGTTAGCTTGCCCATAAATTACATTGCCCCATTTAGTGATACCCTAGCTAAAATTGCATTTGAATATGTTAGTTTCAAATCTTTTAATGTGATTTAGTGTTTTTAGGTCAAATTGTGCATTTTGGGTGGAAATTGGCTAACAAATTGATTAGAGGTCATTGGTGGCCATATTTAGGTGTCTATAGTTTGCCCCTATTTGGGAAGATGTTGAAAACTGTACGTAAAGCAATGTCTTCTCAAATAATGACAGATGGTCTGTATGCCAAAAATAAGATGGTGGTAGAAGAACAAATCTCTAAATAGTTTTTGGGAAGCCTATGATGATGCCTCCTCGAGGGAGTGGCCATCACATTTGTTGATAGATCGTCCATCAAAAAGAAATAAGAATAAAGGTGGAATTAATCTATGGTTAAGACTAATCCAAATAAGAAAATGATTGCATTCATTGATATAAAAATGATGCTAATTTTCCCAAAGGTGGCTATAATCAAGAATAAAAGTCAAAATAATGATTTTCCCATAGGCGGTTATAATCATTAAGTAGACTTGGACTAGCTAAATCTAATGGTGCCCCAATTAGGGATGATTAGCAAGCATAACTCAAGGATAAAACCTGGTATATAGAATAAATATGAGCAAGTACAAAGTGATGAAAGGGATGAGTAGAGGAATGAGATTGATCAATGTGAATGATTCAACTGTATCTACCAATAAGGAAATGCTCATCTTGATTAGCAATGATAGAACTAGAATGGTTAATGGGTTGATTTGATCAAGGATGGGATGGGAGAATTTTCTAAGGTGCTAAGGAGAAACTTCTATGGCTCCATTGATTTTATACCTTCTTAAAGCTAATTTTTGTTGTAGTATGTGATGGTAGGCTTCATGATAGAACACAATGAAGACTATCCCAAAATATGCATAAGGACTGACTCTCAATCTAATAAACACTCAAAAATAATACACTAATGATAAAAACCATGATGAAAATGTTAATATATGAATATGTATGGACTCAAGAATAATGTGCTCAAGGAATTGCCCAATAAACACATATAGATTGAATCAAGGCAATAGTGTTGAAAGCAAACAAATAGGCAAGCGAATAAACAAACAAACAAATAAACAAACAAAAAAACAATCAAATAAATAGCTTGAAATAAATAAACAAATAGAAAGATTGAAAATAAAAGAAAAATAAAGCATCCTAACAATGATAATGCCCTAGTAAGGTGGATCGAGGATAACTAACTAGGCTTAGACAAGACAAATATTTTTGGATTTTTGAAATGTTATGAATGTTTTTGGCATTTTGAGGTATCTTAACTTGTTAGAGAATGACAAGATAACTACTCACAAAATAGAAAGAGAATTTGGCTTAGGTTTCTTAGAAAATGGTGAGAGCATATGGAAAGGGGGACTGAGGTGAACTCAACATGAATTGAGTATGACCCACATAGTCTTGAAATGGCCTCAAGTCATAGTAATTATATCTACACATAAGGCAAGGACAAACCAACTAGGTCCCAACAAGTTCTCAAATTTGGTAAATGGCCAGTCAAATGAAAATAGTAATGGCTAAGTGATGTAATAATGTATGATAAATAAGTGTTGCCCCTAGTTTGGCCATAGCTGATTATAACTAGGATACAATGGCATAGGTCTTTGATACTAATTTTCCCATAGGTGGCTATAATTAGTAGCAAGATTGGTGAGACACTAATTTTCCCATAGGCAATTATAATCAAGCTCACATAACACAAATGTGGATATAGGATGAAAGATATCTTTCCAGATTAACTATTACACTACTTTCATAGACTGTCATTATAAACATAGATTGGATTGATTGTTGAAACTTGATTAGAATCCCCCCATGAAAATGTGTGGAAAGAACTAAATGAACTAATATCAAAATAGGATGACTAAAAATAGGCTTTGGTATAGATATGAATGGAATGATAGGATGGTATGGTTTTGCTTAGGATAATTATGGTTTGATAAATTGGATAAAATGGTAAGAGGGTTTCCCCCAAGTAATGGGGTGAATGGCTAGGTTGATGATAATGACAAATAGGCATATATAATAAAGGTAATGGCATGGAAATGAAATGGTATGGTACATGAAAATGTATGGTACATGTTTTTGTCCTAGATGTGGTTTTTGATTTGGTTATTCCTGTTGATGGGGGGATGCATGTCCTAATCAAAAAATGGTACAAACAAAATACTTGATCATGTTAATTTCTATCCAACACCTCCTCTGAATAGCTACTCTATCAAAAATGGCCTATATATTTGGTTATCAAGAATTCTTTTGTGATCGTGATTGGTCACTGATAAAAATAGAAGAAAGAAGAAACCTGGAATTAACCCATAGTGGAGATTAATCTAAATGACAAAATGCTTACATGCATTGATTTAAAAAGAATGCTAATTTTCCCAAAGGTGGTTATAATCAAGAATAAAAGTCAAAATAATGATTTTATCATAGGTGGGTATAATCATTAAGAGGACCTAGATTGGCTAAAGATGATGGTGCTCTAGTTAGGGGTAATTAGTAAGCATAACTCAAGGATAAAACATGGAATACAAATTAAAGATGAGCAGGTGCAAAGATGTGAAAGAGATGGATAGAGGAATAAGATTATCACTATGAATGATTAAATTATACCTTTATACATCATTAAATAGATTGGTTATAAAAATATATATAGAAGTTTCAAAACATAAACTAAAACATCTAAAAACCTATAGTTTGACTGGTCACATGACCACCTTTGGACAAAAAGAGTGACTAGGCAATAAAGTCCCAATAAAACATAACAACACCCTTATATCTCCAAGTTGACCCAAAATTAATATTTGAATAGAATTAGAAACCTAAACCTCTCTTTGTGAAAATAACTAATAAAATGTCTTTTAACCAACTTACTTTCTAATAATCTAGGTATTTAAAAAGCATTAAATCTTAGATAACCATGATTTTTGAAATGAAAGATAAAAATATATGGTAAAATCTTTCACCAAATTGTGAGATTATGCTAAAGAGACTTTTACTAATTTTACTTCATTGTAAAAACATGCATCAGATTTGCACCTTCCTTATTTTATGGAACCCACTTCAATCTTGAGATGAAAAAAATAGGGGTTTCAAAATGTTAAAAATTTATCTTAGTTCCCCATACAAGTCCATCATGGAATTTCAACATTATGTCATATCTCTCTTCAACTTGGGCTATTTCAAGTCTTCTTTTTTGCTTGTCTTCAATCTACTTGGTGCTTTTGTGGACAGTTTTATAATTTTTAGAAGAAAAATAAATTTCTTTTACCCTCGCCATAATGTACTAATGAACTAACATTAGAATAGAAAATCAAAATCAACTATCACCATACAGTTGTGTTCCACCATATTTCTGATATTTAATTCTCTGTGCCATATCTGATCTAGTGCAAGATAAAATCACTAAATATTTTAAAGATGTTTTTAGATATAATAGTTATTTGTTAGAAACAAAGAGTAACATTTAGAAAAAGAATCAAATTTGGAGTTCTATTTTTTTTAGACTCTTCCCTTCAGGCCACAAAACTGTATCCAACTATCATTGAGTGCGTAGGACACAGAGGCCAAAAATGATAAAAGATTTCAATAAAAAATAATAAATAAAAAAAGGAACTATGAACTCCTTCAAACTTTATGATTTATTACTAGTGTAGAATAAAATTATTTTCATCATCATACTTTTGACTATGATTCTACAAATACATTCCCTAGTTTGATCCTCTATAACTTTGGAGATGTTTGATCATACCAGATTTTGTTTGATTCAAATAAATACTCTTCAATCCTCCTCTTAAGCACCATAGACCTCTTCTCGAGCACTGATTTTGATGAAGTTGAGTCATAAATGCCTTAAGAGATTCATGGCTCCTCAAAAAATGTGGCTTTGATACCACTATTAGCCTAGGAGAAATGGTGGCATACCAGTGAAATTACATTGTAAAGAAAATATTTGACAAAATATAATATTGAATTATTTCAAGATGATTTTTAAAAAGAAAGGTGAAATAATAAAAAGATTCACAATGATTATGGGAACAAACTAACTTTCCCAAGTAACCAACTTATTTAACAAATAACACTCTAAGACATTAAACTAAAATACTTTGAATCATAAACCTAGTATTCTAGATTTGTTTTACAAATGTTTTTGGAGTTTTTTAGCATCCCAACTCAATCAAGAATAATGAGATACTAAATGTCCCAACTCATAAAATTATGAGAGCATGGTAAAATGGGTGACTAAAATGACCTCAATGAGAATCGAGTGTTGCCTACATAGTCCCAAGCTGGGAACTCAAGTCACTATAGTTATACCTTATAGCAGAGGAATATGGCTAGGTGGTAATGCCTTATGGAATCTTGGCCAACTTAGGATTGCATTTATTACCATAAATAAACATTTGAATCAGATCAACAAAAACTCAATTTATTAGTAAAAACCACACCTTCTTCAGGAATCCCTAAAAGTTCACTAATAACAAAGGAATCAACATGAATATGTTCACCCCAAACTATAGGATGATCTTCATCAAATTTTTCTAAAAACTCTTGAACAATGTTCTCTTGAAAACCTTGGAATGTCTTCAATAAATTGAGTCATCTTGCTTTTTCAAAAATAACCCTAGCATATTCATCTTGTAAAATAATTTCTACCGAATCTACTTCACTTATCTTTTTACCCCCCATCTTTGCAGTTGCCCATAGTATTCTAAAAAACTTTCTTACATAATGCAAAACGAAGTTAAAAATCACATATAGTACTAAGTAGGGTAGCAATAAATGTAAATAAAGGGATAAAATGGTGGCACATGTGTAATTGATAATAAGTACCTTAAAATTATAGCAAAGATGATGGCCAAGAACTTCAGAGCAAGCAAAGTTTTAATGTGAGAGTATTTTTGAGGTTAACATCAATTACGTGACGTGAGATATCATACTTGGCAGGACTTGAAATGATATTTGTATTTTTTTCTATATTAGGACTTATATTTTGAAAATGTCTTTGGAATAACCCCAAATCAGATCTTAAAATTATGAAATAGTAACAACTTCAATCACATCCAAGTGGCATCAAAGGAACTTATCCATATTTAGAAGTTTTGCCCACTTAATGGTCATACATGTAGAACATAAAATAGAAAATGGTTAACTTGTTGGGAAGGAAGTAAAACTATAATTATTATATAAGTATCCATGTTTATATCCTAAATTTTCCATGTATCTTACAAGTATAAACAATTTTGAGAAGATAAGTTAGCTAACAAGACAATAGTTCATGTTTATTAATGAAAAGTGCCAATCTGGTTTTCACTTTATAGTTTTTTTTAATACTTTTTTTTCATTTTTCATTTATATATATATTTTTTATATTTTTAATTTTTTAAGGGAGGATAAATACCATTTGATGGTTTTCATCACTCCCCCTTATTAGATGTTTTCTAAAAAGATCATTCAACCTTAGTGGAAAAACTAGGTTCTTCCATCAGATCAAATTGAGCTTAATTATTTTTAATGAATTCTTCCCTACTGAGAGGTCTCCTATACACTTTAAGTCTATGAACATTGACCCAAAGTGTCATTTGGTCACCATAAATTGGTTGAATTTGGATAGAGCCATTGCTGTTGATAGTTTTGATTGAGTATGGCCCCAAATGAGCTTACCTTTGAAATGTTAGAATTTGGAATCAAATAGAAGCACCCAATCACCTTATTTAAACTATTTTTCTATAATATGAGCATCATAACACTATTTTAATTTCTTATGTATCATGTTAGTTTAAGTGAGTGCATCCATTCATAGTTTATCCAGTCCATTCAGTTGCATGATTCTTTCTTTCTATGTTTCATCAAGATTAACTCCCATGTTAGTTGTTGTCTTCAATGTATGCAATTAAAACTCTATTGGAAATAAAGGTTATTTACAAACACAAGTTCACATGGATAGAATCATGTGATAGTCTTCCATGTTGTATTATATGCCCAAGTTGGTTTAGGTACTCTATCTACCTAGTCTTTCATACTATTGTTCACTATTTTGGTTATAATGTTTTCAATCTCTCGGTTGGTGACCTCCACTTGAACATTAGCTTAGGGTTGATATGGTGATGATTTCTAGTGATTGATTTGGTAAAATTATATAAAATCATTAATCATGTTAGACGTGAATTGAGGTCATTGATCATAAATAATAGATCTAGAAGCTTCAAATCTCAACATAATCCTACGATATAGGAAATCAAAAACCATTTCCTCCTAATCAAATATGATTTCTTGCACTTTATCATACTTATTAACATAATCAATACATACTAATAAATACTCTTTTACTTAATATAATTGGTTTATTGGTCCAAAAAAATTGAAACCCCATTTCTCAAATGAATCTAAAACTATTTGAGGATAGAGAGACATTTCTGAGGATAGAGTAGGCTTACCCATCCTTTGGCAAGGATCACATTGCCATACAAACCTTTTTACAGTCTTATAAAGAGATGACCAATAATAACCTACACCAGGAATCTTATGAATGGTCATTTTTATTGAATAATTTCCTCCTCCTAGTTCACTATAGCATGCTCTTATGATTTCAAATACTTCATCTTCTATGACACACATTCAAATTAAATGACTAGGTCCAATTTTAAATAACATGCCTTTAAACCATTTGAAATGAGAACTATTTTTTATCAAACATTTTCTTTCTTTATAAGTAAAGGAACAAGGAAACTTCCATATTGCCATGAAATTTTCCATGTCTGTAAACCATGGGGAGTATGCAGATATAGAAAATAGCTTTTCATCTAGAAAAGAATCCTTCACAGGTTCATTTTCATCTGTAGTGATCAATCTAGACAAAAAATTAGCATAAACATTATACTTTCTAGGTTTGTCTATAATGGTAGTGTCAAATTCTTGTAATAGCAATATCCATCTAATAATTCTACCACTTACTACTGGTTTATTCATTAAGTACTCAATAACTGAATGATCTATATAAATAAATCCTTGATAACCAGTAATAAAATGTCTAAACTTATTCATGGCATAGACAACAATAAGAAATTATTTTCTATAGTAGTGTAGTTTTTCTCTATAAGAGTAAGATTCTTTCTGATATAATAAATGTCATACATTTTTCCTTCCTCATCTCTTTGTCCTAGAACTACCCCTCAAAATTATTAGAATCATTATTTTAAATATGAAAAGGTTGTTCCCAATTAGGTCCTTTCAAAACTAGAGTAGTCATACATTTATTTTTTAATGTTTCAAAAAATTCTTGACACTTATCATTCCATACAAATTCACTATCTTTTGTTAGAAAGGAAAACATAGGTGCATCTATTTTGCTAAAGTCCTTAATAAATATTGTATAATATCTTGCATGATCAATAAATGTTTTGATATCTATTTGTCTTTAAGGAATGGGGAGACTATAAATTACCTCAATCTTCTTGGGATTCACTTTTATTCCTTGAGAAGAGATATGATGTCCTAAGATATCCCTTCATCATCCATTATTACACCCTTCTCATGACTCAAGGATAATTGGTGTTCTTCACATCTATTGATCACTTTATCTAATTTACTCAAGGCTTCATCAAATGTGTTTCTATGGATAGTGAATTCATCCATGTATACTTCTATAAAATCATTTGTAATATCAAAAAATATGGCTAACACTGCTCTTTGAAAGGTAGAAGGTGCATTGCACAATCCAAAAGGAAGGACTCTATAAGCAAATCTTCCCCAAGGGTAGGTAAATGTAGTTTTATCTTGATCTTTAGGGGCTATTCTAATTTGATTTTATCTACTAAACCCATATAATAAATAAAATTACAACTTTCCTACCAATTTATCCAAAACTTGATCAATAAAAAGTAAAGGAGAGTAATCTCTCATAGTGGCTTTATTCATTTCTCGATAATCTACATAGAATATCCATTTTCCATTCTTCTTATGTATAATGACCAGAGGTGAAACCCATTGACTATCAGATATGGGGTAAATGAAACCAATTTCCAATATTTTTTCTATCTGTATCTTTATAATTTTTTTCAAGGTTAGGTCAATTCTCCATTGTGATTGTCTAACTAGTATAACAAGTTTGATGTAAATGTGATGGGTATAGACAATGGGATGTATTCCTTTCATATCACTATAATCCCAATTAAAGGCTTTTATGTGTTGTACCAACACATCAAACACTTTACTTTTTTATTGGTTAATTAACCAACTATTGATATTCAATAGTTTATTAGGATGGCTTGCAATTTGTTTGGTACTTGGACAATGGAATTCACCTACTTGTATTCACTTATAAAAAAATTCAATGGACATGTATGTGGTAGTATAATTTTAAATGTAGCCACATCCTTATTAAATGTTTCATTTTTAGAGATTATAGTGGTTAGTGGACAATGAAAAGTATTTAAAAATGATTTTTTCCCCTCTTGAGCCTAGTTAGCTATGGCTTGTTGGATATCTTACATAGTAGATAACATGTTTGGGGGACTTATGGCATTGTTTTGGTTCTTAGTAGTGAAGCTAAATTATTCCCATTCACAATTTTTTATCTTTGGAAATAAGCTATTAGTCTTTAAAGCTAATATTTTAGTCTTCAAATCTAAGCTATCAGACTTTGGAGCTAAGCTATCAGTCTTTGAAGCTAGGATTTTAGACTTTAGAGCTAGGCTATCAAAATTCAAAGCTAGGCTATCAAACTTAGGATCTTGGTTATCTTGGTCAAAATATTCTATTATCTATTCCTCAAATTATTAGACATGTTCTTTTATAGTAACCATGGTTAATAAAGACACACTGTATTGATTTTATTTAAGTTGATCTACTCATGTCTATTCAAAAAAATACATTAAAGGTCTAGTAGGAAGATAAATGAATATTTGTTTGTTGTATTTTCCATTATAAATGGTCATATTACCATATCTACAATCAATTCATGCTATGACTATATCTAACCAAGGTCTTTCAATAATATAGATACCCTACCTTATGGGGTTTAGGTTGAAGGATCATGAAATCTATAAGGTATTCCTAAGATTCTATGGTGACTAGACTATTTTATATGGTACCTTAAGGCATAGAAATGGATTGATCTACCATTTACAAAATTATAGTGGTAGGATGAAGCCTTTAGAGAGATAAATATTCTACTATTTTTATAGTCATTATGTTGATGGTATCACCAAGATACACAAGAACATTTAGTATGGACTTGCTCCCAATTGCCATAGTCACTATAGGACTGTTAGGGTCTCTATATTTAGGAACAAGTATGTTTCTTGATAGTAAATCAATAATTTGTATAGTTACCTTGAATTAATTTAGGATATTTTTTCTTTTTACCTAGTGATTTGATGCAAAATCCTTTAATTATTTAATTTAATTTAGGAATATCTATTAATCCTTGCATCAATTCATGACCTTCCCAAGCTTTCTCTTCCTTAAGTCTCTCAAGAAATGGAATAGTAGGGGGATCTTAAATTATGGTGGATTCTACCTTGTCTTCATTTGGTTATTGAAATAAAAGTGAATAAATAGTGTTTTCATCATTTGGTATTTTTTATGGTAATGGGTGAATCTCCTACTACCTTTTTTGACCTGAGTTGAATATTCTTACACTTAGTTGAACCAGTTACAACACTACTTTCTTGGTCAAATCCATAAACAGGAGAAATTTTCTTATTCTTAGGATTTTCCACTAGTTGGATAGGTAACTATGGTTGGTTAACCTACTACTCAAGTAGTGGTGGTTAAGGTTTTGAAGGCATCAAATCCTACTATGGTGTAAACCTTATCTGCATTGATTATGAGATCGTCATTAATTTAGCAATTCAGGTGGTGACTGTTATATCCAATATGGTTATTGGTTTTGCTACTGTGCCCAAGGTTATGAAGGATTTAGAGGCATCCCCCACATTTTCCATTCCTTAGTATCCCATGTTTTTAGCTATGGTGGTGGTCCACACATTTATGGTGTGACTTGTCCAACCCATGGTGTCATCCATGGATTGGGGGAAAATCTTAGACCAAATTTATTTTGAAGTTGGGAGTATTGGTTTCCTTGTCTTTGGATAAATTTCACTTCCCCAACTATGTGTACTAATTATTTTAATTGGTTTCTCATAGTAGGAAGATGATTATAATTTTTAGTCCCATGGTCTAGGTCATAAATACCACATACCTCTATTTTATCTAAAGAATAATCTTTTACCGCATGTTTAAGCCTATATCTAGGATAATATATTGATAAATTTTCAATGTTGGTTGCATGGGTATTTTATTTAAGACCATATAATGTGGTTGTTAATTTTACTAGAATATCTATTTTGAAATTAGCAAATTCTTCCATTAATTATCCAACTTCAGGTGATTTTCCTAATCATGATTTCCTTATGCTAGGCCTTGTCCCAGAATAGTTAGTACATATATTGAAATCTAATAAAAGGTTAACTTTTCACCGTCACCTTTTTTCATTATGTTCAAATCATCTTGTGCATCATCATTTAGGCCTTTAATAAAGACTATCTTGATGAACTCCTTTATGAGTTATTAACCACTTTGTTTATGGGTAAATATAAAACTATCAAGGTAATCTTCTAAGGTTTCATCTTCATTTTGTTTTATCTTGAAAAAATCTTCTTTTCATTCTTTGACTCTATAATAATCCTAATATTTATCAAGAAATTTAGTTTCCATTTCTTCCTAAGTAATTATATATTTAACCTCAAGGCCCATGAACCATATCATGGTTGTGTCTTTAAGTGTAGATGGGAATAACTTAAACTTTTGATTGTCATTGATATAGTCATATGTTTGGCAGATAACTTGAAATTCAAAGAGGAACTAATTTAGATCCTCTAAGAAATTCCCTCCAAAAGTAGGTAAAATATATGGAAAAATAGTTTTCATGGAGTCTCTATCATCAAGACCCAAGATGATTGGATAGGAAAAATCTTTGTCCTATTGAGGATTTCTATAAGGGTTTTCTACATGTGTATGATTGTCTCCCATATTTTATACCCAATTTTTTTTATCAATCCAATTCAAGTTCTCTTCTTAGGTTATCAATCTATGGTCTACAAGCTTAGGAGGAGAATATTCATTGGTGATTAGATCTTCTTATTTTAGAGATTGTGGATCAAATTTGACTATTTCAAATAGGGGATCCTTGGGATCAATTCTTCTTATGGGAAAAGATGACCTGAATAGAATTCTTCTTGTAGGATCTATTTGTGAGGATGAACCTTTTTCAAGAGAGGAATCAGAAAAAGTTTGTATACAAATTTTAATTGCTTTTATTTCACTTTTTGATCTTTCCACTCATGATAGAATCTTATCTTCTTTTATTTTTATTTGGGAGTCTTTAGAGATAAACCATCCTTGAGAATCTCTTAGGCAGTTCATAAATCTAAGGAGTCCTTGATTATTTTTATACTTTTGGGTTATATGATTTTTTTTTAAAAATTTCCCCTGCATAAATCTAATATATGATCTCTCTAACACTTATTAATTATTAATTAAGAGTCCCTTAAAATGGCACCAAAAATGATAGGTTGTTGTTATACCTTTCAATTAACCAATCAATGGATTGGTGTCATTTTTTACCAGGGCTAGCATCCAAGGCTATATGCAATAAGATGTTGGATATTTAAGTTAACAATTCATTATTTAGTTTATGTTTACTCTATTGTTGATATTTAAATCCTAAGGGTAGCAAACAAGAATCTAATCTTATGTTGTAGAAAAGGTAAATCTAGAAATTTTTTCTAACTGAATATCCCCTATGGTATTCTTTGTTAAAAGGATTATTCATTTCACACCATCAACATCTATAACTTAAAAAATTGGTATAAGACACTACAGTGTCCTCACTTGACTTGGTTGGCTAGGTAAGATAGTGTTGTATTTCATAATGTGAGAATTTTGATTTCCTATTATCACCTAGATTGCTTATTCATAGATTTTGAATATGGAGATGAGTTTTTTTAGTCAAAAAAATTTTCTATTAACTTTACTTTTATGATAATTAAAAGACACACTTTACATAAAGGAAACTCACTTGCATTGAACTAAAACAAACTTTGCATTTAAGGAAATCACACTTGTATTAAAATAAAAACACTTTGTGTTAAAGGGGAAATCACAATTTATCTTTGAAAGGGAAATCATAGTTTGCCTTAAAAGGGAAATCACACTTGTTGTAAAATGAAATATACCCATATAAAAAAAATACACTTTTAAATTATAAACTAGAAATACCAATTGTCCTGATCTTTAAAGAGAAGTGGGCCCTTGCTCCTTCCTCAGAATAAGATAAGCTTTAACTCAGTAGTGGAATAAAATGATGTACCTTATTAATAATTCATTATCAAAAGGAACATATATAGATGCTATGAATTCTATCACAAATTACATTTGAATGTTTCGGAATTTTCTTTACTCTCTATTTTCCATGGCATGAGAAGGAGACATGTACTTAAAGCACATCTCAATGACCATTCTCCAAATACAAAATATGGAAATCTAATCAACAAAATCTACTTATTCTAAATAAAAGATATATGAATAATATCCCATGATTATAGGAGGAATTAGAACTGATTCAACTAATAATATATGGAGTATAACCAACATATATATGAAGAGATTATGTCTAGATTTACAAGATAGAAATAGATTTATATCTAGATCATTTTAGACTATTACTATGAATAATGATGTCTAAAACAAGATATCTAAAGAGGGGAAATCTATATATGTACATTAGATATCTTTGGATTTGTTATATTAATCTATATAGTTCAACTGGGCATCTTCAAAGTGTGGCTAGGCATCTTCAGAACATGGATAGATATGTCTTTATAGCTTCATCAAAACCTCTTCAAAACTTTGTTGGAACGTCTTCAGATCTACTTGGGTGGATGTTTGGATATTTGATGGAATTGCCTTAGATCTACCTAGCAGATTGTTAGAGCTTCAATAAAACATCTTCATAGCTTAAAAAATTATCTTTGGAGGTACTTACACAGATCCTCAAAGCTTGACTAAGGATCTTCATAACTCACTATGTTCTATGTCGAGTCTTCAAAACTATTACTAAAAAGGTGTTACTAAAACTATTGATGCCTTTTCAAAATAATCCCACCATAGAGATGTATCTTTGTATGAAGAATTGTACTCATTTCATCTAAGTTAGGCACAAATAACAAGATATAGAATCAATAATGTATCACATATAAATAAAAGACAATTGTACTTATTTTCTACTTAGATCTTTGACTATTAAATGTAATATAATATATAACCAAGAGGCAACACTTATGGATAATTTATATGAGATATAATGAGCTATATAGAATTTTAATCAGTTTCAAAGCATTTAAAAGTGTTTAAGATCCTTAATGACATGAGATATATACTCGAAAAAGTTTAGAATGAGTTTTGAATATCTAAAAGGTCATAAACACAATCAAGTTGCTCTTATTGCCACCTATAACCTATTGAGATTTTGTCTTGATAGTGAGGTTGGTGATTTTGGTAGTTTCAAGATTAAAATGGCCTCAATATAAAGGAAATAATAGAGAATAATATTTTATATGTTTAGATATAGGGTTAGAGACCTAGATGGGCAATTAAAGACCATACATAGTCAACTCTCATGATCATCACCTACAACTAGCCTACTAAAGGTTTTGCCTTAGACAGTGGTGTATAATGGAAATATAGAGGTTAAAGTCCTTGATAAGTGTTTTAAAACTTCAAAAACATGAAACAAAATTCCTTTGAATTGTTTATATATTATCTTGAAGGTTTAAGAGCTCATATACATGTCCAAACTTCCTAATATGCACTTACAATCAACTATTGAGAGTTTATCTTGAGACAGTGGTTAATGAAAGTTATAAATTTTTTAGGGTATTAAAGAGGATATTAAACTGTGACAACACATTTTAGTTTGAAGAGGTTCTTAAAGAGTGGTAATGGATAGTCAAAAGGGTCTCAAATGCACTTTGTCCTTAAGACACACCTACAAACTACAGCCAATGCAAGTTTGTCTTAAGCATAAGGGGAAGGGAAGAGTTTTTAAAGGAATTTTTGTGGTTTGAATCATAAATTATGTAGATCCTATGGTCCATTTTAATATCAATAATAAAATATATGGAATGACCAAATAATTTGGTCAAGACAGAGTTCAAACTTCACACATACATAGTCAAGCCTACTTGCCTCATTAAGAGAAGTTGTTTGTCCATAGCTAGGAAGGAGTTTGAGTTGAAAATCATCAAAATGTTTAGGGTATTATTTTAATATTTTATATTCTCTTAAAAAACCTTGAAGTGGTCATTGTTTGAAGAGGAGAGATCTGAAGACATCAAAGACACTCAGGCTACTTCTATATAAACTTACAGGACTAATAAGTTGATATGGGATATTTTAAAACTTAAATATAGTGACAAGGGTTATGGAAGGTAGTTAATATTAATTTTAGAGGATGGTTAGGGTTTTGGAGAGTTTGAAGACAATAAAGAATGGTAACACAGTCATTTCCCTATTTTGAACCCTATATAGTCTAATTCACAGATAAGACTAAAGGGAAGGCAGTCTTGAAGAGTGGTTATGGGATGATATTAGAGTGAGTTGAAACATTGGAAAACCTAAAGATATTTAAGAGGTAGGAATAAACACCTCATGAAGAACTCAGCTCAAGTAATAATGAAACAATCTTAGTCAGCCATGTTCAAGACCCTACACAACCCTAGTGGATAATTAGTCCTAAGGAGTAATGAAGAGGATTAATTATGAGGTAAAATAATGAGAAAACATTTATAATATATTTAATAACATTTACAAAAATTTCATGAGATAACAAACCTCTTGATAGTGAGGGAACAGGGCACATACAGTCCATTAGGGTCTCTTAGGTAGTTTAACCCAAGAACCCTAGACATAGGCTAGTGGCATATTCAAAGAGTTTGATGAAGTAATATGGTTAGATAGACATTTTTAGAGGCCAATATAAATTTCAAAGAATACATGAGGGTCATTTAAATTCACAACAACTTTAGGATGCTTCTTAGACCCTAGATTGTTCCCAAACCTCTCAGAATGCTTGTTTTCAGCCAATATGTCATCTTGCATTTGTTAGTACAGAACACACATGATGCATGGGAGACTAAGATTTTAGGGGAATTTGACTACCCTAATTAAATTAAATTTTGTGCAATAGGTTGGTGGTTTCATTCCCCTATATTTATGAACTATCATTAAGAGTTCAAATTACTTTTAGGCTACCTATGAGAGCTAAAACAACCTAATAAAAGGTAAATCCATTTTCATGCATCTAGATGGATCATAAAAACTACAAACACACCCAAAAAATTTTCAATACTCCCTTGATCATCACCCCATGTATTTTTTTGGTATAGTGTTGTACAAAACCATATGGAATAGGGCTAAAATGATAGTTTTAAATTATTTTATAGGTCCATATAGTGATTTAAAACTTAAAATTTGGCATGGATGTAGGGTATTATGTTTTATAAGTTAATAACACACTTATTTGTGGTTAATAACTTTTGGGGAGGTTGTAGAATCATTTTTCACTTTGTTTACAAGGAGGCTTAATTGAGGCCTAGTTAGGAGAGAGAAAGGGAAGAAAATGACATCTCCACAACTCTAAAAGTATAAAGTAGAACCTATATATGTAAGGACATAGAGGGTAATATAATATGACATTATATTATAAGGATCCTATGTAATATTATCTACGTAAAGAGGTTTGTACAAAAAAGGGCTACAAGGAATGAGCCCTAATTGGGGATTTTGGTAGAGAATGACTTGTTGGGGCTATTTGAGGCCTCAAAATAGATTATTTTAGGTCCAATATGAGTCCATATATCATGAATGATGTTTGGATGAGCTAAATTAACTAAAACCAAGTTTTGACACTTGTGTGAAAAATAGGCTTAAGGAGACGAAGAGCCCTATTGATACCTTGCATAAAAAAGAACTGACATGTTAAAAAAAACATATTGGGATAAGCCAAAAGGTGTCAAGAGAAGATAAAAGAGGTATAAAAAAAACTTATCTGACCACCAATAAGGTTATTTTTCCTTCAACATGTCAAGACAAAGGGGAGTTTCAAGAAGCTAGTCAAGGTGTCAATCATGCATTTCAACTCCCATGTCACATGGAGGATCAAAACATCTTTAGATGAGTTACACATGGATTTTTATACCTATTGAGATAGTTATATAACTCCTTTTATTTTTTTAACTTACATGGCACTTGTATACTTGTCACATTCTTTATGTATTAAACCACTTTTGGATAAGTTTGATCCTCCACCTACCTCTTCTTGAGATTGTACTTAGTGTTCATATGAGAATAGTTTATATTTTTAAGTGAATTGAGTTGTCTTACTTGGCATGTTATCATTTTATAACACTTATATGAAATTTTAAAGCTTCTTTTGTAGGTCATATGAAGTGTATGAGTGTGGTGTAAGATTTGAGTGAGTTTTTCTATCTTCTAGTGTCATTCAAGACATCTTGGTTAGTCCTCCTAGCTTAACAAACCATCATAACCTTCACATTTAAACACTCATGTGAGATATTCAGATTAAGAGTAGTGTATATAAGGTTATTTTTCTTGATTTACAAGTGCACATGTAACTAGTTGGTAGTGGTCAAAAGATATTTGGTGCATCACCTCATTAGAGTAGGTTTCTCTCCCTTTTCATATCAAGTGATAGATTAGTGTGTGAGCCTAAGTGATTATTCAAGGAGATATATACATTCAATCTATATGTTTACCCCTATTATATACAACCCATAGGTCTAAGGGTAATCCCATGTTTCACCAAAATTGGAGAGGATTGAACAACCTTTTCCTAGGTGTAAAATTTGGTCATAATAGAAGATACAAAACCCATTTTAATGGTTTGGGGCATGTAAATCAAATAAATACCTTAAAATATAGGTATGCATATGATATGATCCATTTGGTATACAATATACCCTAAAATACCTTGTCATTGCCCTCATCATCACTAACTAGCTCACTTTGAAATATTTCACCACTTATAAATTATATATGGGCTTCCATTTATTAAATGGGTATGATTATGGTGTTTTTGTATGTTCTTAACCCTGATGTAATTTTTCAAGGAATCAATATATCTACATCATAGAAGAATCTAAGTTTTAATATAGGCTTCAAAACCTCAATGTCTTGTTTCCATATTAAAAACATTACAACACTTATCTAAGTCACATACAGACATGGATTTTCACACAATAAAATTAACCTCATGTCATACTATTTTATCCTTAAAATTAAAAAACATCCAATAAAATAACTTGCCACTTTGAAATCTATGTTAGTGATCACCTTATATAAAGCTTTTTCATCTTCCCCTAGAGACATTATTGAAGCAACTAGACAAATTTCCTTTTTTCATCTATTATTTTCCATTTTTTGAGCCCTAGACGGTGCATGGGACCATGCCCTAAAAATTGCATAGCATTTGGCTTGGGTTTTCCTTGTATGTTTTTTGGGTGAATTCAGACAATAGGTGGAAGTTTCTTAGTTATATGGTGTTTTAATTTTTGATGTAGCTTCACATTTGTTTGGCTTCAAATAATTTTTGTGTCTTGGTTTGGTTTGGTTTTTTAATAATTAATTTTTCATTATTTTATTTTGTAAGTTTTTTATTTTCATTTATGGAGTATATTCCCCTTTTAAGTGTATGATGTGATCACCCCTACTACATCTTGGGAATTATTAATAGGTAACCACCTTTTGTCTTGACCAGTGAATCCTCTACCATGGCATTTATGTTATGTGAAAAATGTTAAAGATCCTTATTTTAAGAGATTATAGGAAGTCTAAATGGTAGCACATGATACTAAATATCATTATTGAGCCAAAAATTATATCAAAATATGATTTTCATTATGCTTCAATGGATTTCCAAAACATGTTATTGTAATTGAGTTTGATACCATAAAGAATGATGACATAGATGGCAATTTATTATAGCCCTGGTTTCCCTATGACTTATTTACATTAGTTTCACCTCTCTTTTTAGTCAAGCATTTAACATAGTTTATATAACTATGATGTTTTAAAAATTACATCACTAAGAAAAATAAGACAATGATGAGGGACAATGATAGGGTATTTTATGTGATATCATACAATAGAGGGACCATATCATGCACATGCCCTGACTTTAGGGCAATCTTTAATTTTACATAGCCTATACCCACTACAAATGTGTTAAGCACAATACATAGAGGTTATGGAGCTAATCTTGTTGATTTCATTCTGGTTGAAGTGAGTAATGAATCTTTTGCAAAGTGAATGCCACATGGATGGATAACGAGGAATCACTCATGACACAACATAAAAAATTATAGTAACATAACCAATTAATAACAAACCAATAAAGGAAAAGCACAAAAATAAAATAAAACTAGGCATCCATACCTGTTATCATAAAATAATCAGTGGCTTACTCACTTCACTCTATGATGCAAGGTGTAGATGTCATTATATGTTAGGTGTGTTGTTCATTATGGCCCAAGGTCAAACTCTTTAATGTCAGGGATTATTTATTTAATTAATACCTACATATATAAATCAAACACAAATATATTGAAATAAACCATGGGCTAGTACACATGAGTTTGGAACAACCAGGACATAAAAATACTAAAAAATTACCTAATAATAATAATAATCAAATGTATGTGTTGTATAAGAAATCACATAATAAATATAGGCTTGGAAGTGTTCACATAAGGTAATGCTACTACAACTAAATGAGAAAAACTAAATTATAGTAATTGAACCATCAAATAATAATCCAAGAAATGGAAAGCATTGAAATAAAGTGATATCGACATCCATACTAGATACCATAGAATGGTTAGTGTCTTCTATGTTTCAGTATATGGTGAAATCATAAATTTAGCTATAGTTTCTATAAATAGGAATATCTCTCTAGATAAAATAAAATATAGATTGAAAAAAATAATAAATAGAATGCATGCGATATACACATATAAATAATATTACAAGAAATCATAGGATGGTCTATATTGAATGATGTGGACACTGCAAAAATTGGGGATCATATTTATTAAGAGGAAGGTAAAAAATATAACATATATTTTGTAGATAGTAGAAGCAATTGTATTAAATGTTAAATCCATTTTGGATGATGTTTTGTGTCCTAAAATTAGCTAAATGTGAGCTAGCCCATATAAGGCATGCATGACAAATATAGTACCATTAATTCCATAGCAACTCATATGTAAGGGTTTCAAGTGTTGATTGGAAAGGAAACCTACCATGAAAGTATGGAAAACTGCACCCACCAATGTAGAATAGGGCATCAAAAAATATCAAGTGTCCTAAATTTACATATTTTTTAGGTCTTAATCTTGTGTTAGACAACAATCATGGGGTGTAGTAAAGGTGCATTCCTTTTATAGATTTAAGACATGCATTGAATGACATGGAGTAGGAGGGAAAATGATTATTCATATCTACCACCATAGAGAGAATTTTCCACTTGGATTTGGATTGTTAAAAATTCCCTCTAGAATAACTATTAGAGTTTTTAAGAACCTTAAAGTATGTATTTGTTTTCACACTTCACCCAAGTTTATCTTCTAGATAATTGCAATACAAATTGTTGTGAGAGATGAAAACCAGTCCAGCATTTTAAATAAGGAGAATGTTCTCACCATGATTATTCAATTTTATTCTATTAAATATTTTTATAATTTATATACTTTAGTAAATTATATATATTTTATTAAATATTACATTATTTATTTTATTATATTTAATATTTTATTACATGCCATACTATATTACATATCAAAATATATTAATATAATTAAATACATTATTAAAATATATAATATACAACTGAATATAACTTAAGGCCTCCATCATGATTAGGTTTTATATTTGTTTGTTTGCATACTCATTGAGCTCCTCCTCTCCATATATTAAACTAGATCAGTCTCTATCTCTTTTATGCCTTGGGGTGTTTTAACCTACTTACCAAGCTACTTATACTACCTCGATCTCTTTCATTTCCATTCTAAGCTCCACATTTTATTGCTCACTAATGCCACCATACTAGTAATCAAGCTTGCTTATGCTTAGAATGTAATTCTCATTTATGTTTATGTCTCACCTTGGGTATTTAATCCCACCTCTATCATGATGTTTTTTGTAAAGTTCTTTGAGACCAAAAGTGTCAATCACGTTGTTTTCACACCAAATGCATCTTACACTTTCATCTACCACCCTTCAAGAATCCCTTATGTGTTGGTCCTCAAAATGCCCCACCTCTATGATATAAATATATTTACACCTCCCTCCTCTACACACCTATCTACTATATTTTATTAAAGACAAAATAATCCATGGTTATATACTCAACTAGCAATGATGAAGATCTAGTTAATAAAATTTTTAGTGGTGTTGGTCATGAAAAATAGGTGTTGTTGGACTAACTTCCTATAGACCATTATAATTTATAGTTATGAGAAGCTAAAAAATATAGCAGGTATTGAATAATTTCCTCCATTGAAACATTTAAAACATTCACTTTGCATCAATCTAGTAATACAAAATTCCACTCAAAGGTTGTAAGTATTGAATAGTCACTCCTTGTCATTAATCTTGTGTTGTCAAAGAGTTTGATTATGATTGGGAGTGTGGTGGATGAAATGAAGTAAATATTAATCTCAGATCAATTTTACCACTATACTGATAGAGAAGGAGTCTCTAAAATTGAAATTTGTCCACAACATAAAATTTCTATGGTTCTACCATCACTGAATTTATTGAACAAAATGCTATAAAATGGTTCATTGAGTGAAATATTCCTTTGTGTTATAGTTTATTATTTATTTTATTATTTGAACAAATAAGTTTGGACTAATTGAATACAAAAACCAAAAAAACACTAAAAAAATTACATTTAATAGGATAGTTTACATCACCCTTTTATACTTTTTTTGATGGCATATTTCATGGAAGATACTTTTCATTGTATAATGTTATATATAGTCTACTAATATTACTTATATAGTAAGTATGTAATAAAGGATTTTATAAAATTCACTTTTAGTTATGGGCCTAATGAACCCTATGAAGATACATTTTCAAAGTTCAATCACATATTACATATATTTTAATGGAATTTGTAGGATGGAGAAATGGAAGATAAAAAGATATGGTATGAGACCTTAATGCCTTCTCCCCACATCAATGACATTCCATCATTGATTTGATCCTCAAATCAAATTTGGATCCCTACCATAATAAAATCAGCTCTCATGACATCCTAGTGACTATTCAAAGATGTTGCCACTTTACAAGCTACAAATCCTTTTGTAATGAGTGACAACCATGTAAATCCAAAAGATGCCCTTAATTTGGGTCTAACATTTGGTATGTGCCCTTTAATTTAAAATTCCATTGACCCTCATTATCATTTCTTATCTTATCTTAGAATATTTCACCATTTTCGTGTTATGTATGGCCTTATCCTTTCTTATTGGGGTTTGAGTATGGTGTTTTCATATGTTATTAATCATGATGTAATTATTACTAGTGTTGATATATCACTATCATGAATGAATATAAGATATAATATAGACTATGGGGACCCAAATGTCTTATCCCAGGATTAACAACATTACATTGTCTATTTGAGCTACACATGAGATGTGGATCCCTATGGCACAAAAATTGACTCTCAAAACATCCTCATCCACCATAAAAATTATAAAATGGTGAATATGATTTGTATGGAATTTATGTTTTTTCTCTGGATTTGATCATTATGTTTCCATATGTTCTTATGATGACCTAAGAGTGGTAATTATATTCTAAGACTATCACTTGATTTACCGTATCCCTAAGATTGCCATAAACCTATTATAGATCCTTAAACATGTATTTCTAGCCATTTAGTAGACCTTTTTCACCTAAAACTAGTCAAGACAGACTCCTTGAATTGCCACCTCTGACCCCAATCTAATTTTATTATATTTTTTCCAAAAGGACATTAGTACCACATTTGGAACACTAAAACCATATGAGGTTAGTGTCCCCCACTAAGCACTATTATCCTTATCCCCATCTCTTCCCAAAAACTACTTTTTCGAATGCGTTTGACTCCTAAGGTTAGCCTAAGATAATTGTCTTATCTGCATACGTAATAGAACCCTATAAATACAAGTCTAATCCACCTATATTCACTAGATGGGAAATAGATGCAAAAGCTATTCAAATATAAGACAAGATTATGTAAAATCAAGGTGCATTATCCCTATTCTAACCTAATTTATATATATTACCATCTAAAGTAGCCCTAAGTCCAATTTTAATGCATTCCAAAGTGTAAACATATTCAAGGCATATAAGGCTAGTCTCATTCTAGCATTCACTTTCACATACATCAAGCACTGGGTGGGAAAACTACATTCAACTTGATTTCTCTTTAGAGTATTGGTATGTAGGCAAATTTATACATAATGGGGTATTGAGGATGTCTAGTTCATCTTACTAACACACTCAATTATTTACCATATCATACTTTCAAAAGAGAACTAGTTTTTGCACTCAAAACAATATTTTCATGTACAATATACAACTATAGGCTTTGGTCATGTAGGAATAGAACATATAGACACATGTATAGGTCCTCCTTAAAAATAAGATTAGTCCTACAAAGAGAAAATTAACACCATATCAAGGACACTGCACATGTATGGTTTTACTGTCCAAATTTAGCACTACTATCCAATGAATAGATTAATCTCAAAATCCTACTTGTGACACTTAGAACTACTTAGATATCAAGTTTCAAAACCCAGATCATCCATGATAGTTTATTTTTAGCTAAGTAAATATTTCTCCCTATTTATTGCTATTTACAAATAGTAGGTTAATTATTAAAATTTATTTCATTTATTTAGACATCTTAGCCCCCTAACCAAACATAAGTTATTACACATTTAAAATACTAAAATGTTAAATCATTTGGTGAACCTGTCTTACTTTAAATATTGCATCAAACCCTATCTTATAGTAAATCCTATTTTTGTGAAATATATTTAGGGATGAATAATTTTAATTTTTTAATTTTATTTAAAAAAACCTAGATAATTAAAATCAATTTCATATTAGGGTTTCAATTTATTTTACATCTAATTTAAATGATCACAAAAAAAACCTAACCCTAGACACACTTAGGGTTTGTATCCTTTTCTATTTATACTCATATTTTATTTCCAATACTAAGATTTTAGATACATACATCTTATAATTTATACACATATAATCATGATCATAATGATAGAAGAAATAAATTACTTTTTGTTTGAAATTTTAATACTTTCATGTGCATGTTTATTCCCTTTAATTTGGAATGAACTAAGAAAATACATCAATACATATATAGGTGATGCTTACTATCAAATATAATATTCATCACATTCCATAACATGTTATATTTATTCTATGTGAAAAATAATTAGGAAATTATTATTTAATCACATAGACATATGCATACATGATGTTACAAATCAACTAAAATATCTTTCATGTTACATTATTTCCATAGCTTGTTATCTTTCTTCTGTGTAAAATAATTAGGACATTATTCTTTAATCACATAGACATATGCATACAAGAAGTTTCAAATCAACTAAAATATCTTTCATGTTGCATTCTTTATTTTGCATGTTATCTTTCTCCTATATGGATTCTAGTAACAATCAAACCAATACACACGGAGTATTTAACACATTAATTAACCACTATGTTTCAAGTTTCAATGTCATATCTTATGCACAGGAAAGAATATCATCCTCTTCATCTCCATGAGGGTGATAAATAATTTCCTTCTAATCACATCCATGGTATAATTCCTCCATGAGATGATTTAGCCTATAACACTGTCATTGATCCCCTTAGCATATTCACACTTCTTCCCTATAGGGTGTGTGCCTACATGTTCAAACAAAAAAAACTAGAGTTTGCATTTTGAGAATTTATGTGATCAAATTATCAGTATAAATAAGACAATTGTAGCTTTAAAAAATCAAAATAAACTATTATATGAAAACATTACAAAATTACAAAATATATTTAAAAGATAAAATTCTCCAGGGCACAATAGTATAAATCATCTTTATACATCTTCGACTAGTCAATTTATGCCAAATAATGTTACATATAAGAACAAAAAATCATAAAAAAGTGCATCTAAAACTAAATATTTAAAAATAATTCAAATTTAAAATAAGAATTCTAGTGAGATACTAAGGGAAATGATTAAAGCTAAGTTGATCAACCTACCTCCTCTACACCCAATGAGAAGATCTAGATATTTTTGTGTATATCATAGAATACATGGGCACCACACCAATTCATGTCTAGCATTGAAAAGGAAAATAAATTAGATCAAGGATACATATAACTCATAGAGTGACACTTCATCAAAACAACATACAATGACACATCTACAAATTCAAAAAGGGTCAAATTCAAAAAGAATACAAAAATGGTTACCAAAACATAACTCAGAATAATAAAATGTTAAAAAAACACAATCAAAATAAGAAAAAATAAATAATCACAAATAAATAAATAAATAAAATATACCTCTCCAAAATGAGGCTCAACATTCAATATGGCATAATTGGGTCACAAGTATCTATAATAGTTTGACTACCAGGGTCAAGGTTTGGGCAAACATGCCCAAGGTGCCACTTATCCTATTCTAAAAGTTGATAATATTGGTCAAAAAGGTTTAGTGTTTGTTTAAAATCCCAAGGCACATCATTCACAAATACAATTTGTCAAGGAAAAACATCTAGATACATAGGAAATGTTATAGAAAGAGCCAAATTTTAAGTTGCATAGTCAAAATCATGCTCATCCAACAAGCATTCTCAAAAAGGATTTCTATCAAAAGAGCATCCAAAACACCATATGTCTATGACAAACACAATTTCAAAGGGTAAGATCAAAATCTATCTTACAAAGCACAATTCATAAAGGTCAACTCCATAGTATGAGGAAATTTCTTCTAACACACCAAGTTATTATGATTCTGATGTGGAACAATATTATGATTTTAATGAGGAACAATACTATGATTAAGATTGCAATAAAATTCAAATACAACATGATAATCGCACTACACAAGATATAATCATTCCTATATTTGACACATGCCATGATGATAGTGAGTCTCCCATGAGACTCATTGGTTAATATGATTCCTATTCTTGTACATACTTCTCTCTGTCTTTCCTTATACATATATTATTTTCATTTGCTTGTACATAGATTATACTCAGAAAACACAAAAAGAATATATCTCAAAATCCAAATACATTCAAATATTTCAAAAATTAAAAAGAAAATAGATTGTATGCATTACTTTGTTTACATTTCTACTACTTGCCAGATATTGCATATTTCTAGCTATCCTAGTGTAGTTGGTTTTATCATACACATATGATTCACTTGTTCTTATTGATTGCTTACAAATTCAAAATATGACTCTAGTCTACTATAATGATCCATATCAGCTATTATCTATCCATTGGGGGCATATATACTTATCCAAGATTATACATTGATACATTTTCCCACTTGGGGGCATCTCCTACATAATTGCTATAACCAAGTTTTATTTTTACATACTATACATTCCAGTTACACATTGATTTTATCTTTATATTGATCATTTTTATTCATTACTCATATTTTTTGCTAACTATCACTAGATTACAACATACATCTTACATTTCCTACTATTGCTCAGATACATTTACATTCTCATGTTATGTTTGTACATTATATTGGAATATCATGCTTTGGATAACATATTTTATAGAGCTACTTATTTAAAGGGTAGTTCTTCTGTAGATTTCATAATTAACCTCAAGAGAAGGGGGAATTACATAGGTTGTTATAGATATTAGGTTCTTATTTTTCTTTTCAAAGATATATTTTAGCACATAGGCTCAGTTTCATAAATCAAACTTAGGGTTGACGCATAACAAAACAAAGACACAATAGTTAGTTCAAACCACATAGAGATCAAACTAGGTAGTCATTAGCACCTAAATTGGGACACTAGCACCATAGGGTTCTACTGTCAACTACAAGATGTTATTTTCTAGTTTCCCTATCTTTGTGATAATCCCCATCATTTAGACCAGTACATTAGGTACAATACATATTTACACAAATATAGTAACAAGTTTGGTGTTTGTGTTTAAATTTAGCTCAATTTTAATCATTATGATTTAGATTAATATTAGTTAATCATATTTGGGGGAACAATGCATGGCATAATCACTCATACATTCAAATTAGTACATAGATTTAGCTATTACATACTTGATTAAGATTCAATATACTGAGATACCAGATTAGGGGCATGTGTGTAGTATATAGTTTCCATATACTCAACTTTAGATAGGTTGATTAGATGGAATGGAAAACTCCATGGAATTATCTTTGTTATATACACTTTTTATCACATTCTAGGTTATCACCAAATTGATGCCTTACTCTAATCCAGTGGATGGCATTCTTGAGTGGCCCAGAGTCAACTAATATACCTGAATAACCACAAAGTTGAATACATAGTTAGATTACTTAGTTATATACTTTCAACACTTTATGTAGTATAATTACAAATGAATTAACACATGATGAAATAATGGATTCATGGCTTACTTTAATTATTTAGACACCTATTTCTCTAAATTTTGTCTATTTTAAGTCTAAAGGAAAACAAAAAGAAGGATGGGGACAATTGATTAGAATGAACCCAAATTTGGTTTGTGCACCATATTTAGACATTGTGAGCACTCCTCTTTGGTTGGGGAGGACTACCTAAAAATAATAAATCACTACTAAAAGATGTTTGTTAGTAGATAAATGAGTGGGTTTCCAAGCTACGCACTTGTTCTAGGAAGTGTGAAACTTCCCTAGAGATGATAGTCCACTTTTGAGAGATAAAAGAATAATAAATAACTAAAAGAGAGGTAAAGAGAGAGCAGAAAAAAGATAAGATTACCATTATTAGAAACCTGTATGCAATAAAGCGTGATAAGATGCATGTGAAGCACTCTATTTGTATTTTAGAAGTTGTCTAGGTAGGTTTTGAAGAGGCTAGGGAATCCACAGTCACTAACATTGATAAGGGAGTGACCAATATTAGTTATACTATTGAGGTCAGTAGTGAGGTGATCGATGTCAATTAGGCTACTTAGGTTGGTAGGGGTAATAATTATCTAGGACTTTATAGAAGGGGTTCTTTGGTCTAAGAATGGTTTGGATTAAGTCAAGGAGGTTGGGATAGTTATGAGAGGGAGATTATGGCTTGGTTAAGTCTAGTCATAGGTTTGGTATGTTAGTTTAAGGGGAAAAAGCAAAGAAGCTTTGTAACTCCCTCACGGGGGTATGGTCAGAAGTGCATAAAGCAATGCAGAGTATATATAAAGAAATAGTAGAATAAATATTTAAACACCCTATAATATTAGTGATGTACTTAGCTATGGTGGTCATTAAATGATAATTGCCAAGTTGTGGATCCTATCAGGAAGTCTGAACTTGAATGACTGAACAAAGATAACAAGTAGGTTATGTTGGTCCTTAAGAGCTTAGTTTCTAATTGTGATTGAATTACGTAGGATGATTGTAAGCTAATATGTCAAAAAATAGAATGTTGAGAGCCTGAATGAGAGTAAGAATCAATTTTTTAAATTTTTGTTGACCCAAACTATAGGTTAGAGATTGGCTTATATTGCCGATGTTGATGATCCCATCGACATTAGTCATGGGTTGACCAATGTTGGTAGACCTAGAATAGGTAAATCTTACTATTTTTGGCTTGTTTTATGTTGTTGTTCATGCCAAGTGTGACACCCATTATAAAATGATAAAAATAAGAGGTTATGAAGGAAGTAATTGTTTAGGAATTTAGTTTGGAAGTGGGAATAAGTATTGGGTAGTTAGGATGAGGGGAGTAGGTCTTGAGGTGACTCATCAGGTGAAAATTAGTCATAGGGTGAGGTGGCCAAGTAAGGTAGCAATAGGGGTTTTTAATTAACTTAATTTAGTATTTTAAATTAATTAAATGTGTGAGGGTTAATAGTATGGGTTAGGGAGATTAATTATTATTATTAGTAGTATTATTAAAATGGGCTTAAGTGGGGGTTTTGACATAGGGAATTACGGATGTGTGTGTGATGTAATTTTGGTGTCTAAATTTTACCCTTTTTTCTTGTAATTTGTATTGACATGTTTTAAGAAAAAAACAAGAGTTAGATGCTCTAAGTATTGGATGAGGTATCGATATCCCCCCTTAAAATGGAAATCAAAGAAGGTGAAACCAAAATCAGGTACTAGTTTGATAAAAGGGTGATTGTGTGAATGGTGGAAAATTGAGCATCACTCTGTATGCATATATCATAATGAGATATTGTAGACACCAAAATCGTGTCTAACCCTTGGTCATCTTCCTCCCCCTTGGTCCATTCCTAACCCATTCCTAACCCACACAATTACTAATTTAAAATAATAAACTTATTTTGAATTAATAACCCCCCTCCTTTGACACATCACCCATGACACCTCGCCTAAGACACCTCGCCTTGGACCATTTCCCACCCTATGACTCACCCAAGACCTATTCTTACTCCTTTCCAATTGCCTAACCAACTCTCATGTGTATTTAGCCTAACCTTCGACAATTCTCCAATGGATTATGCACCTGGCAGATGGAGAACGGGCTTAATGGCCCTTTTACTTGTTCTGCACCCACCGACATCAGTCAACTATTGGCTGATGCCAGCGGGATAGCCGATGTCAGTTTACTTAAACTGAGTTCTAACCTCTCGCTCGGGCTAATCACGAATCTTGAATCCTCCTCTGGCGAAATAGAACTCTCATGCTCTTACTTTCCAGTCTTCTTGCTTCTTATTTTTTTGTAGGTATCATCATTCTTGACAGCACTTTCCAGGCACTGAGATCTTGCACCAGCCATTCCATAAAGGGTTGAGGATTGCATGACATCTCCATCACTAGCCACAACAAAAACACAGCTCCTACGCCTCTGCCAACTCGTGTCACAGCTAAGTATTTGTACTATTTTTATTTCAGTGTCATTTCAAATATATATTAGCATTCTGTCTACTGTCCATTCCAAGCATCCTGACAAAACCTTCCCTGTTCTTCCTAGAGAGGTTGAAAATCCTTCTCTCACCTTTATCCCCCTCTTTTTGCCTCTGTCACCCATTTAGTCTCTCTTCAGACAATATTCTCTATCCAATCAACTCAGCACAAGCTACCAGAGTCCTACAGACCCTCCCAAGACCATTCTGGTTGACCTGACTAAACTGCTTCTTGGAAATGCTGAGAGGCCTTTTTCCTACCCTTTACCCCTTTTTCTAACAACATAACCTCTGCCTTAGTCCTTCCTAAAGACAATACTCTCTATCTTACCACCCTACACAAACTCTCAAACTACCACAGACCATTCTGTAGACCATTCTATTGACCAAAAAACCCTGAAACTAGCCCTAAAACTTGTCCCAGGCCATTGCCCCAATTGACCTTGACCATTGCCCCTATCGACATCAGCATACTAGCTAACGTTGGCTACCTTCTTGACCGACGCCGACAGGACCATCGACGTCGACGACTGTGCAAAGTAGATTGCTGCAAACAGGTATGCATTTGCTTTCATTTCTTTATTTCTATTTTTATCATTTCTATTTCTGTTAATATTCTACTTTTTAACAGTGGACTGTCATCCCCTGAGAAGTCTTTTTCACTTCAAGGACCAAGCTTTCACTTGGCAGTCCACTTTCTAGCCATTTAACAACTTCTGTGTTTTAGTCTCTGTCTTCTATAGGTGTCATCCTCCACAACCAAAGAGGAGTTCCTACTATCATTTGAATTTGGTGTGCAAGACTATATCTAGGTACGTACAAGCCCTAGACCATTTCTCTTAGTTTCTCATTTCCTTTGAATGTAGAAAGCAAAAATCATATAGAAACATTCTGGCATGCCCGGTGGGACCCTAAGGTCTTCCTTGGGTTATTTTCTTTCTTTTCATATAGGGTGCATTAGGTTTCTCCTTTTCATCTCTTTCTTCTATCTCTTCCAAAAGACACTATTAGGAAAAATTAAAAAGAATCATTCTTGTTCTTTCTTTTCTTGCATATTAGACTAATCAAAAGTCATACTCTTCAACCCTTTCTCAACTTGTTTTCATACGAACTCATATTTCGTTTTGGGCTTAAAATTAATTGCATTTCATTTCTGATTGCATGCATATTTAGTCCACACATCTAGTAACTAACAAATTGCATCATGAATTAATCACAGGCCACTTATGTTACACAACTAAATCACTTGCACAAATCAAACATCAAAACTTACCTGAGACAAGGCCCGACTGGGATTTCATCACCTAGCGGATACCTTACCCGTCCCGGCAATCCCACTTGGACTTCACTACCAAGGGGAAAGCCCACTCTGTTCTCTGGCAGAGGATAATCTCTATGGGAAGTATATTTTGGCTAAGCGACCCAGCTCGGCTCTGGGTTCATGAAGTGAGGGGAACAAGCTCCTAGCACCAAGCCATGTATGAAACCTAACACAGACTCTTGAGCACCAAAACAAACCCGAAACCAGATCTAGACTACTTCTTCTAGGACCCATCTCAAAAGCCAATCTCCTAAACATATTCTAAGACATAAGCCACCACGATCTTAATAATTTATTCGTAGGGATTTAATGCTTAGGATCTGCTTGTCTTCTTCATCTTTTCTATTCCCATCTAGTTTTCTGAGCTAGTGAGGACGTTTTCTTCTTTTTTTCCAAAAACTTTCAAATTTTTTGAGTTTCTGGAAAATACAGTAACCGGCATCAATTTTACCATCGACGTCGGTAACTTTTCTTCACCGGCATCAGTCATCTGACTGACATCGACAGTCTTTTTCACTGACATCAGTTTTGCAACCGACGTCGGTCACTGTCCAAAACTTTTTTCCCAAAATAGCAAGCTTAAAATCTGACTTTCTTGCTGTCCAACACCCATTCTGGTTTTCTGAGACTGAAAAACATAGTTTTTGAAACCTGGCCCTTTCTTGTCTTGAAAGGTTTTGACACGCAGTCAAACCAAGGCTCTTCTTGACCATGCGAGGCAACAACTGCTTCCGCCTTCACCATCCATAACTAGTCCTCTAATGGAGTATCATTTAGAAACCAAATGAACTCCTACTCAACTGACCCTGACTCAACCTCCCACTGTCCTTGAGGGGGACCAAGACTTTGAAAGGTTCCTTGACCTCAATGTCAAGGCCCTTCAACATTATCTCATGAGAAGCCAAACATGAGACTCTTCAGGCAACCTAATTTATGGGATGCCAACCTCCTTACTCAAGACAGTAGCCATATCAACAGCATCCGTAATTCAACCTATAGACAATCAAGCCAACACCTCGACTAATAACCCGACCGTGTCCTATCTTCAAAATTTAACCTCTCCTTTTAGACCTACCTCCATGGGGGTTTTGGCACCCCCTCAACCTCAAACTACTCAACCAAATTCTACACCCTTTCAAAACCTAGTGGTCTTTATCCCCCCTACTCTTTTACCTATCAACACAAGAGTAACTTCCTACCCTTCAACAAGTGTGGCCACTCCTCAACTACCTTTGACAGCCCCTATCCAATTTGTGCCCACCAACCCCATAACACAAGTGCCCTTAGCTTTAACATCCACCCTGATAACTAGCTACCCATATCTTGCACCTACACAAGCATAACCAACCACATCATACGCTTCTCTCAATACCTTTCAAATGCCCTACAACCTAGGGGGTGCTCCACCTGTCAATCAGTTAGCTGATATTATCAAAATGTTGATGGACAAAATGTCTAGTCTTGAGACCTCTGTTTTTGGTTCATGCAATGCCCTCTCATATGAGCAAATTTATAATGAACCTATTCATCCCTCCATCCTGATCTGACCATATCCCAGTCAGTGGGAACTTCCTAAATTTACTCATTTCCAGAGTAAGGAAGACCCATGATAGCACCTACAAGCATTCAAACATGCTTGTTATCTTATAGCGCATGATGATGCGTTGTTGTTATGCACATTCCCCATGTCGCTTACTAGTGTTGCTCTCGACTGGTATAGCTCTCTCACCAGCCATTCTCTTTTCACATTAACCCAACGAGACCAACTCTTCCTCGACCACTTTTCTATCAATATCACTAAAAAGGTCTCAATCACAGATCTGTATTCTATCTGGCAGTTTGAGGATGAATCCATAGCTGATTTTGTTGCTCACTAGAGATGCCTCATTAATCAGCTCTCCTTTTCTTTGCCCCAAACTGAGCTCATCAAACTTTTCTCTCGAGCATGTGCCAAGCACATCTCTTCTACCTTTCAGGTCCAGACATTTTGCACCTTTGACGAGGCTTTCATGATGGCTAGAAAGCTTGAACTACGTGCCATCGAGGAAAACAAAGTCAAGTTGTGGAGTAAAAACCCCAACTCCAAGTCCAATGACTCTTCCTCTAAACCTTCTTCTAATTCCAAATCTAAGGCATCAGCAAATGTTGTAGTCATTAGATCATCTTCTTCAATAAATAACCAATCCCAACCTTCCACATCAGACTACATCACCAAACAATTCCAGTAAAGATATGTGCAGCGTCAGTATACTCCACTAGGAGAATCATATGCATCTGTGCTAGATAAACTTGTCAAACAAGGAGTCCTCAATCTCCCCCAAATCTGACCACCTCCTCAATTCAATCCCTTGCACGCTATCCCTGCGTGGTATAGGGAGAATGACTTCTGCAATTACCACTGTGTCAAAGGCCATGACACGGGCAACTGTAAGACTCTCAAGAACATCATTCAGGACATGCTTGATAAAGGTGACCTTGTCTTAGACAACCCAAACGTGCCACCTAATCAAAGCATAGACATCTTTAAACAACCCTTTCCCAATCATCCTCCTAGCCAAAACAATGTGCAGACCATGACTAATGACTCCCAGGAACATAATATATATACAATCAACATGGTCTCACCTCTTATATTTGACCAACCTCTCTCACAGTCTTAAGAGGTTAGTCTACCCATCAGTCCATCACATGTGGATGAATCCTCTTCTCTTGTTAGTTCTCCATCAACTTCCCTTATATTGGACGATGCCTTGGCCATACCAGCACCACCAGCTTCACCTTCATCATTCCTCCTACCAATGGAGGACCCTGCCCTTCCTACTCCTCAACCGCATGTAGAAGGCACAATCATCCCTGCCCTCTACCCTCTTGAGGAGCCACATTCTCTAGTTCCTTCTCCACCAAGAGAAGAACCTAACTCTCCATCTTCTTCAACCAATGACAATCCAGTTATAACTCCCCCACACCTTGGGTCTGAGACTACCACACCTAACACATTTTCAGCCCCGTAACCATCCATATCTTTTGAAGGACCAAAACCTCATCCTACATCTTCCCAACCATTCTCTCGATTAGTAGAGAAACTAGGACTTCTCTAATTGAGGAAAGTGGAACATCAAGCATTATGGGAGTGACTCAAAGCTCCTCATCTTGCCCAGCCTATCTCATCTCATGCCACCGACTCTCTTATGACAAAATCCCCCAAAGTCACTGACATGAATTAGACTTCCACTTCTAAACCTTCAAAACATCAACCATCCACATCAGAACATAAACCCTCATCCACCATATCAAAACCCATCAAGTCACTCGGTGTTTGCCCCATCACTAACCTCACTCACCCACAAGTGAAGGTAGACTTGAACCAGGCCTCGCCCAGTAATAGTCCTCAAACCAAACCAAAGAAGACCGCTAAGCCACGGCAGTGAACCCCTCCTCCACCATCACCATTGCCCTCCATTTTGGGCCCTCATCCTTCTACCCTAATAGGAGTGCTCCCTACTCTAACCCCTAACCAAAACAAGTTACCTCCACTACTTCCTTTGCCTACCACAAGCCTTCCCTCTCTGAAAAATTCAGCACCTCTCACGAAGAAAGTGTCATTTTCACATGTGGCCGCACCACCAACCCAAAAGGTGGTATAGAAGCCTCCTTCAACACCTCCCAAGAAAAATTCACCAGCATCTCACACATCAACAAGCACGAACCCTTTATTGGGCTCATACGCTTTGATATTGTGCCAAATTTTACAGACCTCTAGCATAACCCTTTCGCCTATCAAGCCATTCCAACCCCTCGAGTCAAAACCTTCCTGGTTTGATGATACTAAGATTTGCCTATATCATCATACGTCAGAACATGATACCGAGGATTACTGTGCCCTCAAAGTCGTCATTCACCAATACATGGAGAAAGACACTCTTCTTCTTGAGGACACTATCGATAGACCTCCAATACCTTCTCATATTTCTCAAACCCCTTCATCATCATCAACATCTCATCAATAGACTATAGTCTCTTTGCCTCTTTCGCCTCCTCTCTTCAAAATTAATGCCATCCACATAACCACTAGGTCACAAAAGGATAAGGCAAAAGAAAAAGCTGCTATTCCTTGGACCTACCCTTTTGTCCAGCCACCTCAACCACCAAAGCCCAAGATTTCCATCCTAGGTGCATCCCAACCCTCTTCTTCAGGGGCAATCCATGACTCTATGTTAAATTAGCTTCACCAAATGCCCGTGAAGATGACCTTGTATGACCTCATCCAAAGCTCACCCCAGCATCCTCAAGCTCTAATCAGAGCCTTACAGGCAGCAAAGGTCCAACCCGAAGACCCCTAACCACTAGCTACCCTGGTTCATTCTTTATCCTCTGTTGCCTTTATCACTTTAAGCGATTTTGAAATTCTTACCTTTACCTCAGAAGATCAAGATGTTGCCCTCTTCATCACAGCCTACGTTGATCGAACCTACATTAAGTGAGTTATGATTGATGGGAGTGCCAACATTAATATCATTTCTACCCATGCCTTGATCAATTGGCCCTCCCCAAGAATTGCATATCAAAAATTGATGTAATCTTTTGATCCTTTAATGACACCACTGCTAACACTATTAGCACCATCATCCTTCATATTCGCATTGGCCTGCACACAATCTTAGAGCTCTTCTACATCATCGAGGGAGAATTCCAATATAACATGCTATTAGGATGACCCTGGATTCGTGCCATGGCTTGTGTCCCTTCTACACTTCACCGTTGTGTCAAATTTGAACATGATGGGCAAGTCCACGTCATTCCCGCCGACCCATCACCTTTCAAGACTTGTAACACAACCTATCGACTAAATGACATTCTCATTCCTCTCAAGACACCAACCCAAACACTGCCTCCATCCGTGGAAGCTTCAACTAGTACGCAATCGGCGATTACCCTCACATCACCTTCACAAGCGACAACCAAGGACCCCATGGAAGATATCTAGAAGATCAACACAAGACTACCTTCATTACCCCATGGGGGACTTTTTGCTATCGGGTCATGCCTTTTGGTCTAAAAAATGCAGGTGTCACATATCAACGTGCCATGACTTAGATTTTTCATGATCTCCTCCATAAAATCATGGAGGACTATGTGGATGACCTGCTTGGCAAGTCTAAGCTTCGTCATGACCATTTGACTATCCTCAAGATCATCTTCTCTCACCTTCTTTAGTATAATGTCTGCCTTAACCCCAAGAAATGCGTCTTTGGGGTCCTCTCAGGAAAGCTCCTGGGGTTCATCATTTCTCTCTGTGGCATTGAGATAGATCCCGCTAAAATCTGTGCTATCCTTGAGATGCCACCTCTGACCAATCTCAAACAACTTCACAGTCTGCAAGGGAAGCTCTAGTCCATCTGCCGCTTCATCTCATAGCTTTCTGACCGTTGCCAACCCTTTCATCATCTCCTCAAGAAGGACATCTCCTTTAAATGGGATAAGGACTATCATGAGGCTTTTGAAGCCCTTAAACGTTATCTGGTCTCTCCACCAGTCCTCATTCCACCTAAAGACGACCAACCCTTCTACCTCTACATCTCAGCAACCAACCATTCGTTAGGTGTCATGATCATGCACCGAGATGAGCAACATCGTGAGCAAGTGGTCTACTACATAAGCTGAACACTTTTCGACTATGAAACTCGGTATACTCATACCGAGAAACTCTATTTGGCATTAGTCTTTGCTACTACCAAGCTCTGTCACTATCTCCTCAATCACAAAACCTTTGTCATCACTCACACTGACCCTCTTAAATACATGCATTCCAAGCCATACCAAAACCAGCGTATGGCTCGTTGGCTCATGCTTCTTGCTGAGTTTGACTTGGAATTCATCCAAGAAAAATACATAAAGGGGCAAACAATTGCTGACCAACTGGTAGATGCCCCTCTTCCTGACAATCAACCTTCTTAGTGTGAGTTTCCTGATGAATCTATCACCACTCTCTCGACTGATGACACATTCTACCAAATAACGATGTTCTTTGATGGCTCCAAATGTCAACTCAGTGGGGGGTGCGGGGGTCATCCTCATCCCACACGAGGGTGAGCCCATGCCCCTATCTTTCAAACTTGACTTTGAATGTACCAATAATATCGCTGAATATAAAGCCTTAATTTTGGGACTTCAAACTGCCCTTTCTTTAAGCATCAAGACCATCAACATCTTCGGTGACTCACAACTTGTTGTCAATCAAATCAACGGTTCATATCTTTGTAAAAATGAAATTTTGCAAAGGTACAAGCACTGTGTTGACACTCTTCTAGCATCTTTTGACCATTACTTTTTGTAGACTATTCCTCAATCTATGAATAAGTTTGCTGACACCATGGCTTCTCTCACCTCGCATATTCCCTCTTCATCATCCTCATCAAGAATTTATGTCATGGTACATCATGTGCCATTGCTTTCATACATTTCTACTGACATCAACCTTGTCAACACCATAGACTCTAGTCCACAGGATGTGTGGTATAAACACCTTGTGGACTACTTGGCTCATTCTATCATTCCTCCCAACCTCTCTAGCATTGCATGATGAGCTTTTATCAAATGCACAGCTCGCTATACCATGCTAGGGGGTTGTCTCTACAAAAGAGGTTTTGATGGCCTTCTTCTTCACTGTCTAACCTCCACTAAAGCATCTCATGCTATTAAATAGGTCCACGATGGGATTTGTGGTAGACACTTCAATGGTAACTTGGTTGCCAAGCGCATCCTTCGCTTGGGCTATTATTGGCCCACTCTTCATCAAGACTGTAGCAACTATGTTCGGTCTTGCATCAAGTGTCAACAGCATGCTAACTTGCTTCATCTCCCTAGCCACACCCTACAAGTCGCTCAAGATTTTTGGCCTTTTTCACAATGGGGCTTAGATCTCATCGGCGAGATTAACCCTCATTCATCTCTTCATCATCAGTCCATCACCACCACCACCGAGTATTTAACTAAATGGGTGGAAGCTATTACTCTCATCTCCACAAAATCTGACAAAATTGTCAACTTCATCAACACCCACATCATCTGTCATTTCAGTGTACCTCAAAAAATTATCACCGATAATGGCAAGTCATTCAAAAACAAAACTGTCTAAAAACTTTGTGACTCCTTTGGCATCAAACTTAGCTTTTCTTCGCCTTACTACCCACAAGCAAATGGGCAAGCTGAGGCTTCTAGCAAAATTTTAACTAAAATTCTCTTGAAGGTGGTCAACAACACTGGAAGGGATTGGCACATTCACATTCCCTTCATTTTGTGGGCCTACCGTACTAGCATCTGAACCTCTACGAGTGCTACCCCTTTCTCTCTAGTGTACAGAATAGAGGCTGTCCTACCTCTCAAAGTACATATCCCATCTCTTCACATCTCTCTGCATGACATTCTTTCTAATGATGACTTTCATCAAGATCGATTAGCTCAACTTGAGTTACTCGACGAACATCATCTTGTTGCCCTTAGTCATCTCCATGTCTATCAAAATCACATCAAATGAGCTTATAACAAAAATCTAAGAGAACAAGATTTCAACATCAGAGACCTCGTCCTTAAAGAGAACCAACACGTGACCAATATGGAACAGAGTAAACAAGGAAAATTTGCTCCTAATTGGCTCAGACCTTACATCATCATGCACAAGTATGGATCAGGGACTTATCATTTATCTTCTCTTGAAGGCCGACTAGAACCTGAGCCCCTTAATGCCTTGCATCTGTGACCATTCTATTGTTAGTCGAGTACTCGCTCACTTGACATTTAACTTGAGCTCGTCTCTTGAGCAACCCTTGTCCTCTTAATCCTCATTTCTTTCAACCCTATTTTTCTAAAGCAAGCCTTATGTAACCCTTTTATAAAGTATGAATGCTTTGTCCTAATAAAAGGGAGCCCTTAAACTTCTATAGTCTTGTCCATGACTCAAAATTCTATCAAAAAAAATAAATTGATGTCAAAATATCAAAGGTCATAAACTCTAAAGGCAGACTGCTCCCTCGAAGGACAATTGTACTATCATTGTTGTAGATAATAGTCTGCTCCCTCAAAGGATAGCTATTCAAACCCCTCATATATATATAAAGCAAAAATATAGACCACTCCCTCAAAGGATGGCTATGACTAAATCTTGCTATAAATAACACTTTCTTAGAAGCTTCCTACATCGATCAGCTTCACAAATGACCACAAAACAAACTGACATCTCTATGTAGACTTCCCACATTACTCAGTCTACTAAAAAAACAAAAACATTGGGTCATGGACTTGGCTTGTAGTCATCTCAGGGTCTCCTATAAAAAGGGGCAAAGTTATCCCTACTTAAAAAGGAGTTACCCTCTCCTCCTATCATATCACCTACTCAAGGGACTTCGAGCTCATTTTAATGTCAAAATGATTTGATTACCTCTCTAACACAACCCATGGTCAATGACGTAATGCATGAATGGGGCTCTTGGTTCTAACAACCCCTATCTATGCTATCTAGCTAGTCCTTGTCAATAAAAGGGCGATTATGCCTTTTACTTCCTTTACACTTTGGTCACATTCAACCACATTATTTGCCAACCAAACCAAACCAACCAAACCTTTTTAAGACCATAAAACATTATCATAAACCATTCACACTAGTTTCTATGGACACCAATACACATGGAAATAATCAACCACATAATTTATGTTAAGCATAAACCATTACTTGTTGACGCATAAATAGACTCGATTCATTTTTAGCAAACATTCATCACGAATATGGAAAATTTCTAGGGATGAAAGATGCCTCGACCAATGTTACAGAATACACAATCACACAGTATGGAAAAGGTTGTAACATCATCTTATCCTCATCATTTCATGACCAAACCAATCATCAACCATTTTGTCTCTTCGTCTGAACTACATTGGTCTAAGGCCCTAAGACTGAGGCTATGTAGGTAGCACTCAGATGATACGACGTCTTCTGGGGTTAGCTCGACCACCCTCATTTGTTCATCTACCTGATGGACAAACCATATTCTTCTCTTTTGACCATGACTTGATCATGACCAAACCAAACACATCAACTACTTTGACCCTTTTCCTCCCTCTTGGGAGAACTACATTGGCCTGAGGCCCTAATGACAGGGGCTATGTAGGTAGCACTCAGTTGACATGGGGTCTTCTGAGGTTAGCTCAGCCATTCCTTCGTCCATCCATCCACCTCAACCAATGACCATGGAGATCGCGACTATCTCCTTAGACTCTGACCACCTCCAAGACAAACGTTGCCTTGGTTGTTTTTGCATGTATGCTACCTCACACATGGTTAGCAAAATTTTCCATAGCCCATCTTTTGACCCTCACAAGTATAAGATCACAAGCTGGTTGATCCTCACGACTTGTGACATTTTTGTGTTTCCAAGAGCACTTCCTGAGCCTGGGATACTTAGAACATGACAAACATTGAAGCTATAGCTTGGATCAAATAACCTGATCAGCTACAACTAATGCTGGGGCCCAATTATTTTAATTTTGGCACTCCTCAACCTTGACCTACGATAATTTGACCTGACCATCTCGTGAAGTGGTATATGCACAATTTTAAATTTTTGCAGCCTTCACACTCCATCTTCATCATTTTCATCCACTCTTCATCAAATCGACACCCGATTCCAAGTTCCCTTCCCTCGACTCCCACTTTGAGGGGGAATACCTCATCCCACATCTGGTGCAACTAACCCTCTTGTTTTTGTCTTGCAGTTCACTTAAACAACCAATAGGACAAAATTAGTCTCATCTCATAATCAGGGCAACCCATTCCTATTTTTGTCTTGCAGTTCACCAGAACAACCAACAAGATGAAAACAATCTCATCGTATACTTGGGGCAATCAACTCCTATTTTTGTCTTGTAGTTCATCAGAACAACCAACAAGACAAAAAGGGGCAAATGTAGACACCAAAATTGTGTCTAACCCTTGGTCATCCTCCCCCTTGGTCCATTCCTAACCCATTCCTAACCCACACAATTACTAATTTAAAATAATAAACTTATTTTGAATTAATAACCCCCTCCTTTGACACATCACCCATGACACCTCGCCTAGGACACCTCACCTTAGACCATTTCCCACCCTATGACTCACCTAAGACCTATTCTTACTCCTTTCCAACCACCTAACCAACTCTCATGCATATTTAGCCCAACCTTCGACAATTCTCTAATGGATTATGCACCTGGAAGATGGATAACGGGCTTAATGGCCCTTTTACTCATTTTGCACCCACCGATGTCGGTCAACTGTCAGCCGATGCCAGTAGGATCACCGACATCAATTTACTTAAACTGAGTTCTAACCTCTCACTTGGGCTAATCATGAATCTAATCACTAGATGGCTAATCACGAATCTTGAATCCTCCTCCAGTGAAATAGAACTCTCGTGCTCTTGCTTTCTAGTCTTCTTGCTTCTTATTTTCTTGCAGGTATCAACATTCTTGACAACACTTTCCAGGCACTGAGATCTTGCACCAGCCATTCCACAAAGGGTTGAGGATTGCATGACATCTCCATCACTAGCCACAATGAAAACACAGCTCCTACACCTCTACCAACTCATGTCACAGCTAAGTATTTATACTATTTTTATTTCAGTGTCATTTCAAATATATATTAACATTCTATCTATTGTCCATTCCAAGCATCCTTGACACAACCTTGCCTGTTCTTCTCAGAGAGGCTAAAAATACTTCTCTCACCTTTATCCCCCTATTTTTACCTTTGTCACCCATTTAGTCTCTCTTCAGACAATATTCTCTATCCAATCAACTCAGCACAAGCTACTAGAGTCTTACAGACCCTCCCAAGACCATTCTGGTTGACCTGACTAAACTACTTCCTAAAAATGATGAGAGGCCTTTTTCCTACCCTTTACCCCTTTTTTTGACAACATACCCTCTGCCTTAGTCCTTCCTAAAGACAATACTCTCTGTCTTACCACCCTACACGAACTCTCAAACTACCACAAACCATTATGTAGACCATTCTATTGACTAGACTGCCCTGAAACCAGCCCTAAAACTTGTCCCAGGCCATTGCCCCGACTGACCTCGACCATTTCCCCTACCGACGTCAGCATACTAACCGACGTCGGCTACCTTCTTGACCGACGCCGGTAGGACCACTGACGTCAGTGACTGTGCAAAGCAGATTGCTGGAAACAGGTATGCATTTGCTTTCATTTCTTTATTTCTATTTTTATCATTTCTATTTTTGTTAATATTCTACTTTTTAACAGTGGACTGTCATCCCCTGAGAAGTCTTTTGCACTTTGAGGACCAAGCTTTTGCTTGGCAGTCCACTTTCTAGCCATCTAACAACTTTTGTGTTTTAGTCTCTATCTTCTACAGGGGTCATCCTCCACAACCAAAGAGGAGTTCCTGCTATCATCTGAATTTGGTGCGCAAGACTATATCTGGGTATGTACAATCCCTAGACCATTTCTCTTAGTTTCTCATTTCCTTTGAATGTAGAAAGCAAAAATCATATAGAAACAGATATATCCATCAAAGTTAAGAATAGGCAAGATTAAGGAGGACTCAGATAGAAGTAACAAAAAAATAGCTTGTAAGTGATAGCTGATAGGTCAGAACAATCAAAGTTGTAGATCCAATGGTCAATGTGCCCTAGGTATCTAAGGTAGGAAGTTCCCCTGGGAAACACAAAAGGGTTGAAGGTGACAAGATGGGTTTGGTTGCCATCTAAAACACCTAATAAACATGCATGTACATAATAACTAAATATACAAAAATAGCATAAGTGGTGAGGACAAATAATACAAGGGTTAATGAGTGAGGAAATATTCATGATCTCTAAGTAAAATCATTTTGGGTGAAGATTTAAGTGATATTCAATGTCATTTTGTCATGGTTGGGGGAGATATATGTGATCTCCAGTTGCCCTAGTGTATGGGTAAGGTTTGAAAAGTTGGGGGTTGTGTGTTGAGGAGAATAGTATTGGTGTGGTGCTGATGTTGGTTATATTTGTAGATATCAATAATAGAAAGTGTCAACGTTGATAAACCTAAGGTAATGTTTCTAATGTCAGTATGCATAAGCACTGCTATCGGTAGGTTAAGTCAAGAATGCTGACATCGATGGCTAACCAAACCTGATAAAAAAGGGTTTGGTAACTGGCCAAACTCATTTTAAACTTGGTGATTAGTGAGAAGAAATAGAACTTGAGAGAAATTTGAGATGGAAATTCAATGATGGGACCTAACAAGAGGTGCACAACTACAAGAGCCAACGGTGCCAACCAGGAGGAGATGAAGAGATGAGGTAAGAGCTTACACTAGTTTGATTTCATATTTGTAATTTTTAGGTTAAATGAGAGGTGGGGATGTATAAAATGTTAGTTAAAGGGTATAAAATAGGTTGGGGTAGGTGTAGGATAAGTTAGGGGGTTTTATAGGTAGGTTTTTAGGAGAAATGGGTAAGGTTATATTTGGGTTATTCAGCCCTAGGGCTAAACTAGTCGCTGACATTAGTGAGGTCAACCAACATCAGTCGACAAGACATTGAGGTTGGTAGTGTCCTATCAATGTCAGTTATTATGTAGGTTGATAAAGTGCTAACATCGGTATTAATGTTGATGTTGGTGACTGTTGAAAAGTAGTAAAATAGGAGTTGGGGTGAGTTTTAGATCTCTAGTGGAAGTAGTCAACTAGACTAATTGTTGAGCTAGCCTTAGAAGACCCTATGTCATCTAAGCACTACCTATATAACCTAATTTAGGGCCTTAAGCCAATTTATTTCTCCCAAAACATAGAAAATGGATCTAAAAATGTGTGTTTAGGGAAAAGGGTAAGTTGAGATAGGTTGAGAGGTCTAGGGCTTAAAAGATAAGTCATAGTGTCAAGAGTCAAGAATATAGGTTGTGAGGCCTAGAGTTGGGATAGATGGGTTGGCCTAGTATAGAGAGAGAGAGAGGTAGTTAAGCCTATGGTAGAGAAAAAGAGGTAGTGAAGCCTAGGGTAGAAAGAAAGAAGAAGTGAAGCCTAGGGTAGAGAAAAATAGGTAATGAAGCCTAGGGCAGTTAGTGAGGTGGGTATATGGCTGAGTTAACCTCAAAATACCCCATATCAACTGAGTTCTACCTACATAGCCTAGTTTAGAGCCTCAGACCAATGTAGTTCTCCTAGTGAGAAGGGAAAAATATGGTGATAGAGTAGATTAAAAGGTATGTGACCTGAGTTGTTTGTGTGAATGGATGCAGGTGAGGATGAAGCTGACACTATGAGATCATCTATTGAGGCTATTGACATGTATGAGGAGGGATGTCACTCTAGATGAGTGGGATCATATGGTAGCTATGGGATTAGGAGGAGTGTGATGGTACTATTGAGTAATGTGGGATGTGTCTCTAATGATAGCTTTGATTGAGATGTGGGATCATACCACCAACACATTCCATCTATTGACCAGAGAGTTGATAGTGATGCAAGAGGATGTGTATAAGATTATATGGCTACCACTCTAGGGTGAGGAGATCTTCAAATGCTCGAGAGAGGAGCATGATATACATATGGTCACATTATATGGAGAATATGTCAATGAGGTGACTTACCACTCTTTGATTTTTGTATATGAGCCACTGTATATGGCTAATGAGGAACAACATCATTTGAACATCTTGATGATGATCAAGATCATGGTGTATGCATTACCAAATCTAGATGGAGGGAGATTTCCAATTGCTTTGATAGGTGTGTTTACATAGATGGTTGAGCAGTGGATTGTTTTTGCATGGGGTCCAATATTTTTTGCATAGTTATATAGAGAGCTATGGGGTTTAAGGTTATGATGGTAATACAGTTTATGTGTCGATCATCTATTACACTATTGATCATATGAGCACATCATGGTGACATGACCACTGGGTTACCTACCACTATCATGGCTAGCTTTAGGGTTGGTTTTAGTTGCTAGACAGAGGGGATATCACAGACCTAAGTGGACAATGTGATGTGAGACATTACCTACTATAGTCACATGATTGAGGACTTGATCCCTATAGATATTTTATGGAGACCATATTTGACATACCTAGTTTTTAGAGGGTAGGTAGAGCATCTTGTTGGGTTACAAAGTTCACTATGGGTCAGGGGGAGATGGGTCAATGAGTTGGAAATGGTAGCCATGGCATGGGTCAGGAGGTAATTTGGGATACTATAGGATATTATACCTACCTTCCCTTGATATAGGTAGGATGACATAGAGGCACCCCTACCATTTCCCTAGGAGATGGATGGGCTATATTTTGAGGAGCTGCTAATAGGGCCAGGTGTTGGGGACCTAGGGTGTATAATGGCCTATATAACTTGGTGGGTAGGGTTACATCTATTGGTGGAGGTCAAGATGCCACCACTAGATTTATAAGGGTTAGTTAGAGAGAGGGATGCAATGCTACAAGCCTAAGATACACCATTGTAAGCTTGAGATGCAATAATATAGGCTTGAGAGACAATTTAGGCATAGGTTTTAGCCTTATAAGGGTAGGTGATGACATTACAAGGTCAGATTAGGGATCTATAGGGTCAGGTTATAACACTACAAAGCTAGGTGATTATTTTACAAGGTTAAGTGACTACAGTGACAGTAGAGAGAGATAGCTTGAGAGTAGCAGGCTAGGCTACTCCTCCTCTACCACCATAAAGACTAGTATAGGTTGGGCCATCATCAAGTGCTATGAGTCCTCCATAGATTATATCTATGGAAAAATATTTGACTACCCTAAAGAGATTACCTACTATGAGAGGACAATTAGAGAGTTCCCACAAATATAGAGATATTCAAAGTTTAGAGAGTATGAGAGGTCGATGTCATGTGCTACAACTTCTATCTCACATTAACATAGACATATGGAGAGTGGTGATGATACTACCTCCTCATGATCACACAGAGAGACTTGAGGACCTTGAGTATTAGAGTTTGCTAGTTTATATTATATATGTTACATGTATACTAGCTTGTGAGCTGAAGATGTGAGATGTACATTTTGAGAGAGAGAGATATGATGTTATGATGATGAACATGTGCTTTGATCACATATTATATATATGAGATGTTCATTTTTTTTCCATGTGATTATTTGAGATGTGTTTCTTGTTATTATGATGATGATATGAATGATGATTATGATATGCTATGTTAATTTGGATGTAAATGTTGACAATGTTATTTGAGTTAGACTAGCCTTTCTTATTTATGTGATGGATATGCATAGTTGATTAGTTAGTTTCATCTTAGCATTTTTCCATATTTGTGATGGTGTATACTTAAAATGAATAGATTGGTTATGTTAGTTTATTTTAACATTTTTTCATATTTGTGATTTTGTATGTGTAAAATAAATAGATTGGTTATGTTATTTTTGGTATGACATTGTTTCTTCATCCCAAATAGAGATATTGACATGCAATGTGGATGGGAAAATAAAGAGGCAGAATGTTTCTACATTGGCAAAGACTGTAATTTTAAACATAAATAGACTCAGGAAAATGAGCCTCTTTCATGCCTTTTATCTTTGAACCATTACATTTTTTAGAGAAGCATCATGTTTACCTTATGTTAAATGAGCTTCAAAGTCCCTTCAAAGAGTGTAAGGGGAAAAAGGGTAAAATGAGGGAAAAAAGATTTAGGTAGCATAACCTACCAAGTAGAAATGATATGTCCCTTTTATGGTTGACTTGAGAGCTAATATAGGCAAATCCATGACTTAAATCTTTTTTTTGGTGTGTGTAAGATGATCAATGCAGGAAGCCTACAATGTAATTTTACATGGGTTAAGGTCATGTAAAGCTATGAGGATCCCTTTGCATTTGTTTTTCCATTTGAGAATAAATCTTGGCTTAGCCATCCTTCAAGGGAGTGGTCTAAGCATTTTTTTTATATTTTAAATACTTATCATTCAAGGGAGTAGTCCATTGATAGTAGTAAAGGGAAGTTATGTAGTTGTCCTTTGAGGGAGTAGTCTAAGTTAAAAAGCAAAACCTGATATTTTATAACTTTTTCAAATATCCTTTTTTTCTTTTTTTTTTTGCTTTTATTCATAGACAAGACTATAGAGGCTTATGAGTTTTTCACTGTGAGGATAAAATCATACTACTATGTAAGTTAACTAAGTGTATAGGATTAAGGGTGAAGAGGAAGGGGAATGAATGTCATAGGGATGCTCAAGGGATGAGCTCAAGTTAAACACAATGTAAATTGATGTTTGTTTAACAAAAAAATGGTCTTAAGTGTAAGGCATTTAAAGGCTCAGGTTCTAGCCTTCTTCAAGAGAACATAAGCAATAAGTTCCTAAACCATACTTGTGAGTTATGATATAAGTTCTAAGCCAATTAGGAGCAAACTTACCCCTTTTGATTTTTTCCATGTTCATCACATGTTGATTTTATTTTAAGACGAGATCTCCTATTGAAATCTTTCTCTTTGATTTTTTTTATAAGCATGTTTGATATGCTCGTGATATATTTAGAGGTGGTTGAGGGCTATGAGATGGCACTCATCAAGAAATTCAAGTTGGGCTAAATGTTCTTGGTGAAAGTTATCATTAGTAAGTATGTCATATAGAGAAATGCAAAGATAATGAATTTGGACTTCAAGAGGCAAAATAGCCTCCATTCCATATACCAATGAAAAAGGTGTAGCACCCATAGGGTTTCAAATGCTAGTACGATAAGCCCATAAAGCAAAAGGAATGTGTGTGTGACAATCCTTGCCCATATTGTTGACTACCTTCATGAGAATTTTGGTTAATGTTTTGTTAAATCTTCTACCTATCCATTAGCTTGGGGATAATATGTTGATGAGAAAATTAATTTGATTTCAAATGCATCACAAAGACTTTGAATAATCTTGTTTTTGAAATACTTACCATTATTTGTTATAATCTTATGAGGGACACCAAAATGACAGATGATGTGATGGTTAATGAAGTCAATAATTTTGTCAGCTTTAGTAGAGATGAGAGGGATGGCCTCGACCCACTTGGTGAAGTATTCATTGGTAGTGATGATGGAATGATGATAGATGGTTAATATTTCTAATTAGATCTAACCCCCATTGGGAGAAGGGACAAAATTCTTTGACAACTTGTAATTCATGACTGGGAACATGAAGTAGGTTATTGTGTTGTTGACACTTGATGTAATGCTGAACATAATTAGCATAGTCTTGATGAAGTGTGGGCCAATAATAACCAATTTGAAGGATACGTTTGGTAGCTATGTGACCATTGAAATTTCCACCACAAATCCCATCATGAACTTCCTTAATAGTAAAGGGAGTTTCAGTACTAGTTAGGCATCTAAGGTAAAGACCATAAAAAATTTGCTTGTAGAGAAGTCCCACTAATATAGTATAATGAGTGGCACATTTTATGAAGGCCCATTTACCATTCTTAGAAATATCAAGAGGGGTAATAGAGAAGGAAAGATAATTTGTGAGTTATTTGTACCATAAGTCTTGTGTATGGTTGTTACATTTTTGACAAAGAGGATGTTAGTTGAGACATAGGAGGGTAATGTTAAGTGATGCATGGTGACATAGATTCTTGAAGAGAAGGATGAAGAAGGTATGTGTGAAAAAAGTGAATCCATCATGTCAGTGAAATTTTTTATAGATCGAGGAATAGTTTATAAGAGATAAGAGTCAAATGATCCCAAGAGTGTATCTACATGATGCTTATACCACTAAAAAATTTTATTTTTGCATAGGTAGGAACCATTAACTTGGTTAACCACTAGTTAAGAATCACTAAAAATGGTTATGGATTTGATACCCAAGGAGAGAGCTATTTGAAGCCTTAGAATCAAAGACTCATAGTCAACCATATTTTTAGTGCATTCAAAATCTAGTTTAAATGAAAATGACATAGGTTCATTATTTACAGGAATAAAAATGACCCTCGCACCATACCATGTTAACATTAGATCCATAAAATAACATCATCATTTGATAGAAGATGTCATCAATGGAGAGTGTTGAAATAGATTCATCAGGGCATTCAAGATTTGAGACTTTATTTTCAAGTAAAGGGGTAGTAGCTAACTAGTCAATGATTTTTTGCCCTTTAATAGATTTATGATGAATGAACTCTAAGTCAAATTCAACAAGGAGAATGAACCATCAAGCTATACATTAGTTGTGATATGGTTTGGAATGCATGTATTTGAGGGGATCAGTATGGGTGACCACATAGGTTTTTTGATTTAAGAGATAATGGTGAAGCTTAGAGGTAGAAAAGACCAATGCAAGATAAAGTTTTTTAGTGTGGTTATATCGAGTCTCATAATTAATAAGTGTGTAGCTTATGTAATAAGCTCCCTGCTCTCGATGTTGGTCATCTTGATGTGCAATCATAACACCTAGAGAATGGTATGTTGCAGATATGTATAGGTAGAAAGGATGATTTTACTTAGGTAGAATAAGAATAGGTAGGGAAAGGAGTTATTATTTAAGTGCATCAAAGGCTTCCTGACAATCTATACTCTAATTGAAGGAGACATCCTTCTTAAGGAGATGGTGAAAATGTTGGAAATGATATGACAACTAGAAAATGAAGTAGTGAATGGATTAAAGTTTCCTTTATAGGCTACAAAGTTGTTTGATATTAGTAGGTGGAGTCATTTCTAGGATTTCTCTAACCTTAGTAGGATCAACCTTGATACTATGGAGAGAAATGATAAAACCTAAGAGTTTACCAAAAAGAACACCAAAGACACATTTCTTTGGGTTTAGTTGAATGTTATATTAGAGGAGATGAGTGAATATCATTTTGAGAATTTTCAAGTGTTCTTGATGAAGTTTAGACTTTTTAAGTAATTAATCCATGTAATCTTCCATAATTTTGTGTAAGAGATCATGGAAAATGTAGGTCATAGTGCATTGGTAGGTTACTCTAGCATTCTTCAAGCCAAAAGGCATAACCCAATAATAGAAAGTCCCCCATGTGGTAATAAAGGTTGTCTTTTGTTTATCCTCCAGAGTGACCAATATTTTATTATATCCAAATAATCCATCCACAAGTGATAACATCTCATGGCCGGTCATTAGATCAATAAGTTGGTCAATACTAGGCAAGGGGAAGTCATCTTTTGGATATACAAGGTTTAAATCATGATAGTCAATAAAAATATAGATTCCCCTAGTCACTTTTATGACATGAACAATATTGGAAATTAATTACAAGTAGTTGATGGGTTGGATAAAGTTAATATAAAGGAGGCATTGGAGATCTTCTTTGACAAGGAGAGCGATATGAGGATGCATCTTATGAAGCTTCTGTTTAAGAGGTTTAGCATCTTGATTGATGAAAATGTTATGGGTGACAATAGAGGGGTCAATAAGGAGCATGTCATTGTAATACCAAGCAAAGGTCTTGCTATGGTCATTAAGAAATATGGTATAATCAACTTGCTTAGAGGAATCTAAAGATTGGCCAATCTTGAGGATGTGAGGATTATTGTGAGAAGGTAGATTGATGCCAATGGTTGACTCATTTAAAATAGTTTATGTTTTATATGGGAGTGATCATTGGATATAGGAATAATCCACACCTATGTAGGTGAGAATTGTGTTATCATCTTGACATTAAACAATGTTCATAGTGGGAGAGTCTTCATCAATTATTTCAGGATGAACGAGAGGAAGGGAACTTGTTTCCTTACCCTAATGATAGGTGAGAGGCCCCAAATGGATGACATTTATTGAAAAAAATTAGGAGGTATAGATACCTTTAATTCTATAGGTGATGGTGGAGAAGGTGGAGAAGGTGGAGAAGGAGAGACTAGTTCTTTGACAATTGGTTCATGGGAGGTTTTAGTGAGTTTATTTGGTTTATCATATCCCACCCATGCCTCTTTTTAGCATTTTCAATGGTGTTGCTAGTAGGATATTCAATAAGAATATGGACACCTTTTTCATAATGACCCAAACCAAATCCTTTCTAAGAACACCTATAGATATAGGTGTGATCAAATCTAGGGTTACTCAGGAAAGAAAAGTCATAGGTAAATGGTTGTGGTGAATAAGACATATTGTTGATAGTGGGAGCTTGATCAATTCCCCCATATGTGAAATTGGTTCAAAGGTTAGGGGGGCCATAAGGGATGACCATCCCAATAAGGGGATCATAATTTGGGTGTATGTGAAGCCTTTCATACTCTTTTGGAGTATAGAAAATGTCGAGTGTCAACAAATGATATTTACCGAGTGACAAACATTGAAAGGTCTCTTCCATAGGATCTTTGTCAAGATTTTGTGTTGCCAATATCTATGTAACTATGGGAGTGGAGCTTTTGGAAGCTTCACAATAATGATGTGAGGAAGATGATGTTTTCAATAGGATCAGAACATCATTGAGACTATATGTCATCTTACATGTTTTAAATGGAGGTGGGTCAGTAGGTATAACATGTACTTGACCATCATATTCAAACTTGACACAATGGTGCAAAGTTGAGGGCACACATGCCATAACACATATACAAGGTCATCCAAGCATAATGTTATATTGGACCTCTCCTTCCACAACATAAAAGAGCTTAGAAATTTTGTGGGGACCTACATGAATATGTAAAATAATAGTGCCCATCATGGTAGTCATAGTATCATTACAAAAATAGAGTACCACATCAGTTTGAGACATGCAATTATTGAGAAGGGCTAGTTGTTTATAGGCATGAGTGGAAATACTATTAACACTAACTCCCCTATTGATTGTAACTCTCTTGATATTAGTTTGATCAATATATGTGGTAATAAAAAGGGTATAATCTTGATCTTTAGTGTGTTAAAGTAGAATTTCTAAATCACTAAAATAAATCAGGGAGATGAAATTAAGGGAGCTGATCAAAGCTACAAAAGGTTGGGAATCATTTGATTGTACATTAATAACTTTCAAAGAACTAATCAAAGCTTGATGATGTTGGGATGAGTTTTGGATTAACTCATACAAAGACATTTTCACATGAGTTTGGTGAAGTTGTTTCACCATTGAGATTTGAATAATGTTTGAAGATGTTGATTTAGGAACACCAAAGATGGAAATCTTAGGATTAAGAGAGGGAGTGTCTTTGGTGAAGAGATGGGTTCAAGGAGTAGTGGCCTTCTCCATAGATTTATATTTTTGGTTTTGTGACCTTGTGGCCACATTAACTGTGTTGATTTGAAAATTTGGTGAAGGAGGTGGTAAAGGGGTTACAATGACATCTTTAGGTTTGAATTTATGTGGAATATCAAGAGGCACTATGGATTCCAAAGGTGGAATAATGGGAAGGTTAATGAGAGTATCATCGAAGATAGTGTCAACATTGAAGTGTTCTTAAATAACTATTGTGAGGTCTTTACAATTCTTAGTATTATGTCCAAGTGAATGATGATATAAACACACTTGTGTATCAACAAACCAACATGGATTCATTCTAAGAGGACTATAAGGCTTAATGAGAGGAAGAGTTATTATGGAATATTGTAATAACTGATGTAAGAAAAATATTTGAGAGCCTATAAGTGGGCTCGTGCTTGTTGTACTAATAGGATTAGACACCTTATTTTGTTTTGGTATTGAAAAGGTAATTTTATGTGGTGCCTTGTTTGGTGATGATAGAGTTATGTGTTTTAATATCACTTTCTTAGTGTCAGATGTGAGAGGTCTACTAGATGGCAAAGGTAGGAGTGGAGGTATCTTAACCTTTTGTTTGGCTTGGTTAGATGATATTCCAACTAAAGTAGAAGGGTGTGGCCCTAAAATGGATGGTAAAGTTGAGGATTAAAGAAGGGATCAATGAGATCTAAGAGGCTTAACATTCTTTTGTATTTTAGGGTGAGAAACTCTAACTTGTGGTTGAGGAGTTAAATATAATTTCACCTATGAATGCATTAAATTAGAAAAAGGGTACACACCTAAGGGCTTAATATCATTTGATGTAACAAATTCTTGTGAGGATGAGGGTTTTGACATAGATGATTGAAATTTAGGTGATTTTGGTGAAGAAGTTTTATATTTGTCAAAGACCTTAGGGTAAAGGGTAGAAGGAGGTTAGTAGTAAAGGTTGACATTAATTATGTTGGACATGGAGTTTTAAGTTGATCCTAAAATACCACATGGTTAAGCATCATGGAGTCAATAAAATATAGACTTTTCACCAAATGTGAGAAGGGTTTTGACAAGTTTGACATAGCTCTTATAATTGTGTTTTTATAAGGCTACAATGTTTTGTAAAGAGGGAAATTTTTGGTCTCTATTACTTTAGGCCAAAGATGAGAAATAACTACAATGGGGTCCTCTTCGATAGAGATGGGAGAAAAGACTTGGTCTACCATGGGTGGAGGGGAGGTAGGTGAAATAGGTTCCTCAAGAGGGTAAAGCATAGGTATTATGGCTCCCTCAACATGTGGGTAAGGCATGAGTAAAGCATGATCCTCTATAAGTAAAATAAGGGTAAGAGTGGTACAATTAGAGTAGGCACAATAGGTCTCTCGTCTATTATGGGAGTAGATGATATGGAATATTTTAGGTACAAAGGTGAAGTGGGTGGGGTACTACTATCTATAGGTGGACGAAAAGTAGGGGAAGAAGGTTCCTCAAGAAGGTATAATGTAGAAATGATGTTCCCTTCAACATGTGGTTGAGGAATAGGTAGGGTGTGGTCTTCAAGTGGAAAGAGTATAGCTAATATTGGTGCAAATTAAATTGGCATTATAGGCTCCTTAGGTGGCAAAAGGAGTGGCAAAGGAGGATCCTCCTCTCAAGGGAGTGGGATGGGTGAAATAGGATCTTCTACTTGAGGAAGAAGATTGGGAAAAATATATGCCACTAAATGTGGGGGAGGATTTGATGAAATAGATGTCTCCTATTGAGGGGCATGTTGAACTTAAGATAAAGGAAAGACCACATTAACTATAAGGATATTATGATCACCTGAGTTAGTTGTGCACTAGACAATATTTTGATTTGGTGAATGGCTAGGAAAAGGGTGTTTGAACACATCCATACTTTGATTAGGAGGTGCATTAGGATTATCAAAGATGAGATCACCTCTATCAATCATATCTTGAACAATTTTGTTAAGTGTCTTACAATTATTAGAGTTGTGGCCGTTAACTTGATGGTAACCACAAAACTCATCTTTTTTGTACTAGGTTGGGATAAGATGTGAAGGGTCAAACTGTATAGGAGTTTTAATTTGAGGAAGGGTTATGACACCTTATTGTAATAGTTTATCTAATATTGATGTCTATGATTCCCTAATGGGAGTGTATTGTCTTTATTCATACCATTGTTGGAATTACTTGGTCAGATTTTAAGAAGTCAAAGAATTCGATTGGTTTGTGGTTGTGGAAGAGGTTGAATTAATGACCACTGCATTGGTGGAGCCTTTATCATTTTGGTTAGAGGGATAAATTTTAGAGGAGGAGGACTCATTTTACTTGGTATTAGGATTCTTATTGCGTAACTTAACTTTGCCTTCATCTATAACGTGAGCCTCAAGTTTTTGTGCCATTTTGAAAGCTTCATAAAATGTGTGGAAAGTTTGTACCTAGAGTGTGAATGAGATGTGCTTAGCACATGGCCTTGAGAAGAGATTAATAAGCATAGGTTGGGGTAAGTAGAATGAGATTTGATTGATCAAACCTCTCTAATGAACGATAAAAGTTGTAATAGACTCATCATCAAATTGTCTAATATAATAATGTTCTGTTATAGAAACCTTTTTAGAAATGTTAATAGAGAAATGGTCTAAGAATATTTGTGCAAGTTGGGTAAATGAGAAAAGGGAGTGCTGAGGTATAGAGCTATACCAATCCAAGGTAGCACTTGAAAGAGACATAGGGAAAGTGTGAAGTAGTAATGCATCATCATGTCCTATTAAATAACAAGCATGTATAAATGCTTGTAAGTGCTATTATGGGTCCTCTTTAATCTACAAATGAGTAAATTTAGGGAGTTCCTATTATCTTCGATAAGGGTGAATAGGCACAGAAGGATGGATTGGTTCATTGCATATCTGATCATAAGATAATACATTCTTTAAACCAAAAATTGATGTCTATAGATTAGACATTTTATCCATTAGCATCTTATTGAAGTTTGGAGGTGGATTAATTTGGGGGATACCTCCTAAGTTATAGGCAAGTTCATAGGAAGAAGAGGAAGCATATGACATAGCTTTTTGAGGTTGTGTCGGGGTAACATAAGGATAATGAATCATAGGCTGAGGTGTAGAAAGAAAAGGGACTTGTCCCATTGGGTTGGAGACTATGCCTTGGTTGGTTGTTGTTATTGTAGGTTAGATTATTGGCATGGTTAGACTGGATGAAGGGTGAGTTATAACTTAGGTAATTATAGGTACGAGGGTGGATGGAATAAGTACCACTAAATTCTAGAATGGGGTGTGACTTAGATGAATTGGTTGTGAAAGTAGGGAAGTTACACTAGGATTTAGGTGGGATTAGACAATTGGAGATGTTATATTTTGAACATTATTTATATTTGGGTTACTCATCAAAGTGGTGGTTTGAGTAACCATGGGGAAACTAGTGGAGGCAATTGAAAATGAGGTTGTTTCCATTAAAGAGTTTGGCATATCATAAATTGGGTCACCTAAAGAATTACAGGTTCATCTCATAGCAAGGTAATGCACAATGGGAATTTGGTTAGGTATGGGATTATACTCTCTATCTAAAGTATGCTCCATGGTAGAATCAGAAGTGAGAGGGGAAGGTGGAAGTGGTTGCCAGCTTGTGTAATTAGCAAGAATTTTAGCTTGAGCTCATATCAATACCATGCAAGAGGAGGTTTAAATAGTATTACTACCCTATATTTGAAATAGAATAAAGAAAAACCTAGTTTGAGTGTAGGTAAATTGGTTATTTTAGCTTGCTATTTTGAGAAAATGAAATTACATAATCATTAATGTCATTAGGGAAGTAATTAATATCAGTAGTTCACTGACATCAATGGGATAACTAATGTTGATAGGTAAAGTATGTTGAGACTGGTAGGGTTAACTAATGTCAGTCACTATGAAATCTTGGGAAATGGAAAATCTAATGTTTTAAGAAATCAGAGGTTGAAACTAGTTAAAATAGTGGATGTAAAAGGTCTGTGTAAGAAGGAATAACACTCAGGAAAGTTGAGATAATAGGTTATACAAATTGAGTTTTAGAAATAGTATTGATTTTATGAATCAACAAGAAATCATCCTTACCAACTCAAAAATATAGAAGGCAATTAAAAATCAGAATAAGAACATTCATTTAGCAACTATTAAGTCCTAGAGATTAATTTTTTGTCTCGATTTGGCTTATGCCTTAATCAGATATCGAGAAGAGAATTTAGTTATCAAAGGTACTAGAAAATAATCTAGACATGGTTTCAGGTTAGTTTTGGTGGTCAAGAGGAAATCTATATTAGACTAGGTATGTGGCTTGTTATAGGAGCTTGCTCTCTGCACTTCATGAACCTAGAGCTAAGCCAGGATACTTAGCTAAAATATACCTTATATTTATAGATTATACTCTACCAGAGAATGGAGTGGGTTCTCCCCTTGGTGATGAAATCCAAGTAGGATAGTTGGGTAGGGTAAGGTGATCTACCATGTGATAAAATCTTGATGGGCCTTTTCTTAGGTGAGTTTAGATGCTTGTTTATGTGAATGTGATTTGGTTGTGTAACATAGGTGTACTATGATTTATTCAAAATGCTTGTAATTAACTAGGTGAGTTAATATGCAACAATCAAACTATGAAATGCAATAAGTTTTAAACCCAAATTTGAAATGTTTAGATTTGAATAAAAATAGAGATGAAATAGGAATAGAGTATAAATTTGACTATTTGAATGTGCATGAAAGAGGAAGTAAAGAAAATATTGTTTTTTTTTTGTAAAAGAAAATGACAAATTGATTTTTAGAGGTAAGGAGGAAAGAAAGAAAATTTTAGTTTAATACCTTTTAAACAGAAAATAAGATATTTATTTTTTTGTTTTTAAGAGAAAAGAGGAGGAGGAAGTAAAAGAAATGAAATTTTCACTATAATGCACCTATATGAATGTTTAAAATAAGAAATGAACCCAAATAAAAATCTAGGGTCCCACTAGGTGTGCCAAAAATGTTTCTCTAAATTTTGTCTATTTTAAGTCTAAAGGAAAATAAAAAGAATGATGGGGATAAGTGATTAGAATGAACCTGGATTTGGTTTACGCAATGTATCCAGAAGTTGTGGGCACTCTTATTTGGTTGGGGAGGACTACCTGCAAATAAGAAAGCACTACCACAAGATGCTTATTATCAAATAAATGAGTGGGATAGCAAGCTACGCGCTTGTTCTTAGAAGTGTGAAACTTCCCTAGAGATGATAGTCTACTTTTGAGAAACAAAATAATAATAAATAACTAAAATAGAGGTAAATAGAGAGTGAAAAAGATATAATATTACCATTATTAGAAAATTGTATGCAACAGAGAGTGACAGGTTGTAGGTAAGGTACTTTGTTTGTAGTTTAGAAGTTGTTTGGGTAGGTTTTGAAGAGGCTAAGGAATCCATAGTCATCGATGTCAGTAAGGGAGTGACCGATATTGGTTATACTATCAAGGTTGGTAGTGAGGTGACTGATGTCAGTTAAGCTATCAAGGTCAGTAGGGGAAATAATTATTTAGGGCATTACAGAAGGCTTTCCTAGGTCTGGGAATGGTTTAGATTAGGTCAGGGAGGTTGGGAGAGTTATGAGAGGGAGATTATGGCTTGGTTAAGTCTGGTCATAGGTTTGGTATGTTAGTTTAAGGGGAAATAAGTAAGGAATCTTTGTAACTCCCTCATGGGGGTATGGTCAGAAGTGCATAAAGTAATGCAGATTAGATATAAAAAAATATTAGAATAAATATTTAAATAACCTAAAGTATCAATGGCATACTTGGTTGTGGTGATCACTAAATGATAAGTGCCAGTTTGATGGATCTTATTAGGGAGTCTAAACCTAAATGCCTAAATATAGAGAACAAGTAGGTGTTGTTGGTCCTCAAGAGTTCAGTTGCTAATTTTGATTAACTTATATAGGATGATTGTAATCTAGGATATTAAAAAATAGAATACCGAGAGCCTAAATGAGAGAAAAAATTGATTTTCTTAATTTTTTTTACCTAAACTATAGGTTAGATATTGGCTTATATTATTGACATTGGTGATCCCACCAACATCAATTGTGGGTTGACCAACATTGGTGGCCCTATAATATGTAAAACTTACTATTTTTGGCTTGTTTTCTATTATTGTTCATAACAAGTGGGGCACCTATTATAAAATGGTAAAAATGAGATGTTAGGAAGGAAGTAGTTGTTTAGGAATTTATTTTAGAAGTGGGAATATGTCTTGGGTAGTTAGGATGAGGGGACCAAGGATTGAGGTGACTCATCAGGTGAGAATTAATCATAGCGTGAGGTGGCTAGGTAAGGTGGTAATAGGGATTTTTAATTAACTTAATTAAGTATTTTAAATTAATTAAATGTGTGAGGGGTAAAAGTATGGGTTAGAGAGATTAATTGTTATTATTAAAATGGGCTTAAGGGGCGTTTTGACATAAAGAGTTACACACATGTGTGTGACATAATTTTGGTGTCTAGAACACCTACATGAGAGGGTTTCACACATTTACAATCTTATCCAAGCTATTCATAGAGATCAAGATCCACCAAGTAAGGGTGGGCAATAATGGAATCAAAACCAAATTGATTTTTTAATCCACCCATATGAGGATTGATCAAACCATCATATCAGTTCAAGTTATTCAATGATATGATCATTATGCACATTTACAGACATAGGTTGTCAATAGATTCATACATTGGTTTACATACCCAATGAGGTGTATTTGTTCTTTTTCTCTCTTTACTTAGTTATTTCATTTCAGCATAGTATTTTACTTTTGATTATCTCTTAAGGAATATAATTTACATGTTTCATTATATGACATCACTTTAGATCATGTTTCACATAACCAAATGCAGATTCACATATTCAAACTCAACTACGTGGGCTTCACTTCCAATTTAAGTCTAGGTACATTTATTTTTCATTTATACTAGTCATTTCACTTTGTTGCATTACTAGCATAAATGGGGGATAAATGTAATCACCTAAAAGTGGTAATTAGATGTTAAGAGTGTCACTTGAGTCACCATATCCCTAGGATTTCCATAGACCTATTAAATATCTTTAGACTTGCATTTATATCCATTCAATAGATATTGTTCACCTATAACCAATCTAGACATAGTCCCTAAACTATCACCTCTGACCCCAATCCAATTTTCTTAGAAGTCTACCAAAAGGAGTTTAGTGCCACATTTAGAACACTAAAGCCACATGGTGCTAGTGTCCCCAATTGTGTATTTTCATCTTTATCCCCATCTCTTCTAAATGGTATTTTTTCAAATGTGTACCCCTCTTAAGATTGATCGAAGCTCATTTTCTTATCCACACAAAAAACAAAACTCTATAACTACAAGTTTAATCCACCTTTATGCACTAGATGGGAAATAGATGCAAAAACTATTCAAACATAAGATAATGCTACACAAAATAAAGGTACATTATCCCTATTCTACCCTAATTTTTGCATGCTACCATATACAACATCCATAAGTCTATTTTTCAATCATTTCAAAGCTCAAACACATTCAAGGCATCCAAGGCCACTCTCATTCTAGCATTCACTTGAAAATACATCAATCACTATGTGGGAGAACTAAATTGGACTTGATCCTTCTTTGGAGTATTGGTATGTAGGAAACTCTCTACATAGTGGGGTGTTGGAGATGTCCATTCCATCCTAATAATATACTCAATTCTTGATCATATTATACTTACAAATGAAAACTAGAGTTTGCACATAAAATTAAGCTTTCTAGGTAGAATATATAACTACTCAACTTTAGATAGATTGGTTAGATGGAATGGAAAAATACATATCATTCTCTACACTATATACACTTGTTGTCACTAGATTCATGCTTACTCTATCTACAGTGGTTAGCATTCCTGAGTGGTCTAGAGTTACCTAATATACCCAAGTGGCTTCAAAGCTAAATACATAGATTATTTAGTTATATACTTTCAATACTTTATGTAATATAGTTACAAATGCATCTACTTCAAATTGGGGTAAACAATGGAATCATGGCCTTCTTGAGTTATTGATCCACCTACATGAGAGGGTATGACACACTTGTAGTCTTATATAAGCTGTTCAAAGAGATCAATATCCACCAAGCAAGGGTGGATAATGATGGAGTCAAAACCTGATTGAGTACTTGAGCCACCCATATGAGGATTGAGCAAGCCATTAACTCAGTTCAAGTTATTCAATGAAATGATCACTATGTACATTCAAACACATAGGTTGTCAATAGGTTCATACATTATTTGACATACCTAATGAGGTGTATTCATTCCTTTCCTCTCTCTTTAATTAGTTATTTCATTTCAGTATAGTCTTCTTACTTTTGATTATCTCTTAAGTAAAGATTGATTTTTTCATGTTTCATTGTAGGACATCCCTCTAGATCATTTTTCACATAAACATACCTAGATTCACATATTCAAACTTAGCTACATGATATTCACTTCCAAGGCAAGTCTAGGTATGATTATTTTTCATTTATACTAGTCATTTTGATTTGTTGCATTACTAGCATAAATAAGGGACACAGGTAATTACCTAAAAGTGTTAATTATATGCTAAGAGTGTCACTTGAATCACCCTATTCCTACACTTTCCATAGACCTATTCTAGATCCTTAGAATTTCATTTCCATCCATTCAATAGACCTTAATTTGTTACATCTATTTAAGACATAGCCCCTAAACTATCACCTCTAAGCCCAATCCAACTTTATTAGAAGTCTTCCAAAAGGACATTAGTGCCACATTTGGGACACTATAGCCACACGGTGTTAGTTTTCTCAACTAGGAACTACTATATTTAGCCCTAGATCTTTCCAATAGATACTTTTTCAAATGTGCACCCCTCCTAAGATTGATTGAATCTCATTTTCTTATCCACACAAGAAAAAAACCTCTATAAATACAAGTGTAATCCACTTTTATTCACTATATGGGAAATAGATGCAAAATTTATTCAAACATAAGACAAATTTGCACAAAATAAAGGTACATTATCCCTATTCTATCTTTCCTTCTTCACACTACCATCTACAATAGCCCTAAGTCTAGTTTTCAAGCATTTCAAAGCTCAAACACATTCAAGGCATCCAAGGCCACTCTCATTCTATCATTCACTTGTACATACATCAAGCACTAGGTGGGAGAAATGAATTGGACTTGATCCCTCTTTGTAGTATTGGTATGTATGCAACTCTCTTCATACTAGGGTGTTGAGAATGTCTAGTCCATCCTACTAACACACTCAATTATTGCTCATATCATACTTACAAAAGAGAACTAAGGATCACACACAAAATCAAGCTTTCTAGGTAGAATATATAACTATAGGCTTTTGTCATACAAGAAAAAAACATACAAACACATGCAAAAGTGGTCCTTGAAAAGAGGAACATCCTAAAAAGGGGATATTAGCACCACATTGATGACATTGTATGTAGATGGTGCTACTGTCCAAATTGGGTGCTACTATATATTAAACAAATGAATATCATAATCATTCTTGTGATACTTAGAACAAATCATATCTCAAATATCAAAACCTAAATCATCTATGATAGTTTGTTTTTAGTTAAGTCTCTATTTATCCCTATTTATTGTTATTTATAGAAAGTCAAACAAGGTCAAAATCATTTAAAAATTAGTAGGTTAATTATTACAATTCAATTCACTAATTTAGACATCTTAGCCCCTTAACCAAACATAGGTAATTACACATGTAAAACCCTAAAAGGTTAAATATGTTCTTAATGTTGATGTAAGTATTCTAAGTGTTAAATATATTGGTATTGTGAATGAATGAAGACTACAAGATTGAATCTAGGACCTTGATGTCTTGTCCCAAAATCATTGGTCCCTTCATAAAATTATTGGAATTATGTAAAGAATATTTCATAGGTTGTGACATTGTAAAGTGGTATTTTTTTCATTGATTAGTGGAGAAATTAATTTTGATATTATTTGATAGAGCTTTGACCATACGTTAGATACTTGGTTGGTCAAGATATTATTAGTGAATAGAAAAGTTTAATACAATGGAATAAATCATTAGATTTAGCCCCTAAATTGGGCATTCTCAAAGACCAATTAGATCCAAAAATCACCATAGATAACACATAAAGATTAAGTAATTTGAAATGCATCACCTCTTGAGCTTGAAAAACAAAAAATTCCCTAATAGGGAATAAAAACACTCATACCAACTCTAAACATTTAATTTGATGCACTATAAAAATTACTAGATATAGAAATATTTAACCTTTAAGTTCATTTTCATCTAAAGACACACATTCCTCTTTAATAAGGTCATGATTTGATAATTTAGCTATTTGATCTAAGAGATCAGTGTAAAAACATTTAGATATTATGTTAGATATAAATTATTAAGGTGGTAAAAGTAAAATGCCCATTCAAATCTACTGCCACCTTAATTTGATATATTTGACATGTATCATTTTTCACCATTGTTATATTTATGTGTCAATTTAAAAATTAATATAGTTGAGTGTGTAGGTATAAATTATATGGGATAAGTGTTATCCATATGTCACCACAAAGAAATATGTTTGTCCTCCAAATGGTAATGTGTTCATTCGATGATAATATTATATTTTATTATTATGTTGTATATAATATTATATATCTATATGACCCTCAATATATGATATCACTTAAAACACCTTGTCATTTCCCCTCACCATCATTGCCCAACTCACCAATTGAGCTAAATCTAATGTTGGTGTACAATATGGGCCCTCTAGTATATGGTACTAAATATAATATAATAAAAGTACCTCATATTGTGTAGTTATTAAAAATTATAATATTATTAATAATTAAATATTATATATTTAATTTAATATTATATAGAATAAATATATAATAATAATATAGGTTTTATATATTAAATTTAATATTACATATATTTATAAATCCATTAATACAATTTAGTCAAATCCATTAAGAAAACCTTTGTCATATTATAAAGTGAGCAAATTTCCTATTAAAATTATAATAAATGTATAATCACTTGTTGATGGTTTCACCCATGCATTTCCCCATGTAGTTCCATAGTACAAAAATAAGGGATGCACTTGAAGTTGCACTTTACCTTTTACTCTCATTTGAATTAGATGATAGGTGAAGGTGAAAATGAATTTCATGTTTTTCTTTTCAATCCTCTTTTGTTGGTGTGATTTTGAATTTTACATGTTATTTTCATCAATTGCATAGATAACAACATTCTTTTTACCATTTTTAAGAAGTTACGAAAATGATCTCAAAGAGGATTTATGTTGATAAATGCCCATATCTTTGAAGGTTTAGGTTCAATGTTGAATTTTTTCAATAAGTCTATTATGTCATTTTAACTAAAATAGAGCCATCCTTTGTCTATCTTAAAAAATTTAGAGCCTTTCTACTTAAATAGAGCCATCCTTGTCCATATTTGACTAGGCCTAATAGGTGACTTATATCCTTCATTTAATATCCATCAATATTAGCTAATTATTCTTCAAATTTTTATTCTACAGTAGTCACCATGTTTTTTATAAAAAACTTAGGCAAAGGAAAATACAAGGCTAGCCCATTCCTCAAAAGTTATAATAACATGAGCCTTTGACTTTGACATTTTCCCAATAGTGTTTGGTTTGAACCCATATGATCTTATTATCTAAGCTATTAAAATAGTTTTGGGAGGGATTATACCTAGCCAACCATTGTGACTCAATCTCTATAATCTCTCCCCTCTTCAACATAGTGAATCTCCCCAACAACAAACCATGCCTATATATATATATATATATATATATATATATATATATATATATATATATATATATATATATTTGTCATTGTGTGTGATAATTCTAGCTCTTTTTGCATTATTCCATCAAAGCTTCATCCTTGAAATTATACTCAGTGGCCTTGGGATTGAGCAATCACTTTTTATCTATTTGAAAATTAGAATTATGGGGAGAAAACCCATGGCCATGGTTGGATTGTCTAATGATTCCTTAAGGAGACTTTGATTTAGAATTTGAATTTGGAGGAAGGTGATAAATTAAACTCATGAAACTCCAAGGGTTTTGTCCTTATTTATGTAAAACTTACCATATAACATCACCCATCCTAGTCACCTTGAAAACTACATGGGGTATACAAATAACACCTCCTTTTTACCTTACCCACATGTAAATAGTTGATCCCCTACACCCTACCCATGTGTTAGCAGCTGATAGGTGTGGAAAAACTT